>JAKCOX010000031.1:2410254-3615381 GCA_022605575.1 Laterallus jamaicensis coturniculus | reverse complement strand
GGAATCTGGCCCTTTCTCTCTGTGAAAGCAAAAGGGTGTTAGCCAGTTGTTTCAGAAGCTCACAGACTAGTGTGCCTTTGGATTATACACAGCTAATCCTCTTTATACTTTGCTGACTGTAACCTGCTTAGTCTTAGATGAAATGTATTCGCAGTCTTTTCATGAGCCTGATCCAAAGCTGGTTGAAGTCAGTGGAAAGAGTCCAGATTTTTTTCAGTAGTTTTGGAGCCGACTCTATATGAACAGCTGGTCCAGCACTGAGTCTTCTAGCTGAGAGACAAGGAAAATAAGCAGCACCAAACCACATTGGACTCGGTGATGTATTAAAGATATAAATGAAAGTAATGTGAAACTTGTAAAACCAGACTGGACAAAACGCTCTAAAACATGCTGCAGGGAGCAGTCTAGTGCTAGCAGGGGAGTAAGTTAGCTATTTAATGATTTCTTTTCCATAGTTTTTACTTTTCCATGTATTCTGTAATGTAACAGTACTTTTTTTTTTTTTTTCCTTGGGCAAATAGCTGCCAGACAGCAGCACTGGAATGAGAACATATATAGTGTTTGCTTTTATCTTACATTACAAAAGAAGTATGAATACCTTGTGTTATTCCAAATATAAAATTACAGGTGTCAAATCATTTGGTGCTTTAAGTGTGGTGCCAGAAAAGTAATCCAGCAAAAATAGCTATGTCCTGTTAGAGCTGAGCTATTAGTATTGTTATTACAGTTCCTTACTTGCACGGTTCCAGCAGTGTAAGATGGCACAAAACAAGTGTAAGAGACCAGCAAGAAACTTGCCTGGAATCGCCCAGAGCATAGAAAATCAAGAGGACAGAAACAAAGTAAACCTAAAGGGCCTAAAGTGAGAATCTGCCTGGTCTGCTTTACAGTTGGTTTGAGGTTTAAAAAGGCCATTAAACAAACGTGGTTTAACATCTTATGTTGTGATTCTTAGCCAGAGATCTCAAAGCATTAAAGCAAAGGATAACTTATGCTTGATTCTGGGCAAGTATGGGGTTGACCCTCTGTCCTAAGGAGCGTACCATTTAAAAAGTAGAAAAATATTTAGCTGAAAAGGTGAAAGAATTTTTTTCATCTTTGTGTTACAGGTGATTGAGATGGTTTGACTGGGTTTGGACGATTTGGATTGAGATGTCAGTGGCTGCATTGCCTCTGGCAGAGAACCCCTAGCTGCTGTCAAGAACTTTACAAGCAAGCCATCCTTTTGGAGCTGAGTAAGCCTTGAGGAAGAAACTTGCTGTGGGCCTGAACTAAGGCGAGAGATACCAGCACAGGACGTGGCGGAGCACAACACAGGTTTTTGGTATGTGAATTTTTCCTCAGTAGAGCACAAAGACCCACACACACTTTGTGCAGCTCTTGGAAGTGAATACTTTTGTTGTCCATTCCACAAAATCTGGGTCTGAAGAAAATCTCTTCAGTGGATTATTTCCCTAAAGAGGGCAGAAGATTCACTGCACTGAATATTTTTTCCAGGCCTCCAGAGCTGCAGTGAAACCTGGACAGAGATAGCCTGGTTTGCTAAATTGGGGACACGCTGCTTCTGTCAGTATAGTTGTTAAGCTTATTAAAGGACATAGCAGCTGACAAGTGAATCTTTCTTCCCTGACAAATCCTTAAGAGTTTATGATAAGTATAAAACAGTTCATGTAAAAGTGGAACTTTTACTCGTCAATTTATGTGTGTTTCCAGATGAGATGTGTGTACTTGCATGGTGATAATCAGAACACATTTTACTTGTAATTTTCAGGATTAATTTTGGCTGCCATCACAAACACTCCCAAGAAAATTGTTCTTTTGCCTTACTACTTGAAAGTATATAGTCATATCCATTGTCCACACCAGTATTTTAAGTAAGTAACATGTAGGGTGTGGTGGACTGCATAGTATGCCATTACACAACAGGCCAAATCCTGATGCTGAGACTGCGGTTGTGTTAAAAGGTCAGAAACGACAAGGCCATGTAGTGTACCAAAGACTGCCTGTCCTGACAGAGATATGAGTAAGGGGTTAACATGTGTCACTTTACAGAAAAACTTTTAGTTTTGTTGCCCTTTTTTTCTTTGCAAACCGTACACTCATGCTGAACGGAAATGCCTCATGCTGCAGTGAGTAAGTTTGGTTTAGGTTCCTTTTTCATACAAGTTTCATTCCTATTAATCTGTCAAAAGACTCTATACCAAAACCCAGGACCAGCTACACAGGATAAATTGGGGTTTTTTTTTTCATAAAGTGAAAAAAGAAATGGAATTTTTTCAGAAATTGAAAAAGAAACCCACTGCAGTAGGTCTGTCAGTCAGTAGATCAGAAGATGCATCTAGTGTACCTCGGTATGCTGTAACGTGAGCTATTTGTTCAGTAGTTGGCTCTAGTTAACTAACATGACTATTCATTCTAAAATAAGCACTCTGGCAGTGTTTGCTCCCAGGCAAATACTTGTTCTGCTACAGTTCTTTCTCAGCTCAGCTGCCTCTGATCCCCTTTGCAAGTGTCGAAGTTGTTAGCCTTTGTAGTCATGAGAGTTAATTACCACCCATTTTGTTCACTTTTCTGCATGTCCAAAAGCTTTTATGTCCTCTACACGGTTTGGGAGCCTGCTTTAAGGAACAGTTTCTTATGCAATATATGATTAATAGTTGCCAAGAAGTGGTCTGCCACATGCCTACTGGTGGGTCGGTGGCGGTGCAGCTGCACTGCTAATTACATAGCTGGGCTGGTTGAGCACGGTGCATCTGACAGTGGAGATAGGCTCCGGGGCCCAGCAGGAGATCAAGGTTAGGTAAACTGGGCCACCTGGGAAGTGGTGGCTAGTTGTGGCATCTGGGGACAGATGAGATGGATCTGCTGGGGATGGAGGCTGGACATGTGGAGAGTACAGCTACTGTCTGTGATACAGGACAGTGAGTAAGGAGCAGAGGAAGAAGTTAATAGCAGGCTAAAGCAGTTTATGTAGCAACCAGCTGTGCTTAGCATGGCCCTTTGGTATTGGGCTGGACTCCCTTAGCTTTGGGAGTGGTTGTGGTAGTAGGAGAAGAGCATATATTATTGTTTAGCTTTCATATCAGTCCAAGAAAATTAGGTTTATCTCTCAGTCCAAAAGTGTTGCCCTCACCAAAACACAGTGCTCTTTAGAGGCTGTGGCCTGCAGTGGCAGGAAGTTCAGCAGAGACCACATAGTTTTAGCATCTTTAATCTCTTGAGGTTTTTTACTTAAATTATGTTTTTCCTTTTCAGCTAAATAAACTGTAGCGAAAAGCCTTTCACTGTGTGCTAAGATATTCTCAAGTGCTCTTGTTTCCAAGGGTGACTTTACTGGGGGCAGCGCTGCAGTCTCAGAACAGAGCTCTTACGTGTCCCAGTTACAGATTTACTTCCCATGCTGCTGACAGCTTGTTTTGTGAAAGAAGAAAGGACAAAATAGCAAAACAAAACACAACACACAGCCCGCACAAGAGAGAAAAAACTCAGACTTGCTCTGCTACAGAGGAAGTGCCAAACACAAACATTTCAAAGGAGGAAAGCTTCTAGTCTTCACCTACATGATAAAAATCCTTTTAAAAGAATAAGTTACATAACTGTAACTATTTTTAAGCTTTAAAAGTTTCCTGTTTAATACCTGTGGGATAAGTCTGTGCAGCTAGCTGGAGGCCAGTTTTAACCTTGGACCATTGAAATCTATTGACCTGTGGTTTGGTACAGAGCTGGCCATTGTTTTTTTTCCGGCTTTGAAATAAGGGATATCTGGGAAACCTCTAGAACTTACCCACCCCCCCCCCGCCCCATAAAATCATGTGACTGACTCTGTGCTAGACCTGTTTTACTTAGCTGCCTAGTTTTGCCAAATAGCCAAATACTGTAAACAATACTTAATTAGGCACGTGTCAGACTTAGAAACTCACCAAGATGCTTTTATACTGTATCCTTAGATATTAAGAGAACCTGAAGTGCATGTGTAGTTCCGGAGCTGTTTCCTTCTGGTTTGAGACTGAGCAGCAGTTGTGGAAAGAGAAGGCTGAACTGGGGTGTTCTGCTCTTGAACAAACAATTTTATTTGTAAAGCAAAGTCTCATGGCAATGCACTGCAGGGCTCATGATTCATAAAGCTACCCGAGTGCTGCAGGGAGCTGTGTCTTGATTTGTGGCTTATAAAAACAGGAGTTTGCTAATAAATGCATTCTTCAGAATTACAGCCCAGCACATTCTTAAAAGTGGAGTTCACAGCTTTGTCTTGAACAGTAGCCTCCTATGATTACTGCATACTGTGCTTTTATGATAGGTGAGAGAGCTTCCTCCTGGCCACTTAGTTGTGGAGAAAAAAAATTGGGATGACCAAGTCCAAAAGGTGTAAAACAAATAGCAGAGCCATTGACAAAACGAGTGGCTTTAAGCGCATTCTCTACTTAGCCTGAGTCATCGGTCCTCAGATGTTTATTCTCTTCTTCCTCCTCTGGCTTTCCCTAAGCTGTATTACCAAGCACTGCTGTGACTGGAAGTAGGGGTGCGCTATGGGGTCACTCCTGAGAGCAAGCAGGGATGGAGAATGCGGGGAGGCTGAGACACGGCACTGAGAAAGATGACTGGAGCCCAGGCTGCAAAGTTGCTGGAGTCAAGTGTTGCCTCTTAAAGCAGGCTCTGGAAGGATGTGCCCAATTAATTCAGCAGCTCCCTTGATGCCTTTCCCCTGTACTGCCTGCTCTACCTCCCATCCCTGGAATTGCCCCTGTTGCTCCCTCCTGATGCAGGCGTTGGTCTTAGGGAGTTCCAGGCTGGCTGTTTCTCTCCCTGTCATCTCCCCATCCTTAGTGCTGGGGTTTTCTGCTTTAAATGCATAGACTTGAGTGGAAAGTGTATTCCCTGCTTATGTTATGGAGTGAGTCAAACATACCTTTAAATGCACTTCTGGCAAGAGAATCTGAGACCTGCAGGGACAGATCAGAGTGAAGTGTGGCAAATAGTGAGAATCCACAGCAACCAAATTAAAATATATCCACCTTATATTTTAAAACTAAGTAATGCAGGTGAGCAGATGTAATTTGGTAAGGATTAAAAGACACAAAGAGGAATTGGTTTTCCAGAAATACTGAAGTGTTGCTTAATTGTTCATGGTGCACAATTTTTCCTGAAGTCAGCTCAATATGTAGTTTTGAGGATGTTATTTCTAGTATGTTCTGAGCTCAGGAATCTGCCTTTGACAGTTTGATTTCCTTACTAGAACATGTCAGAAATGTTTTCTTCTCTTAGCATATCTGTATATGCATGTGAGTTCATATATGTACCCATGTGTGTCTATCCCACTATTAATAGTGAGCATTAACTGTAGGCATCAGGGATGAAATGGACTGTAAAATGTTTGTGCCATCTGCCCAAACAGCAGACTGGCTCCAAGAAGAGTACTCAGATGTTTATGAAAGCTAGATTGGGTGATGGTTGTAAAGTTTCTGCATGAGGGAAGAAAATCATTTATCAACCAGCAAACTTTTTCAAAAATCTGAAATTTTTGCTATCTGATATGCTGTCTTTCAAATGCAGAATTTCAGTTTTCTGCTTCATAAGCAGTGTGTTAGAACAGCATACAGATCCAGCAAAACAAAGTTAATGGCATGACAAAATGTTTTGATATGTTGTCCTATTCAAGAGAGGATTCCTCACTCCCCCATGGAAGAGAGCTGTGCGTCAGCACGGGCTGAGGCTGAAGTGAGCCCAGTTTAGGTGGCAGCAGCTGTGTCACTGGTTTTGCTCTTCCATGAGAGCCACAGGGTGACAGCAGCACCAGGGGCAGCATTAGGGTGGCAAATTTGTAGATGAAAGAATACAAATTTGATTACAGTATTGGTTGTGCTGTTAGTCAAGTTCAGCCAATTGCATTTAATGTTGAGCAAAACCCAGAGCCTGTTGGAGCCAGTGGGAGTTTTGCCATCAGCTTCCCTGGGAGAGTAGGATTTTGCTTGTTGTTATTATATTATTAGCCGTATCTTCCTGGGAGCATATGGGAGAAAATGCAAAGGTTTTGAATTGAAGGAGCCAGTAAGAAGCTTTCTGCCTTTACTTTGTTATACAGGTAAAAGCTGAGACAGCAAAATCCATCTGTTAGACCTTCAACACGTCTCTGTAAAACTCACGTTAGAGTCAGAGCATTCTTTTCTATTTTATTTATGGCCCTGGCTGCCTGAAAGAGTGCATCTGGATCTCAGATGCCTTATGGCCTTATTGTAAATGAGTTAACTTGCTAAAGTGCACATGCTGTCAGATCTCTGCTGTGGCAATGCCAGGCTCTATAGATGAGGTGCTTTTGTGTGTGCGTATGTTTTTATGTGAAAAGGCTGTTGAACTTTATGCATAAACACTGTTCTCCGTCTCTTTTTTCCCCTCCCTCTTTTGTTACAGACTGTGGACTAGCATTGAATATTCAGGAAAAGCTCCCCAGAGAGATTAGGGACACGGACAGATTTTAAACAGGGCCTTAATGCATGGACACGAAAGGACAAACAGTTCTACTGGGAATACTAATGCAAATGCCCTGCTTTTCGGTCAGAATGCATTAAACAGCTGCTTGCATGCTAAAGATGCTTTTAAAATCAATAAAGACCGGAAATGATCAAATTTGTAAATAGAGATCTTGCTATTTTCTAGTAGCCAAAGAGTTAAAGTACTGCACTGACTCGCTTTGTTATAAAGCACACAACACTGTCATGTACCAGTGATAGAAAGAAGTGCATCAGGTAATCCTTTTCGTTGGGGCTTAGAATCACAGATCCTGTGAAACATTTCAGACAGGAGTTGCCCATGCCCATCCTGGAGACATAGGGGAACTGAGACTTAACAGTGGGTAGGAGTAAGTGGTTTGACACAAGCAATCTGCTGTTATCATAAGTTACTCTGATTACACTGCTGTGGGAGATAGGTTGTTGCTAGTTTTAGTACATTTACATTAAAAGAAAGCAGTGAAGCCCTTGCTTGAACAAGCAGTAACAGTACATACATTTGGACCAGCTATGCAGCAACTAAACCTGAGTGGAAACAAAATGACAGCCTGGATGGGATAGCATCTGTAGCTGGGTTGCATAATAGCAACATGGCAATATCAAAGCTGCAGCGCAGCTTTAATCACCACACCATTGGTGTTGATCATTAAGCTATGTGTGCATTAAAGGAAGGCTTCACAGAATTAAAATAAATGTAATGAGAAAATATTTCAAGTACTTTATGTTTCTGAAATAGACATATTGCCCTGAAATTGCTGTCCATTTGCCTTATGGGTCCTTCAGCCTGTCTCCAGGTCGCTGTTGAGCCCCAGTCTCTGAAATGGAAACAAGTATCCTTTGCAGTACAGAAGTACATCAGCCTCTATGAAATACTTAGCTCCTTTAAGTTCCTATCATGGACCATGCTTCATTACCTGTGCATTTCCTATGACCCACTGCCTCTAGTGCCACTGTCTCATGTTACAATAATCCCTAAAAAAGCTGCCACAAAATCGAGGCCCTTTGGTTTAGGTGCTGTGTGTTTGCAGCTGCTGCAAGCATTTGACAGCTTCAAACTCCACATTTCTTAAGCTCCATCTTAGTTTGGCTCAGAAGAACAAGTCTTCAGTGAAGAGCCTTGCGGCACTGTGCTCAGCATCACTGCATTGTCCCCATAGCTCTTCCTTTGGGCTCCTTTTTGCTTTCCACCAATGCAGACACTTCTTCTCAACCTCACAGCTTTCCCTGCTCTGCGGCTCCCTATTGTGCTCTTTATTCTGTGGACACACCTTCTCTGCGCTAAACGTTGTTTCCAAGCTGTGGACTGTTTCAGAGGCTGTGTTGGGCATATGCATGTTGTTTACTGCTTGGGCAATGGTGTTCAGGTCCCCCTCTACAGATATAGGTAGGACAGCAACTGCTGTCTGCAGGAGATGTAATTTGGGGATTCTTTCCAGATGAGGTGGCCTCTAACCTTAGCCTTGCTCTCAGTAATGCCTGTGGTGTAACTGTGCTCAACAGTTCATGGCTTGGATGTTACATAGCATGATTCCCTTTGAGAACATCACTGCTGTTGACATAAATGGCAAAACTTCAATGTCTGCATCACATATGGGCATTAAAGCTCATGGCTCAGCAGTAGCGGTCAGACCCCTCTCCACAGACCAGTCCTTGCTGAAATTAACACTTGGTGAGCCCCTGAGGCGGTGCCACTGGTGTTAACCTGTGCCCTTGCATGCCCCTGCTCTTCCTCCCTGGCCTAAAATGCACAGATGTAGTGCCACTGTCTTGTCTCTACATCTCCCATAGAATCATAGAATCATAGAATGGCAAGGGTTGGAAGGGACCCCAAGGATCATAGAGCTCCAACCCCCCTGCCACAGGCAGGGCCACCGACCTCAGGCCTGGATCTACACAAGGTTGCCCAGGGCCCCATCCAACCTGGCCTTGAACACTTCCAGGGATGGGGCATTCACCACCTCTCTGGGCAGCCTATTCCCATGCTTGGCTGTTTCTCAGAGATGCTTGGAGAAGAGGAAATGCTAAAGGGAGGGAGCTTTTTTCTGAGCTTGTAGCATGGACTTTTCCACAGAAGGCAGGATGCACTACATGTCTGTCCTGGGTCGTGCTGCTGCTAAGGCCGCTTCCCCCCGGAGTTATGTGCTACATAAAGATGGATTAAAGGGAGGGGAACAAAATGTAGGGCTGGAGCGTGAAATCAAGTCAGGTTCTTTGCAGCGTTGCTTCCATCCCAAAGGGAAGGTGAATAACGCTTGCGCATGTGTCCAGAAGGTGGCACCGGCAGCCCGAGCCTGCCGGCAACCGACTCGGCTCAGCTCAGCCCGGCTCAGCCCAGCCCAGCCCAGAGCCCGGCCCGGCTCGGCCCCAACGAGGCGGGCACCGCCGCCCCGGCTGGAAACACCTCGCTAATCCGAGGTCTCAGCCTCCTTAAGGGCTCTCAGGCCCTTAAAGCCGGCAACAGAGCTTTTGGGCCCACAGGTGATGGGCCTGGGAATGCCCAGTCGTCATTGATGTGACTGGGACATCGCGACTTGAATAAGCAACTCAGCCTCGGGAGGAGCAAAAGCTTTAAGCAGCAGGCTCTTTACCTGCTCGTTACAAATTAGTTTTGCTGTTGAAGGGGGGAAAAGCCTGCCTGAAGACACCATTCGGAGGGGTTTTTTAAAGGATGTTTTGCAGCAGCTGCTAGTGCTGTGTGGACACTGTCACTCTGTGATATGGATGTGGTTCAGTGCAAGCAGTCATCACATGTGCTGGCAAGCCTTTCTCAGATGACACTTTAATTTATAAATACTAGAAAGGAGACAATGCTTTATCTTCGCCATTTTGGGGAAATTTCTGTGGCTTTGAAAGGTAAATCGGGGGCAGAGTTTTAGCACTGTAATCTGAGGCTTTCATCAAAGTGCAGGATGAGGAGACAATTTGGTGCTGGAATGCCCTCAGCTCAGCACCCCTGGGCAGTGAAACTGTTTCACTGCAAAGGGGAGTGGATAAAATCTTAAAGCACGCTTGAGGAACCAGACAAGTTAGGCTTTTCTGCAAGAGTGATTCTGGCTTTTACATTTCCTTTCTCAAGATGGAAGATAGCTGTCTTAATTTAGGCAGTGGTTTTCCAACCTCAGAAACCACAAGGATCCATGCTGGGTTTTGGGGATATCCTGCTCTCCATGTTGGCCAGTCTATTCCTGTTTTCCCTTACTAGCATTATTGCTTTTGGTTACAAAGAAAATCTCTTTTCCCCCTCCCCCTCTTTTCTTCACCCCATCTCACCTCAGCAGGAGCCAAAACCGGGCTCCTGTGCCTGCCACACAGAGCCAGCTGCTGCAGTGGGGAGGGGAAGGCAGGCACCAGGCCAGCTGCTGGCTGACGCTGTTGCTGCCAGTCCTCATCCTCCAGCAGCTGCCTTTTGCTCCCTCTGTAGCAAAACCATTCAGTTGTGGGCACTAGTGGGCAGGAGGAGATACTTGAGGGATAGCAGTGAGCTGCCTGCTGATCATGTTGATCACTTCTGCAAAAAAGCCCCCAAGAAAACCCCATCCAAAATAGCCAAACTCCCATAGCTGGATTCTGTGCTGTTTCTTAGGCGCTACTGGTTTACATCTAGTGGCATGCAATTGAAAAGCAGGCTGGAACGAACTGATACCTGGGCACAGTGTGTTTACTGTTTGCCTTTAGTTTAACAGTTGCTTCAAAGGACCCTTGCTCTTAAAGCTATACACTGAGCAGCTAAAAGTAGCTGCTTTAAAAATGCATATAATTAACTCCATTTCAATTTTAAAAAGGTTTTACTGCTAAGGAGGAAACATGTAGGTTGAAAATCAGGAGTGGAGGAGAAGTTATTCCAAGTTGCACAGCTGACTTTGTGCTGGAACAGCCTGCTTTTTCCCTGCTGCTTGTCTGCTGTTGATGATTCTTGGTGTTAGGCGTATGCAGGGAGGCAGAACATGCAGCTGGACAAGAGGGCTGCATATGGAGAGAAGATCGTTTTTACCTTGCGGCAGCTTCGGATGTTGCTGTTCCTTCTGATTTCTGCACATGTCCTTTGTTTCTTATGTAGTACCCTTACTAGAAAATGTTAGGAGCTGGGCCTCTCGGGCTTTTTTCTTTGTTTTTGTGCTATGTTTCTGGTTTACACCACTTCTGATAGACTCTTTATCACCTGCTCCCTGCAAAGCAAACTGCAGGGTAGCTTCCCTTCTGTAGCAGCTGTGCTGGAGAACTGCTGATGAGGAACAAAATGAGAGCTACTGAGCAATCACTGGAGACTGGCTATTAAAAAAAAAAAAAAGCTGGCTAATTAGAGCTTAGAGGGAGAGGCAACACTTTGTGCAAAAACACCAGAAGGTAGGCCCTCCAAATCCCATACATTCCCTGTAAATAGCTATAATTAACCCCACAATAATCAATTTATTAATTAAAATTTAATTAATATTTTCTGTCCATAGCAATCATCTCAGAGGCAGTCAGGAAAACACAGTGGCAGCTGGGTTTCCGTATAGCAGCAGTTGACATCTAGGAGAGCAGAGGCACAGGAGACTCCTCTCAGTCTCCCAATTGTACCTGTGATAAAACAGAACTGAAGCCAGTCACTGGATTGCTGGCAAAAGAGGGGCTGATGTGAGACAGAGCAAGCCCCCGTCTTATGCACACTTCCATAATGTGTCTTATGTACATTCCACACTTATCCACATTTGTCACCCTACAGATGCAGTACCCACCTGGCTTACTGGAAAGTGTGAGAGGGAGGAGTATTTGAGGACACAAATGTTGTCATTACTTATTTGACCACACAAACTGAGGGCAGCTGTACAGCGCTGTGTTTCACTTGGGTTTGATATTCTGCTTGATGCTCTAAATAGTGAGCTCAGCAGAGATCCCTCTCCTGAACTTCATGGGCCCCGTCAAAGTAGAGCAGCTATTGCTAAAAAATCCTATGCCTGTACCAGTAGCTTGGCACACTCCTATTTTGCTCCAGGGACAGGTTTCCGGGTCAGTCGTACTACCTATGGTCAGTATGTCAGACACCTGACAGTGTCTGAGCTCCCTTCTGCAACAAATCTTGATATCCCCATAGGAAACGTGAGTGGTATCAGCCATGTAGTGCACTCCAGGGTTTGCTCCAGACAGACAGGATAGATGTGGAAGACACCAAATGTATTTCCTTCAATAAGGACAGTGCTTCAGCATTATTCCAGGTTAGGCAATAGCATAACTTGTGCCCTCACATGTCCTTTTCCTAGAGCACACAGTAATGTTTTCTGTCTCTGTAATGTTTTTTCACACAGCGCTGCTCTGCCAGCCTGCAGCATACATCTGTTAGTGTTTTCCAGCCTTTGAACTGGAAAAAAACCCCAACCATCAAGCCTCTGCTCAGAAAATAACAACTGTTAGCCATAGGTTCACAAGAGGAGATGTGAGCTGAGCATTTTGCAGTATGGAGCCCATTCTGTTAAGGAGCAAACTCTTAAGAGCGTGGTTGTGAGCTGTCCTGCTAAACTGGCCTGTGGGCAAGGGTTTGCAGTACAGGCCTGCTGAGAATGGTCACGAGGTAAAGAAGGCCTCTCATTCCCCATTTAACAGAAGGGTGCAGACTGGCTCAGCGAGAGAACGTCCTTGGAGTGTGTTGAAACCAGATCTCCCAGGTCATGGGGAAAA
The DNA here is from genome assembly GCA_022605575.1 of Laterallus jamaicensis coturniculus. Taxonomy (NCBI): domain Eukaryota; kingdom Metazoa; phylum Chordata; class Aves; order Gruiformes; family Rallidae; genus Laterallus; species Laterallus jamaicensis. Next base: position 3,603,223 of record JAKCOX010000031.1, on the reverse strand, counting down.
AGCTTCCCATAGAGAACTGTTAGGCAGAAGCAAGTAGGGAGAGGAGATGGGGCACGAGCACTATCATCACATTCTTCCTGTCTTCTCTCCTCTAGATGAAACAAGATGGGTTAGGCAAGTTTTTGATAAGCCTAGTGGATCAGGCCCTTCTGGTAGTGAAGTGGCATGCCATTTCTCAATCCTAGAGAGACAGGCGTCAAGCTCTTTAGTGCTATGAGGTCAGAAGTGCTTCAGAGCACATCCAGAAGTAGAACTGGAGGTTCCTGGTGAACATCAGCATTAGAAAAAATGAGTGGCATGATTTTGAGCCTCTTTGGCCTCTGGGCTTTGGTGCATAACTGCCTTCATTTGCCCTTATGGTCTCTCCTATCATCACTCAAGAAACCAGCCTCAGGCCCATCAGACTGAGATACATCACCTGTTGGTTTTGTGCTCCAAGGCATGGACAACACTGAGGGGCAATAGGGAGCTAAAATGAACAAGTTATTGACCCCTGAGGCAAAAGAAGTGCATCTGATGCTCTGCAAAGGTGTGTACATAGAGCTGTCCCCAGTCTGCCAGCAGCAAGGCCAGAAGGGTGGAGATGAAGATGCCATTGCTCTTGCAATGGTTCTGTTGGCTTCAGGCTGGTACACCTGATATGGCAATGTTGAGTCACAGGAGTGACCACACAAGTTGCCACATGTGATGAAACAGGCCTGATCTGTTGTTATACAGGTTGTGATTCCAGGTAGATTTTAGTAGATGGAGATAGATGCTGAGAATAACTGCAGCCAGCAGTGTGCCCAGGTTGCCAGCAGTGTGCCCAGGTGGCAAAGAAGGTTGATGACATCTTGGCTTGTATCAGAAACAACATGACCAGCATCAGGTCCAGGGAAGTGATTGTGGGTGACTGAGGTCCTGGAAAGTGTCTGGAGAAGGGCGGCCAGGCTGGGGGTTGGACCCAATGATCTCTTGAGATCCCTTCCAACCCCTAAGATTCTGTGATTCTGTGATTCTGATTCTGTGATTCTGTAAAGGGGCTGGAGAGCAAGCCTTATGAGGAGCAGCTGAGGGAACTGGGTTTGTTTAGTTTGGAGAAGAGGAGGCTGAGGGGAGACATTATCACTGTCTACAGTTACCTGAAAGGAGGTTGTAGAGAGGTGGGTGTTGGTCTTTTTGCCAAGTGACAGGTGATAGGATGAGGGGGAATGGACTCAAGCTGTGCCAGGGCAGGTTCAGATTAGACGTTAGGAAAAAGTTCTTCACTGAAAGGGTGATGGGGCATCGAACAGGCTGCCCAGGGAAGCGATATAGTCACCATCCCTGGTTCTATTTGAAAGATGGGTAGACAAGGTGCTTAGGGATATGGTTTAGCATAGGATGGGAACGATTGGACTCGATCTTAAAGGTCTTTTCCAACCTTGTGATTCTGTGATTGTGATTCATCCTGAAAGGAAACTCCAAATGAGCACAGTAACTGTCCAACTGTTGCAACTAACTTTGCATGTATCACTGAGCCCTCCCTTCATCTCCGTCTTAATCCTTCCCTTCCTTTCCCCTTTCCTCTTCCCTTTTCTCCTTCCCCTTTCCTCTTCCCTTCCCTTTCCCTGAATTTTTATAAATGTACTTCCTGCGCTTCTCCAAAATTCACCATCTTCTCTGACTTTAAAAAAAAAAAAAGTGGGGGATAAAAAAACAAACCCCAGGCAAGTCATTGCTAAGTTTTGAATTCAACATTTAAAACAGTAAATACAACCAAACGATTTTTGTTTTACTGTTAGTCATTTGTACTAACCTGCAATTAAAAGGCTCCACATTTGTTCTCATCTCTTTCTGAAATTACATTTTCCACTTCCTAGGCCCTGCCTTCAGGCAGTGGATTTTTGAAGCAATCATGCCTTGATAATTAATGTTTAAAGATGAGTGTTGCAACTTTTAACGCAGTGTGTCACTGAGTAAACATCCAGCAATGCCTGGTACCAAAAAAAAAATAAAAAGAGTATAGCAAATACAAGGCTTTTGCTGGAAGCTGCAGGTCTCAGATGTTATCCTTAGAGCTCCCAGCTGCAGAGCCTTTGATTATCCCTTCCTTTATGCTCATGGATGGGGCTGACTGCTGTGCTTTAAAAAAAGAAAATAAATACCACATCTGATCTGTCAGTTCTCTGTGCCTCTGACTCATCACCCCAGAAAGCTTGCTGGGAATGATTGGCTCATACAGAGAGGGAGGGGGCAAATCTCTGACAAATGGCCTGTAGTTGTAATGCAACCAGTACCATTTGGGATTTTTGCAGAGGGGCAGGAGGACAAGGGATGGAGTGGGAGGAGAGGAAGAGGTTGGCAACAGTGCAGGGGGTATGTCCCTTCATTTGTTCTGAGTGTGCCTTTTCTCTGTAGAAGCCACAGCTTCCTATCTGCTAACTGACCCAGTTGGTTTTACCTGTGGTAGCAGCCCATCCTGTGTGGGCCTTCTGTGCATGACACCAAGTGCTCCCCAGTAATGTTACCCAAATCTCTCATTACAGCATCTTTGGTGCTTTAGGATTTAAGTTACTGTATGATCCCTTCCTAACAGAACGCAACTGAAAAGGCCAGTGGGAAAATCAGCAACTTGGGCATTTCAGGAAGGGGAAAGGGTAGTCTCAATTGAGACTGCCACCTTACTTCGGGCATCTGACTTGACCTGGGCATTGCAATCCTGATTCAGACCTTTTGAAAGACACACCTCATGCCTAACATTTCCCAATGGGTTGGCATGAGGCTGCTGTCTCTTCACCTGAGACTCCTAAAACAGGAAAAGTGAGAAAGTACTCGCATGTTCTTGTGAGTGGTTTCAGTCAAAAGGGGCGTGGTGGTGATGGGGGGCACACTGTACCATCCAATAGTTTGGAATATCCCCTTCCAATCTAATCTTTTAATGCTGTTTCTCATATACTGAAGTCTTTCCCAGTCTGTCAGAGGTCAGTGACAAAATCCTGGCTAAATCAACTGGAACAAGAGTAGAATACTACTTTGGGCTAGTTTTCTTCTTTTTTCTTTTCCTCTCCTCCCCCCACCCCTTCTTTTCTACCTTCCAGGAAAGAGAAGGACATTCCAAATCCAACACACAACTGGATGGTCAGCAAACCAAGTTCTGAGCAAGTGTGTTGGGTTTTGTTGCTCTCTGATGTTTTTTCTGCTCAGGAGAAATCAAAACCTGGAGAGCTCCACGCATTTGATTCTGCAAATACGTGTGAAAACAGAACCTCCCAAATAATCTTGTCTTTCTGGAAGTGAAGTTCAGCCTCTAAGAAAGATTAGTAAGAGAAACATTCAGCACTAGTCATGCTCATTTGGGTAACAGGCAAGTTTCCGCCTGTGCTCACTTCTAGTATTCATCATGAGTGTGTACTGGTGACTTCCTAAGCAGTATTCCCAGCTGAATAGTAAATGAAGTATTGCCTTCTGCTTTAATAATTTCCTGTTCTTTCAGCATTGTTTATATGCCATCAACAGCATGCTGATACATTAACTTTGTACCCGGTGTTTGGCTGTTTTATTATCCCTTGCTTTACTTATCTTCCCAGACTGCTGTTGCTGAAGGATGATGCTAATTTTTAGCTGATTTGGGGGTTGAAGTGCAGTGGTTTTTAATTATTTTTTTGGTTTGCTTTTTTTTTTTTTTTTGACTCCTCAAAAAAAATTCCAGCAAATATGAGGACCTATTCGTACTAAATTTAGGCCTGCTCAAAATAACTTGTTTGCATTTTTTTGTGCTGATTTTTCACAGATCCCTTGAAAAACAGAGGTCCAAAGAGCAATACTGCAGGGTACAGGCTGCTTCAGTTAACTTCATGTTAAACATGACACAGATTGTTCAACATTTTTGCTAAAATGAAGCGTTACCATGGAATGGAAAATGCTTCCGGAGAAAACACTGTGTGTTTTTAAAGAAATGCTTAATCCTAAGCAGATCATTCAAATGGAGTGTAATAAAGACTCCACTAGAGCTAATGAAAAGATTTTGTTAAACCTCAGTGGGCTCTAAAACCAGAGGAGAGAGTATGCTTGCCCTTGCTAACAGCGTTCATTTAGCTGTGTTTCCTTTCCTAGACTGGGAATTAGATTTCCTTCTCCATTGTCTGTATAGAAAGACTCAAACCACTCAAGAAGATCATGTGGGAGCCACTGTGTTTAGAAGAAGGAGCTGCATTTGAATGGAAGATACTTCCCAACTTCATGTTGAGCCATTTAGCTTTAGCCAAAATAAGCATCCTTACCATGCTTTTGAGCTGCTGCCCCAACAATGGACTGTACCAGCCTACTGCACACACTGCCTTGCTGCCGTGAGGGACTGTGAAAGAGCCCACAGGAACCGACAGCAGCCGGCTCATGTGCCGGCTCACACACGTGTGCATGTGTTGGCACTGGTCACCATGTATATTAAGTCATCCGAGTTTGTATACCTACTGTTGGAAATGTTTATCTTTTTCTCCCCTAGGCTCCATTCCCAGTTTATTCCAAATCCTGTCCTCAGACTTAACATACTTTGTGTTTTTACTTTGCCTGCTTTGAAGTTCTTGGACCTGAATTGGGCGGGCTTCCAGCACCTTCAGTTGTCTCTGGACCAGACTTCAACTGGTACGATTTATCTAGAGGACATTTTGAAAGACATGTGCCTCTTGGCTTCCAATGCCATTTCATAAGGACTAGGACTCATAAAGAAGCAAGCAGAGGGACAGAGCAATTTGACTGGGGCACAGTCACTTAAGTATCAGACATGAGGGTAAAATTCAGGGATCTGACTTTCTACTTGCATCAGAGCATAGTTTGCTTTGTTTTGTTTTGTCTTTTGCTATTCCTTACTTCTTCATTATTTAAATGGCCAAGGTAATTTATGCTCCAAATTCTTGTCCTTGTTCTGAAAACAGGAGGGTTTTTCTGAAGGAAAACCTTTCTCTAAAAGTGCCACGCACTTAAAGTTTTCTCTCTAGGAGCATGGGATAGGGAGAAAAAAGCTCCATTAGTGTGACCCCTTTGCTATGTAACCTTTCCTTAAAATGCCAGCAACTGAGAGAACAACAAATATTGAAACAGGAATGTGAAGGACATTATGAAAGAAGAAAGCAAGAAAAGGGATCTGCTCAGACAAGTTTCTCAGGAAAGGTGATGTAATATGTACTGTAGAAAATCCTAGCGATTGACCTAAGTTACTCTCTTTCTAAGTAGCTCCCAGCAGGCTGGGAGAAACAAAATGTACAGCTGGGAATACAGCTGAGCAGACTGTTTTGTCCAAAAGAAATACAGTATGTGTAAAACTTGTTTTCAAAAGATCTTATTGAAGTTTAATTGAAAAGTGTCCTATTAATTAAGGCAGAGCGACCAATGGATAAAAGTCTCATTTCTGGTGATACTGTAATATTAACTCCTGAATGCTTGGAGTACTGAAGATGCTGCTGTTGGGATGGAGTGGTATGCAGTTCTGTTACAAGGACTGGAGTTCAGCAAATGTTTAACAATCTTTTTAACAGCTGTCTTGAAAATTGCTTGCCTTTGTATTGTCTGACTTGTACATAGTTCTGACTCGTTTCCTACGGAAATGCCTGTTCTCGGCATTTGTGTTGTGCTTGTGTCCACATCCATGTATATACAGTTTGAGAACTTCCCTCCCTGTTGTAACGTGGTGGAGGGGCACGGGATCTGGGAGATACTGAAAATATTAGAATTTTGTGGAAGCACGTGGCTGGATACTGAAGAGGGTCTGGATCTTCTCTGCATGTGAGAGGTTGCAGGAAACTATGCTCTCAGTCAGCCTTGGAGACTCCCAAGAGGCCCAAATCTGGAGTATCCCGGGTTTCTTATTCCACTTCTCACAGAGCCTACTAGTTTAAAGATCTTGGCTGCAGCCTGAAATGTTTCATGTTTAAAATCATCAGCTCCTCTACTTTGTTCCTCCTGGTACATGTACAGAGCAAAATGCTGCGTGTGCAGAGACTGGTAAAAACAAAGTGCCATTAGAGGAATTAATGTTTCCGTTTTCAAGTTGACTAGTTCATAAAAAATTGATAAACTGGTAAAAAAAAAAGGCCCATGACATGGACTATTGTGGATGTATTCATTATTACCAACAGAGGAAGAGCTTTACAGGAGGAATGTCTATTCTGAAAATTATATTTAGTTGTGGGACTGGAATACGTGGTCTGTTATTTCCTCCTTTTCACAAATACTGCTAGCACTGTTCAGACAGACAGCAGGCATGATTCAGTGCAAAAGAGCTTGTGGTTATTTTCATAAGGTTTTTGTAAGTAAGGCCAGACAAAGCTGCAGGAGATCCCTAATGTTTTTGACGGGACTGCTGTCATGTCAGAACATCATGGGGTAACTTCCTACTTTACTGCAAATTGTTTGTAAGGAAAATAGCAGGCAGGGAGACTGTCAGTATTGGATGTTGTCTTTGAGTGGGAGGTCGAGGGACCCTGTTGAATCCCTAGGAATGTCTGAATATTCTTCCTCTGCTACATACCCACTCCTCTGCATTTTCTCTTTTGTTCTAGGTGGATTCTGGGTAAGAGCTGCCAGGAGAGCTTTTTTAGCTGGATTGAGGCTACCAAATGATAGCCCTCTTGAGCCACCATTTTGGAGGAGTGGCCCATAAAAGCCTGTTGTTATGCTGAGTGCTTTACAGGTCAAACAACACTCCCCTGCTTCCTCAGCTGCTGAAAAATCAAGCTATAGATACTGAACTTTAATCTGAATGTGGTAAGTCAGGCCTCAGAAGCCTGCACCCATCTCACAATTGAGTTTAAAATAGTTATAGTTATCAGCCTATCATACAACAGTTTTAAACCAAGACAGGGCAAAAATCACTAGAACACAGTGCTGTGTAGCTGACACTCATATTGCCAGGTCTCTCCCTGTTGTCCTAACACACAACAATATAAGCAAATAGGGTCTTGTTAGTACAGCCTAGCACGGGCCTGATGATGGGTTGCATTTTAAGAGCTCAGTTACAGGAGTGCTGCTAGGTGCATCTCTCGAAAAGCCCTGTCCACTGCCAAAAAAGAGTCTTGCTTGTTGGTCGTGACAAAAGTTCAAAGTTTCTTTGTGCAACTTCAGTTGACTTCCTAAACTGGAAAGTTCAGAAGACTTGTCCTAAGCTGGCCAGTGACTTAAGTGAACAAAGTGGCACCCTACATTTTATAGAGGTACAAAAACAAGGATGGGAAAGTGGCTACCAAGTAACAACGCTGTATCCCTAAAGATGCAGTATCACTAAAGGTTACTGTATCCATAAAAATACAGTAACCTTAAAAAAACCTCATCCTGGGTTTTCCTTGCCATTTGCTAGTCTTCCTTTAAGAGAAGGTTTTCCCCAGCTAAAACTTTGGTGACTTAGAGCAACTGGGGAGGAAGTCCAGTGTAACTGGCTGCTCCTCTTTTGCATAGAGATGAAAACCAGCTGGTTGCTCTGGTTGGCCTTTAGGCCAGCATTTGATAGAACTTTGTTCCTTTGCTGTTACCTCTAAATCATTTCTGGTGTCACACTCACATATGCAGCCTTTTCCCGTTCCCACATAACCCCCATGCATACATACTCTTACTTCTTGAAAAGCTTGTATCAGAAATAAGCTATTTAAATCTCTCATGTTTTCTTATGATTGTTCTTTTGGCATCTGAGCATAGTTGCTAAAAGTCTGAGACTGGGTGCTGCTCCCATTTAATTTCTTCTCCTCCCCACCTCTAAACCAGGTGATATTTTTAGCTTCAAATTGTGTAGCAGGGAGCACGTTAAGCATCAGGTCGGTGAGAAATGGGAAGCGACGTGATGGGGCTGGAGGTTTAGGTGCTGCAAACAGCTCAACCCTCCATATTAAAAATCAACCACTTTTGTTTTGTTTTTTGTTTAAAGTGTGAACAGTCCATCAAAAAGCTATGTGAAATCCATTTTCTGGGTAATGGAATGTATGCCTGCCTAGTTTGCTTCCTATTAGGTTATTAACACTTACTGCATTTGTAACTGCTGGTTATTGGAGGAAGGACTTAACTTTCTACCAGAACCCTGGGACTAATTAAAACATTGCTGTTAATGTTTAATGAGAAAGTTGTTCCTTTCGCCAGTGAATTGGCTTAGGCTCTTAGTCCTGTAAAGCACAAATGGCATGTACTGAATCAGAGTTAACAAGCGGATTTGGGGGAAAATGCAGCCCAAGGAGTGCAGCTTGTTGTATAAGTTAAAAATGATTGGTTACTTCCTTCTTACTTTCCCCACCGGTACTGGGTATCATACCTGCTAGCTTGTATTCGTCTCTCAGCAAGGCATCCAGACTTTGTAGGACCAGTTCTTTCTTCCAGTAAGACCTTTGCATCATAAAATGGCCCAGACAAAACATCCCCAGGGCAAAATCCCATGCTTATAGGAACTTCCAAGCCAGCATACAGCACCAGTTGCTTGCCTAGCTGCTTGTCTTGGGCGGAGAAGAATGGCCTCTTAGAAAGGAATGGCCAACACAAACAAAGAGCAAATAAGAGACTTGAGGATGTCTCCAATGGGTCTGAATATCACCAATCAGGAAGGGAGGAATTTTTGCCCCTCTTCTGTGCCAGCTTTGGGCAAAGGAACAGATCTAGTGAATTTTAGCTCCATATATTTATCTGCTACCATATTGTTTGTACATACACACAATAATCTGTCTAACTCTATCTTCTCTGGTACCAAGTTATACCTCATTTAAAGTGATTTGATTTACACTGAAGTGATGTCACATGAGAAGAGTAACATTTGGAGACGGCGGGCCCTTGTCCTTGTTACTAATGTTAGGAAGGTTAAAAAGAAAATACCACAAGCCATTTCACAATGCATTCACAGAGCAGTGAATCATGCATTTTATTCAGAATATTTCATTTAACAAAGATTAAATATACATCTGAACATTCACTTTGATGTACATTCCTAATCTGGCTTTGCTCTTGCTTATAGTGGTATAAATCAAGAATTACTCTAATGAAGTCAGCAAAGTCATTAACCTGTGTTAAAAGAGAGTAAGTCTTGCTTTTTACCCCTACAGCAAATCCCATTTAGCTCACTCTGAATACAGCGGTATGTTTAAGTGCAATGCAAGAACAGAGCCAATAGGTAAATTTGTGCCCCAAATTCAGTACAGAGTTTTGGAGCTGAATTTCCATCTGAGTAGTCTTGGATATTGCAGCACTAAATCTTCTTTTCCTGCAGTGTAATCTAGTTTCTTTTCCCCAGAAGGAATTCTGTTTTCCTTTTTGTAAACAGAGGCCACATGAAATACATGGTTTTCTTCAGAGCAAAAACCTCAAAGCCCATAGCTTATATATATTAAAAAACAACAACCCACAAACTTCTGTTTTGCAGTTTTTGAGTCTATCAGCATTTTTTTTATTCCATACCAGTTTTCTGCGTAGCAGAAAATATAGAACCTTAGGAGGGTAGCAACTACAGTAAGTTGTTAAAAACAAATTATCTAGGAAAGTAATTTTTTCCATTATGAAAGTGGCTTGTCATATATTAGTGAAATGAATTAGTCACATAGCATACCTTTCACAACCTCAGAAGAATTACATTATGCCCCATACGTTCCCACGTGTAACAGGAGCAGCTCTCCTCTTTGCACATAGGCCACTGTCACTCCGCAGTTTCTGATTATGTTTTATTCACATGTAATCATAACTCACTCACTAATCAGTCCAAAGTCTAAAACTAACCAAACCAGTTCATATTTCTGGCATCAGCTATTCTATTTGCACGCATTTCCAGATTAAAGCATTTCTTCTTGTGATATGGAAAGATTCCAGGTACGTGGTGTTCAGTGGGAAAAAGTGACAGCTTTAGCAGATGTGTGTGTGGGGAAGGAAGGAAAAGCAACAGGGAAAGAAAAGCACGTTGCCTTTTGACCCGCTCAGGAGAAGAAAATCAACTGAGCAGTAGCTACCCAGTTCATCCTTTGATTTAGCACTCTGCTTTCTGGGACTGTTCAGAGTAGAGAAGGCTAGAGGGGACCTCACCAATGCATGTAAATACCTGAGGGGAGAACGTGAAGAAGAGGGAGCCAGGCTCTTCTTAGTGTTGTCCAGTGATGGGACTGGAGGTGATGGGCACAAGGTGAAACACAGGAACTGCAGTCTGTATATGAGAAAACACTTTTTTCCTGAAAGGGTAACTAAGTGCTGGCACAGGTTGCCCAGGGAGGTTGTGGAGTCTCCATCCTTGAGGATACGTTGTCCTGGATGACTGGCTGTAGACAACCCTTTTTTAGCAGCAGGATTGGACAAAATGACCTTCAGAGGTCCTTTCTGACCTCAACCCTTCTGTGATACTGTGATGCTCTTGTGAATGAGAAAGCAAGGTATCTCATTTTCATGGTGGCTCCCTTCAAGCAGGAACAGCAAATTTTAGAAATGCAAAGGGTAGAGGCAGGAGCAGACAGGTAGAGTTTGCACTTGAAATGAATTAAATACTTGTGGAGTCAGGATGGGCAACCTTACATCTGGCAACTCGATAGAAAGAAAGCAGGAGCCCAAGAATTGTATATTACTTCCACTTCAGTCACTCCAAGTAACTTTCCTATTCATTTTATTTCAGGGAGGGAGAGCTGTGACATAACTAATAAATATACTTCAAGTATCACCTGATGACTACAGCTTTGTGCCGGTGGCATTGGGAACACAGGAGGGATGCTGAGAATTACCATGGTAGGACATGTCAAAAGCAAAGCAGGGACATCTGGATGCCTGAATTTTATGACATTTCAGGGCAGACTACTGAGACCTTGGTGGTTTCTGAGGTTACCTTGTTTTTCAGACTGATTTACCATGTTATTCTCCTGTACAGGATGAAGATAAGCACATCAAGAGGTACTTAGGTTCAGGAGCTTTATAGTGCTGCTGTACAGGTGCTGCAAGCTGCAACACTTAGCTCTGGCCACAGACAAGAGTCTGAGGCTTTGGTACTGTGTTGTGATCACTGGGGAAAACCTAGAAGAAAGGGTCACAAGCCTCCAGCCTTCCCCATCTCCTGGACTGGCTTGTCTTCTTGAGTGGCAGCAGTCCTACATGCCAAGAAATATCCAAGCTGGACTTAATGCAGTGGTGAGCAGCTGAAAATGTTAGAAGGCAAGTTCAGTGCCAGGCTCAATACTGCCTTTTCTCAGAACATCACCTTCCTGGAATGCTTCCCATCAGCATGGCATGAGAAGGTGGCAATTTCTTTTTCTTCCTGAAGTGCATTTAGCAAACAGGCAGGATAAAGGAGGCTGAAGCTTTCACAAACACAAGCTCTGTAATGCTAAGCTGAGTTCAAGCAAAGGTGCAGCACTTTCAAACCATACCTGGCACATCTGGGCAACCCTGGCAAGCAAGATACAAAAGTGCAATTGCAGCTTTAATGTAGAAGTAGGAAGTTTCTGCCTGTCATACTGAAAATACTACATCTTGCCAAGTTACAAAGCAGGCATTCTTTTCATAGTCTGCAGTAGACAACCCTGCTATCAAATAATAATGCCTTCATCTTTTGATGGTGCTGTTGGAAGTGGAACTTGTTTCACATCTTGCTCTATTCTGCCTTTGCTTCTAATAAATACAAGTGCCTGAAGCTGGAAAGCTGTGTGCTGAAGTGCCCTGGTTTCTCTAACAGAGACTGCTGAGAAGCACTTCTAGGGTTAACATATTGTTTTGCCCAGGCATATACAAGTGTATTGCAGAAGGCACTATGCAAATACTGTTCACAGAGTTTATAATTTCCTGTTGGAACAGCAAAGAAAAGAAGGTCATTGATTTAAACCAGAGAATACAAATGATTTCCTGCCCACAAAGCTGCCAAATGCTTGGAGTTATTGATTTTTTTTTTCCTCCCTGCTGCTAACCAAACACTTCTGGTCCTGTCATGGGCATCATCAGCTTATTGACTAAGTAAACTTAACCCGTTAAGCTGAACATTTTAAAAATAATAGAAAATAACAGTGGCTATAGCAAAAAACCCCATCTGCATTCAAAAAAAAAAAAAAAAAAGTAAAATGGAGAAGAAAAACAGTTCCTGAAGTTAATTAACTTTTATGTAGATTCAAGTTTCGGGAATTTAGTTTTGCATCCAAAAGAGAGAGAAAGGAATACATTGAAAGAAGATGGGGGGGGGGGGGGAGGGGAGAAGTCCTTTTCTAAAGAGGCAAAAAACCTGAGGTTACAGGGAAGTGTGAACTTCAAATTTTAAGACCCTCAAGGGGAAGAAAAATATTACTGCAAAATTGAGATTGAAATGGTAAAAAGGTATGGTAGCAGCATGGTAGAGGCATGTCTTTATTTATTTATTTACTTATTAGCAGCAGGAGGGCTGTACTGTTGTCTGATTATTTTTTTCTGGAAGCCAGAGCTGAGCACAGCTGATGCCTGGCCTTGGAACACGTCAGTTTGAAGATAGCACGTACGGTATTAATAAATGTAGAACAATACTTGCTGTCAAGTTGGTTACAAGGCAGTAGTTCACTGAAGGGGGCCTGACAATGTCAAAAAGCATTAGACCAGAGCCAGCAAATGCTTTATACACTACAGCTGAACCTAAAAGATGAATTGATGCCCTGGATCTGACTTTAAGGCATCTGTCTGCTCTGGAGAGCGTGTGTTGTCTGAAGAAGCAGGGAAACAAGTTGCTTTTCTCTCCTCCTCCAACCATCTGCCTACATGCAGAAGGCAAGGAGCAAGATGTGAGGGAACAAACTGTAGTTTTATAAATGGACAAGGATGCCCTGCAGACAAAATAACCTTCAAGAGTTATTTGAAGTTATGCTCAGGAGAGATGTCTTGGGAGACAGCTACCAGGCTGGGGCACCGCGGAGAAGGCCGGCCTTCCCCTGGGACCGGCTGTTGCAGGTGCGGCTGCGGCCTGCCCTGGCCAGGAGCCTGGCAGTCCGTTGGCGTGAGAGCTGGTAGTGAGAGCAGAGCCAGCCGGAAGAGACACCAGGAGGGAAGTAAACAAGCAGATTACAAAGTGATGAAAAATAGGGCTATCAGCCCTCTATAGTGACTTAGAAGAAGGTGTGACTGTTTCCTCCACCCCCTCACTCTCATGCCTGTCTACTGAAGAACACTTATTAAGGCAAGTAGTCACAGATTATTAATGACCTGCTAACAGCTTCTTTAATTTTCTAGTAAGTGCCAGCTACGGCTGTTGTAATTATTCTGCTGGTCCTGCAACACGCCCTGTGCCAGGCTGCAAAATTTTTTTTTTTTTCCCTGCAACACCTTGTCATGCCTCTTAACATACATGTACTGTACATGGGTAATTTCATAGCCTGTCAGAGCATTTTTCAGCCATTAAATGTCGCTATCTTCCAGTAAAGTAGGAACTAAGGAAGTGTTTAGTCACTTATTTCTACGTATGTGAATTGAGACACCCAAAGTTTATGGTTTTAGCCACGGTGATACAATGAGTCAGTCCCTGAGCTGCTTGTGCAACTTGGGAGCAGCACCATCTTCTCCTTCTCACTGGTGTCATATGAACTGCAAAAGCCACCATAGTAACACTTCTGAAGGGCCTTTTCTGTCTAAGCAGAAGTCCGTGGGAGTGACACTTTATAGAAGTGGTGGTATCTCTTTATCACTCTTCCTAATTCCCTCAAAGAGAGAGCTGAATAACATGCGATGAGAAAACAAAAACAAATGGAAAAATGGTTGTGTTGTGGTCAAAAGTAAAGTCTTTTGTCTTCAGCCTTCAATTTAAGAAGTCTGTGGGCATGGATCCCTGCCAGCATCATTAGCAGCAGTGATTTCCCGCTAACCACTCCTGTTTCCTTTTCTAGTGGATCACAACACACCTATGTGTCTCATGTATGCTACATTTGTCAAATTTTGTTGCATTTAGCCCCTGGTAATTTAGCATTTGATTGACATACCCAAACCCAAGTATTTTTAAAGATCCCAGCACTTTTAGGGAACAATGGTCCTGTAAAGGTATTGTGTGTTGAGCACACACAAAGAACCTAATGTGTTGAAAAACCTTTCCCATCAACAGTAGCTAGAAGTGTGGCTTATGCTTTTGACAAGCTCTTGGACTGTCACAGCTCCTTGTTAGGCAAGGCCATGTGCTGTAGCTCCATAGGAAAGGTCTGTCCCTATATCCCTTAAGACAGGTTCACTGTAGGAAATTGTCTTGGAGTTGTGCTGAGCTAGACTGGTATGTTTTAGTCTAAGAGAGAAGATGGTACATGGGCAGGGACACCAAGTGCCTGACCTGACACAGGCTTCCAGTGAAGTCGTTCTGCACTCTTCTGCCACAGCTCTGCAAAATGAAAAAAACCCCTCCCCCCAAACCCCTGCCTTCTCTTATGGGATCTTTAGAAGATTTAGTGAATAAAATAGAGACTTCACTTAAAGCATTCAACAGAGGGAGATTTTTTCCTCTCAAATCTTTTCCTACATGTTCTGAGGAGGAAAATACGGATTGCAGTAATTTGTTCTCTGCAATACTTCTTGATCTGACTCATTTTTGTAAGAGAAGCTGATTCACATCCAACTGTCTTGTGAGCATCCAGCATATCCTTTCCTTTTTCCAAGGGTGGAAGGATAAATCAGTAGCTACTCCTCAGATCAAGTTAAAGGTCTCACTCCAGATGCTGCACACGCAAATGGTGTGGCAGGCTTCACCACTTCTTTGCTCTTTTGCTCTCTCCATCTCCCAACTCACACAGCTCTCTGCACAAGTTAACAAGCTGGATCTGACTGAACGGAAACTGTCAAGTATTCTGGGAGTTTCTTTTCTTCCTTTTTTTTTTTCAGTGGTTCCCATCATCACTTCTCTTTTTTTTTTTTTTTTTTTTTTTGTCTTTTTGAGAACAGAATGTTTCTAGGTCAGAATCCCTGTTGGTCTTGTGCTGTTTTTGTTCAGTGCTTATTAAAAAGTCACGAGTCTTTGAGGTTATTTTTTCCCCAGATCTTAATTTGTGTTAACAGATTTAGCTGATACTGAACCAGTTCTTCTCATATGGGCAAGGACCAACTTCTGGAAACCATCCAGGTGTCCAAGATGTTCGAAAGTAATTAGTTTTCCTCAAAGCCTTAGGCTTTAAGTGCTGATCTGATGCATTTCAAAGGGACTTGTCTGTCAGAAGTAGGGTAGGGTCCACATTTTCTGAAGGAGTGACCCTTCTGGGGAGGGTGTAGAGAGGGGCACTTGAAATAAATTTACCTCATCTGAGAATCTTGGGGGATCAAAGATAACTTTTTTTAAAAAATTTTTGCTTTTCAGTAGGAAGTATGAATAAGCGCAAGGTGTTTGTGAAGTGTCAGAAGTATGTGCTGCTATAACACTATAAAATAAAAGGCATTGTATTGGCAAGATGTTTGGCCTCAGGGCTGCAAACTTTCCTGTCTCCACTGATATTTTTAAAGGCTTTATAAATCGGGCTCCATGCTGATCACAGCACAGTAGATCACATCTCTTACTCCCTCATATCCGGAAGCAGACACATTACAAGGGAACAAGCATCATATGATTTACACTGTGTTCCTGCCTTAAACATTTTTTCCTTGTGACTACCTATACCTGCCCTGACATTCAGTCCCTTTAGGTCACTGTCTACTGCATGCCTATTTAAGGCATGCATGTGGATTGTATTATTAAAGTCAGTAAGGCTACTGACAGGCATAAGCCCTGTCAGGACAAGGGTAAGCGACTGGAAACTTCCAGACAGGTACTAACTTTTAACATAGACAGCTCAGTGATAGGGCTGCAGTATTTCTATGAACTTTTGTGACCATTTTCTTTGCTTTTTACAAGGCAAAATGTGCCAGGATGGTTATTACAGACTCCTTATCTTTCCTGATGCTTTTTCCTCATCTCAGGATCAAGTAAGTTGACTTCAGCCTAGACAGGTCATTGATTCCAGCTTTGAGAACTTGTCAGTGTCTTTGGCGTACTTAACGTGTTGGCACAGATAGATGCCCAGAGACTGGCAAGGGAGCTGAACAGTTACCCCTGCATAGAAAGCACTGCAAGCTCTTTGATCTTTCCATGAGAAAGGGTTTGGTACTCTTCACTGGTCACTTACCTTGCAGGTTCAGTGAGCCTATTCTAAGGAAACCATGGACAGAAAATAGATGTCACACTATGAAAACTTCCCTGGCTCAGGCAGTCCACTTTTCCTAACCTCCTGCTAAGCACAGAGTGCTGTTCCCTCTCATCCTGACAGCACGAGACAGTCAAAGGACTACATTGGTGATTTCCTTATGGGGTGCTTTTGTTTTAATGTGCCAATTTGGAAGCTTGGCTGTGATGCATGCTGTGGAGAGGCATGGGCACAGCATGGAGCAATTCTTCTGCACCTTGAATTGGAGTGCTCGTGACCTCACTCCCAGCATCAGGGAAGCCTATAAGCTGTCCTGTAGCTTTTCTCAGGTAAACCACTCACTATTAAAACCGTAAACACCACTGATCTTTCCCCACTGAGCCTTGGATGCAATTTTTTCATTTACCATATTTAGGAATTCTTACTCTTAAATCCTTTGCAATTCACCTTGAAAACACAAAAAGTGACCATTCACACCTTCCCCCCCCCCCCCCCATATAATTAGGGATGTTAATGACAATTTATTGCCCTATAGTGGTGCTCCAATAACAGCAAAAATGGGTCATGCTGCAGGTATAATTATCCTGCTTTTGCAATAACTGTCCCTAGTTGTGCTGTCTTTCTCTGCTGCCCCTCATATTTCAGCACAGAGCATCAGCAGCTCTAGTTGTCTTGGAGAGTTGTTGAACTGGCTGGCACATGAACCTGGCCTTCAAAAAGGCTGAACAAACTAGGTTGCTGCATCTTTGCAGCTTAGGAGAAAAGCAAAAAGGCATCTAGGCACCCACCTTCATTACCTGCAGTTAATGAAAACAGACCTCATTTCACAGAATCACAGAAGTGGAGGGGTTGGAAGGGACCTCCAGAGGCCATCATCGAGTCCAACCCCCCCTGCCAAAACAGGTTCCCTAGAGCAGGTAGAGATAAACTGAGGGAAGGCAGGAGAAGGGACCTTGGACAAAGGGAATGGTGGCCTCGCTGTTTGTGTAGGGTGATGTGCCAGTCTGCAGGGAAAGGGGGCACATGGAGGGGTGCAGGTAGGCAGGCATGAGGGAAAGATACACAGTACAGGCGAACCCGTCGGAGGAGACAGCCAAGCTAAAGAGCATGTGAGGAAGTACTCTGTCACAGTGGTGTACAGAGCATGTACAAAGATACACAAATATACAGAAATGTGGAAATGAGAATGCTCAAGAGAAGAGAAATAGGAAAAGAAACTAAAATATTTGTAGGCACCATGTCAGGCTTTGTACTAGCTGAGAAAGCCACCTGCATGTAGTATGTGCCACGGGAGATGAGATAAAAGAATGAGGTGGCTATTTACAGTCCTTAATCACTCTTTTGACTCCTTTCACTTTCCCTGTTAATTAGCTAGCAGCAAATGCAGAAATTAAACTTAGTGCAGTTTCCTGGCTTGCCAGTAATCTTCTCATCTGTAGAACTGTCCCCTGTACTTTAACCAGGGCAAGTTAGACATTTCTAGGAGCCGATCCACAAGGACACGCTGGAAAGGACCATTTCAAAGCTGGCTGAAAAGGTGTTCTACCTCCCTAAATGCCAAAATATGCCTTTTCATTGCAACCACTCAGGGGAAAAAGAAATTAAAAAGTATTACCCCACTTCTGATTTGTGAATTAAACAAACTTCCCACTTCTGATATGTGAATTAAACAAACTTCTTTCCTACAATTTTTGAGGTTTTGGTGAAGGCAGAGAGTACATGCAAAGTCTCTGTCATTTCTGAACATGCTGGCAAGGGGCACAATTTGTCCTTTTACTTCTCAAAAATTAGGTAGATAGTATATTAAGACTATTTCTGTGGAAAAGGGGAAAATAATATGCTGAAATTATTATTACATCACAGAATGGCCTGGTTTAGAAGAGACCTTAAAGATTATCTCGTTCCAACCCCTCCGCCTCAGGCAGGGACACCCTTCACCAGCCCAGGTTGCCCAAAGTCCCGCCCAACCTGGCCTTGAACACTGACTGCCAGGGAGGGGGCAGCCACAGCTTCTCTGGGCACCCTGTTCCAGTGTCTCACTGCGCTTATAAAAGATTTCTTCCTTAGATCAAATCTAAATCTACCTTCCTTCAGCTTAAGTCCATTGCCCCTTATCCTACCACTACATGCCCCTCTCCAGCTTTCTTATAGGCTCCCATCAGATATTTGAAGGCTTTACAAGTTCTTCCTGTACTCAGGAAGTTAAGCTTAAGAGCTTAACTTCTTAACTTCTCCAGGCTGAACAACCCCAACTCTCTCAGCCTTCCTTTATAGGTGAGGTGCTTCAACCTTATGATGATGATGATTGTGTTGAAACATTTCTTCTGTACTGTCCTCTCTTCGGTGACAGTACTGATGATGAAGGTATTTTGCAGACAGTGAGTGTCAAGCTGTCTTTAAAATGTTGTCCTTGCATGTTATTAGAAGAGAAATTGGCGCACACCCAAATGCCTTGTGGATCTTACAAGATCAATGGATGGGCAAGAGAGCAGGAATGTGAAATGCAAGCATGTGCTTGTGCTTGTCTGTGGTTTGCCCTCATCTCTTGTGACTTCAATGGCTACCTAGGTGGCTAGTAAAAAAGCTGGACCTGGGGCTGACTCAAATCCCACCAGCCCAAGGGAGAGTTTCATTGCAGAAGGGTTAGGCAACAGTTCCAGCCTTGAAGTTAGACTCTCAGATCCATGTTCAGGCTTATTGATAAGTTTTAATTTAATAGTAGCCTTTTGCCACTCATATTTATTCTATCTTGCCAACACCTTGAGACTACAGTGGTTCAAAGTGGTTTAAAGGCTCCAAGCTACTTATTGGTGGCCTGGGACTATATTGTCTTGGCCAGGTGAGTCAGCAGTGGCCTAAATTGAGATAGCCAGCAGTGATCACACTGTTTGCATGGATCAGGTTTTTCCCTCTTGGATTTCAGAACAATGTGACTGTTTATTCTTTGGTCAGCAATAGCACGCAGAAGCTGGAGGTGCTGGTGGAGGTTGGTAGCACCGGGAGGAAAAGGAAGAGAAGGAAGAGAAGGAGGAGGAAATGCCTTCCCCAAAGAACCTGCAGCCCCAGCTCAGGTCTGAGGCAAATAAAATGAATGCTTGTGGCCTGTGTAAAAATGCCCTTGCTTCACAGCTACCTACCTGCCTTTGATGGAGCTGCCCAAGACCAACCTCGGCCGCACATATTTCAGACACCAAGCCAGAAAATCTGGAGTTGCTGAAATGAGGGAGAATCTCTTAAGCTTAGCCTATTTTTAGAAGATCCTCTGTGGAGAAAACAAGATTTAATTGAAACCAGACTTTATTGTTGCAGTAACCCACCATTTCACATGTGACCCTGGGAGTCTTCCACCTCTCTGGGTTTGTTAAATCTTGTTAACTGCCTGAGTTCTGCTTGGCTTTAAAGTTAAGGTCGAATGCTACCTTTTCCACCATTTCTTACTATTTTCAAGGCATAAAGTGAACATCACCCTTGTTAGGAAGCTCTGCTCTTTAATATGCATTTTTGTACAACACCACTTGCAATGATTTAACATCTTTTGGTAACTGTAGGCTCAGTGGTTTTGCATGTGCTAATCTCCACTTAATCTTTCTTACCGCTACAAACAACATGGGGGGGTGGGGGGGAAGATGTTTTTGCAGAGCAGTGTAGCTTGGAAAGTGTGCTTTTTTAATTACTAGCTGTGAAGAAATCTGTTTTTCCACCAGTTGCCTCATATACCTTTTAGTGGTATAACAGGTTCTGAGGTGAGATCACCACCACAGATAGCAGTGTGCACTTCCCTCCTTAGGAGGCAATTGCAGGTCCTGTGTATAATATTCTCCTCAATGCATTGTCTCACAGTTACTCCCTTTGTGGCAAATGAAGTCAGGGAGGTTTAATATCCTCTATGCTTTGCAGGCTGTAAGTAATTTTCAGAAAGGCTCAGGACTGAGGGCGCGTCTCTGGGCATGTCTCTGTGCCCCTTCCCTCTGTGCTCTCTTCCCTAGCAAGCCACTTCCATGGCATTTTAGCAGAGCAGCAGATGGGAGCAGCAACCATGACTGGCCAGAGGTCAAAAATCCTAGCAGCGAGTCCTCAGAGACAACAAGCTCCTCACTACATTTTGGGCTTCCACAAGCTTACACCATTAGGATCTCATTCAGAAGTAATCAGCAGCTGCATGCTGAGGGATGCTCAAGGGTTACAATATCTGGCCATCCATGCCGCAAGAGACCATGGTGGCAGGGAAGGGAAGCAGCAGCTACCCTGTGAAGATTGCACTGGGCTCCAAGGACACCTCTGTCCTCACTTTTGGAAGCTAACAGGGAGTTGTGGGATCAAAGCAGAGGTTTGCAAAGGCTTGTGAAAATGCATAGCTCTGAACCTCTGCCCGCAATATGCCGTCATAGGACTGGCTTGGGAAAACAGCTGAGAAACAAGTGGGAGGAAAGCAGCCCAGGCTGGCCTGGGGATGGGGTGGTCCAGCCTGTGGGCTTCCCACTACAACTGGAAGCAAACAATGGAGATTATAACTCTCCCTGCTACAGCAGTGAAGACCTTTGCAGACCCAGTGCAGGCTGTGCAACTTGGGAGCACTTCAGCCCCCCATGTCTCTGCCTCAGCAGAACCAGCAGTGGGCAGTGGCTGCAGGTGGGAGCAGCACATCAGGAGCAGATGGGAGTGCTGCATGGGGTAGCAGGGTTTACTGGGATTGCTGTTTCTCAACTGCCAAGCTCCCTTGCCAGATGGCACCATCTCTGCACGGCACCGTCCAGGTGCTTGTGGCTGCTGACCTGCTGTGAGCAGAGGTGGTGATGCGAGCCTGTGCGAGCGCTGATCAGCTTGAAGCTACTATTACTTTCTGTTCCCCTTGTTTGGGTGTGAGCAGACTGAGACCTAACAAACCGCAAACCCTCTGACACCGAGCTGCAGAGACTGATTTCCGCTCCTGGCTAAGCAGGTCCCCTGAGCCTCTGTCAAAACATCCTTGCTGGTGTAAGAGGTTCAGGTCTTCACACTTTTTCTCACCAAACTGCTGGCAGTACCCCTACCCCCCAACATTTGCATTCAGTTACCCTGAATTTCATCACAGAAAGCCAATTTTGCCAGGCCACAACTTTGAAACTGGCAAAACCAAATGCCACAGGTCGCAGCCTGCTATATCTGATCTGCATTCCAGATTTACCATTGGGGTTTTTTCCTCTCCCCCTGCTTCCCATTCTGTAGTGTTGGTGTCAAATCCTCCTCATAAGGACAAACAGATCTTATGGGAAACTCAATTATTAATCCGATTTTTCAGATTGAGGGGAGGAAACATAATGGTTTAAAATTCTATTTTAAGGAAAGTTGCAAGCACAAGTGGGCGAGCAGAAGGCTCTCGCTGTCCTTGTGAAACGCCTGCCACAGTTTCTCTGTAAAAACACACTTGCACTTCCTTTTCTGCAACTTCTCACGCTGCTCAAGTTCTCCAGGGGAAGTGGAGAACACTCATCAGAACAACAGATCAGGAGTCAGAGAGATGATGACTGTACCAATGGCACAATTTGGGGATTTTGGGGCATAAAATAGACATAATATCCACATGCTTCTCTGGGTTGCTACCACTGCTGACCATCTATAAATTTTAAACAAACGAAACAGTAAATATATGCACTTCAGAGCTCTTAAAATCAAGGGAACTAGTTAATAAGGAGACCCTTAGACTACGGGATAGCATGCACTGCAACTGAATGCTACTGCCGACAGGGCTGTAGATTAAAGTCATACCTGGGCTGCATTTGTGGTTTCCCTCGGGCTAGAGGACGCAAGAGATGGCGTACAGGCATGTCAGCAGAGCGGAGGCTGCCTGTGTCACCGTGACCCAGCTGCGACGAGGAGTCCTGACATTTGCCTCTCCACCCTCTCTAAACCATGGTTGTCGGCTGAGCAATACCTGACTAACACATACCTGAGGGGGTGCTAGAGGTGCTTTTCACAACAGGCCTCAAACAGCCTTGCCCAGGTCACATTTCTGTAACTGGTTTGGGCCTTTATTAACTGGCTTTCGCTGAGTGTAACGCTTAAGTCACACCATCACGGCAGAGGGATCTATCTGTGAAGCCTTTGGGATTACAAACCCCATGCAGTTTCCCCAAGCATCATACATCAAAAAGGGCAGCCTGTTGCTAATTTTATTTTTTTATTAATTGCTGTCAGGACCATTCCCCCTACCATCCCAGCTGCGAGAGATGCAAGAGCATAAGCCGATACTGGGATGCTTGGTCAAGTCCCATCCTGCCGCAGCCTGAAGCAACATGCTACTCTCGATGTGAGGACTCAGCTTGACTCCTACTAACCTGCTGTGGATTAGCTCAGGCTCTTTGGGCCACACGGTCCCGCTCTTACCCAAACCCTGGAAGTCTTTACTATATTGACTTTCTCAGAGGTGCTTCTTATTCTGCTGGGTCATTCATTCAAATGCCAAAATAGTGACTCATTAAAAGGGCCAGCTTGGGATGGGGGGAGGGAAGGGGGAGGCGGTGCAGGAAGCAAGAAAAATAGCTTGCAAGAACCTTCCTGTTTATCCACGGCTTGGGAAAAAAAACAACACAACAGAATACGCACACCCTGGCTCCATTATCTTTGCTGGCACAGCTCTGGCTTGGCTCTGTCCCTTACCACTCCAGGCCGAACCCGACCCTGCTGTGAGCATGTTTACTTTAGAGGAGTTTGCTCAAGAGAGAAATCCAGCCCCCAGAGCCTGAATGCTGGTAGTGTGCGAGTGAGCGCACAGGCACCCGGAGCCCCCCGCCACAATGCGCCACGGCGCTGGCCCCTGGCCACGCTGGGGAGGTCATTTTCTTCTCGGCAATTAGCGAAGTGGTGGCATCGCTAAAAGAAGTTGAATAAACACATTCAACCCGGCTGGGTCCCCGGTTTGCTCTGTTCTCACCACCCTTCCTTCTGGGCGCACAGTGGGGCCCCAGCAAGCAAGAGCCCGGTGCCTGTGCTGTGTGCTTTCATTCAGACCTGCTTGGAAGGCTTTTAGGAAAGAGGAGGAGGGGAGAAATAACCCTTTTAGCTTTCTTCTTTTACAACAAATATCTTCCCTTTTTCTTTTCAGAGAGGAAAAATGCCAGCTTCTCTAAGGAAACTGAAGCAAATGGCCATTTTCATGGGCCTGTTCAGCAGCGGGGGATGCATCGTGATGTATAATCTTATGCAAAGTAAGCCCTGGTGCTGTTAGCAACCTTATTTCTCCTCTGCCCCTTTCACTTGCTTTTGTGCACTGGGGAAAATAGCAGCATGCAAGATGTGAAAAGCAGATGAAGTTAAGGGGAGTGTGGCTGAGCCTCTGGGTTCTGCCTTCCTGAGTTCCGCTTTGTTCAGCCCCAGGGCTGCTGCTTTCCCAAGCGCTGCTACAGGCATTTCCAGGGGTGGGTATTGCATAGGCTGCTATGGTCAGGAGAAAGTGTGGGTTTGGGGGGGTGAGGGTGGTGGTGAGGTGGTGTCTGAGGGTGGGGCAAAGTGAAAGCTTAAGCAGTAACACAGGTTTTGTTTCTCACTGAAATTTTACAACTGAGCAGGAAAAGAGGACCATCTGTGACAAGGTGTTAAATTCCAGTGGATTTATCTGTAAATCTCTCTGTGGTCCCAACTGTTAAACCCCACACACCTATGAAGTGCTAAGACATCCCTAGTTTCATCTGAATGAAGGGCAGAGAGGAGTGCTCAGCGTTGAGCAGACTAGGTCAAGGAGAGAAATGCTCAGCAGGTGCCATTGCTGCTTACAGACAGCTCCAGTTGGAACATGTCATTGACCAAGAATCCAAATTATGAATCCAAATTATAGATTATTTTTTTTTGTCCTAAAATTGTTTCTAGATACTTAGTATCAGACCAGAAATAGGCTTTGCCTCTCTTGAGGAGTGCTATAGGCTTCTTGGGCCTGTGCCTCTCCCTCGCTGGTACTGTCAAATGATCCCGCTTTTCACCTACCCATATATCAGAGGATGCTGCCAGAAAAGTGTAGCCAAGCCTGTTCCTCAGGCCCTCAGATAAGCTCTGAAACCTCCCCTTCATTTTACATGTATTAATAACAAATCAGACAAGACTGGAAAGCAGGCTTCAATTTCAGGCAGCCCCTGCCCTCAGGCTCTGCAGTGTAGGACAGATGTATGATCCTCTTACACTTTAAGATATTGAATCTGGCTTTAACAAGGACATTAGCATTTTTAAAATTTTCAGCTTCAGCATTGTTATCTAGAAGTCTCTGTGGGGGAAAAAAGTCACCCCCTGTGCTACACAGAAAGTCGAGAGGCTCCTTTCCCGTATCACTTAGTGCAATCAAGTGACACAGCGCAATGGCTACTTCTGGCTCTGTTGCAATATTGGTGGCCACCAAGTAGCTGTCTGGTAACCACCCAGGCTGTTGAAAGGACACCTTCTGGGGCAGAGTGTGTCCTTCTGGAGCCTCCCACTGACAGAAGAGCCATGCTGGGACCCTTTCTCCCTTGGCCCATGCCTGGGTTCCTTCTGCTGTCCCAGTGTACAGAACTGGCCCATACTGGGACCTGTAAGGAGCAAGTGGCTTCAGTAGTGGTGGGAGCAGGGGGAGAGGGGTGCTTTAGCTTTCTTCCCCTTTCATCAGGGTGAAGGGAAGTTTGACTGCATGTGGTCTCTAGAAAAGCTTGTACAAACACTCAGGTAATCCTGTGTCTACTTACTCCTTCCACCTCCACACCCTCCTCACAGGAGCAGTCTCCCCACCCAAGCCCAGCATCCTTTCAGCTCTCCTACTGAAAACCTGTGGACAAACACATTTATGTCCGATACACGAGATGCTGACAAGGAACAGCTAAGAAGGAGCATTGGGGCACTGGAACCCTCAAATGTGCAGGATGAGGACAACATACTTTTGATGTGGCCTGGGTGGCTGCTTGCCATGATCTGCAGACACAGAAGGGCTGGTGTGCTGCAACCCCTTTTACTGGAGCCCCTTAGGAAGGCCCAGGGATGACCAGCACAGGCTGCAGCCCAGAAAAGCTGTTTCCATGCCAACTGGATGCTGCTGGCTCACAGGGGATGCCTGTAATTAGGGAGAGGGGGCAGCATCCTTCTGCCTCACACTCCAAGAGTAATACCAATAGGCAAGAGACCAGAAAACAAACCTTACACCTTGTTTTAAACCCTTTGGAAAGTGAGAGTATAGTTGCCAGAGCAGGATTTTCACACATACACATTCTTAGCTTAACTCTGCCCATCTTGATGTCAAGAGAGTGACGTTAGGCTGGCATGAAGCACATCAGAAATCCCAAGAGGCAAGCCTCAAAACTCTTCATAAGCAAGCCTCTGACTCCATAAGGAGGGTCAGCATGTTTCTAGCCTCAATGCTGCATAATGCAGTGGTCACTGATGGACAGCATGTCCCAGCTACCTGGAGCAACCAGACACTGATAAACAGCTGTTTACTGCAGTTGTCCTCCATATGCCAACGCTGCAGCAGCCAGTCTGCTGCGCTGCGGTGGCTGCTTGACCGGTAACTCTGACAGTGCGTCCCTGTGCTGGCCTTTTGCTGCATCTGTCAGTAGAGTTGCAGCTTCATGGCTGCCACTGGAAAAGCTGTAGCAAGGCCACAGCATGAGTTTTGCAGCAGCAGCAGCAGCTGCTCCTGCCTCACACCAACAGAATCACAGTATTGTAGGGGTTGGAAGGGACCTCCAGAGATCATCAGGTCCAACCCCTCTGCCAAAGCAGGCTGCCCAGGACATATCTCACAGGCAGGCGTCCAGATGGGTCTTGCATATCTCTAGAGATGGAGACTCCACAACCCCCCTGGGCAGCCTGTCCCAGTGAAAAATCAGCAAAATATTCTGCACTCTTTAAAAAAATCAAATTGCATCCAAAACATTTTCAGATGTTAATTCTCATGCTTCCCCCCCCCCCCCATTCTTTTTTATGTTGGTGTTTAGATGACATACAAGTGTATGGAAATCAGGGAGACACAGCTGTCGGCTAAACTGTATCAGGATGTAACACACAATATTCAGAGCCCTCTTCGCTAAAGCGAGCTGAATGACATTATAGCTCAGCACTGCTTCTCTGATGTAAGGGTGTGTTTCCTCTTTTAGCCAGATTTCTCCTAATTAATAGTTTCAGAGTGTTTTCCAGGGAGGGTGTGGGAGTCTGGAAGAGATGTATTTTTCTTCCTTCTTTTTTTATTTTTGCTTATGTTTTGATTTTAAGTGAACACTCACTGCCCCGTTTCTCTTCCCTAGAGGGTTTTGCCAGGACCCAGTATTATCAGCAGGCTTTGGAGCAACTGAACAGCAATCCCGATGCACTGGAAGTTCTGGGTGCCCCCCCTCTGAAGGTTCACAACATCCGACTGACCGATGGCAGCAACCGCGTGGACACAGAAAGAGCACAGGTGATGTTGGGGAGGTGGTACCACAAGGTGGTTTCCTAGAGTGACAAGAGATCAGCTAAGTGATTTTTGTCAGGTCATGAGTGACTTGGGAGCACTGGAAGGTGGTAGGGTGGGATGACAGTTGATTTGGAAGAGGAACGGATTTCCAGAACATAAATCAATGCTCTAATGTGAGGGGCTAGAAACAGCAAGAGCGGCATCTTCATGATGTGCTACACAGACACATCACAGAATGCCAGGAGACCTCCCAGATCAGTCAAACCCCCTCCTGCTGCTGTAAGCCACAAAAATAATTTTCAGAAACAAATCAAGATCCACCTCTGAATCAGCAGCTGGTTCCCTCTTCCCCACAGATATGCCCCACACTAGCCTGTAATGCTCTATTCAGAGTGGAGATTCATAGAGCTCTCCAGCTACGCTGCTGTACAGCACCTGTGGTGTGGTTTTTAAAAGCACCTGTTCCATGGAGGAGGGCTGCTGGGTGCAGGGCTGAGTGCCGGGGTTACATAGTGACTGGAGAATGCTGTGCTGGGTGCTGAAGGATTGCACAAGGCTGCCTTGCATCAGCTGAGGGTAGGGCTGAGGCAAGCCTTGCAAATACAAGTCCACTTCCACTCTGGGTTGCTGCCCAAAGAAGACTTTCGATCAGTGATTTTGCCCCTTGATCCAGGCTGCTCTTCCCTGGGTTTGCTGGTGACACAAAATGTCCCTAGTGACCTCTCTGAGCAATTCACTGAGGAATCTGGTCACATTTGAATCATTCTGATCCTCCTGGTAACTAGTTTTGAGTTCTGGGGACCCAGAAAAACCAGTAAGGAATGGGGCAGATGGTGCAGTGATGGAGGGGGTGCTGTCAGGACAAGGAAAAACAACTTTTAGCCAACTCCCATGAAATTTCACTTTCCATCTCACTCCAGCCAGGCTTCACCTACGTGAAAGTCAGGACATTTCCCAGTTTCCCAGGTTTTAGACTTTCTACAAGGCAACATATCACAGGCCAGAGCACATGGGGAAAGCGCACGACCTTGTATGCTGGTTGCAAAGAAAAAGAGAACCTGTCCCACTGATGTTTTCCTGTGTCACCTTTTAAGAATGCTGGTTCCTCAGGTGACTCAGGGTGAAGTCAAACGTCTGCCGACCTCACCCAGGACACAAACCATCGACTTTCTTCTCCAGCCTTTTCAGGTTCATGAGCATTCATGTTCTCATGAAATAAACTGGTTAATCATCATTAATTATTATATCACAGATCAATTTACTGGCTGTACAATATCCCCAGCTGCTGCCTTTTGAGCCAGTTGGAGAACCCCAGGCATTTTCCTTCTGTGCCTGCAGTACCACCAGCACCAGCAAATGCTACCCTCAAACCATTTATTTCCTTCAAAGGTCACATGGAGTGCAATTAGCTGTGGTCGGTGCTGCAGCTCCCAGCTTTGTTTGTTAAACAGCTGAGAGGTAGAATTTGGGACACTGAGAAAAAAGAATAATTTAATATCATATTGCTTCAGTGCATATTAATATGCTGATCTGTAGAGGATCCCGATGTATGGGCTTGTTATGGTCATGGGAAGCTCTAGCACAGTGCAGGTCACCTCTGGATCACCATGCATTCTGGTAAGGAAAGGTGTTGGCTCATAAATATTTCAGAGAGCGAGTGGTTTTCCCTGGGGGCTGCAGCTGTAACACAGGACATTGTTTCAGCAGGAAGAGATTGATGTGTGGCAGAACAGGCATACCTGTGTAGCACAACAGGCATACCTGTGTGGCCACGCATGCGGTCGCCGTTTGAAAAGCGTAGGGACATTCTGAAGTAGATTTCAAGAGGGTTCAGGTTAAAAGGGAGGTGTTGTGTCTTTGACAGCAGAAGGAGACAATGTCTGTTTCAGTAACGTGCTTCACTGACTCTTTAATGTACTTTTACATCCTGCAGATAAAGTTACCGGTATCTGGAACAAAATCAGCGGGGCACCTCTGTATCAACGCAGAGATGGACCACTCCCATCAACGGTGCGTACTGGGAGGGACGTGTAGGCTCAGGGGGAGCAGTGGTAAAGGAAAAAAATGGAGCAGGGTATTTGCTTTAGTCATCTGCATGGCTGAGCTCATGCACACAGAGGAAGAGGAAACTCATGTCTGAAGGTCTCGTGAAAGGTTATTACCCTCATTACGACAAAAAAATGTAAATTAGTTGAGAACTATGTTGAATACAAACAGCACAATGCAGACAGTTCATCTGCATGAACCGTGGCCCACAAACTATAGCTCAGGATATGTACAAACACTGCAAGCCAAGGTAACAGACCCCTGCCCCCACCCCTGCTCCCCAAGAAGGCGCAAGGCCGTTGAGCAGCAGTCCTAACCGTATTACCATGTATTGCTGTAGGGGAGTTATCCTCCACATGACATCAGAGCCTGTCAAGGATTTTTTTTCAAGCTATCAAATTAGCGCAGTCTTTGTAGTTAAAAGTGCCAGAACAGGTGTACTGGAGTAGAAGGATGCTGGCTCCACCTCGGATAGTAGTGATTTCCCATTTCTGTAAGCTGCTCCTGTTAAAAGGAACACTCATTCCTAGAACTGAGCAAAGAGTTACTACCTGAATTCAAAGTCCACCCTCCATTGGAAAAGAGGAAATGTCATTAGATGCAAACCTCCTCACACGTACTTGTTCTCAGAGATTGTTAGACACTTCTGTTAGCTCTATTTAGAAAACCAAAGCTACATTTTTGCTCAGCTGCCACCAGCCATATGGGAATGTTTTCTTTTCATAATTAGACGAGCACAATTTACTGTATTTCTCTTCTGAATTGCTCTGAGAAGTAAGGTGTAAAATGATGGGAGAAAGGCACTAGACTGGCACTGGAGAGGCTCAGGGCCAGACCTGGCCTCCTTCCTAGTGACCAGAGATACCCCCAGAGGTCCCCAGACACCTTTCGTACACACCTATGCTTCCCTGGGCACCTGGGCTTTGATCTCCTCCTTCCCCCTCATCACCTCCTCTCAGATGATGGAACACAACAGTTCCTTCCTCTTTCACCAGGTTACTGTGAGGACAACTTTCAAGGTGTTAAACTACAGCAGTAACTGAAGCCCTTACATCTCTGATCTTTGCTTTAAAACGACCTCTTACGTGTTTCCATCTGCAAGCTTAAGAAGGGAAAAAAACCCCAAACAAAACCAAACCAAAAAACCCCACATCTTCTATAACAGGGTTTGTGGGACAGATCTGTCAGACCCAACTGTCCTGCCTTACATGTGGGGTCCTGCGCACAGCACCGCTTGAAGCTTGGCAGGACCTGGTGTCTTTGCACCCAGCTGAGGAACTAACTTAAACGGCTTGTTCCCATCTACTCCACGAAAGAGGAGCTCCTGAAATCCCCAAGAGAAATCACAAGTGGGACGTCCCGGTGGGGCTCTGCAGAGCACACACATGGGCACCTGCAGCAGAGACCTGGGAGGCAGCCGGACGATACGGGGAGCGTGAAGTGGCACCAGGATGTGAGCCCTCTCTGCCAAAGTAGCAGAGGCTCCCACACTACTGAAACACTTCAGACTGGGCAGCCTGGCATCAGGGGTTATTTGCTTATGTAGTTATGGCAGGGGGAAGGCAACTGAAAAGGAGGGAAGTTGGGAGCACGAGAGCTGGACAGGACCTGGGAGGGAGCGTTTGCTCAGTTGCAGGAAGCACAGGGATGGAGAGGGTGCCCAGAGGTGAAGGTGGCTGAGCTATGAGTCCTGCAAAGTGACACTTGCCTGCCCCAAAGCCAGCAGAGGGAAAGCTGAGACCCCGGGCCTGCTGAGGGAAGTGACCCGTTGCTCCTTCAAGCCCCGTTTTAAACGAGGCAGCAGCTTGTCCCGGGTCAGATGGAGGTGGAGAGCTGGTGAGGGAAGAGCCCTGCCACAGAACCATTGCACAGAGGTGGGGCAACCTAATTACCTAATTGTATGTACCTGGCACCAGCTCCAACAAAAGCAGAGCTGGAAGAGCGCCAGGAGCTTTAAAAAAAATAAAATTCCTATCTTAATACTCCAAAATAATAGTCCTTCCCAGCTGGAAAAGCAACACAAGCCACCTCACAGAAGCAGGTTTGGAGCAGAGCTTAGAGGAAGGAAGGCTCTCCCTCAGCCTCCAACAAATGCAGCTTCCCCTCTCGTTTGAGTAACCACCTCTGTACCCCATCAAGGTTTCAGCAGTCACATTGAGTTATTGCACAGTGTTCAAACTCCTCCAAGCCAGGATAATTCCTTAGCAACACAGTCTGGCTCCAAGGCTGGAGAGGAGCAGAGCAAGGAATGCACCCGCAGGATGGAGAGGAAGAAAAGCACTGGGTTGGGGCGGGGGGAGGAATGTCCTGTCTAAAAATAGCTGGCAGGATTTTATTTGGGTTGCAACAAACAAGAACATGCATCCCAGACCTTTAAAGCTGAGCTGCACTACGCTGTTAGGGAAAGCAGCTTTCAGAAGCTGGCACTCACAAGCTAAGCTTTAAAACGCTTGGGAGAACTTTTAAAAGCAATGAATGTGTGGAATGATTTGTTCTTCTGTGCCAGCTGCTTCCACCCCAACTTTACTACTATATTAAAAGTGGTTGAAATGAGTTGAAAAAAAATAAATCTCTTTTGGTTTGTCTCAGCTGGTGCCTTCAAGATGTCACCTTGAAGCTGCAGGACGGTCAGAATATTCCAGTTTTCCACTCCCCCATGGGAAGCATCGGTGTGCAGGAAGGTTAAAAATCAAAGGCAGCTGCTTCTCCTCCTCCCGTCGGGCCGAAGGAGCCATTAATCGATCGCATCCTGCCGTGCCCGGGACCGCGCACGCTTGTCACAAGCGACAATGTCACTTAAGTGGGTGCTCTCCAGGCAGTTTCCTCTCCAAGCCTGATCTAGTTGTTGCCATGGCTGTAATTCCTTTCTTCTGCCGCCGCGTCCATGTGTTCGGCAGGGGCCTGAAATAAACATCTTGCAACAGACTCGCTGGTCCACAGGAGCCACGTGTCACGGTCTCTGTGTGCTGGTGTGGTGAATTCGGAATAAACAGAGACGCTGCCGGGGCGCTGAGATTTTCTGCAGTTGCAGCCCAAAGTTGGGACAGTTGGGCTGCTCAATCATGGCTGGAAGACAAAGTCAGCTTCTCAAAGTGATGCTCCCACTGCTGCTGGTTCCCCTTGTTTCTCAGCAAGGGGTTACCTAGAAAGCAGGAGGGGCACAGTGGCGAAGGTGAAGCTCAGTGGCAGCCCCCTCTGATCCTCATGAGTAAGTCACATATCAGGTAGATTTCCACCCTCACAGTCATGAGATAGCCAAGGCCACCCATGGTAACAGGAGCTCCAGGAAGTGGTCTGCTGTGCTCCCACTGCCCACACTGAAGGTTACTCAGAAGCTGCCACTGTTTCATGCCAGCACTGCCCAACATGCTCAGGAGGGCACGTTCACTCCCTGCTGCTGCACAGGGAGGAAAACACCCAGGAGGTGCAGGACAGGTAAGCGACTGGCACGGTTCAGTCAGGCTACAACAACAGATTTGGGGTTTGACTTGAGTCTGTCAGGGCAGCAGCTCAACCAGAGGTAGACATGTGCCTGTCCCCAGAAGCAAGTTCAGGAATAAGGGGCAGGCAGAGGAGATATGATGGAGGGGCAGATTTCCACACACTCCCCCAAACTGTGCATTCCTTCAAACTGCAGAGCCTAAGGCACCGTCTGAGAAGATGCAGAGACACAAGTAACTGGTCTGCCTTCATACCCTGAAGTAACACGCGAGCCCCCGAGAGTGCCCAGATGAAAGGTTGTAACAGACCTGGTTAATCAAGATGGGCTAGTGAAAGCCCAGAACTTATACTTCTCAATTCCCTTCTCCTCCTGGACCCATCCAAATTTGAATCCTAGAAATCCACCAAAGGCACAGGCAATGAAAAGCTTTTTCAAGGGTAATGAGTAATAGAGAAGGTAGAGCTGGAGCAAGGAATCACTGAAGACCAGTGAGCATTTTCCTGCTCAATAATGACCCCACAAAATGGGTGAGATAGTTTTGAACAAGTTTGCAGAAAAAATGCCAAAGCTCTGGGGAGGGAGAGATGAGAGGAAGAGCATCAGTGACAAAATGTTTTAGAAAGAAAAAAAACAAAGCCCAAAAACTATTCCAGGTGTAGTTTGGGATTCATGAAGAGCTGCTCAGGATGAACAGCACCTGTGGGACCTCATCCAACCCACATGAATATCCAGCATGCCAGGGGAAGGATTAGGACAAATCAAGGAGAGACAGCATATGCCAGCTTTAAGAGTGAAATCACTACTGTCTGGCTTCACAAAACTAAGTGCAGTGTGCCTTACAAACATGGGCCTTGCCCTCCTGCAGCCTACCTAGCAAGAAAACCACCTGGGAGACACAAAGGTCTTCTGGCCACCTGGTATCTCAGGGCTTGGGCAACTCTGTCTTTTGGCTACCAAAGAAATTTGGTGGGGATCCAATTGAGAAGGCAAAGCCAAATCAACCTCTTCACAACCATCTGGTGCTCCTTTGACCGCACCTTTGACTTGTTCCCAGTCTCCAAAGAAGCTGTGGCTGCGAGAGCAGCGCCAGCCCGCGCAGTCCCTCCACCATCTCTGCTGGGAGCATCCACCACAGGCTGCTGCTCAGCAGCCTCTTGGCGCCGCTGTGTGCTTAGTGAGCCTGGGGCCTGCACTGGCTGCAAGGTGTATGAATTCCTGATTCCAGGAATCCTGGCTGCAGCCACCCCAGCCTGCAGCAGCAAGGCTTGCACACTGCCCTTCCACCAGCTGCACAGTGTCCCAGCCTGACTCCACAGCTTGCTGCACTGCAACACCTCTCACCCTGGTTATCCCAGGCCTGAGAGAGATACCCCACACAAGCCTTACTGCAGGCTTGATTACCTTGGGGGAAGCAGAGCTTGCAAAGAGGGTCTGTCTCTCACTTCCCTCTAGAGACCTGGGAGGACATCGCTTTAACTTTGAGCACTCCTGGGCATCCTAACCAACCTCTCATCACAACTGTGAAGATGGGCAGTGCCATCACATCATACCACATTCTCTAAATCAGATCCTTAAGCCTGGAGAAGGAATAGAGCAACAAGTGGAGCTGGAAGCCAGCAGCTAAGCAGAGCAGCACAGAAGAGCATTGCAAATCCCCACTTTTGTATCACTACCTAATAGCAATCACAGAGCTTCCTACCTCTTGACCTTAAGCATGTCCAGAGAAGGGCAATGAAGCTTGTAAAGGTTTTGGAGCACAAGTCTTGTGAGGAGCGGTTGAAGGAACCGGAGTTGTTTGGCCTGGAGACGAGGAGACTGAGGAGAGACCTTATCGCTCTCTGCAGCTCCCTGAAAGGAAGTTGTAGCCAGGTGGAAGTTGGTTCCTTCTCCCAAATAGCTTGCAATAGGACGAGAGGAAATGGCCACAAGTTGCATCAGAGGAGGTTTAGATTGGATATTTGGAAAAGTGTTTTCACTGAAAGAGTGGTCAGGTGTTGGAACAGGCTGTCCAGAGAGGTGGTGGGGGTCACTATCCCTGGAGATGTTCAACAAAACATGTAGAAAGGACATGTTTTAGTTGACATGGTCATTGGACTTGACAGTCTTAGTGGTCTTGTCCAACCTTAAAGATTTGATGGTTCTCTGATGAGCCTCAGAAGCCATTTCTTCCCCATGGCTGAGGTCTTTTTAAGATGCACATGTTCAAAAGGAAGAAAAAAACCCCAGCAAGGTGGTGTTTCCAGTGCCAAGTTGCTTCAGCCATGTGGCTCCCATTAAATATACCACAGCCCACAGCCGCTGCTTTCAGAGAGGACGCAGGTGCAGCAGGAGCAGCCAAGAGAGCTAGAGCATGCCAGGAACACAGGGAGAGCAAAGGTCTCAGAACCACTAGCAGCTGCTGAAAGCCCAAGCGAATTCAAGAGGGCACATGGGCACTCCTCTTTCCCCTTGCAGTCTTTTCTTCTCAGGACCACTGGAGCAGATTAGCTGGTATTTAACTTCATTATGTCATTGAAGTCCTGATTCATTATAATTATATTGTGTAGCACATCACTCAACACCAGCCTGGGCAATAATTTCCTTTTTATTGAGAAAGTATTCATCTTTTAATAAAGGGCCCTTAAGCACCCAGTTAAGCTACTTTAGAAAGCTTTTTTTTTTGTTTTTGCCAGAGAACAATTAAGGTCAGGAGGAGACTCTGGAGATCTGCTAGTCCAACTGCCTCACCCACAGCAGGGCCAGCCAGAGCAGATTGCCTGGGACTGTGTCCATTCAGGGTTTGAAGGTCACCACAACATCTGTGAGCCTCCACAACCTTTGGACAAGCTGTACCAGTGTTTGACCAGTCTCACAATAAAAAAAAAACCAACAAACCCCACACCACTTTTTGTGACATTTCTTCTGTTTCAGTGTCCTGCCACTGAGAAGAACCTGTTCCTGTCTTCTTGGCTCTTTCCCCCACGTACTTATGCACACCAAGATCCTTCCAAGCCACCTCTTCTCCAGGTCTCCTAGACTCATTAACAGCTGCTGCAATCCTTTAATCATCTTAATAATTCTAAGTATGTTAAATAATTTCTTTTAAATTGCCTTGAAAATCTGCACAGTCCCTTTTCCAGTTGTTGGTGTGGTTAAAACAACCACCATCTTCGTGACCTCTGCTAGATTACATGTTTGTTTCTTGCACTCTAGTTTGATTTTAATAGCTTCTGCCAGGCAGTCCTCACCCTCAAGGGAAGTAGCAAGGCAGCAGGCTGTTCAGGACAACAACTTATTTAGAGCTGAGGAACAATAAACAAATACTGCTTAGCAGACTGTTACAGTGTGTTCTCTTTTTGGTATGCCTCCTCCAGTAGCAATAGGGTTTTGTCCAATTTATGGGCCTGGTAGTTGACTTCCCAGCTTGGGCAGGTACCTTGCATTGACGGGAAACATCAGTCAGTGGGATTCACCTCCCTCTTGGAAATGAGGATGCGCCCGGTTCTTCCCCACCGCCCGCACCTTGTCTGCTTGTTAAAGTAAAACAGTTTTTCCTGTGTGTTTTCTGCTATGAAGTTCCCTGCAGTGCAGCCAGGGCAGCCTGTAACCCCAGTAGCAATGGTGTTCCTTTGGAAGAGGCATCACACCTTTGGTTCATTTTATGTAGCAGCGAGTATATAAACATACAAGAACCGTACAATCTCTTGACTGATCTAATGCAGCTTCTATTCATTGGCTTTCCCAGAAGAACCCAGCACCTTTACCCAGTAACTTCTCCAAGACAGCCTTTGCCTCTCCTTGCTGTTAAGGCAAGAACCTCCAGCCCAGTTGGGCCTCTCTATCACAGAATCACAAGGTTGGAAAAGACCTTTAAGATCATCAAGTCCAACCATTCCTGTCCTATGCTAAACCATAGCCCTAAGTACCAAACCAACCCCTTTTTTTAAGCACACCCAAGGATGGTGACTCAACCCCCTCCATGGGCAGCCTGTTCCAGGCCCTGACAACTCTTTTTTCCTAACACCTAATCTGAACCTGCCCTGGTGCAGCTTTGTGCCATTTCCCCTTGTCCTATCTCCTGTCACGGGGCTGAAGAGACCATCGCCCACCTCTCTACAACCTCCCTTCAGGTAGTTGTAGGCAGTGATAAGGTCTCCCCTCATCCTCCTCTTCTCCAGGCTAAACATCCCCAGCTCCCTCAGCCACTCCTCTAGCCCCTTCACCAAAATATTTTACACTTTGAGAGCTAGAGGGTTGTTGGTTGTCTTGTAACAGGGACAGTTAAAGACCCTAAGCGGTGTGAGAAGAGGAAATGCCTTTCCAGTGAAGAAACACTTTTCTAACACAGCATCTAGTCAATGTTCCAACTTTCCCCACAGAAACTCACATCAGGTAAGTTGCACCATGACAGACACAGGGCACGTGGGATACTGAAGTCATACTGCTTCAGAGCAGGCATTTCAGCATGATTCATTACACCTGGATTAACACTGATTTCCATCTGCTCCACCCTGTCCTGGATACACCGCTGTCCTAGGCAGTGCACCACAAATTCAGGGCATTTAAATCCCATCTTTCCAACCCCACACCTTCAGGCAGATCCCTTCCCCACTGTCAGGAATCAGAAAGCTCCAAGTTTAATGGCAATCCCCTTCTAGGTTTAGTATCCACCAGGAAAAACCCAGGTAGATTTGCATGGATAACGTGACTATACTTAATTATCCCCATGACGGCTTAATGCAGTATCTCTAATGCTGTACTGCAAAAATCTCCACAGTGCAGGTGGAAGAGATGATTGCTGCCCTCTGTGAACTGAGCACACATGCAATTCAGAGCACCCAACCATCCACAATGCTATGTGGGTGTTAGGAGAACCAGCTCTTGGGGAAACACAAGGCCTTTGGAACAAGGACTCACATAACAATACTACAGGCCAGTTCAGAAACACCTGTCTCGTTGTGATCAAAGCCAAGTGCAAAGGTACACCTTCACAACCAGTCACCAACCACAGAAGCATGGAAGCTGCAGTGGAGTATAGTACAGCTTTAATACTGATTAATGGCAATTCTGGTCATCATCCTGCTGTTCTGCACCAAACCGGCACAGCTTCTGGCATTTTAAATCAGTGCTGCTGTCTGGAAGATGGGTGTGGGGGTTCTGTCAAAACTGAGTTTTAAAGTGTTTTCCCAATGCACAAAGAACAAAAGACCCATCAGCTCTTCAGAAAACAAGATTTCATTTATTGTAAAGTTATTGAAACAGTAAACACCTTGTCAGAGGTACAATGAACTGGCACTCTTTCTTTAAAAAGTTGAACTGTCTTCCAGCAACAGCACTCAGAACGTACATGAGATCTTCAGCCATGGAACAGGCTGGAGCAAGGCCCCCCCCCCCCCCCACCTCCCTATCCCCTGCCAGCACCACTACACAGAACAGGCGGCTAATTTTTATTTGCATTTCCTCCTCAGGAGCTCCCCAGATTCACCTGGTCAGGCACAGGCTGGACCTCACCCTTATTTTGGGACCCTCATATGAAAGGTGTAGCAAACGAGACAAATCAAAACGCAAATTCTGCTATAGACAAGGATTGTTCTATAGGACTTTTAGTTTAATGACTATAAATCGATAGCTTCTTGCTTAAAGGTGATCATAGCAACAAAACACCCCCATGGAGTCAAGGCTCTGCTAGAAGTTTGCCATCTGCTCCAACAACCACAAGGGAGGTGCAGCCGAACCTACCTGTAGGTATCAATCATGGCTCTTACATCAGAACCCCAGAAACAGCCACTGAGAACATCCAGCAACATCTGAGAACATCTGCACTTCCTTTTCCTCTCAGCTCCCTCTGCTCAAGCAAACAGCAGCCACGCTCCCAGTGTTACAAAGGCAGCCAGCATGTGCCCAGCCTGGAGAGTGGGGACAGAGCGATACCCTCAAGGGCCAAGGGGTCTATTCCTTCTCCACAGCCCCCCCCCCCCCCCACCCAAGCACTTCAAGGCAGAAGCAGCTTGCTTTCTCCAGATGAACTGTGTATGGATGTGCAGCCCTGCACATCCAAGAAGCTGCAGTAGAACAGCTCTTCACTAGCTTAGCCATTCGCTTCCAGTCCTCACCTGTTCCCTCAGTGGTAACTAAGCCTCTCAAAAACCCTGACCCCAACAGCCCCCTTCAGCAGTGCAGGGAAGGAATGCGCCTCACTTACAGCTTCACCCACTCACAGCAGTGCAGAGAGCTTCAAGTGTGCGTGAGGCTGGCTGAGAGTCCTGCAGCTACATGTTAGAGAAAATGCTTTCTGTATTACTGGGCTGATCTAAGATGCCTCGTTTATAACTTGCACTATTAAACTTTCACAACTTTATACAAATTCTTAATGATGTTAAAAAAACCCTGTACAGACCCACCTTAAGGCACAAGAAGTTAAAGAAACGCAGCCCGCTTGAAGTCTCAGAGCAGCCAATTGAAGAGAAACTGGCCTTGTAGTAAGTACATAGTTCATTTATACACGTTAATCTTTGCTGCCATACATTAAAAACAGTAAGTATAGGACAAAATGTATTACTGCTCAGCATCTACTCATTTCCTTCAGGACCATTCCCTGTCTGAGACGCAACCTGTGGTTACCAATAGGAATTCAAACAGCGTGTAGGTTCCTCTAGTGACTTGCTTTGCACCACCAGGAGCTATTACAGATGTTGGTAACGCAGACAGGGCAACACGCGCTTGTTTTGTAAGGGTGGGATGTGAACACGCTTCAGCCCCAGTGCATGGCTCCACTCTGTAACAGCAAGGCAGTGGGGGGGTGGAAAAAAGGCCAAATGGCAGCAACAGAACCTGGGGGAGATTTTACTCCTGCAGAAATGAGTTCCCTAAGGTACCACCCCCCCCCAAGCAAACCACATAGTGCCAGCAGCGGAAGGTGCCTTGAGAGCACTGTCCTGCTTAAAAGCCTGAACCAGACCCACGCTGCAGGTGGCATCAGCGAACACGCAGCAGCGCCGCTGCTGTCCACCTCCAGAAATGCCTGGGTAACACAGCCACCCCGCCGGCTCCAAGATTCCTGTTAACTTCTACTAATGGCCAGCCAGAGCTGTCCAAAAAACCCTGTGTGGTAGCTTCTCAGTCAGAGCCTGTAGGTTACTGTCCAGGGGAGGAAAAACCCAGCAGTGCCTCGTTTCTCCAGAGCATGAGCAGCATCTCTGCATCACAATATAAAGCACAGCCAGACTCCAGTATCCAAGTACTACAGGATGCTTTGCTCAGGTGAAGGTCTTCAAGGCTGCCCTACCTGCATCATCAATACTCTATACATAATCCCACAGGGAAAGAAGCCTGTTAGAAAGGTTTAACTGAGGTGTAATTTCTGAGGTGCCTTCAACCAGATCACTGGCAACGAAGCAATGGAAAAACTGCTCCCTGCCCCCCTCAGTGGGGCATGCTCCCTGCCCCACGCTGCTGCTCTTCAGTTTCCTTCACTAGCTCCTTCTCCCATCCACACAGCGACGCCCCTCAGGTCACCCCAGTACTGCTGGTGCTGTTAACAGCAAAGGAGGAACTGCAAGTAATTATCCCAGAGCACTGAGCTCCCCTTCGCTCAGAAGAGCAAGAACATTCCTGGTACATTTGAAACTGGGAAAATCTGTAGCAACACGGAAAAAATAGCTGAAGAGTTTCTATTCATTGTTTTATAGCAAGAAAACTTTTAACAGGGTTTATTATAAAGGAACAGCATAAGGAAACCAAATAAATAGTTGAATACTTAACAGTATGCAATATAATAGCACTAAACTTCAATTACATAAAAATTAAACTTTGGAACAGCATTAATATGAAATATTTCTTAGAAAATAGGACTTGGTCTGAGATCCTCAGACCTCTACATTGCAAAAACCAGTCAATTTTGATGCCCAATTAGCCCCAGCTTTGTCTTCTGAGGGACCATGTCCACTGAGAACTATGACTCACCCATACAGCTCCCTAATCCCACTCTGCCCCATCATACACATGGTATTTTCCCAAGTGTCTGAGGGAGAGCAATCAGGAAGCATGAGGTACAAGTTGTGCTTCATTGTTTTGGGGAAGCAGTATCTTCTTCCTCATCTGATAGCCATATTGAACAAGGTTATGCAATTCAGCCTAAGGATGCTTCTTTCTTCCCTAAAGCAGCAGTTAGAGGAACAGAAAGAAGGCAGCCATGACCTCACGCTCCCAGTAAAACCCCAGCTGGGGTTTGAGGGGGTGTGTAGGGTGGAATTAAGGGCTGATTTATCACTGGACAAACTGTCTGATCTAACGTGGTGAAGTCAGTGGAGAGAACTGAGGGCTGCATCAGGCATCCGTCATTTGCTGCAGTCACACCGAGCTGGAATCTGTGAGCACATCTCACCCAGCACAGGGCAGGGGGAGGGGAGTGGCCTCTGCTGGCTCTCAGGAATGACCAGCAATGTCACCACCCCCCTCGAGCAAGGCTTCACTGTGCTCCCAAGCATCACCACCGTACCCTGGCATTTGTTCAGCAATACACATGTCTTCACCTGGGGGACAGGAGGGTGTCTTGCTAGAGAAGTGCAGCTCACCTGGGGCATACACCAGGTGAGTTTGGGTCTCAGACTTAACGTAAACTTAAAGAAATATATACACAGCATAGCTCTGAAATCTGTATGCCAAGCCACCTGACCAAATCATCCTTATACAATTTTTTGATCAGTAGATAGTTCCACTGAAGTCAGGAGTGCTAAAAGGTGTTTAAGGGGAAAAAACCCTGCATTATACATTTGCATTAAATGCCAAAACATATCCTAAAATACTCCTCTTGACATCTGTAACTGAAACACTTCCAATGTCAACTCCTCTGGTACACTGGAACTATTAACAAAAACTCTGCTATTAAGCAACAACAAAAAAACAGAAATAAAATTTACCAACAAAAATAAGCTTCTTGTTAAATTCCTTTCAGCCACTTGAAGCCTTGTGTATCTGTTCCATGAAATTAAAAACTTGGCACATCTTCCTTGGATGACACTTACCAACTGTTTTATTTTTTACCTAGAACGCTTATTGCATATCAGAAATTGACTTGGCTAGGATATCTCTGTTTAGTAGAACACACTGCCTTCCAGTTAGGGCTAGGAAGCTCCACAGAGTTCAGTAAATGAATTCCCCTGGTATTTCTTGCAGTAATGGCTCCTCAAACTTAAACCGCTTGGAAATGGCTTTCTGCTCAGTTACTTTTTCTTTCTCTGACTGCCTGCATTGTCCCAGTGTGTATGAAGCCACCACAATTAGTTCTTCTGTCACTATGGAGCCTTCCTCTTCAGTCTTCTCAGCATCTACTGATTTCTCAGAGGCAGAATCTGCATCTTTCTGGCTGACATCACTGGTCTCCCCTCCCGTGCTCTTACTGCAGGCCCTGCAAGCAGGGTTATCACTTTGTTCTAGCCAGGGATGCTGCAGGCATTCTTCAGCAGTTGCCCGGTCCCTGCAGAGGAAGGAAAGTGTTAAAAAAATTGAATTTGAAATCCTGTACCTTGCAGAAGAGATCCATACAAATTATTCCAAGGACACGACTTCATAAGAGACAGACCTTTAAAAAAAGCTCTGATAGCAATTTTTTACTAGAGAGACCGACAGCAGCCCAAGGAGGCAAACTGCTAACATACAAACCAAAGCCATTAATGGATCATTAAACACCAGCTCCATCTCCCATGTTGCCAGCAACTTTAAAAGCTCAGAGTGATTTTTTTCTAACACGAGAACCTAGTATAAGACATCAGCAAAGTACCTGCAAGGAAAGCCAGTACACCATTCCACTATGATTGCCACACACTTCTGAAATCATTCTGAGTTTTAATTACTGGCAGCTGGATAGATTCAGAATGTGCAAGTTTGGAGGGAGATGGAAGAATTATCTGCTCACACACATGAAAAGTATTTGCACAATGAAATAGGAATAACCTGGGTTTGCTTATACCTTAAAATGAACATGGCAGCAGCTGCTGCATTTCAATGAACCCAGTGAGACACAGGAGCATACACAGTCATGTGTTTTACTTACTCTGGTTTCTTAACCAGCAGAGTTTTGATGAAATCCACAGCAGACTCTGAGATGAGGTCAAAGTCTTCTCCAGAGTAACTTACATTCATTTGAGATATATTTAAGAATGTTTCTTGCTTATCATCCCCTAAGAAAGGCGATATCCCTGTTAGCATAACGTATGCCAGTACTCCAATGCTCCTGAGTTAAAAAAACAAACAACACAAAAAAACAGGGGTTTTAGAAATATTTTTTTCTTAAAGCCAACCTTCTCAGTAAAGTAAATTATGATGACCATTAATTTGTTCAACTTACCACATGTCGGTTGCTGTGCTGATTGGGTCGTAACTCAAAATCTCAGGAGCTGTTCAGAAAGAAAAATGTTGGGTTTTATCACATGCAGAAATACTGCAGTTACACTGTGCAGTAACAAGCAGGGGGTAAAATTTAAGGAAAGCCATTTGAAGCACAATGGTATTTTGAAATAAACATATTCTTATTCCAGTTTATTATTATTACTGTAATTCATTAGGTTTAAGAAAACCAAGAATTCTTTTCCTTTTATTGTCACCAGGCCAGTCTCACTCCCAATTAAGGAAGCTGTATAGAAATGTCTTATGGAAAATTAGAAATATCCAATGTTCCATCTTCTAGCATGGAAAACCATCCCCATGAAGATGCAGCACACAACTTCAGATACTTTCAAGGCTTGGAATGATTTTGGTTTTTTAAAGAAAAGATGGATACAAACCTCCACAGGCTAAGATAATATATTGAGAGACTGAATATGTAATCTTAAGCTTTCAGCCAAATAATACCTCCTCTCACTCTTCTGGTAAGAATGACCTAAAGCAGGTACTCATCTTCAGCAGAAGCACACAGTTACCACTCATTAGACTGGGGGGGCTTGTCAGCTCTACCTTTTACAGCAACTACACAGCCAGCCTGGCATTCACCAAACTGAGGGAGTTTCTCTTTTCACTCCCCAAAAGCCTGGACCATACATCACTCCTGTGACTTACCTACATACTCTGGAGTTCCCATAATTTCTCTTAGCTCCTCACTGCTCTTCATTATTCTGGAAAGTCCAAAATCTACTATTTTAATATCTCCCAGAGGGGACTTACTGGTTAGAAGAATATTTTGGGGCTGAAAAAAAAAACCAAAAAGGACATTTTTCAGCAACACCCAAATCTAACATCTGACACACCACATTGCATAACAAAGAACATGAGTAGCAGTAATGCATTCCACAACAAATACAATATCCAGGATCATTCATTTATTCTCCTTCCCCAGGTGAACTTGACATGTAGGCTGAAGAGTGGCAGGATTTTTTTGTCTATATCTGAGAATCAAATTCCTACCTTTATGAGCTTAGAATACATACAAAACACATGCCAATAGCTATCACTGACCAATAACATCTAAATACCTCCAACATTTGTACCTTTAGTCCTTCCTACCACTTTTTAAACTACTTGCTTCCTTCCAACAGATGGCACAAAATGCCTCCTGCTGAAGGGTGTCCGAAAACACCTCATCACTTCATAAATCCTGAACACATAAAGCTATTTTGACTACACCTGTTTAAAGAAAGTCTGTTGCAACCGACCTCAATCTTGTTCAAAGTACAAACAATTGTATTACAGAATACTAACTGAAGAACAGTTAAAAAAATACAGCAGCCGGAAAAACAGGTTTAAGAGCATCACCTTTGGATAAACTTGTTTGCTCTGACGTCACTAGATCTTGGCTGTCATCCTTCAAAGCAACTCTGTGGTCATTAAGAAGTTCCTTACTGTGTATTTTAAATGTTAGCTCAGTTAAAAAAAAAATAAATCTGAAAACTAACTTGAGACAAATGGTCTTAAGAGATTGTTTTGCAGCTGAAGCACACCCTTGCCAATAAAGTGTGACCCTCCCCGTCCCAATGCCACCATGGGTCACACTGGGTTCTCTCATTAGCCTCTCCGATCGGTGACACTGACCATCGGCACTGCGCTTGCGGCTCTGGTAAGCACAAGTTCCATGAGAGCGGAGAAGCCTTTATTTATTGGGAACCCAGATGACCTTGCATCAGGGGTGGCTGACAAGGGAAGAGGGCAAAAGAGTGAGAACACCACAGCAATCACTGGCTGGTAATCCAGCTGCATTAACACCAACATTTCTGCTCCTTCTCTAACCACTGAGCTGTCCTCTCCTTACCCCCTAGTCAGTCGTGATGGGGTGCATTTACATGAGTAGCCTTGCTTTTGAACACAGAAATAAAACGCTGCAATTACATTTAAAAAAACCTAGGTCCACTTCTCCTTGCTCCAAGACCTAAATACAGTCGAGTTCTTTCATTCTGGCAAAGTTAAGCCACGGTACTGCAAACTAGCATCATGGTGGTGCCAATCTGTTTTCTGTTTGTAAATCTACGTATTTAAGAGCAGCTTATTATTTTTTTTTTTTTGCTTACAAACTGGGATGTGGTGGCTGTACAAAGGCTTTTGGAGCTGCACATTACCATATGCTTTATAGTTCACATTTGTTATTCTGGATTTGTATTAGAAAAGCAAACAACCAAAAAAGCTGACCATGCCTCCCTAATTAGCCTCTCAGATGTTTGTCCCAGTGGGAAATTTAGCTACTTTCTGAAGAGGCAAGTAGAAAGCATGAGAAAATCATTTGTTCTCTGTATTTAAAAGAGGAAGAGTTTTTAATGGAAATATTTTGTGAAACTCTTAAGCCCTGTATTATAATATTTCAGTAGATCATGTAGTTGCCAGAAGTAGTTTTTATTGCCTTTTTTAAAAAAACAATCTCATTACCTAAAGCACACCTATGCAGAAAAACCCCGTCTACAGTATGACTTGAGTCATAACCCTAAAATTCATTCATAATTAA
Organism: Laterallus jamaicensis coturniculus; assembly: GCA_022605575.1. Taxonomy (NCBI): domain Eukaryota; kingdom Metazoa; phylum Chordata; class Aves; order Gruiformes; family Rallidae; genus Laterallus; species Laterallus jamaicensis. The sequence goes on along the minus strand of JAKCOX010000031.1, from coordinate 3,558,407 downwards.
ATACCAGTTCTTTTTGTCTTTTAAGGAATCATTATAGGGTTTGTGTGAAGTGACACCAGCATGAAGCCTTAAAGAAGCCGTAGCTCTGAACTCACCGTAGATTTCAGCTCAACACCATTACTCTAAAACTTTCTGAAAAGCAAGATAATTTCCCCACCTCTGTAATGCTGTTTCTTTGGTTTTCCTCTGCTATAACACATCCAGGCTTGCATAGTGCTGATCAGCCCACAAAAAAAAGGGCAGAGGAATTGCAGGCCAGAGGCTCTCTTGGTAGCCATTCTAATATGGGGCCTTTCACTCCAACTGTCAAGCAGTAAAGAAATGGCTGATAAAAACCATCAAATGACAACATTCAAAAGCCCCCCCTCTCTACTGCAGTGAGGCTTAGAGAAACATAAAATCTCCTCAGCTATATGGTCAATCCAAATGGATGCTCTTTGCTACCAGGCTGGTCTGTGCTGAGAGGCCGCATGACTTGGCCACACAAGTTCAGCCCAACGCCACAGTGAGCAGAGACTGAAACAGGGACCTTGGGGAAGATTATAAAAAAATAGAGGAAAAGTTGTACTTTCCAGGCACACTGTCAACACCCAGTTGGAATTTGGTATCTTGGGGGTACCTGTATCATCCCATTAAGAATACCAGCAGGGAAAAGCATAATTTATCATTGCTAATATTAACCAGACTTAGATTTTTCACTGGAATTGAACTACTGTCACATGCAGACCATAGCCTTCTTGACACTATGAACCTCAATGCAAAGGCCAAGCAAAGGCACCTGTGTACAAAGATCCAGTCTCACCTGAGAACTTACTCTGCAAACTGCATAAATGATTTGTAATAAGTGTACTTCATAAAATAGGGTACTGGCAATCCAACCTTGCCAAGAGGTTATGGAATACGGACTATATAATGGCAAAACCCCAAAGTTGCAAACTTTCCAGACGTTTCTGTGACCCTCTGTCAAACTTTGTTGAGAAATGAAATTTGGAATGTCCTTCTCACAAGCCATTTCTGCATTCATGTGCTCTTTGAGTATTGGTGTAAAATGACACCCAAACCAATTTCAGATAATGATTTTGCTAGTTGCCCTCACTGAACACAACATCATCTCAAAAACACTACAGAAGGGAAGAGCTGCTGGTTGGATAACCAATGTAATACATATTGCACAGGAGAGTTCTGCTTGAAGCAGTCATTCTCCCAAAGCCCAGGGCTAGGAAGAGCGTTTTACCCATCTCCACTGTAGACAAGAGGCAGCTAGTCCTTCCTCAACCCCCATGCCTTTTTAAATTCTCTTCTATTCCCAACTACATTAAGCTTTTACCAAACACCAATTCAAGATCAAGTCAAACAGCAAATGAAAACACTGAGAACGGAATCTTCCCTTACTCTACAGGTTTTCTGTGCCATTAAGAGGAGATGAAAGACTCCTGACTACGATCTATGCACACCCTGCAAATTAAATAGCATCAACACAATGCTGTCAAGTGACACTTAATTTGCACTCAACAGTATTATATTTGCTCTTTCTCCAAGTGAAAACTGGATTACATGACTGTATTTTGCCATTAAAGCAAGCAGTATTTCAAGTATCTTTCAGGAGAACCATGCCTTAGGAAGTGATCTTGTGGCAATCCTGCTAAGCCATGTCAGAAATACCCCATTTTTTCTGCAGTGTTTAGTCTCACAGGAAAAGTTTCCCCTTTATTAAGGGATTAGACAGAAGTAAAAGCAACCTACCTGTCAGTGTCATAGATCCTGTTGATTAGATTTATAATACAAATCTACAACAGGCTGACAATCACGCACAGGCGTTTTGACTTAATTTCTCCCAGGCATAGAGCCTGACTTCTTTTTAAAGGTGTGAGACAGGAAAAATGTATGGACCTTTCTAAAAGTATTTGTACCAGACAAACACAAAGGAAACCTTTCCAGACCCAAATGTGAAACCTGCTAAAATGTTTTCCTTGTGCTATTGGTATTTGTAAATTTGAAATTGGCAAACACCTCACTTGCCAGCAGCACACTTTGTACAATCTTCCAAAACAAAGCTAAGTAGTTAGTAAATTCCATAGTGCTGTAAACAGTAGGCATGAGCCATACTATACCACAGAAATTAGTTTGAGACCACACAGCCAAAACCAACACTCAGCTTCGAGTTCCTTGAAAAGTTGGCCTTTTTTAGTCTTGAAAGGGACATGGGTCAATCTTCACAAGTTATGGTTTTTAATCCTAGAGAGTTTCCATCATCCTTACTCAACAGTACTCTGAACATTTCCCTACACCTTATTTTGCAAAAGACCAGTAGTCTCATATATCATGACAGCCATCACACTGCACCTAGGACTCCTATTAAGATCCACTTTTGAAAACCACATTGCACACTGCAGTAACATACAAACATTCAACTCACACACTGAACAATTTGCTCTGCTAAGCAAGTCTTACAAGCCAGCAAAGCAATGCTGGATTTTTCATCAATAACTGGAGATGCTCTATGTTAGAAGCTTTCTGATCAGTTGGAAAGAGTTAAGTGTTCTCTGAGCACTGAAAAAGCAACCTGCCCACAAGCTGTAATCAACATCCCAGCCTACTGCTGCCATTAAGTACCGCAGTGAAATAAAAGGTAATGCATTTCTGATTACAGCCACCCAGGTGGTAATGCTCAGGAACACCACAGCTTTAACTACAAACACATATGAGTATATACTGTCCACAGAAGACATGTTTTCATTTTACACACTTTGCTTTAAGGACATTTGACAGAAATATTTTTGGCCAGCTATAGTATCTTCCATAAGCACACTGCTCATTTTCAGTCCTTCTAAACACTTATTCTCACATCACTTAATTAATGGAAAATTTTTAGCAATTAAAACTATTAATATTCTAAGTGTATAACTAAATCAATGGGCTACATAAAGTTTTAAAGGATTCCAGACATAATTTGAATAAATGGTTGGAAAACCAGGCAGGTGACATATTTGTGTGCAAATATTACTCATCATTTGCTTTAGCTGATGAATGGTTCATGACGTGCTATGTTATATATTAAGTACATACAGCTTGATACTGGAATCTATTGGTAGCTTTGTACCACTGCCAAAATGCAATTAAGTGTAAATAAGGATCTCAGCAACAGAACCAACATGTAGCGGCTTACTACACATGTAGGAAATTTAAGACTTGGACATGTAAAGAGCATTTGGAAGTTTTAATTTAAGATACATTTTATACTGCCTTGCTTAGTAATAAAGAAGTAGTTCAACCTCAAAATGAGATAAAATTGCATTTTCCATGTGTATGGAATGTATACATGTGTGTGGATAGAAGCTAAAGAAAATGAATTGCAACTTGCTGCCAGTGGGGGAGGATAGTTTGCTGGATCCCCATTACAACTCCATTCTTAACCATGTGCAATTATCTATATTTCATATGATAGCAACTGGACTTTTCTCATTTTTTGGGTAAAAAAATTATTTTTCAGTAAGAGAAAAAAATATGAGCTTCAGTGATTTATGGTAATTGATATACCAATAGGGTGCCAGCCATCTGCCTGGCAATAAGTGACAATTTTGTTTTTAAAAAATAATTAATTTTTACAGTAATTTAAGATACAGAAATGTAATAGTTAACACATTTATAGGCAGCCAGGAGAGACAACTGCAGCGCATCAAGCACGGCGTGGCCAGCCGGTCCAGGGAAGTGACTGTCCCGCTCTACATTGCCCTGGTGCGGCCTCACCTCGAGTACTGTGTGTGCAGTTTTGGGCACCACAGCACAAGAGGGACACAAAACTATTGGAGAGTGTCCAGAGGAGGGCAATGAGGATGGTGAAGGGTCTGGAGAGGAAGCCTCATGAGGAGAGGCAGAAGTCCCTTGGTTTGTACAGCCTGGAGAAGAGGAGGCTGAGGGGAGCCCTCATTGCTGTCTATGGCTTCCTGACGAGGGGGAGTGAAGGGGCAGGCATGGATTTCCTCTCTTTGGTGACCAGTGATAGAACTCAAGGGAACAGCATGAAGCTGCGACAAGGGAGGTTTAGGCTGGATATTAGGAAGAGGCTCTTTGCTGAGAGGGTGGTTGGGCATGGGAACATGCCCCCCAGGGAATTGGTCACAGCACCCAGGATGGCTGAGTTCAAGAAGCATAGAGATAATGTGCTCATTTACATGCTCTGACTTGGCTGGCCCTGTGTGGAGCCAGGAGTTGGACTCAGTGAACCTTATGGGTCCCTTCCAACTCCAGAGATTCTATGACAGATACTGTTTAACAGTCCCATGCAAACCCTTCATTCTGAAACATTACACTTTATACCACCAGTGTCTCTGCCATCCTTCTGCTGCATTAGAACTCAAGTCAATAAAACAAACCCATTTTTCCATGGCCATATAATACCCAGACAGTTTTATTGCACTTTAAAGTGAGTCAGGTCTTACCCAAAGTACTCAAGTGCAATTTAAGCTGCAATGCAAATCCACTTTTGAATTCATCACATATCATTTGATCAAATGAAGTTTATATTTGACATAGTTGTAGAAACTCCCCAAAAGGCTTGCAACCCTGGTGCCAACTGCATCCCAAAGTTTGAATTTTATTGTTTAAGGAATAACCACATAAAAATTGTGTTGATTACAAGTTAGAATTAGTATAACACATGAACCAGTAAGGAAGCCAGCAAGTAAGAGATTCATGAGAAAAACACATCAATCTTACCTTTAAATCAAGATGAACCACATTGTTTCTGTGCAAGAATGAAACTCCTTCTAAGATCTGCTTCATAAGTCGTTTAACATCTTTTTCTTTGAAGGCTTCCTCTCTTTCAGCCACACACTGGTCAAAGATTTCACCTCCAGCAGCACTATGGAACCATATGAATTTTATTATTTCAAAGTTACAGCACCCATGTTGTTTGCACTACTGTTCTTAGCATAAGATCAGCAGGTGGTAGCATCCAGTAGTGATATTTTCAGTTACTGAACATTTGGCAAGTTTTTACTGCCTAGCAAGACTTCTCTGCAGTACGGCAGCTTACAGAGAAGCAAAGATTTTAGCCATATAGCTTAGAGAACATAAGTACTACAGAAATTGTGGGGACTGTTTTTGGAAACATTACTTACTATGCTTTAAAATGAATGCCACATTTGTTTAAGGACAGTGTTTACATAAAAGATGTGCCTTTTGCAATTCTTATGAAACCAAATGGCAATCTGGCCCAGGTAAGCCTTTGTAAACACAAAGCGTAACAGCCTCATCCCCAATCCTCTTCAAAGCATTTTGCACATACTCAAATGGCTGTATGTGAAATTTGTAACTGAATTGTTTGTGAAGTCTCTGGCATACAGGGATGCATTAAGCTTCGAAATGACTTTCATCTAAAAATACTTTTGAAAATTTTAGCTCTGAGCTTGCTCCCTTATCTTTTGTTTACAGATGTCTAAATAAATAAAAAAGAAAATACAGAAAAATAACTACAGATGAGTGAAGTTTTTAAAGTACTCTGAGACCACATGTAGTGCAGCAACTCCAGAGAAGTGCAATCATTTTACAGCATAACCATGTAGCACCAAAAGTAAAATCAGTGGAGCAGAGGCCCTGTAAGAATGCATGTAAGAACATTAGAACAGAACCATTTTGCATAGGTTCTGCTGAATTAGTCGTCAGCAACACACAAATTCAACACATACACACTTTGTTCAGCATGAAATTCTAGAATCCTCCCTTACTGAAAGATGGTGAAACCCCTGAGGACTGTATCTTCTCCAGTTACTCCAAACAGTGACATGCCAAACCTGACTATGCACAGGGGATAATCTTTATTGATGCATAGCCACCTATCCTGCCTTTGCTCGCTCTTTTCTAATTAATCATATTACCTAGCCAATCCAGGAGACAGAGACATATTCAACAAGGATACAACAGCAAGAGAGTTCTACAAAAATGGTGCATTTAGATTATGTGCCCCCAGAAAAGCAACACAAATATACTCAATTGTTCATTTTGTCAATATTGCTGCTACAGTCCTAGTACCTGAAAAACGCCTCATGGCTGATAAAAACATTTTGCCCTCCCAGTTATTTTCATTATTGTTATTGAAAGTTCTTCCAGTGGTTGTCTTAAAAGCAGAAAGAACTTAAGAGTGTCAGGTCTTCACTGTTTTGTAAAGAGTTTTATATTTCTGTTCTATATGTTGGCATACTGGTACAGAAGAACAGTTTGATTTATTAAACTAATATTTCCCTTTAAAAAGGGAAGTCCATTAAATAATTATTTTTCTTCATCATATACTGAACATGATAGAACTCTAGAATAAAATGGGCTTTCAAAGGCTTATTAATACTTGAATTCCTCTAGAAAAATTGCATAGGCCTGACACACATCTTTCTCCAGCACATTTATGTTGAAGGAAGATGTTAGCAATATTTTAGCTTTGAACAGGATTCAGGTGTTAATGACATTTTAAATATGACACTGGATAGTGTATTCTAATATTTGAAACCAAATTGTTTTAAAAAGCAACTTCAATTGCATCTTCAAGACAGGCATAGAAACAAATGTACTGCAATGAAGAAACTGAAGTTTCTACTTTAAGAATGCCATAATATGTTACTTGGAAGAATGATTTAATTCCTTGTAGCAGTAAATCATAATGCACACACAGTGATAATACCTGCTACCAAAATGACTAACATGATGTGTTTTACAGCAGTAACACTGGGATTTTACTTCTATAGCTCTGTCACTTAGACTTAAATAGCAGAGTATGTTTTACTTATTTTATGTGAAATAGGATTTATATCCTGTAACTGCTGTTGTCAACCAGGGATCACACTTCATTTTTAACAGACCCAGCTAAAAAAAAAAAAAATCAGTAATGGGAGAGTGGGGTGTCTTATAAAGCCCTGTTTGCTATATGTCTGTTTGGTAGACAACTGTTACAATTAAGTCACACTAAAAAAAGTGAACATTGATGCAGGCACCAAGCTAAAATGTAAGAAGCCTAGATTTTTTTAATATTACACTTAAAATTTCACACAGAAAGGTGGTTTCACATGCAATGTTTAATTTTTAAACCAACTTTGCTATTTAGGATACAGATGGAAAAAGTTGTTGCAGACAATTCATTCTATAAAAGAATTACCAACCACATTCAAACAAGTAACTAGCAACCCTTTACAGGAACACAGGGAGAGCTGTTACTGCAAGATTGCCTCGCATGTTGTTGCTGTGGAGTGAGCTTAAATCCTTCCCTTAAGCACAACAGTCAGCTAGCTATGAGCCAAGCCAGTCACAAGTGGTTGGAAGGACTGCTGTCAAAATGAACTCCAAATAGATTCTCCTGCAAATCTATGCCAAGTTTTGCCAAGCTTCTTAACAATACTTTCAACTCAGTTATTCTGTATTCCCTACCTGGAGCTCAGGGAAAAAAAAAAATCTAATAAAAACACATAGGGGATTAAAATACCTGCTAGGAAAGTATTATGGGCAAGTCATTGCTATGATTTCTATACACACTCAGACTAAGAGTTCTCTGTTGTTTATTACATTTACCCATTTTCCCCCCAAAACACGTTTTCCATCAAGCTGTAGCTTTTCTTGGTCATTACAAAATAACAACTTTGTAAACCATTGGGCACCCCCACCCACCTGCAAAGAAAACGTTCCTAGGGGATAAAAGCAAGGAATTGTCCTTAGGACAGCCAAGTGTTTAGGAAAACAAGCCACCTTAATCTGATAAAAGTGGATAAGGAGTTATCTTAAGGGCACAATTGCTTGAAATCCAGTGTTACTCAGAATGCATGAATACTCCAGTACACACTCCCTTAGCTAGGTGCACAAAAAAATGTGAGACTTCAGAATTCTTTCCACACTTAAAAGCCACAGCAACCTGAATTCTTTAGCTATTTTGTTTTGGCTTTTTTAAAGTACTGCTGTGCTATTAAATTCTCTATAGTTTGAGGAGAAATCCAACTGGTCTTCATCAATGAAAGCATGCTCACATTTTATTACTGCTTATCATCATAAATCACGTAAAAGTCATTTGGAAGTCTGGACCATTAATCTTGGTTACAATTATGTTGACTTTAAATTCAATGGGGACTACTTATCTTCCTTAAAACATATCTTGGCAATGCACTGTAAGGAATTCAGCATCTACTTTCTTTCAAGCACACTTACAATACATCAGCACAGTAATTTAGTGTATCATTAGAAAAAGATTGAAAAAAAATTTCAGTGCAATTGAAAAACTTAAAACATTCCCCCAGACATTCAGATAGTCTTCAAAAGGCTCAGAAGTACAAGTTCTCAGTGTACTGAGTACAAGTTCCTAGAAGCTACTAGATTTCAAATGCTGAGCGAGACCATATACAGTCTGTAAGGGCCAAAAATTTCCTTCATGAATCTTATGTTCTGTCAAAAGCTTTCCTTGAAAGGGCTATCTTTGAAAGATAAATCAATACACATCTGTTTTCTGTACATGGAGCTTACAAGAAGATCACACCAAGGTGGCTGTGACACTGTCAGCTTAGGTTCATGAGCACTGCTGCTAACAGTCATACCCTCCTTCCCTTGGCTAGGCATACCATCACATAGTAACAAGCCAGTGAACTTATAGTTTTCCATATTTGATGAGAGGACTGCAGTGTTTTGGCCCTGTCTGGAAGCCAGATGCCCAAAGCTGCTCTATCACTCCCCTTTTCAGCTGGACAGGGGAACAAAAATCTATGTGGAGAGGTTTAGGAGGTGAGATAAGGGCAGGAAGAGAATGTTCTGCAATTAGTGTCACAGGCAAAACAGACTCAACACAGAGTAAAGGAAACAAACTCTCTAATGTATGACACTGCACTGCACACCCAGAACACCAGAGTCGGGTAATGAGAAGTGCGACCAGATCTTAAAGCACCTCTGTTGTGGTTTTGCCCCAGCTGAGAGCTGAGCACCATGCAGCTGCTTGTTCTGTAAAAGGAAGGGGTGGGGGGGGAGTTGAGGGAGGGGGAAAGGGAAAGAGAAGAAAACCCAAGGAACCAAAGTCTCATGGTTTGGGATAAGAAGAGTTTACTGGGATAGCAGAAAAATAGATATAATAATACAACAGGACTTTATAGCAAAATATATGAAACTGGTGATACACTATTCAGAATCTCACCAAATCACACAAACTCAGGCAGTGCAGCTCAGAGCTGTCCCTAAACCAGACCATCCCCAAAACTGTGCATCCTGGAGCTGCCTGCTTCTCCCTCCACCAGCCCCCCTTTTATGCTGCGCATGACATAACTGTCAGAGAATACCCCCTTTGGTGAGTTCAGGTCACCTGTCCTGGCTGTGTCCCCTCCTTTCTTGTTAGCAGGGAAATACAAACAACTGAAAAGTCCTTGATTGCTTGGCAGCAACTAGAAACATCAGTGTGTTATCAGTACTGCTCTCACCCTAACTCCCAAACACAGCATTCCATCCACTGCTAGAAAAGAAATTAACTCTATCCTAGCCGAAACCAGGACAATGTCCCCCCACCCCTCTCTTCTTAGCAGACTTCACTTCAGTCATGATTTTACTCCCTTCTTTCCCCCTGAATTGTGGCAGAGGGAGGGGCAGGGACAGGGGGAATGATGGGGTTTCAGTCAGTTCCTCAGGAGATATTCTTCTTAGCTGGGGTGGGGGGGCATGGGGGCACCCTTCTCCTGCTGCACTGTGGGTCTACCCACAGAAGACAGTCCTCCACAAACTTCTCCAACGTAAGTCCTTTCCCACGGGGCTTCAGCTCTTCACCAGCTGTCCTAGCGTGGGTCACTTCTGTGGGGTACAGTCACAGAACTCAGTCTCTCAGGCCTAGACTGCTCCAGCCTGGTCCTCCACAGGGTCACAAGCCTCCCTCCACAAACAAACCTGCTCTGACATGGGTCTCTCTCTCCCACTCATCTCTGTGTCTCTGTCTCTCTCCATGGGCTGCAAGTGCTGGCAAGGGCTTGCTCCAATGAGGGTCACATCTCCTGTATGTCTCCACATGCTCCAGCGTGGGGCCTCTCCACAGGCTGCAGGTGGGGTCTTGGCCTTTCCATGGGCTGCAGGGGGACACCTGCTCCACCATGGGTTTCTCCATGGGCTGCAGGGGCATCACCTGGGCCACATCCTCTGCCCCCTTCACTGATCTTGGTGCCTGCTCAACTTCTTACATCTTCTCACTCCCTTCTCTAGTGGCAAATTGCAGCTGCTTGTAGTTTTTTTCTCTTAAATATGATTCCCAGAGGTGCTGTGACCATCACTGATGGGCTCGGCCTTGGTCAACAACAACTCCAGCCTTGAGCTGGCTGGTGGTTGCTCTGTTGAGCCTGCAGAGAGCTTCTGGCTGCTGTTTGCAGAAGCCACCCCTGCAGCTCCCCTTCTCCACCAGAACCCAGCCACGCAAAACTACAAAGACATATGGGAAGAGAAGCATCTAAATGCATGAAGTTGCAGATAGTGTTCTTTTAAGTTCTCAAATGCCTTTAAATGCCTTTTTTTCCGGATAGCCTGCCATTTCCTATCAGGCAGCCCAAGAACTGAATGAAACAGAATCAAGAGGTAACTAATGCCATCTGAGTGTTCCCCTAAAAGGTTTTGAAGGGCTCCAGTCTTGATTTGAAACTGCAATTTTGTTAGTTCCCCTAACAGACAAGATGCAAACATTGGAGCAGCAGTTATTTCTGATTACAGTGGTTTGCTTTGAGTTCCATCTGTTGAATCCCATGCCAAATGAATCGTTGCCTGCCAGCAGGCTCTTACATTAACCAGCCATACCTCCAGTAGGTAGGACAATAAGTAACATCTAAGACAAGCAGTAACATTATCCAGGTCAAAATAACCATAGGTGAAAAAAGCACTTCATCCCAACATATCAAATAAACCCTGACCATGTCTTTAAGATGGTAGAGACACCTTTTTTCTTTTGTAAAGTAAGCACAACAAAAGCCCGTATCTACACGAGTCCCTGGCAGATAATGACTCAGAAATTCTTTGCAGAAAGTTCTTAATGGATTTAAGTGACACATGCAGGTTTCTTTCGCATTCAACCCACTAATGACCCACTAGTATAATCTATCCTCTCCACAGAGGTATAAACAGATAGAGATGAACATTTTCTAAAAATGCCAGTTGTTAAGCATTAGGTGCTCTGTTGCTGCTCCTTTCAAAAGAAACTGGAAAAAGCCAGGCAGGTTGCATCAGTGTGGAGCCCAAAATTTATAAAAGCAAACCAGGAAATTTGATGTCTCAGGCTCCCCAGACTGTGCCTCTACCTTTTTCAGTAAAAGCCCAGTTTTCTTTTTCATTCACTCCATTTTCACTGAAGTACAGAAATATGACTGACCCACAGAATAAATTGAGGCTTTACATACTTCAGACAGACTAACACTTTCAACTCTACCTAAACCCTCTGTTTGAGACCTTACCCCAACAACCACAAGTCAGAGACTATCAGATGGAAGCAGCCACCGCTTTGCTCTCCTACAGCTGAAACTAACACGATCATGCCTCCTTGCTTCCCCACTGCTCAAAACTGTCAATGTTAACAGTGGCCAATTTTGAGGTTGCTTTCAAAATTGACACTGCTTGAAAGACAGCCCTCCCTGTAACATTAGTAGTTACCTTCATGAAGAAAAAGCACTAGGTGTCCCCTTTACCCCTTCTGACAGATTCAACATCAAGACAAGACACTTTAAAACCTTAGCATATAAAGGTAGTGGCCAGCAATTCAAAGTATTTGGTTTTCATTTTCCCCAAGATAAGGATCTGCCATACAGACCACCAAGCTTAATAGAGACTGAAGTGCCCTAGAGAAGTTTGTACTCTAGATACATTCCTTAATCTTCTGCATACAGAATGTCAGAAATTTACTAACATTCATACCTGGTTTGTTGCAACACGTCTCTGAAACATGCTGACATTAAAGAAGCATCCAGACATACTTGCTGAAGTCAGGGAAAGATTGTTTTTGTAATTTACAACTCTAAGACACAGCTATTTATCTGAAACAAGGGATGACTGTTTGATGCATATAAAACCAATAATGTTGCTAATTACTAAACAACCTGGTAACTACTGGACAACATATGCGATACTTTGGATTAAAAATGTTGTGTAATTCTAAGATAATTGAATTCTAAAAAAGAACTAGTAATTTTGCATTAAAATTATCACAAAAGACATTGTTTTTAATCAAGCTTTGGATTCTACCACCCATGTTACATCCCTATGGGATCCAGAAACCTAAACGGTATGCTGGTTAGCTCTGTGCCGCTAGTGCTTAAAGCGTATATTAATGAGTCACCAATAACAGCAGTTAAAATTCCAGAAGTTCTGTCACACTCCTGCATTAGAACAGATATTTGAATATTTCATAAATCCTTCAATAGGATCTTAACCGTTTTCAACAGTTACAAGGCATTTGCCTGCTTCTTGGAACCTAGATGTCAAATATCTAAGCACATTAGAAGAACAGTCAGTACAGCTGCAGAAACACCCATCCCGACGAACTCAAGGGTGTAAAAAAGACAGTGCAGAGTCACAAGGTAAATGTAACTTGAAAGAAACTATTCTATGCCTGAATACTCCTACTCTTTCTTCCCCCAAAAGATAACAATTTAGAGAGCTTTGCACTGTAAGATCAAAACCTATAATTTTGGATAGTTTCTTTTCACCAATGACATTGCTTGCAAAACCTTTTTCCATAACTGGTAAAAAAACCCACCATAAATTTCACTCCATCTTTGTCACTGGCAATGAAATGAACTTCAGTTTTTGAACAGATAAGCATTGCTTCTTTCCTCTTCCTCTTTTAAAAGTAGAGAGTCTACACAGATCATATTTCACTAATGATTTTAACTACATAAATTATAGTTCAGCTTGGAAAGATACTACAGAATTGGAGAAGTTTGTTATCATCTGCAGTAGTTACAAACCACATGTAACTTCTTGTTCTACTGATTTTCTCAGCAATTCTTTCTGAACTTAGGCAAGTGTAAGAGGCAAAACCCAAAAATCTTGTCACATTATTCATATGGACACACAATATTTTTACAGTGTTAGTTTTAAGCAAATACTGCAGAATGTTATTCAGGAATTACTACTAGTACTTACTATTCCAGGACTAAAATCATCTCTGTTGCAGTTTCATAAACTTCATGCAAGTTAACAACCCAAAGGTTGCATTGTGCCAGCTCAAGGACTGCAATTTCATGGATTATTTCCATCCGACAGTCTTGACCCTTTCTTCTTTTTCTCATGAATTTTGCTGCAAACTCTTTTTCAGTGTCTTTCTGGATACACTTCTTCACCACTGCAAATTTTCCCCTGAAATTAAAGAAAAATTTAAAGTTAAAATATAGTCCCTATGTGACAGCTTACTGTCCTTAACATTTCAGGAAACTTGAACTCAATTGCTGTTAATGGCTACATTTAAAATATGCTCTAAATATAGGAAAATGCCTCGATAAGTGATAATCCCTACACTTAAAAATTAGAAGCAGCACAACTCAGAATGTAATTTAACCTCCATGAAAACTAAGGGATTAAAAAAACCCTCTCAATTCAAGGAACTGGATTTGAAACATACAGAATAAACAAGCTGTGCTAGTTCACAAGATTAAGTTGCCCTCAAAACCTTTCATTAAAAAGCCCTGGCAAATCCAAAGCGTACAAATAGACAATTTTTGCTTTCTGACTAGAAAACCGTAACTGGGTTATTATGACAAAGTATCCCATCATATACAAGGCAACAGCAACCAGCTCTCATTGAATCAAAACCCCACTGCATTTGCTGTGCCATTTTCAGACTCTGCAGTTTCAAAGATGGCACTTTGTATTTTCACTATGATGTCTCTCATGATATCAGGCAGAGCTTTTTGATTATTCAGAAGTTCCCAAGAGGCCTTATTATTAGTCTCACTGCATAAGGAACGTGGATAATTATAAAAAAGTTGCTTAGCCAACATAAAGCTTTCTAACAAAGTTTTTGCAACAATGGGAATACAAACACACTGAGCAAAGCAGGGTTTAGAAGCAAAGTGTTTAACCCACGTTAATGAGCGTCATTTCTGACAAGACACACCACAAGCCAGCAGTTTCACTAACACCACACTGCAGCCTGACGTCAGAAGGCTTCCCCCACAGCACGAGGGACTGAAGCCTCTGCAGTAGATTCCCACACCACCCGTTCCACTCAGTTCCATTCAGATAGTATTGATTTTTGGCCTGAAAAGGCCTATTAATTAATGCCTGCCATCCAGTGCAATGCTGAATTCTCGTACTTTGAAGAAGACCAAGTTTTTTTTTAAGTTCTTGCCATACAGGTATAACGCTCATCAAAACGATCTTTATTTATATGTAAAAGTTTGCTTATAAAGCTGCAGGAATGGCTTGGAGGTCTTTATTCCAATTCTTTATTTAACTGATTGTAGGGTTCCTGAAACTAAGAGTAGTTTTGAATATAATTACAGGGGTTTTGCCTCTATCTCCAAGCTGCAGTTCACAGATTTAACTAACGCCGCTCACGGCGAAGTTTTCTCCACAGCTCCTCACCCATTGGCAGGCTGCTACCCGTGAAACGTAGCTGCTAAAAGAAGTTGTGGTCAGCTTATTTGCAGCAAGCTTTTGTTTCAAAATTACCCAGCCTAAATGAATTAAGTCAAATAAAATCCCATGAAGCGGGTATTTGCAAGGCAATCTCACTAAAATAACCCGACTCCTAACCGCTGACGTAGCCACAGTCATTCCTCCAGCAATAATATTTTGCTTAAGCACACATTATCTGCTGCACAATAAGGCTAGATCAGAGCACAGCCCAGGTGGCTGTGAAGGCAAACAGTAGCAATATGCCTTCAATATCTTGAGTCTGGTTCTTGAGGAGAAAGTTCTTCATTATTAATATATACGTTAAGACAACATCATAGCTTTGCGAATGCACGAAAACAATATTATATAGGATATTTTAGCACAAGGAAGGTGCAGTCAGAAGACCACTATAAAAGATCCATTTAGACTTGGCACACACCGCCACAGGGGAACAGACACCTAAAGGCCAACAACCTGCTAGGTGTCCAGTACACATCTATCAGAAACCACCTTGGTTTCAAAGTTGTAACAAATGTGTATAGTAGACACAGCTCATCAGGAAACATAGGAGTGGGCTAACGATGCCCCTGATCCCAAAAATACCATGAGGACAGTGTTTCTTTCAGGTAGATTTCCAGGAAACTCATGAGATTAATGTTGGCAGCTACAAGCATGAAGTATAAACCTCCTCCCAGTATTGCCATCCTAACAAGGACAGACAGCAACCATCCTGATGTAGCCAGTGAAAAGTATTTTAAGGTATTCCAAAGGAAGACATGCACCTGTACCATTTGTGTACAAAGCCATGCATTTATCAGAAGTATTAAAATCTTTGCTGAAGTTTTTAGCACTAAAACCAAAAACAGCACAGGAAAAAAAACCTAGCAACTATGCTGATAAGGAAAAAAAATTGAGAAAGTAACAGATAAGCCCTTTAGCAGCAGGTTATTTTAATACCTGGCAGATACTAAACCCTTATTTTAAAAAAATCTCACCCCTGTGTTCTGCCTGTTTTTCTTACAGTCTCCAAACAGTTTCCTTCCAGTTGAATATCAGCACAGAGTCAAAAGGTTTTAATTCTAGCACTGGTAAAGGACCACAAGAAAGCATTTTATAAAAGTTTGAAATCTCTGTAACATAGCTTTCAAGAAGCACAGAGTTGTTTTGCATGGCATACAAAAATCTATCTGGAAGCAAGTTAATTAGCCTAATGAGTAGCAATGCTGCTGATTCATAGCACATTAGTCACTATGGAAATAAAACAGTATTCATGGGGCATCAAGAGCCACCACTGTGTGTGGCCACTCATGTCCTGTTTAGCTGAGCTGGCCAGAAGCCTGATAGGTGACGTAATTAAAAGGACAGGTTACACAGGAGTTCAGCAGCCTAACAAATACTACTTCTTAGTTGTTTTAAGATCAAGAATCCTGCCCAGATTCTTTATTCTACGTCTGCAGAACTCATCTTTTTCTGAATACAGCCCCAAAAAAGATCAAACTTGACAAACTCAATGTTTATAGCCAACAGAACTAATTACTGCTCAGCAATCTAGATCCAATCCTGAGAATTTCAAAGCCAAGGTCCAAAGATACTATCCACTTTATGCTTAAGCCAAAAGACAAATTTGTAAAGAATTTTTTTGACAGAGACAGAATATCAGATAAGACAGATACAAACAAACTTTCCCATAAGGTATACATTGAGCACACTTCATGATTGCTTTTCTTAATAAGGAGTTCTGAAAAAACAGGATTTTAAAAGAAATCTATTAAATAGTGGAAACAGAGTTAGATCAGAGTATTTGTGAGTTTAGCTGTACTGAGAAGAGCCAGCAGCATGAACACTGCATCCAAGGAAGAGCAATTTTCAGAGGAAATACTTAATGTGCATTTCCAAAATTAAGAGCTAACTACCAGTCATCCAAACACAAACAAAAATGCTTTGAAGTGAGACATGAATAAGGAACTAGAAGCAGTTCTCAGCCCTCACAAGAGTCTCATTCAAGAATTATGATTTAAGATAAATCATATCTGATCACGAAGCAGCTCAATGTCATCTTTTCAGATTGCCAACAGAATTAGCATTGTTTCATCTGGCATACATTATGGCTTAAAGCAAAAGCCTCAAATCAAATGTCAAATCAGATAAGCAGGAACGTTCGTGTCACACCAGTTAATTCTGGTTATCATAGGCTCTGAAGAACAGAGAAGTAATCCCACTTTGCTAATTATTTTTAAACTGACCTGTAAACCCCTACCACTGTAATGAAGGCAGGAGTGACAGCAATTCCTGTTAAGACACTTACTTTTTATAAAGTGCAGCAAACTTTTCTGAGATCCACAAAGCTACATGCAATTTATTACACATCAGAAATTCTCAAGTGTGGTTTTTTCCCTACAATTTTTTATTTCTAAACAGCAAGGTGTGGGGATTCAATTTCTGATATAATGAATAATTTAGTCACATACATTTGCTCTCAAATGCAGAACCAACTACTGGAAACTTAATTTTCACCTCTCTTCCACTTTGTTCTACAACTGTTCCATGCTAACTGTGCTGTTGCAGAGAACAGCTGAGGACAGAAGTGTGATAACACACACATTCACACTGCTGCACAAAATGTTACAAGTGTCAGGTACCACTAAGATGCACCTCACTGAAAGCTACCTGAGAAATAAGCAAGTTCATGCCAGAGTTTTGTGGGGAAAAAAATTAAAGGCATTGATTATCAGTACATGAAGTTATACCCTGGTCACTAGTTAGAAACAAAGAAAGCTTCCTTATTCTGTTCTGCCTCCTCAGATGATTAAAATAACCTGCTATTCTTAGCTCTGGGTAGAGAGTGATCTTATCTGCTGTAACAAAAAACTGAGAATGGGGGGAATCAACTGAATTGCACTTGACATACATTTACATGTATGCACTGCATACGTTACATCCAGAGAAGTTAGTGTAAGGTGACTGTTACTGTCCTGTGAGAAGAAATCAAACCAAATCATTTATGCCTTCCTCCAACCCAGATCTAGCATTAGGAGTATTTTCTGTACACAAATGACATTTTCTAATATCAACATAGCTTGTTTTACTTTTGTTTTTTAAAATAGACTGCAATACTTCAACCATGAGCTAAAAAATTTTCTAATAGTCTAGTAATACTTTGTGTGCATTTATGTTTTCTGGTTGAGAAAAGAGAGCAAAGCAACTAAATACAACTACACTTGACTCTTTAAAGAAGGGCTCAGTAATACAAAATATATCCTTTCCATTTTACAGTGCCATTATGGCTTAAGCACAGACAGTAAGGGGAAGAGGAATTAAGCAACTGACATCTTGTTCTAATGCAAAGGTTACACTGCTTCAAACTAATCTAACTCAAGCTACCACTGGCTGAAAACCCATAAATCTGAGTGACCTGAGCAGATCTGGCACCATTAAAACATCCATCAGAGTAAGTTTGATGTGAAACATCATGCAACTTGAAATGAAAATTTGTGAGAGAACATTCTGATTTCTGGGACAATAAAATTAAAGCTGTGAAGCCTAGCCCAAAATTTTGTTTATTAAACCATTTCCTTAAAAACCTTTTAAGCAAGTGAACTTCCTTTACAGGGTAGCCATTATAACCAATACCTTGGTAATTTTCCTGAATTAACCTGTGTTTCCTAGCAGACATGTTTTGATAGGCTCGCAAATACCTGTTCAGCCAGTGAATAAGGCAACAGCCTTTTGAACCACTTCAGCTTTGCATTCTCAAGGCACTTTTTCCCTGTGAGCAGAAGTACTGAAGCCTGATTTCCTATGGCTTTGCACCCAAGCGCCTCCAGTGACATTGTGACCAGGTTCCTCCCAGGCTCATCCATGGCTTTCAGCAATGCTTCCCCAGGACTGTCACCTCTAACATATCACCAGCGGCCAGCATCCCAGGTACACCTCCTTTCCCTGCATTGCTAGAGCTACACCACCTCAACATTTCCCCAGGTTCCCTCCTCCACACACAGGTGGACAAGGGAACAGAGGCCCCAAGTGCCACAGTCAGTTCAACATACATGTGCTGACTGACTGGTTCGTAGGCCAAAGAGGACACAAACCTGCTGAGTTCATGCAAGCAGCCCTACTCTCAGAAACAGTGCTAAATCTGATTTCTTTTCTCTCCCTGTCAAGGTTTAAACTCAATTTATGCAAGTATTGTTTTTCAAAACCTCTGTCTACAGCTCAGCTTTTAAATGGCTTTCCTAATGCTGGGAAACAGGATGGACAAATAAGGAGTGTATAACATTTTTCATTATCAAATTTGGCTGCCAAATTAAAATTAAAGTAGATTATGTCACAAGGACTGCTTTTCGTCAGAGACAAAAACCTCATCATACCTGGGTGCTAATTTGTCTGAGCCCTTGGTAAAGATAAATTCTACCCACAGGTAGAGATTTACGCACTTTAAGAACAAAGAAATGGGAAACACTCCCTGCTAAGCATACATTATCAATGAAGCCACAGAGAGGGGTACAAGCGGCAGAGAGACTTTTCATTTACCACCTATGCTTTGTCACAATGAAGTTAGCAAGAAATTGTTTTAACGGGAGTACTTGAGCTGAAGTATCCACTTTTAAAGATGTAATAAAAAAGCATTCAAAATTGTTAAATAAAAAGCCAAGCACATACATTCAAATGTCCAGATTTCTATCTTCTCAGAGAGAAGATAGCAAAAAACGTTGGTGAAGTTCAAGAGAGAAAAAGTCAGTCTGAACCAAAATATGCGCCGCTGTTGCACAAAAACAAGACACTTACATCCCCCACTTGACTCATTTTAACACAGTACAGGTGCAAAATGACAACCTTAAAGCAAAGGTCATGTTTAAATGTAGCTCTGGCCAAAAATTGCTCCACACAAAAAGCCATATGAGACTGACTCGTTTAAACTGGATGCTAAGATTGGCTGCAGTACTTAATTCTCGTTCACAGTGCAATGCTAAGAGTTTCAGTTGTACTTTTGTGCACCAGAAGGAAGCTTCATCTAGTCTGTTTCCTAGTCAGGCTGATGAATAACACCCAGCTGTAAGAGAAGCTCTCCCTCAGTGGCAAAGCTGCAAAATATTTTCTGAAAAGCCATCTCATCTTCAGATAAAAATAAAAAAACAAGCAGCACTGATAGCAGGGCATCCTGTGCTACACTGATCTCACGGCCTTCCTGGCTGTTACTTAGAATTTAGGCTGCTTTGTGGTCACATCATAAAAAAAAACCCCTCTCAAAATAGTTTTCTCACTTTATGGAATGTTTCTCCCACCTGCTTCCCATGTGAATCATCATGAAGACACACATGCTCACTACGTTAGGGTTTGGAAGGGACCTCAAAAGATCATCTAATCCCACAGTACATTGGAGTTCCTAAGCGAGTTGACACCTAGACAACCTAAAACTTGCTAGAGGTACTTACAGCAGCTAAATTTGCTTTGAAACAGCACTTTAGCTCTCAAGTGCATTTGCTGCTGTATAAATTAAGCTATACAATTAGCATAACTTGGAAAAGAGCATATATATTAAGGAGTGTGCCTAGCTGTATATCCTGTGGTGGTTAATCTAATCTTTTTTTACCTGAATACTCTTCAGATAAAGCACGTGTAATTGTGAGTAACAGCCCCGTCATTCTTGATATGACCACTTCAGACAAAAACATTGGCTGAGTGGCACATACATGCCATGTGTGTATATATACATACACACACGTCCCTGTCCATGTATATATACACACATACACACCTCCTGAGAGGCAAAAACCTTTTAATGAAACTTTTTGCCTCAAACCTTGCTCAGACGTTGAAATCAGGCACTGATTGAGCCTTGTATGCAGAGCCACTTTGAGAACCAAGTTCTTTAGGCAGCTTTTCAATGATTTGAAAAGTTCCACCATTCTCAGGCATACGCTACTGCCAACTCCTCTAGACTTGCCTCTCCTCACAAACCTGAAGGATAATAAACCCCCAACAAACAGGCAGGTTCCCGTCTCGGGTGGAAGCCGGGAGCAATACTCTCTTTCTCCACACCGGCTCGCCGGCAGCCTCACAAGGACGAGGCTGGACAGCCAGCTGCGGCCAGCTGCCGGGGGGACAGCTGGGCTGACAGCTGCCCCCCAGCACCCCTCCCAGCCAAACCAAACCCTGCCCGGCCAGCGCGACGGGGGCGTCCTCGGAGCTGACCCGCAGCGGGGCGAGGCCAGCAGAGGACGGCGCTGCAGGCGGCTCTGGCACTGACAGGGCAGTGACACCCCCTTCCCTTCCCGCCCGCCCCCCCCTTATCGCCTCGCTCCGCTCCAACGGGGCAGCAGGTGACAGCGCCTGGCGACTGCCCGCGACTCGCTGCGGCGGGAGAGAAGAGGCAGAGCAAGGGGAAGGCACCCGCTTCGCCCCCAGCGCCCCCCGGCAGCCGAGCGCCAGGCTCCGCCACGGGCACACGCCTTGCGCCCAGGGCAGCCGAGCCGGCGGGGCGGCCGGGGACACAGACGGGACGCCGCCCCGCTCCTACCGGCTCCGCAGGAGCGGCCGCACGCCGGGAGCGGGGCCGCAGCGCCGGGCGCCCCTCCCGCGCGGCGCTCACCTGCCGAGCTCCCTGCCGGGGCTGAGGCTGTACCGCTCCTGGAAGGGCTCGGTGCGGATGGGCGTGCGGATCTCCGTCAGGAAGCCGCCTCGCCGCCGGCCTCGGCCGGGAGCGGGCTGCGGTGGCGGCCGGTCATCGCGGGAGCGGCTGGGCGGCGGCTTCTCCTCGGGGCTCATGGCGCGGGGCTTCTCCCTCAGCGGAGGGACGCCGTCTCCTTCCCCTCTCAGCTCGCCTCCCCTCAGGCTCCGGGCCACAGCCAACCGCTATCGCAGCCGCCGCTCGAGGAGCTCGGTGGGCAGCACGCGCCGCGCCGCGGGGCGGGGCGCAGCCGCCCAGCCCCGCCCTTTAACGCCTCACCTTGGCGGACCGGCGGGCCGGGGGAGGGGAGCGAGGGGCGGGGCGCCGCGCCGCGCCTGGAGGGACGGTTGTGCAGCGCCACCTGCCGGCGGCCGCTGGGACCGGGGAAGGGGCGGCGGGCGCGGTGGCGGTGGCGTCCCTCTCCGCGAAGCGACCGGGTAGAATCGCCCGTAAAGCTGGGGCGAGCATCTGAGAGACGTGGTGCCGGGCGGCGAGGCACCGCCGCTCCCGGCGTCTCTCCTGTCTGCGCGACCCAGGGACTCACGCTCGGGTGTGCCCCGAGGGAGCGGCACCTCAGGAGGGCGAAGCCTGCGGTGAAACGGCGAGAGCTGGTCTGGAAGGGCATGGCCGCACGGGGAGCCGGGGCTCGGTCCGCGGCGGGGACGCTGGCAGGCTAGGCCGAAGGAATGGGAGGGTTAAAGGGGACGGGCGCGCCCGAACGCCCCTGAGGAAGCCTCCGCCTCTGTGGCGCCTGAGGCGCGGGCTCCAGCTAAGCCTCTCCCAGAGCTGGGGGGTACTCGGCTCCCGCGCTCTGAGCTCCAAACGCTTTCATGAGGTGTTTGGGGGCTGCCTCCCCAGACGGACGTTTGTCCAGGCTGGTTGGGGTCGTCTGAGGAATGAAGAAACGGCCTGGCTAGGTGTTGCCGAGACGCGCTCGGCGGGGCGGTCATGTATCAAGGCAGCGCTGCGGCCTCTGTCTCCATGGGGGGCACAGACTGCCGCTGCCATCGCCTCCCAGAGCACAAGGCACTGATGAAGAAACAGGCCAACACGCAGCAAAGGATTCAGCCCAAACCCCGGTCATGGATCAGGGGTGGCAGTACCATTGCCAACGGGGCATTGTTTCCCCTGGAATCCCCTCGTTCGCTCAGCAAAACCCCAAGTTTCAGAAATAAATGGTTAAGGAATACATTCCCGAGCTGGCAGAGAGTAATGGGGAGCTCAAGACTTAGAGCATCGACGTGGTTTCCACTCAGGAGCGTTGCTTGTGCTGTAGCAGGGCTGGGCTGCAACTGCTGAACAATAAAATTGGGATTCAACCAGCGTGCAGAAATTGCTGCACCTGAAAGTATATATCAAAGGCCTTTACCACAGAGAAAAGGCTGTAGATTGAACAGTGGATTGTATCTTAGAAGTACAGTAAACCCCAATTCAGGTTCCAGGTAGTTAATCCTTGTGGTATTTTATACTCCCACAACCACATTTTCCTCGGGGGTGGGGGAGGGGAGCGCGGGGAACCTGCAGAAATTGTGTGGAAAGGGGGGCAGGTACTGCTTCTGGAATGTGAATAGGCCATCCTCTGAACGCTTCGGGATATTTAAGGTTCTCTGGCCATATTTTAAATTAAATTCTAAGTTTTGGATTCTTAAATGCCTTTTAGAAAAATCTAGCAATTGTTTCTGTATAAAACAAAACAGGTTTGGGTTTTTTCCCCCCACAGATAGCTATTTTATTCAGGTAAATTTAAGATAATATTTTTATATAACTTTTTTGAATTTTGCTTTTTATTGTCTGGAAGAACTTTTACCTCATATAATATATAAGTTTATCTGTTTTTCTTCCTTAGGGTAGAAAATAGCACTAAAGACACCAAAAGTTCAGTGTCTTATCACAACATTTCTTGCATCCTTGAAAAAGAGTTATCCACAGAACAGAAAGACACTGACAAAAAGGAAAAAAATTGTGCTCTACCTTCTTGAAAAATGACTGAAATAAAATCCTTTCCCACTTTACTATGTACTAGCCATAGCATAGATTATGATTTGCTCTGTTGTTCCAGAATATTATGGAGCTGATACACGCTGTATTAATTTAAATCTTCCCTGTAAAAAGAATAAACCTAAGTTTTATGACTCCCCTGTGTATTAAATCAGTGCTGATCTTAGTGTTAAATATGGTGGCATAAGCTTCTATGTGTTATCCACACAGGGACAAACAGATGTGGATACGAACAATGCTTGATTTATTTAGAGATAAGCTAGCAGCCCTCTCTAGGCTGGTTACTCTCATATGTTACCTACTGAAAAAAAAGAGATTTTTTTTCTGTTGTTTGGGTATTTGACTTCACTGAAATATTATTAACTGTTGTTTGCTCAATTGCACTCAGGTACCATACATAACAAATGCTGATTTCTGCTTGTACAGATAACATGAACTGTTTTAAAATTCAGTGTATTTTTTTTCTGCCAGTAGCACCTGAGGAGTTCATTCTCATGAGCTGTGTGTTGGCCTGAGAAGTAAGAAGTAGAAGGTGAGGTGGGCAACATTACCACAGGTACTCTGTTTAAAAGAATGTCCTTTCCAGCTTATGTCCTCATGCACTGGAGTGAACGAGCAATTTCAGTTCTGCCCTGAAGAGGTGGGTCAGACTTGTTGCACAGGGACATAAGCTTTGCTCAGTTGTGTCGGTCTGACTCTAGCTTGATCTTCACAGGGCATTCCTCTTCCCAATATGGATGCATTCAGGCAACTTGCACATGCTGAAAGAGTTACCCTAATCAATCATCATTATCATGGTCTCCATTTATAACAGAAATATGAAATATGTCATCCACAGCTTAGCACACATAATTTAAGATTGTTTTTCAGGTGCTAAATTCACACTTTTGACTTCCATAATGATAAAAAACTATGATCTTCTGTGGCTGGGGTTTCTGCAGGCTGCTTAAGATCAATATGAAGCTATTTTTTTTGCATTGGTCAGCTACTTATTTCTTGATGTGATTGGTTTTTATATGAGCCATCTGAAAAATCAAGAGTACACATTCCTCACCTGAGGTGCTTCACTCCTGTATTCCTCAAACGCTTCATATCACCACATAAAGGCACTTACACAAGAGCTCCAAGTACCCAGCACCACCGAAAAACAGTCCCACGCTACACTTTGTTACTAGCTACACCACCAACAAAATATCTTCATTTTTCCAGTGTAAGGCAGGAAAGCACAGCTCCACTAAGTGGCAGCACTAGGTGTCATTAGTGCCAGCTTTGTTGAATTATTTTTGTATCCGTGAGAGATTCCGTATAAACTGCTGCTCGTGTGGCAGTAATATGTGTCCCTCTTTTTTGTCTTGCTCTGGGAGAATCCAAGAGCAACCCTCCCAAAATACTTTCACAGGTTTGTATTTTGCAGGAATTTCCACCTGAACATGAGTTCTACATACACTGTAATAATACTAATTTGGAAAATGTACTTTCTGAGTCCTCACGTGCTTTTTTGGGTGCTCCTCAGATCACCTTCCCAGCTTCTCTGCCATGCCAAGGCAACCCCAAAGATCAGTCCATCTTTCACAGATTCAGTAGACTACGTTTTACAAAATCCAGGGTACACCATTCACTTATTTTATGCCTGTGTTCAGGCCTCCTGGTTCAGTTTGTACACTAGGAGGACTGAAATACACCACTGAAGCACAATTACGATGTTTAAAAGCCGTGTTGTGTGCTTTGCATACCACAGTAGTAGGGGTTAAACTCTTAAGGTCCCAGTTCTATCAGTCAGCGCACCAACCACTGAAGCTGTTAAACTTTTACAGGGAAGTTTATATTCAGATGCCAAAGCTGCCAGTAAACACCTCCTCACACACTGTAAGTATAATATTGTAGAGTAATCTGTGTGACAAACTTCATCCATTCTTAAAAAGTCACTGGTGGGATTTAGTACCAAGACATACCTAGGAAGTACCGAAGTCAAATCACAGCTTGTAACAACGTTCCTAAGCAGATTCCAGTGCTGCCCCAGCTGCATTCCTGAAAAGCTGTTAGCTAAACATGATGACTCTGTGTGGCGAGCTGGTTAGGTACCTATACTGCTTTGCCTACAGACACGTTAAGCGCTGAGAACAGAAAAATGGGGGCACGTGCAGTTCGTTTTGATATGGTTCTGGTTCATTTTGATATGGTTCAAAACCGTTTTGACATGGTTTTAGTTTTGGTTCTGGAAAACCACCCTCAGGAAATCCCACCCGGCTGTAGTTCTTCAGCTGCTGCCTGTGGTCCGTTTTCAAACCGACTGAGCAGATTGCCAGTGCCACACCACAGAGCATTTACAGCATTTTTTTCCCCCTTACAGCTGATTAATTCTGTAACCCAAATAAGCCAAAAGCAAATAACCTAAACCAGTCTTTTACAGTGAAAAATGTAAAAGGGAAAGGCATGTCCCTAAAGCATGTTACTCTTTGCAGAAGGAAAGACAAGTGACCTCAGTGTTACTATTGTTTTCATTGATACAGAAAACTTTCCCATGCAGCTCCACTACCTTCTTATGCCAGGGGAGTGTATTGTTTGAAATCCTACGTGCTGGCAATTCAGGAAAAAAACATCATTAGTTGCAGTCTTTGTGTTCTCCAGCGACTTCTGTTCTATTCAACCTCAAAGAACATCCCATATATCATACCACTGTGGATATGAGCTTCATTTACAACAGTTAAAACAATATAAGCGTGCTTTACACCAAAACCTAATATAAAAATAAGAGTCAGGGCTTGTGTTTCAGGCAGAATAATGTATCTTTTTTTTTTTTTTCTTCAAAACTTAATTCCATGAAGGTACAAACTAAACAAACCCCCACACACTTCATTTTGATATATCCATGAAAGCTATTTTCAGGCAAAATTGATTTTGAAGGTTACCAGAATTAAATGAAAAAAAACCAATAAAAGTGTTGCTTTGCAGCTTGAGGCGGATTTATGTTTGGAGGAGACACAGCAGATCCTTTGTGGCTTTGTTCTCCATTGTTCTCCAGAAATGGCAGCTATTGTCCACTCTGGCCTCTTACACAAGGACGAATGTCAGGCCACAAGTGGATTTATTGTCCATTGTAGCAAAAACCTGTGACTTTGCTACCACAGAGTGGTAAGGGATTATTATTGATTTGTAACGTTCTATAGGATTATGGAGCTTTGTTAGCATGCCAAGCAAGATATCTGATGGATACACCACGGCTTCAGCAGGAATTAAGGAACAGGTATCATAGAATGGATTCTGGTAGAAGTTGTAGTTCTACATAAATGGATCACCACTGCAGACACTAACACCTCTGAGATACCCTAATGATCAGGAGCTCATCTCACTGCCTTTTAGTCAATGCTGATTATCCTTTCTGTGGGAACAGTTCAGAGAAACGTAGCTTAGTCTCACAAAGACCCTCTCTGCCACTTCTTCCTCTCACACACACACACACACGATCACACAAGTGAGTTTTGAATAATGGCTGGGCTGTGAGACCCAGATTTTGTGAGCATGTGCATGGGGGGAGCTACTCTTGCCCCCACCAATGTCCCTGCCGCAGAAGAGCCAGCTCTGGCTTCAGGCTTGTGGACCTTTGCTCTTCCTACACAGGATGAAACACAGTGCCAACTGCAGGCAGTCTCTTAAGAGTTGTCACAGTCACATTTGCTACTGATTGGCCTTGTGCAAAATATACTTACCATTTCTGCTGGAGTGTCTTTCATGGGTTTGTATTTTTCCTTATGAAAGGAAAGCTTTCCCATCGTTCCTTCTGTACCATCATACTTCATGAGGTGGCATTTATGCAAGAAAACAGGTATGGTCAGCAAGGTGTCTGCTGACTGTGCATCTGAGGCGTGTTAATCTATCCTGGAATGTGCTAATGAAACATGCCTGAGATATTACAGTGACGAGCAGCAGAGAAATGGGTGTGACATACTGAGGATGCCAGAGCATCTTGCTGTCAACACTTAATGCAGACCCAGCATAGGCTATTAAGAAATCATCGTTGCACTTGCGTTTCATACCTACGATGCAGTAATTATACCTAGGTATAACATAGGGAGGTATGTGTAACTGGTGGGTACATCTCTCTTGTCCTTCTGTTTGCCCAGACATTTTCAATAGCGAGGAATAAACTCACATGCTGTTGAGGCAGGGCTGGTCTTAGGGCAGCCTATGAGAGCAGGGGGTTACGCACACTGACGTGGAGATCCTCAAGTTTTAGCCATGCTCCCTGAGAAACTGAACAAGAGCAGTGGAAGGGCCCAATGCAGTGGTCAGAAAGCTTAAGATCCTGGAAGAGCAATTCCTTAAATCCATGGACTTTTCAGTAGTGCCAGTTTACACCCGCTCTAGAAAAATGTATCCTCTATGAAATCAGTTACTTGTAATAGACAGTCCAGACAATGCCATAACAAAGTGATTTTATTGACATTCCTCTATAGTGATATGATTGAATAGAAAGCACAGCCTGAGTATCATGTGACATTTTTCTGTCAATATAAGCAAAATCAGTCCAATAATGAGGACCTTTCCTGCCATTGACTTTATGTAGTCTTTAACAAAAACCGTAACAGACATTTCTGTTAGATAAATCGGAAGCTGCAGGGAATTTGGCTAATGGTACAATATTTACTATACCTAGTATCTACTATCTACAGGCATCTGTTTTTCTACTAGAACAAAGGAACTACATGACTCACTAGAGAGAAAGTAACAATCCAATCTTTTGGACCTTGTGATAACTGGAAAACCTTTCCCAGACTTAGTATATTGCAGTAGTTTTTTTTTTTCAATAACGAACACTGAGGTACAGCAAGAATAATAAGAAAAAAGCACCGCATTTGTTGTAGAAAGATCTGTTGGTCTGCATGTGACTGAAAGTGTTTTATCTTGACTGGGAAGCCCTACTAATATTACTATGGAGACAGGGCAAATAATTATTATTTCAACAGAAATTAAACAATTGTCCAGTCAAATTTGTCCTTCTGGAATTCCATAGACTGTCACAAGATTAATAGTGAAGGATGAGTTTAACTTGCCCTCTCTGTGTGTGTATTTTACCTTAGTTCTTATTTGATTTGAATGTCCAAATTCAGTCTCCTACAGATTTCAACTAGAGGTATGTCAACCAACTATTTGTTACAGTGAAACTAGAACAACAAAACACAAACCCAACGAACACCCCTTCTCTCCACAAACGACAAACTCAAACTTTAGCTACAGTTCATTGTAAACTTCACGGGCACTTGAGCAAACTGGGTGAAAAATGTCCTCTGTGTCAGACCTGTACAAAACTCATGATTTCTCCATTAGATGCTGGATGTAGTGGGGACCACTCACTTCTTGCCTTGTGATAGCCATGGATCTCCCTAGAACATGGAAGTCAAGTTCGGAATACGCACAGCCAGGTGACCGAAACGGAACACTCATGTAACGTACTGCAGACTGGAGTGACAGCATTTGTAAGGTTAACAGTAAGGTACCATTGTTTGTACTGGATCAAATCCTGCATAGTTTATGTGGTTGAATAGTCAGTGAGACTACTTCAAGGTGGAAGACCTACTGACGATTTAAAATACCTATTTTTCTTCTATTAGTCAGCTTAATCCTACTATGGCAACAGGATTTCATAAACACAAATATCCCTTTCCCTCTCTCTACCTTTAATACCATCACAACAGTCACTCTGAGAAAGATACGGGCCCTGTGAAACCAGATGTACAAATGACCAATATTCATTGCTTGTATGGAAAACTGCAGCTCACAAAAGCTGTCAGATTGCCTACGCCATTTTTCACTTGCATTTTAAAATCTATGGACGTTGATGCTGTATCTTAATCTAGCCACCACTGTGTCTAAAAAGAACTGAGGTGAGGGATCTGAGCAGATTATTTCATCTGCCCTATGGAGTATCTCCTTGTCTGTCCTGTGGGAAAACAATGAGACAGAAATTCTGTAATTAACAGTCAGTGTTTTACAAATGAGAATGCAGACCTGGGGAGAGCACAGACGATAATATGAGTAACAGCATTTGAATCAAAAGGTGAACAAGGAAGGGTATATGTCTTGCATATACATAACTACAACAACAAAGTCAATTAATTGCACATGGGCAGGTTAAATAACAGGGCAAGGAAGATGGGTTCTTCCCTCTCTCCTGCTAGCACCATTCACTGCCTCACTCGAATACTACAATGCTACTTAGATACATGACTTCCCCTTCAATCCAGACTGGGACCAGATTCAGCTCATGGTATGATGCAATGAATGGAGAAATGCACTGTGAAGCGTCGACCTGGATATCCTAGAGATGATGTCAGTGTTTGCAAATCTACTGGGGTAGGGCACTTGGAAAGGGTGAGGGATAGGACTGGAATCACAGAATGCAAGAAAAGCAGATTATGGCATTTTCTTTCTCTGTGCACTTGAAAGCCAGCCTGGACCAAGGGTTTTGATGGGAAGCAGCTGGCTACGCTGTATGTTTCCCAGAGGAGGAACACACAAGGTGCTTGAGATGTCATCAGCCAAACATGGAGACAGATAGCACCTAATCCAGCTTAGTGTGTGGTCAGTGCCAGAACATGTCATGAAGAAGAATTTCAGGAGAAAGCCTTCCTTGTTTCAATCAGTGGGGTTTGATGCTGTCTCTGAAATACAAACATCTTTTATTATGCTACAAAAAATAGTTTCACTTTTTCTTAATAAAATATAGTTTTTAAATACTTAAAAAAAATTAACTATACAGTATTGTAAAGATTGGAATTTTTCCCCCTACTTTTTCACTATGTTAATGAGACAGCTCGTGATGCACTATTTAACTTGGCCAAACATGGAGCAAACAGTTGGATACTTCTCTTTCTTTTCTTCTATTGTTAGAAGACATCCAGCTTTTGTCATAGTGCTGGAGAGTTTGTAACATCACCAGGAATAAAACAGGAACCATAGACCAATCACTAGAATTTGGAGCCCAGTGGTAAAGAGGCAGAACTTACGTTCATTGGGAGATTTCATTCAGTCTCTCCTGGGGTGACTCGCTCTGATGCAATTCCTATGCACGTGACAGATGCTCTCAGAAAAAAGATTTCCATCTCTACTGTGCAGTGGGGCTGGTCATATGGAATAGATGCCCAAGAGCTTATTTGTGGAAATGAGAAGCATCGTTTTCGGTGCCTGGTACAATGAAGCTGGCTTGTAGCTGCAGCCCCCACATGTAACTGTAATGGGAGTACTAAGTAAGAATAGTAACACGTACTATAAAATAGATTCTCAGTAAAAGCCATACAGTGAATTACTATAAAAGTGACTGAAATGTAACAGAAATTGAACGAATGGGGCAATTTAAATATCCCAAATATTTTATGTATCATTAACAAAAGCTACTATTTCTGCTTAGAAACATGTTTTTGGGTCCATCACCTTTCAAATACCTATTGACCTAAGAATCAAAGCAAGAGAATGATCTAAAACTCTCAGAATGCAGTTCTTCAAATGTGATGAGGTTTTGTATAGCCACCATAAAAGTACATGGGAAAGCAGGGTCCAATTCTTTTCTCTGGAGAGAAGATTTATGGGAATTAGATATGTCAGACACTGAACCGATCTCCTGATTTTCCAGTTTTCTGAAGCATAGCTAACGCAAAACTACCAGTAACAAGCCCCCGAGGGGGTGTGGTATTTCATGTGAGCTGTTAGACACTATGATGTTGCCTTCTCACTTACCTTCACTCACCCTTCACAAGTCTCTCACTTCATATTTCATGCATCCTTTAACATACTTAGTGTCAGAGGTAAAGATACTTCGTATTTCCTTTTCCCAGTTAAGACAAACACTTTCAATCTGAGATTAGTCTTGGGAAACAAGGGCAGCAAAGATTAATGAATAGGAAACAATCAGAGCAGCGTGTTTGATCGTAACAGCTTCAGCAAAATCCACGTGAAGACCAACCTACTGCTGTTTCCCTTTCGTTCCCTGGCTTCAGAGTTGGCATTCAAAGTACACCAAACTGAAGAGGGTTCTGCCTGCAGTAACAAGAGCTCGATCTCTAGTGGTACCTAACATGACTGGAGGGCCTTTGGGCTGACTCCAAGAGGAAGCACAACAAATTCTTAACCCATAGAGAGTTACAAACCCCTTCATTCCTGACAAGCACCCTCAATCACTGCAGCTTCTCATTTTATAGACCCTGGGCTGAACCCTTCTGCTTACAGCCGCTCTTGAGGTTATGGAGATTTGCACTGAACAACAGAGGAAAAATGACGGAAATGAAAACCGCCCCCAGCAACCACAGATGAGCCCAGCCTGACAGAAAATAAATGGCTTCTGACACAGGGGATGGGATTGTCTAGACTTCTCATTTGGAAAGGAGCATTTTAAAACATCGGAAAACAAAGATCTGGTAAACAGGACCCAAGGATATTCATAGGAGTAGAACATTCTTCTTATTTTTCCCTTCTCCTTGTCATATACAACACTAAGGTCAGGGAGCCTTGTCCTTTATGCTACATAAGACATCCTTCTTGAGTGTGCACAACCTTGTGCTTCTTGTGTGGTAAACATTACAATGGAGATGCCCCTCCCAGTATCTCTGAAGTGCAAGTTCTCTCCAGTACTGGCAAGTAACAATCATAACAATCGCTGTTATGCTTTGCATTGCTTTACAGGTTGGTTGGTTGTTTTTGTTTTTGTTTTTTTTTAGTTTTTGAAGGTCTTATCTGCACCGTGTATCTGGGCCAGTTCCAGCTGATGCAACTGATGTGGATCATGAGTTCATATATAAAAATTTCAGTTTTGCTCATAGGTGTCTCTCAGATGGACAATACATACACGGAAAACGAAGATGGATGAAGATATATTTGACCAGCTCCTAGTACTGAATTCAACAGTTAAGAAGTATGATGGACTGTGAATTGATTTAGAAGATGTGGGCATATAAAAGCTTGGAATGCTTGATGAGGTTTTTTTATTTTTTAATCA
This sequence comes from Laterallus jamaicensis coturniculus, assembly GCA_022605575.1. NCBI lineage: Eukaryota > Metazoa > Chordata > Aves > Gruiformes > Rallidae > Laterallus > Laterallus jamaicensis. The sequence continues at coordinate 3,526,170 of JAKCOX010000031.1, read as the reverse complement.
ACGTAGGTGGAAGTAAACATTTATTAACATTTGGTCAAGTGTAGTGTAACTTGCATTTGTATTTTGTTATTAATGGAGGTATGTAGAGATATACAGAAACCTTGAGACAGTTGTTTTTCTATTGCATACAGACTAGCAGTCCATTGGAAACAGAGGATGAAAGCATGAAGGTTAGATCTTAGAGGGCGGCAGTTCTTCATGCACAGCTTTTGTCAACCTTGACTTTTTTTGTTTGTTTGTTTTGTTTTCAAAAATAAAAACATGGAAAACCAAGATCAAATGATGGTGGACAGGAAAGGTGACATCATCAGCCAGAAAAATACCAGAAGTGCCTGAACCCCTTCATTCAAGTCCAAAGGTGCTAGTTTCTTCAACAGCTGTCAGCAGCTTTTCATACAGCATAGAATATGAGGGGTAAGGTGGAAGATCCAAACGGTTGAAACATGTGTGTGCCCTGCAAAAGGAAAATATGCTACATGTTAAGTTTAATCTAAATCATTTGAGAAAAATGAGAATTGGGAAAACAAGTTCCTACTGAGACTCAAGCCATTCAAGTTCACTCATGAGAGATAGAAAGAAATTCTAAGTATTGAAGTAAATCTCTCAAATTCTGCCAGAATTTGAAGTACTGAAATATACATATATATGCACATAAATATTTCAAATAGAAGACACAAGCTAAGTATCAACATAATTCTCTGCATTTGATGTGACCGGGATTTTGCATAGATCTTCATGGACAAGAACACTGGAGGTTACTGAGAAGCTGGGCTATAAGCCCTATCAGACAGAAAACTTCACTACTATAATTTTGGTTCCTTTGTTGTTTCTTTTTTTTTTTTAAATGCAACTCAGCTGTACATCCAAGATAAAATGGTAGCAAGTTTTACACCAGTGGATGAACTATACTGACAGAATGGGCTCACTTATGTTTACAGAGAGGCAGAGCTGACTGGTGAAAGACCATTCAGGGATCTGCTAACTGAAGAAGGTAGGTTGCTAAAAATGTTCCTGTAAGTCAGCTGTTGGCCATCTGCTCTAAGCCTGGTCTTTAAATGTTATTTATTTGTAGTAGCCAAGGGAAAAGCAAAATATTTTCTGCAGAGCAAACTGCCAACGTGATGACCCTTTCCTCCCCCAGTTCTATCATTATATTCACCCCCAGTTGGCAGCACCTTCAAAAGAAGCTGTGGGAAGGGTTCCGTGCGTGCCTCTACCATGTTGCAGCTTTTCTGGTAGCAGCAACTAGACCCAGATGCAGACGGCACTTCACTGTGCGAGGGGCTACAGAAATGCAGAGCAAAGAACCAGTCCCTACCACAACAGATCATCTATGTCAACTGAGTGAAAAAATGTAGAGCTCATTCAATGTGGACAGGAGGCACATCTTCATTAAAATTGCTTCTTTTTTTTTCAGTTAGCTTGGACTGTTACATGATGCTAGTAAAAATACTTCTGTTTCCTCTTCCACCCTCCAATAAATATGAATTGACAAAACCCTACAGAAATGTAACCTCAATGGCTAACAATTTTTTAAGTTCCTTGTCCCTAACCTTTTTATAAGCCATAAAGTTGTTTTAGCTTTTCTATCTCATACGTTAATTCAATGTTATTTCTTCAAAACTAAAGCTGAAGAGCTATCTTGCAGAAACTATTTGCAACCATTCTAGTCATCTCTTAGACCACCCACAAAGTGAGAAAAACATGATACTGGTAGATGGGATGGCCTGAGACTTGCAGACTTGGAGGGAGTTTTATCAAGCACCAATGGTGAATCATTAAAAGCAATCAGGCAACTGAAATAGCCAGAGGCACATAATCTTCACTGCATCACACAATTTCAATTAGGAGAGCTTTTACCATCCTTTTTCCCCTTCTGAATGAAGATTTGCTAGCTGGTCACTCTCAGAGAGTGTACAATAAACACAGAATTTGCGGAAATGAGCTGGGAACACATGTGAGTTAGTGACAGAGAGACAGTAATAAAGCCATTATTTAGGACCTCTTGAAATGAAACATGGCAGCTCATGTGTATTATCCACGAGGAGCCCTGCACTGTTTATTGTTATCTCAGCAATCTCTGGCAGTGTAAGTTGTTTCTACAATCCATTGCCAATACGTATCAACCACTGGGAGTTAATTAACTGAAGGATTCTTGTAGCCCATTCAGACTGTGTTTATCATAGGCAAGAGGGCACCATTCAGAGACAGCTGGTCTGGAGGAGCTCAGCTGCCTGGCTCCAGAATTGGAAGCAGCATAGTCATGGTGGCTCAGGTGTGGATTCTGATACTTTGCTGAACCTAAAGTAGTATCTCTGTATGGTACTTAACCATGGCACATTTAACAGTACATAGCATCTTGGGCATCGCTGTCATGCAATCTATCATGTGGTGCAAAGATATCCACAGCCACTGACTGGTGTTTGCTTTCTTGCAGACCTTCACCTTGACTGATCGTCTTTCAACTCATTTCATACTGGTTATGAAACAACCTTGCAGTGCTGTTGACATTTAGTCACACTTGACCTAGTCAAATTCAGGAAAAAGATCCATCCCTTTTCCTATTACGAACCTTACAGAGGTGGGCTCTTGGAGAAGGTCTTGAGGAATTTACTGTGGGGAGAGACTATTATACAGAATGGAAAAAAAAGTTAACATGTCTAGAAATACTGAAACACTCTTGAGTTCTCTAGCAGTTCAACAACTTTATAGACTAAAATACCTTCACTCCAAAACCAGCCACCACCAAATCAAGAATGAAAACTAATTTTCAGGAGTCCTATCTATGCTGGTTAGGTTTACACTTCTACCTACTTACGGTGCAAAACAGAATATATTGCTAAGGGCAAAACCTGAGTTCAGTCCCAGTCCCTGAATCTACTGTGAATCTACTGCAAATCCACTGGTACCAGGGAAGCTTGCTCGATCTTACAAGAAGAAAATTATGTGCGAAATTGTCTGGTGTACATTCAGCAATGGGTCTAATAGGTTCTTTGTTGCAAAGGTCAGACATGGTGCCTACTTCTGCAACTTAACAACATGTTCTGCCTCACCTGAAATAAGAGAAAGGGTCGATTAGGACTCCTCATTCAAAGTCCCCTCTTTCCTCAGTATTGCACCTCTGCCTCTTGCAACCGAAAGCTGAAACCTTTATTTTCCAAACTGGGCTAAACACAAATTGTTTGGCCTGTAGTCTGCTCTATCACATGGCCGTGTGATGCTGCAGTACTCAGGGCAATAAAGAGGCAAAGACATTTTCTGTAACACCCACTGTTGCCTAGCTCTTTGCCTTGGTCTTCCAAGGGCCAAATTCCATCTGATCAGTGTTGTTCTCCTACTACAGATCCCAGTGAGAGCAACTACAGTAAACATAATCCAGGGGACACTTGCTGTTTTGTAGGACTGGGCTTGCTGCACATACTGGGGTGAAAACATTACATCAGCAGTGCAAGAAACAGTTGTTGCAATGAGAAAAAGTCTTTCTTCCCTTGATTAAGCCTCCCACCACATAAGCCTGCTGACATTTGAGAGGGTGTTCAGGGAGTGAGAGGTCTGGAATAAGAATTAGACTGGTAAAAGCTTTTATGGAAAGGATTCTGGCTTCTCTAGAAGAAAATGTAAGATAGAGTCATGTAAACCAACTCTGACCCTCCTGTGCCCTCATCCTCCAGTAAGTAAAGCAGTAAACGGACCACTTAAAATTTCATTCTTCCTGGCAGCCTGTCGTCATTGCTCAGAGGAGTTTTGGTGGGTCTGAACCTTTAATCTCACTCACTGTTCCTAGTACTGTGCTATTTATTTTCTTCGAAGAATTCTCTCTAAAAATTATGAGCATAAGCTTTTACCATTTCTGTATTCTTCTTTGTCACTTCCTTTAATCCCTATAATGAGGAGAGTCCAAAAGCAGTAAGTTGCGCAGAACCCCCTCCTACCTTATTTATACCTTGAACCTATCAACTAAAATAACAGTTGTGTTCTAATATAAGTGTGCCTGTCAGGCAGAAAGTGGGCATTTCTCCTTTTCACCTTGTTTTCTGTAGATGAACCCACAAACCCCTCTTTGATCAGCCTCAAGACCCAGAGGTAACCATTTTTGTTCCTTTTGTCTGTAAGAGGGAACACCTAGATGCTGTCTGGGAATCCCTGCTTAATAGATGAATGTAGATTTGTAGATGGTGTTTCTGTTACATGAAAAGAGAGGGAAGAGAGGTGGGAGATAAGGAATGATGTAAGACAGCAAGGCACACGCACTCAGTCCACTGGGAGAGAAAGAAATGGTGAGAACAGAGTTCTTTGTAGTCGTACTCAATGTTTTTTAAGTTGCTATATGGGATTCTGGGGTGATTAAATACTTGATGATCTAATAGAGAGGGACAGAATTCCCTTACAAGAGATGAGATATTTAATAGCACTGGCAGTCTTTATCATACACCAACCTCAGACAGTACAGTGGTAATCACTAATGCTACTCTGCTGAACGAAAATCTCTTTGGATGAAAGGGCAGTTGCAGCTCAGCACTGATGGGGAAGTGACCTCATTGCGTCGAATGTGATTATTTGAACCGCTGGGATACATGCTAAGGTCCTTAATTGATACTCTAACAGAAATAACCTTGGAGCTGACAGGAGGTTTTGTCAGGTGAGGAGCACAACCAGAGATGGGGCAGTGACATTTGTAGGCACTGAACACTTTTGCAGGCTGAGGTTTTAAGAGGAGGGAACTATTGTCTCCTATAAGTGTAGTAGAAAACAATGCTAATTCTTTGCACAAGCTTGTTTCGGGCCAGGAACTGGGCTCCTACAATATCAGATGAAGTTATACTACTCCAGCTTGAAAGCCAGTCTGTTCATTAACAGGAGGAGTGTAGTTAGAACACTCAACTTTAGGAAAACTTCCAGCTCTTCAGGGAGTTAATCAGTAGGACCCCTTGGGAAACAGCCCTCAGGGTAGAAGGAGCAGAACAGAACTGGCATATCTTTAAGGATACTTTCCATAGAGCACAAGAGCTCTCAGTTCCCAGATGCAGGAAATCAGACAGGAAAGGGAAGAGACCAGTGTGGTTGAGTTGAGACCTGCTGGTCAAACTAGAGCAGGAGGCAACTACACAGGCAGTGCAAATAGGGACAGGTAACCTGGGAAGAACATAGGAATGCTGCCTGGTTGTCTAGGGATGAGGTCAGGAAGGCCAAATCACAGCTAGTGCTGAACTTGGCAAGGGATGCAAAGAATAACAAGAAGGCCTTCTACAGGTATATCAACCAGAAAAGGAAGGTGAAAGAAAGTGTACCCACCCTGATGAACAAAAATGGTGACCTCATATCAACAGATGAGGAAAAAGCTGAGGTACTCAACAACATCTTTGCCTCAGTCTTCACTGGCAACAGCTTTCCTCAACCCTCCTGGGTCAGTGGGCTGCAAGATGGGGCACAGAATCACAGAATCACAGAATCTTAGGGGTTGGAAGGGACCTCAAGAGATCATCGGGTCCAACCCCCCTGCCAAAGCAGCTCCCTAGCTCATATCACACAGATAGGCATCCAGACGAGACTTGAATATCTCCAGAGAAGGAGACTCCACCACCTCCCTGGGCAGCCTATTCCACTGCTCTGTCACCCTCACTGTGAAAAAGTTCTTCCGCCTGTTGGTGCGGAACTTCCTGTGCTCCAGCTTACAGCCATTGCCCCTAATTGCACAAGTGGGTAAAGCCCCTCCCACTGCAGGGGAAGATCGGGGTTGTGACCATCTGAGGAACCTGAACGCATGTAAGTCTACGAGACCTGATGAGATGCATCCCAGAGTCCTGAAGGAATTGGCTTATGCAGTTGCCACGCCACTCTCCATCATATATGAAAAGTCATGGCTATCAGGGGAAGTCCCTGGTGACTGGAAGAAAGGGAACTACCAACCTGTCAGCCTCACCTCTGAGCACACAAATGACTAAGTCTGATGAGTGTTAAGATTCTGAAATTGTAGGAATTGTTAGAAAGACAAGGGAATTTGTTGTGGTTTATTTTAAACAGCTGAAGTTCGTTACACTCATATTACAGGGGCCAAAAGGCCTAGAGGATATGATATAGGACTTTTGTTTTTATCATCTAAGTCTAAGTAAATATGTAAGTAAATCTAAATAAACATGAGCAATCCATAATCAGGCATTTAAAAAAAGTTAAAAATAACATTTATTTAGTTGCTTAACTAAGGATTTAAGGAGCCCTCAGGTTTAGCCTCCGTGTTTTATGTATTTCTTAACACTGTGTATACTTGGCAGCACCCCATAATTTTATAAAAATGCAGGTAATAATTCATGGTGATCAAGCTGTGTTTATTCCCCATGAGCAAGTGTTGTTTCTCTTTCCCCTGGCTAAAATGAATGCAGGGCTCTAAGACTTCTAAAAGGTGCTAACAACTTTCACCTGGAAAGGAGGCCTCTTTTGGGGAGAGCAGCAAGTTCAGTGATCTGCAGACAAACATAAAGTCGTTAAGGTGAATATCTTGGGGCTAAATGAATCTAGGTCGTAAGTAATGCCTAGGTTCACAAAGAAAGTTAAGCAGAGCAGAAAGAGGCCAATTACCTTCTCAGAACTCCCTGGGTCAGCCCAGGGCATTTTCCGTGCACATGCCAAGGTCCACCCTCCCCTCTAGCCCCTTCCCACCCCAGACTGAGTGCAAAGAGAGCTCTGAAGAAACGCTGCGCAAATCTCTGACTTCCATTTGCTGCCTCTCTACAGGCAGGAATGCCCCTGGTCAGCTCAAAAATGCTTACATAGAACCAGACTACACATATATGTATATATATATATATACACACATATACGCTGCAAAAGGAGGATCAGGCCTACACGTAGCAAACCGTAGCTCTCAGGCTTTCTTTCCACATGGATGGCTGAAGCTCAGAGGGCATGAGTCATCTTACTGACCTTACATGTTTTCAGTTTTCATCTGTGTTTAAATCTCAGTGCCTACACCTAGCTTTCATGTAGGCTCTAGTTCTCCATACAGTCTCTGTGGAGTCTTTACAGGCAACGGACATAAATCAGGAGGTACCAGGTGCAACTCAACTGAAATATTTTAAAATTCTATGTTCAGCCAAGATGAGTTGTGCCTTAAAAATGCTTACTTTCCTTCTCCTGACTTCAGAGGGAGTCATTGTAAGGTATCAGTCAGTTCAGGATGCCTGCCGATACAGCGTCTTGGTCCAGCTCCCGTGTCTCCCCACTGCATAAGCGTGGACTTGAGCAGGCTTGGACTAACAGGGTGACCATATTTGGACTTTCCCTCTCCAGGGGACTCTGGAGGTCTGCTCAAGTCCATATCTTACAGTATGACTCTGGGTAAACAACATGGACAGCAAGTAACTAGAAAACTAGAAAAGACCTATCGTTAATTGGTTGTCTGAAGAGATCTGCAAGGTCTAGAAGAAGAGATTTTTTTCTTTGTGCCATTAAAGTAGCATCCTTTGGACTGCAGCTGAAAGCAAACGATAAGAGCAGGAAGAAAGTATCTTTTGGAGAGCAAATGTTACATAAAAGGGTCATACAGCAAAACTATCTCAGAGGTGCTAAGATGTGACTGCATGAAAACTGCTCTCTAATCTAAATGGGGCAGGGCCTGAGGCAACCGTAAGGACCTTTCAAGGAAAGGTGACTGGCATCAGTGAGGGAGGATGAGTGCTGGTCACTTCTGTTGGTTACAGGTAACATTCTGGAGCAGAAGTCAAAGCTGAAGCTATCACTTGCTGTGACATGGATCTCTTGGGTGGCCTTAGGCAAGTGAGACCACCCCTCTGTATCCCAGTCTCTTCATCCTGAAAAGGAAGATGACTCCACCCTTTGGGACTCACTGTGAAGTCTCTTGACACTGTATGACCTTACGGCTCATTTGCTCCTAGCTGGCTGACTCAACTAGGTTTAACAAGTTGGGCATCATCACCACACAGCCTGAAGTCCCTTCACTAAGCTTCCTCATGATGACAAAGTGGAACTATCAGAGCAAACGAAGGGATTACACTCAGGTCTCTGGCCAAAGCTCAGAGACAGATTCAGGCATTCATGGCTCTGTAAACTCACAAGTATTTTTACTAGTAAGTAAAAGGGAACAGAATCAGCTGACAGGTTCTGCTGGTCTGAATCTGTTCCAAAATCAATGTAAGAGAACTAGGTTTGGACCTGTTCTATGACTCCATGAAATCTTTAGCTTAACCATTTGCCAGAATTCAAAGTAGTTTAAATTGAGCCTGCAAATAAAAAAGGCAGCAAACCCCCCCACTTTTCTCTGAATGCAATTACAGAATGAACCGATAATTGTTTCTCTTCTGTTTTAAGATGTCCTCACTGGATTCATTACCTTTCACTGACAGAGAGAAGCAAAAGAAGTACCAGGCTCACCCTCCTCACAGCACTTTTATTTTTGTATCCTAGTTTGGACATACCTTGGGAGGGAGGTTATTTTCCCCCATTTCTCTATGCAGAAGCGCCGCAGCCCGTTGCTCCCTCGGAGAGCTGCAAAGCCCTCGTACGGCACGCTCGATGTTCCAGTGACAAACTGCAACAACCGGAGTCTCTGCTCATTGTTAAATCTCTCCACTGCTGCCCAGAACCACCGTATTACTATGTGTCCATCATGGTAACCTACAGCAAGAAGCAAGAGAGAGAAATTAAAATCATCCCCTCAAAGTGGGAAGTGTAACACTGAAGTATGTTCCCACTAGCATGGAGCAGTAGATCTCCTACTGAGATAAGATCCTGATATGACAATGTGTTCTTGAAGAACAGTAGGACCCAGTCCCCATCTTGTCCTAGCTGTGGATACTATAACATTACTAACTCATTTAAAACCCCAGAACTCAAATATATATATATTTCAGGTATATTGGCCCTTCACAAATCCCTTGGCAAGAACTGGAGTTACCTGCACGACATATAAAGGACCAATTGCAATATTCCACATATTGGAAGTCCTAATAACAATTTCTGTTTCTCAAATAAATTCTCTTTTGGATTGCAATAAGTGTTCAACATATGAAGAGGATTTTGCTGCCTCAAGCTCTTCCTTGACTAACTTCCCATCTTAGGGGCACTGTGCCTTGCTTTTTGCTAGTAAAAGCCAGCATAAATCCAGGCTCCATGTGTTAGCTAAACAGGAAAAAAGCAGGAGAATAACTTGGGGCACCAGCTGTGCTTGTGGTAAGCTGCATATTTCAAGGTAACATAAAGGCTGGGCAGTGAGAAGCAAAGCCTTAAACCTTATACTTTAGGGGAGGTTCTGTGAACCTCAGGCACTTTCCTTTTGTTGTGCAGAACTGGTGGATTTCACATTTATCCATTATCCAAGACAGCCAGGATAAATCATGCTCAGTGTTTAAAGCAAAACCAGGCCAAGCAGAAGGGGAAAAAAATCTGCCTTGACATAGTTTCAGCTGAGGGGATGGTTAAGCAAGATCTGTATTTTGCTGAAGTGTAGCAGGGAGCTGTGAAATGTAGCTCCTGATTTCAGCTCCCTGTTGAAGCCAAGAGGACTTGTGATGTTACTCTCCATGAGGCCAGGAGTTCATTCACAGTCATCTGAGTAAGTAACTTTTAGATCTAATACTGCAAATAATTTTCAGTCCTTAATAATAAAAACTCCTGTTAGGTTGGTAGGAACTGAGTGGGTAAAATCCAGATAGAAGTAGCAGAAGCAGTTTCAATATTATTACATTTGTTGATACAAACCTGAGATCTTATTTTATTTCTGGAGTTATTCTTCACAAAAACCTCCTGAACAAAATAGGGCATTTCCCTCAGGAAAGACTGAAGGAAAAGATGGACCATGTCTTGCATGCTTTAGACTGAAAACAGTCAAGATATTAGTAAGCATCAAGAGGCAGTTTACCTCCACGATATTCTGTGTTGTTACGCCAGTCATTGAGATCTATTTCTGCAGTGCCAGCTATAACCAGCTCCAGTTCTCTGGCATCGAATACAGAGACAAGCCTGGAGTCTACAACCTGGAACAAAAGAAACCCCACTTGTAAGCATAGTTTCAGACTGGAAATAAAGCAGATGCAATGTCTCATAAACCTATGGCTCTGATGGCCAGCTCTTTATTCTGACGAAGTCTGCATGCTGACAGCTAACTTCCACTCCTCTGCTGATAAATCTGTGCTCTTCTTCAGGCAGCCTACTGATGTTTTGAGCTGCAAACAAGGATGACACATGAGATTTGACCAGAATGAACTAACACAAATGACAGGACATAATCTGCGCAGAACATTCTTCATTCTGACAAGTGATTTTGATAGTCAGAGCCTGGATTTGCAAACAGACAATTTATATTTGTTTTGCATTGGAATTTGATTACAGTTGTGTAGGAGTGCCCTCAGGTCTTCATTCACTGAAGATGCAGCTGAGGTTCACTTTCTTCGTTAAGTGAAACCAGAAGCTTTAACAGCCTGTAGTATTCACAGGGGAGAAAAGCTAGTGAACCACATGCACACGTTAGTGAACTGCACAGAATCACTTAACCAGCCCCTTTCTACAGGGAAGGGCTAACTCAGTCTGTTAATCTACAAAGCCTCCCCCACTAGCTTCCACCCTTGGTAAACGTCAGTGCACAACTGCTTGGAGCTACCGGTTACCGGTACTATTCTGTGTGTCCATTATCTGCTTGTTCCTTTTCCAGGGTTGCCCTTCTCTCAGCTTCTTTCCCTCTGCGAGATACCCCTTAACTTCTACTTACATTATACAGCTGCCAGGGCAAGACGTTTGAATACAATTAGTAAGGGGGGCAAGAATAGGTGACGACATGGGTTGGTTGGCAAAGCAACAGGTTTTCATCCAGTATTTGGCAGTCCTTGTTGCAGCACTACCAGAAGGATGTTCTCAAATCCAGGTCTTGAGCAAAGATAAATCAGCAAAATCCAGGGACAACAATGAAGCAGCACCCATGAATACCAGTAACACAGTAGTTGACTGCATCCTAGGACTACCTTTACTGGAATGAGTCCCTAAAGATATATAGTGTCATACCAGCTCCACACTGAAGTGTTCAATTCTTCACAATCTTCTTTTGTGTCACAGCAGGGGAAAATGAATGTTTTCAACACCTCCTTCTCTTACTATGTGAATGGAAAGCAGTACCTTTCTTAACTCCTGATCGTTATGCTTTATCATATTCAGAATGCACATTCCTTTCCTTTCTCTCTTAATGCTAACCATGCCATATCCAAGGTCTATGTATCTACAGCTCCAGGCACTCCAGTTCCCTGCCATCTGTGTCTGTTTAGCTATTCCCTGGGGTACTGATGAAACACAGTTTAACCACGGGGTCATCTAATCCAAACAAGGAATGGGAGGCTGCTGGGAACACTGTTTTGTTACTTACTTCGTAGAAGCCACGGACCAGGGCCTCTGTTTGCTGGACCACTCCTCGTTCCACTCGCCACTTAACCATTCTCTCGATGTACTCCTTTTTGTTCTTTTCTGTCACTGCTGTATTTGCCCCTCCAGATTTCAACTCTCTCTCTGTCACCTACAGGACAGGGGGAAGCAATGGCATAGCAATGTACAGATCATGTTCTGTTTCAAATTTAACTTGGACTTTGAAAACGTAAGTGGAAAAATATAACAGCCCTATTTCAAGGTCTGGCCTCCTGGCCTCTTACATATTTGCAGTAGAAACAACAAAGATAATGAGGGACAACCCCTCAGCCCTAGACTGCTACCCAGCTGAAGCCGCGCTGACTTTCAGGTTACTCCAAACTCTACCGTCAAAGCTTGTTTCAGAGAGCACTATCCATAAGCCACGTAAAATGTGCCACTCTGGCCCATCTTTTCATCCTTCTCCTCTCCTTCGTCCTCCTTTGAGCTGGAGAAAGGGTGACTGCCACACCAGTTTGCTACTTGCTTTAGATTATCCAAGCAATGGTATGGGAAAGAACAGGATGGAGAGGCAACCCCAGTACCGGAATGGGCAGACTGTTTCCCACACTGGAAGTGATATCTCTTTGTCTTTAGGCAACAAGTGTCACCCTTCCCCAACTGCTATAAAAGTCTTCACTAAGAAATGCCAATTGCCAAAGAAATTATTAAAATATTTCCAACACACCACCTAAAGAAGACCTGTACAGTGTACAGCGCCTTGCACAGAAGACAAATATAGTCACAGTGGGATTCAGAGGTATGTACCAGCCATCCAATCCTGAGAAACCAAAACAATATAGCATTTCCTTGAAATTTAATGGGTAAATTAGTTGGCTTGTGTTAGTAAGGATTGAAAAGGGTTTTGAGGAATTAATCTAGATTCTATCCAGCAAGCACATACTCCTCACATGTGACAGAAAACAATATTTACCTTGCATTTACTTTCACATTCAATCTAGTGAATTTAAAAGGAAGAATGTTTTGCTCTCCCCCTCAGTTTTTTCCTGCTATAACAGTGATGTCTAGCACAGATAGGAAATGAGCTACATGAATACAAAGTCATTATTTGTATTATTTACATATTATTTATATTATTATCTATTTATTACTCCAACAGACAGCACACAGCATACATAGTATTTAGGTCATTTTGCTTGAGGGACCTGTTGTAACATTATGAATTATGGAGACACTCAGTGAGTCATCTAATCTGTAGCTTTCTTGAGAAACAGCAAGAACAAGTAGGGTTGGATGTAACGAGTTAGGAATTCTTAGCTGGTTCAGGTTAAATTTGCAAATGTAAATCACTGCATCACCATTATACATGGGACACGGTGCTGTCCACGGGGTGAGACCCAGCCAGGCCCAGCTGCCTGGCTGTACTCTGCAGCACTGTGCAGCGTCAAGGCAGATCTGTCAAAGCCAGCGACTAAACGCTGCCTTGCTTTAAGCACAGTCATAAGCCCAGATGCTTTCAGCCTCCTGCCAGGCTTCCCACAAGCATCGAGACATGCTGGTGATTTCTTCAACTCACTATCCATACAATTTCAAATACAATTAGTTACCTAGAATCAGAGGCAGGCAATCAGTAACAACTGTCCCTATTTTTTCCTGTCCTGTTTATAGAGTCATTAAAACCATAGCTGTGAGCTAGAATTTGGAAATCAGGTTGCAGAGTAGCAAGGAGGCATTACGATCAATCTAACCCATTCCTTTTACTTGACTAGAGCACTTGCCAGGGCTTGGGAGACAGGTCTAATCGACAGATAGAGATACAGAGCTTGGAGACAGGCCGAGAAGAACACTTTCTACTGGGTAAAAGCATGAGAAAGTGCTTAGTGTCACAAGAAACTGACACCTCAGATTGGCACCCAATGCCCACCAGTAAAAATGTGTGGCGCTTGGTTTGATGTGTTGTCTTTGCTGTCACAGTGGTGCTCTGGGCTGCAGTATGCAAGAAGGCTAGAGCTCCCCAGCAGTAAATTCTGATTAAAAAAAAGGTACCAAGAAAGAAGTTTTGACCTGGAAGGTTTAAAATCTAAATACACAATTGAGATGAGACAAGAACAAAAAAATTAAAGCAGTAGTGACTGGTCCATTGTAAAATCATAGTGGAAGCAGAACAAAAGGGCTGTAACCCATCTACTGCACAGGTTCTCAAAGAGCCACTATGTCTTTTCTCCAATCCAACCCTTCAAATCCAGCTTCCCAAATATTAGCAGAGCTCCCACAATAATTACAGTTGCACATGTATCCAGCAGAGCAACGCTCAGATGGCATTTAAATGGTCAGATACTCTTGGCATACATGAATTTCCAACTGGGATCCATCTGTGAGCATAAAATGTGATTGCAATTTCTTCGTTATTTTGCTGTCAGCACTTAGCAAATTTCAGAAAGGAGGGAGAAAAAATCTCACTTTCACTTAGGACTCTTGGATTCTGACAGTCATAATTCACAGAGAGAACCATTTTTCCCCCATCATTAGATCTAGCAAGGTTAGTGTCTAGTACATATGAAACGAAGTACTAGACAACATGTGAACTGGCATAAAAATCTGCTTTTAGTGTTCTTTCACTTTCCTCTCACAGTATCTACACCAGATTGGGATTTTTCTCTACTCTCTTTGGAGCCATTTCTTATCTTTCACAACAGACTCCTGTGTAATTGTCTAGCTCTTTTCTTTGGGGAGAGCGTAACAGGTAATTAGTGTGCCAAATGTTACCTTCAGATGCACCAGGCCAATTCAGGCTGAGATTTGATTCATCTTTGCAGTCTTGCAATGTAAATACAAGCTTGTCTCAGCTGTCTTTGTGAATATGTCTGAGTGTTTCTGTCTGTCTGTGTGTGTTAGCCTTATATAGCCATACCTTCCAGGGAAAATTCTGCGCTGTCAATTGAATGACATGCAGAATCTCAGCTCAAAGCCCGTGAAAAAACTCTCCATTTAAGTCAGTGGAACAACAGTGTCACCTTTCCTACAGAGGCTTCTTCAACTCTTCTGCCCCATCCTTTTCATTTTGTTCACTGTTGACAGTAGCCATCCATCATAAGCTTGTACTATAAGCAGACTAAATTTAGTTTTTAACATATCCCCTGAAATACTGCTTGCTTTCTGTTACTTCCAAGCAAAGCAGCCCTTTCACTCTCAGGGATAGAATCCTTCCCTCAGAAACTAGTCTAACTCTTCCCTAACTTGCAGAGCTACCCTAGCTCTTTGCAAACTCCTCTTTATGACTTTATTTTCAAAGGCTGAAAGACACTCTCCCTATATTCCACCTGACACCTTTCTGCTCCCTTTGATACTGCGTGTCTGTTCCTTATACAAATTAACTTCCATCCCTTGAACTCCTGCAGTACTTGGTAAGCTTGGTTCTTCAGCCTCTCTAGTTTTCAGCATCTCCTAGGAGATCCTTAATCTTGGTCTCTTTGGGCTTCAGGTCCCTCCAAGGCTTTCCAGAGATGGTTATAACAGCAAAGAGTGCCGGGGCTTCAGTGCAAGGAGACACTTGTTCTGGTTGCCAGTCTGCACTTAAGCCAGGGTTGTGTCCCACTTAAGGCTACAGTTACCCAGATCAGCTAAGTTAAAGAGAATAATGTAGAGTGGTAGAAAGCATAATAAATGGATGTACATACCAAGCTGTTAAGTAGGTGCAAGGTAAGTAAGAGGCACAGAATCCCAACAGGAAGGTATCAGACGAAATAATGGCGAGAGTAGCCACGTCTTTCTCCACCTGCCAAATGTTTTTCTTCCCTCCTAAGCCCCCCATCCTTTCGGTCACATCAGCTTTAAGTTAAATTGCTTGCATTCGCCAAATGCCACATCTGTGTGAACTACACCCTGGAGAGAAGAGTGGCACTCTAGAGAATTCCTCATGCTCAACAATGTGTGTCTCAATAGGCCTGTAGGGGGGCTGGTATTTTATATGATACACCCTGAGAATAAACATCTGCATTGAAGCAGGTGGCTTGAAAGAGACAGAAGGTAGGAAAAGAAAATGTTATTGAAAGGTTAAAGGATGTGTTCTGACAGAAAGATGTTCATCATGCTCAATTTTGTCAGCTTCAAATTTGCTTTTCAGAAGTTTTGCATAGCTGTGCTCACCTGTCCAAACACCTCCTCGTTCACTGTGAAGGTGAGATCCAGGATATCTGTGATGTTATTATCCTTCATCCACTGCAAGCTCTGATGGAATTCTTCATCCAGGTACTCTAAGTCACTTAAATCACACGGCCTGATTACAAGGCAAGAAAAAAAGATGTAGCTTTTATGATATATATGAAGCTTTTATATGCAATATATGACCCCATGACTATTGGCAGGATGACTTACCACTAATAACGTGAACAAATTTATGCCAAAAAGATCCAACATAATCCTGCTGTTCGTACGGTTTTGTTAACATCAAAGCCTGTTACCCAGACCCTCTTAAAGCAGTTCTGCAACTAGTTGCTTTGCATGGCTGGGCTCAGCGCCAAATCTGTTGGCTGCCTGCACTGTTTGCTGTCGGAAGGCACCCCTGGAGCCCAATCTGACGTGAACCGTCAGGATGCCGTGCGCTCCAGAGCACATGCTTACCTTCGGCCTGGATGGGACCCACCGTGTTGTGCCCGGCTGCTTCCATGTATCTACCCTCCTCAAGGTGAGCACACAAGGCTGACATAAGGCTGCCCAGACAGACTAAATTTCTGCTAATTTTTGCTAAAGGAGTTGGCCTTGCTTGCTGAAAGAGCAGGTGGATGTTATGAGCAGTCTGGTTTTAAATCCCCTAAAGGATCAATAAGGATGCAGGCAGCACTCTAGGTTTCAGCCTATTTCGAGGCTAGCTCAGACACAATATAGATATGAGTGTTTGCAGCCCAGCAATACTCATTGTTAAAACAATGAAATTAAATGCAGTTAAAGAACTCAAAAGACTGTTAAGGCAAATATCTGTGCTGATTTGGAATCCACCTAAATGATAAAACTATTTCAGCTAACCTTTATTCTGCTCTTTGTCATTTAATTGCAGTCTGGACTTACTACTTGCAGCTTTTCTTATTGCTGCAAATTTTATGCACCTTGTCTTATTGCAGTCTATTAATTAAAGTGGCACAGATTGTCAATTAAATCTAACCTTATAAACTTGACATTGAACATAACATATTAATGGTAGCTTCAGCTTACTACTGTAAAAGACATTAGAAACCAACAAGACACATTCACTGTTTATACCTTCATTAGCATTCCTAATTAACCTGAGTTATGTTTAGCATGAAAACCTGCTATACCAGTAAGGCATGAGAAATTATATATTTTTTTAAATATCTCACACCTATCCCCCCTTCTTTTAATATTATTTTTGTTTTGATTTTATCAAAGATGCTTTTCAGTCTTTCATGTAGCTGAAGCCTGATAACTTGAAAAGTTATCAGTAGTAAACTCTGGAATTATGGGTCAGTACTTTCAAATGTGTGATCCTTAATGTCATAATTATTATGCACTTTTATCAAGACAGTCAATATTTGTGAAGGGCAAGCTCTTGGAGAAAGTAGAAAAATTAAACCACATTCACAGACCAACCAACCAGCAACAAAAAGGACTTGAAGGTCAGAGTGCTCGAAGCAGCCCCACAAGGGTTTGTGTCTCTGCAGGACTCACTGTGGGGTCACTGTTTCTGCATGGTTGCATGCTTACACTTACAGCCTTAGTAGTGCCTTGTAGAACGGCCTTGTGAAGAAAGCATCAAGAAGGTACTGATGAATGAGAGCAAGGCCAAGAATACGACCACTGAACCTGAACCTGGAATATAAAAAAGCAGAGTAAACAAAGCGTAGCTCAAGACATTCAGCACAGAAACACAGGTAGCAACTGCTCTTTGATTCTGCCATAGTTTCTTCTTTTTATTAATTCATTTCTTTTTTGCTGAGCAGATACGTAACATCACCCCTTGCATCTCTGATCAATAATGGGCCTTGATAAGTCTCCTACCATATTTATACATTCAGCTAACGTGTTATATGCTCTTCTGTGCCAAACCAATGAATGTTTGGCTCAACTTCCTTCTCTTTTGTTGAATGTTCTGATACAGAATGAGTCCATCATATTTAGCTAGTGAACTCCACCTCACCTCACCAGAAAGCATACTAGCAAAGCAGCTGCAAAGGGTATTAGGTGAATCAGTATTTCCAGTGACTGACTTGTTACTACTCAAAGGTGGAGCTTTAAAGTACTTCCAAAGGTTAACACATTGACTTTGTAATGGGAGGGGGAAAACTGAAGTTCAACTAAGTTAACTGTTGTGATCAAGGACACATACTAAAATCAGTATCTAAAGCTCAGGCAAGCTGCCCCAGACCACTTTCTTAATGGTGATTCTCAGCTGTCTTCAGTATTTACATACTCTCATGTTTGCCTCGGCTTTCTAAGAACAAGACCCCCTAGTCCTGCTCCAAGTACACTCAAATAGTGCCCATTACATCCCCATTGCCCTGCCCATTACAATCTATGACCTGGGATGGTAAGCTGCTAAAATTTTTCTTTATACGATTTCTTCTACGACTTCCTAGATATTCTTCCATCAAATGGGGTTTTAAAGTGGTAATCACAGGAAAAATGCAGAACTGGTCTGAGTCCAGGTGAGTTTGTATTTTGTAAAAACAAACTCCATCACTCATCCAAAACTTGCTTATTTGTAAAAAGGAAAAGAAGAAAACCTCAACATCCCAAGCATGAGCACTCCAAGCCTGAGCATTAAAGTTTTACAGCACAAAAGATGAGAAACAGATCAAAATGAAGAAACCATTCCTTCCACTACACAGGAACCAGTGCAAAGAACCCTCCTGCATATGAATGAAACATGAGCCTCATTGTAATAAAAGCAGTACAGAGTATCTGTTCAGTCAACTTTATCCTCATGGGACAGAACAACAAGTGCTTAGTATGTCAAATGGGGCACAAAATAGCATGCTGTGGGCCCAATTAGCATTTACATCACCACAGGAGCAGCCTCCAGGTCCACTGCATCCAAGAAAGGTGCTTATGATATGCAGCTGACTGGTAACAGAAGAGTGATTATACTACCCCCTTACAGCTGTTTGCACAGCAGCAACAAAAGGCAGCTGTTGGGCCTAGTTAGGACCTGCTTCGCTTCACTTGTGCTCTAGTGTGATGTTTCCAGCAAAGGGCAACGAAATGAGAGGGAGCTGACACAATGAAAGCACAGTGGAAGCCAGACAGCTCAAATCCCAGAAATACTGAGCCTGTAATCCATCAGTTTTATAGCACCTTCAGGATCTATAATCAAGTCCGTTCACCCTAAATAATGCATGTCGGCTTTTTGGGTTTTGTTCTTCACCACCCCCTCCCCCTCCATCCCCATAGACTTTGAAAGCCAACACTGAATGCAAATACTAACAGTGCTGGGTGTTCCTCACCACAATGCTCACCTCATGGCTACTCAGGTGAGTAGGGCTGCAGGGCTGGGCAGGCAGGAGCCACTGGGAACAAAGTAAATCACCAAGAAAAGCCTCACAGATTTAGGAATGCCATTTCTGCCAAGTAAGTGCTTGAACAGCATCAGTTTTGTCCTTGCTGCTCCTATCACATCTGTACCTCTACATGGCTTTGAGGGCATTAACACAAAGCTGACATGAAAGGGCAGTTACTGCACCTAGTCTGAGGTGTTTACAGTCAGGAGCACAGGTTACAGCAGCTGTTAATGGTGAGTTTAAATTGAATCAATGCCTTAGGGCAGAACTGTGTCGAACCATCCAAAGGCCACGGACAGCGTTTCTGTGTGAAAGGACTAAGTCGGGTGGGTCGCCCTAAGCAAGTGTAGGCAGAGCAACTCGAGGTTGTGTGGTCCCCTGCACTTGCAGCCCTCTGGGACACACCAGGGCTTGCTCAAGCTGGGGGGCCAACCGTGGTTCCACAGTTCCACTCTTTGTAATGGTACTAAGTAGGAAAAGGAGCCTGGCACTAAGTGGTCTGGATAAAGGAGGTAAAATAATTAACAAGACGTGACCACTCCTGCTGCAAATCAGTACAACGGCTCAAAAAGGTACGTTGCAGACTATTTTTCCTGGCAGCTCTGTACCACCCCAGCAGACACAGTGCTTTGTGACCAAAACATCTGAGCTCTCTCCCCCACATACCCTTCCTCCCCTGCACACAGCTTTGGTTATCTCTGCAGAGACCCGCTATACCCAACTCCCTCATCTGAAGGGTGAGTTTAAGAGAAGGTCCTCTGCCCCCTGTCCATTCTGGACAGGGCCTGGAACTATACATGACACTCCTGTGGCTCAGGTCAGCACTGAGCAATGTGGACTACAGCAAGGCAACAGATACCTATCAAAAGGGAGATGTTTGTTGCTGTTCTCAGAAGACAACTATCCAGTCAGTCTGCACGTGCGTCCGTACAATCCACCAAGCTGCCACCATCATCAGCCAAGTACAACAGTCCCACTTAAAATACATCAAGACTTAAAAAAAGCACCAAGAAACAAATTGCTCCCCTTACAAAAGCCAGTTAAAACAAAACCAGACTTCTGTGTTTATTTCTTCCTGAAGGATTTAGAGCATGGGTGAGACAGTCCCTTCAGGAAAAAAGTTTTCTTGACAGAATAAGCAGCACTAAGGTAAACCCTGGCTGGAGGGCACATACCTTAAACCTGACTTGCATTTGTCTTTCCGAGGAAGTGTAAAATCACAGAATCGCTCGTTCAATTTCTTTCTAACAGGAAAGATAGCTTGGGAGAGGTGGGAAATGCAAGGCCTTGCTCTGGCTCTTGCTTTCAACACCCTCCCCTTTCAGAGACAATGATGGAGTCTGGGTAATGTGCTCCAGCAGGGCAGGGTAATGAACAGGAAACAGTGGGAGGAGAGACAGAATTAATGAGCAGGAGAGTTACTCTGGTTTGCCTGCCTACTGACATGGTTGGTCCACTCAAAAAAGACATTGTGTGCACCTGCCTTCTGGCTTTTAACAACACTACTCTTTGACCTGTTTGTAGAAGTTTCCATGCTACCCAGCTAACTTTCCTTCTGGAGGCTGCAGGTGCCTCTCTAACAGCCTGTTTTCACAACAGTCTGTTGCAAAATAAGAGGCTCGTTCTCCTCAGTGAGGCTCTGCATACTTAGTGCATGTCTGTGTAGACATTTCTCTCACTAAGAGAGAAATCCATGTGCTATAGCAGTGACTAAGCAATCAATCTTCTTGCAACTGCAGGTGAGTCACAGGACATTTAATTTACTCTGGTGCTTATCATATGGCACCAAGGTTAGGCAGGGCCCATAATGACCCTTTGTTACAGGGCTGTCTCTTAACTGGTTGAATGAACGCAGCTCTACCTTAGGTGGTTGTCCTTCCATGGATTCAGACAGAGCATGATGTACCTTGACAACACTGTCATCTCTGTGCAGAAGGGAAGAATGTTTTTTGTCGTTCTACAGGGGATGCTTTGGTAACTGTGCCTTGCAGGCTAAATGGGCTATGGTAGGAGAAACTTTAAATCCTGAATAGAGGAAGCACCTGATGGGATTAAGAACGAAAATCTTGCTAAACCATATCTCACTCAAACACATCAGCTGGGTTGAAGTGTGCCCTTCTTGATGCAGTAGCTTGTGAAAAATATTCAATGAAGGGCTCAAGAGAGATGAATATAATAGGGTTCACATAAAATCTGATAATGTAATTTTCCTTTCACAAGACTACTGAAAACTGGCCTTCATCTGTAAGACAAGTTTACACGTTCTGTTGCACCCGTTTTAGAGCTTTTGGCTGTTTAATCATGCAGATGAACTTTTGGCCACCTGTAAGACAAGCTGAACAAATGAGGCTGAACTGCAGTACAGGATTTCTGCCCTTGGCAGCTCTTCTAAGGGAGACTGATATTTGGCAGGTGGATGCAGCTGGAAAGCCTATTAGTCCTTCCGGAGTGGGAAAGATCGGACCTAATTCTCAACCATTATTAGATATCAGAGAATCTAAAATGGGGGAGGTATTTAGAAGGGTCTATTCATGGGAAAGGTTTCACCCTGAATATGCATCTTCAGAGAATTCAGTCATGAAACTCATATTTTTAAGAAAGAAACCAGGCATCATGGGTTACAGAGGCTGTGGTGCAGCTTATTTTAAAGGACAGCTAAACCCTCCATTGCTATGAAGACCCTCACGAGCATCCTGAAGGTCAGAAACTTCTGATTAAAGGAACTAAAAATCCATTCTTATAGCCTTAAAGAGTCAGACTTGCAATCCTGTGATCCAGAGGGACACAACGTGCAGATGAAAATGTACTGATCACTGTTGTGATTTCTGAATTTTAGTGGAATCACCAGCACTTGTGCCTGTTAAACAAGAACAATTCGTTCTCTATATATTTTTTTCAAAGCAAGAAAGTTCTAAGAATGTGAATTTTGAAAAAAGCTGTCCAGATGGTTACAGCAACTCTGCCTGGCCTCATACACTATGAATTTTAAGTGAGTCACTGTGTCAAGCATATGCACCAGAGGGGTGTGTGTGTCTATGCTAGTAGCACGTATACTTGTGATGGCTCAATGCAGGACATGATGGACATTCCTGTAATGAACTACATCTAAAGAGCAATAACCAGCAGTAGATCAGATCATCCTTACAAAACCTTGGCAGCGGATCAAACCCACACCTCTATCAGCTGCGATTAACAAATGCCTCTCTTTAGTTTGGTGTGCATATTTAACCCCTGCTCACACAAAGGACAGAGCATGCGAATGGACCGATGCGATGCGGGAGATGGTCTCTAGCCAGGAGGGTGAGCCTGCGCGCAGGCTGGGGTAGCTAATGCCGCTCTGCTTATCCCACTCGCATCTGCAGACGCTGCAGACCGCCTCTCCTGCCACCGCCTCATTTGGTGGGGTGGCAAAGTTGTATCCGCAGGCTCAAAGGTGGACGCTGTGACATTCCAGCACCATGCCTCTTCAGTTCAGGAATCTGATGAGCTCATGTGCTATTAATATGAAGGGAATGGCTCTTACAAAGGCTGAGAGACAAACGTCCACAAAGTCTCAGCGCATTAAAGGGAAAAGGTCAAATAATTCCTAAATTAGTCCTGGAGGAGAATTCCAATAAAAGGAGCAATAAGATTAGCATTGGCTTGTTTTCTTATATCCACCTACAAGAGTTCTCAGACAAAGGTACAATGCTGGGTCACCTACATGTGGCATCTTCCAGTGTTGGACTGAGGACATATCACAGAATCACAGAATCTTAGGGGTTGGGAGGGATCTCTTCTGATATCTAAGTACACTGGCATCCCACCTGAGAACTTACTATGGAACACCTCACACTTCTTCATAAGGAATGGTAATAACCCACCTGACCAAGTTTTGTTGGTGTTTTATTTTTTTAAATCTTCTTTGAGTTGTGTTCTAAACACTGAAATGCCTCTTACTTAATATATGCTCAAAATCATTCCTGGTTTTTAGAGAGTTACTGAGTTTTTAAGGGGAATCTCTGTACTTCCTCACTATGAAACTATAGAAAATTTTGTAATGTAAGCTTCATTTTCAGTCCATTTTTGAAACTAAAACTGAAGGAAACATTTAGGAGTGCTAACACAGGGCAACTGTTTGTGTAGACTACCAGCCTGGAAACAGATGGACGTTAAATAGTTATAGACTCCTGGGATGTTTACCCCTGCTGCCCCTGCAAACGTTAGGGGCAATAGAAGAACAGAAGATACATGAAACTCAGAGCCAAGGTTTTTCATTCAGGCATTGCAAGATGGAGGAGAATATTCCATGAGTCAAACTTTGATAATATTCTGTTTACTATTCCTGTAAATCTTAGTAGATTTAATTATATTTGAAAGGAAATTTGTAACACTCATTTAAGAAGCCTTTCTTTAGTAGCCCTGATTGTACAGTGTATGAAAGCAGGGCAGTCCAGCAGGCCTGCTGGCAGGCTGTCATAAAAGAGAAAGAGGGTGTTCAGAGATGTGTGAAGTATATGCACATCACCCAAGAACTGAAATTACAGAAGGGAAAAAAAAAAAAAAAAGGATGAAGACTGATTTTCAGAGACAAAAGCAAGCTGGTAAACATGAACTTCCATTATGCTTCAAGTCCTGAACTGGTAATTCTCTTCAGGTGAAGATCTACAGGAGTGAACCTTCTCTTGTCAGTCTGCCTTTAGATATTCTTACTTTTGCTGGGCACCTGAGTTTCATATGAACTTGTTTATGTGAATAAATCTCCCAGTTTATTGCTAAATTGTGCATGAATTTTCTGCTGCAAAAGGCCAGTGCAATACTGACACTCCAGTAAGTGCTTGCCCTACTTTTATTTTCTGGATGTATCTGCAAATGGAACAAAACATTTCTGTTTCTCAGTACCAAAGAGTAGCCACATGAAAAAGAGCTATTGCTTTCACATGATGGAAATGTGAACTATCCATGTCCTTCTACATCTCTGAAGCTCATGTACCCTGAATTAGCAACTAAACCTCAAACCATTCCTGAAGCTTAATTTACCAGTAACTGAAAAACAATGAGATAATACAAACCTTATTGTGTCTGTATTTAACCTAATCAAATCCTTCAAGTCTTTTCCTTGTCTCTAAGTTGCGTTTTCACTTAAAAATGTCTTTTCATCTTCCTAATATCCTGGCTCTACCCACCACAAAAGAACTGTCAGTGAAGGTTAAAAGGCTAATTGTGACACAGAGGAAAAAAAAGCATGTTTTTTAAGGAAAGCTGAAGGCTGTTCTGCTTTATCCAGAAAAATCAGGGACAAAGATAATATAGGTAAGGGAAATTTCCAGCATCCCCTCAGGTTTCTCTAAACACAACCTATCAAGTAGCTACATTCAGGAGGATACCTTAATTGAAACACACGGAGGGCCCAGGTAAATGGTCACACAGAGAAAGTTACAGGTGCATTTGCACAGCACTACCTCCCAGTTAGTAAGGCCCACACCAAGGTAGCTGCACTGGCTCCTTGCACATCAGCTGAACTGCAGCAGAGTTATTGCTGCAGATAGAGAAAATCTGGCTCTGGGACGTCCATGGCGTGGAGTCATGGCAGACAGGCCAGCCCCGGTGTCATGGGTTGTCTGAAGACTGGAGACTACAGGCACAGGCAATGGAGAATTGATTTCCAGTTCTGGCTTTAAACTAATATGGAGAGTAGATGGTCTCTCTCTACCAAGAACTCTGTGTTATGTGTCATTTTACCAACAACAGAGAAGTTCCATGAATATCATGTTTTGGAGGAGAGGAGGAGTATGGTCATGTGCTGGAGTGGCCATCTCTGCTTGCAGAGATATAAGCCTCATAGACCATTATGTACAACCATCCTCCTCTGGCATAGCCCCTGACGAAATATGGCAGCACAAACATGAACAACCCTCCTCAGAGACAGGGCTGCTTCCTGGCTTTCGCTTCTCTTGCTAGCACTGTGGGGATAAGACACACTGGCCTTTAAGACTGTTTGCAAAAGTCTCCTCCAGTTCTGCCCAGTAACTACTGATGAGACACAGATGATTGCTAGAACATTACAAACACCTACATTTTGTGATTCCCAAATTCTAGACGATTTTGAATGACTTTCAGAGATCAGAGATGCTGATGTTTCATTTGACAAACAAACTTAAGCCCAGAAGTAAAATGATTTACCTAATGCTACATAGAAAACAAGGGCTAGAGACAGCAATGGAATCATGGCCCTCTGAGCTCCAGCTCCACTTCACTTGTTTAGGCTATTTGACATTTTTTACTTTCTCACCTCCCATAAAATGATGTGTAGTTTTGTGAACTAGCTCTAGTTTATGATCAGCTCCTAGCAGACCAACTCAGTTTGATGCATATGGATTGGTTTTTTTTTTAGCCAGTAAAAGACCATTTTTATCAAGAGATTTCAATTTCTCAGTCTAACCTTCTGGGAGAGCTGGTGGTTGCAGGGCACTTTGTAAACCTATGAAGTGGTGAGGCTTTATACACTGCATGATTTATGTTTGCTTTCTGTAGCTTCGCCATGTGTTGAAACAAACTAGTCAAGCTACAGGGGAAAATCCATACATTCAGTCATCTGCCAGACCGGGAGGTCGTAAAAGCACCAGCCAAATGACTGCACATTTTCCTTCAGTGGCTAACTATGAACACCGAAGCCCCAGTAACAGATTTATTCTCAGTCAAAGGAGGCACATCCTTTCCATCTTGTCTGGGGTATTTAAGAGATTGCTTGTCATAAACTCTCTGTAAGCACCCAGGAATGTTTACACCATGTGATGAAGCATGATATCAGATATCCTTGAGCTAACTGCAAACAGTGCAGAGCCAGGTGCACTTACCACCCCCGGTCCAGAAGCCATACACTTGGGTTTGCACCCTGCTGCAGTCCAGCTAATGATCCCTGCCTCTCAGGATGAGGTTTGTCAACTGAGTAAACTCATACATCGGTGTGCTAAAATTTAGACATGCTATTGGTTGTTTGAAAGATTATTTTAGGTCTTGTTTTGCAAACTAGTGAACACTCCCAACTTTTTATTAATACCACTGCAAACTGACAGCTCTGATCCTCTCCTGGAAACATGCAGAATGCAGCAGACTTAGACCTTTGTGTTGCTGTACTGAAGTCCAAGAAAATTGTTGACTTTTCCAATAAAATTAAGTAATTCTGGTTTCGGGTGCCTCTTTTCCAGAATGCAAGTTGTAAGTCACAATGTAAAAATCTTCCTTAAATCAGACATAAAGTACTAAATTTAAAGTTCTGTATTCCTGTTATTAAACACTATTTCCACTCCTCCCCAGAGAGCAGATAGGTCAGGGTTTTTCTCATCCTTCATAATTTTATTGAGATTTTGAAAAATATTCCTGTCTCAAGTTGGGGCAGAGTGACAGACTTGACATTGCCCTTCTCTCTTTAAATACATTCAGATCAGATGAATTGAAATCTTTAATCTTCCAGGGGTTTTGCACTTTAATGTAACACTAACATAACAGATTGAAGAATAATTTTCAATGGAAAAGTGAAACTTCTCACTTTCAAAATATCCCAGGGAGAGACCCACATGGAGAGAAATGCCTTTTGTACCCAAGAATACCCAAAATGGGTTTGGGTGATTTACTGAAAACAATTCTGCTCTGCAAGCAGCCTTTCTTTTAATGCATGAATTGTGTTTGCTAATAAAAAAAAGGGTCAGCCCACAAATTTCTGCACCTGCTCTCATCAGCTTCTCCTTACCTCATCAGAGTCTGCTTAAAATGCAGGGAAAAATCAGGAGGGGCAAAGATGACTGAGCAACACTTCACAGCGACAGCTCAGCCTTGTCATTCCAGTGTGGCTGGAACAAGAGATAGGAGGACATTCATCACTCCTTTGGAGCTTTCTGCCAGTACAACTAAGCACACAATTGCTGCCCACCCTGATGTTTCCCCACAGGCTCACACGCTTCAAGAGACAGCGTGGACTTTACCCTTCTCTACCATATTCAAGGAGGAGACACTACAGAGGTTTCCATGCTGAAGCCTCCCATCTCCGGGCAAATTTAATCTGCAATGTTGCAAAAGACTAAGGGGCCTTAAGCAAGGGAAAAAAAATAATAATAAAGATGACTTTTGTAAAAACACCACAAAACAGAATGTCTGCCTTTGCCTCAAACCAAACCATCATTATGGAAGCAGTGCTAGACAATAGAGGGTTTGGAGAAGGGAAAAGGAGGAAAGAAGAGCCATTTCTTCTTTCAACCTCTGTTATATCGGCAAGTAGGTTCTCAAAAGAACTTGAAAAAATCCTCCAGTAAGAGACAGAAAGTCCATAATAAAGTAAATATAAAGCAGAAACTTTTTTAAAAAAACCACCTTGCTGTAGAAGCTCAGGGAGAATGTCTTTTTTTTTCTCCTTCACTTTGATTTGCCTTTAATCTTCCAATTCCTCCTGACCCATAATAAATAATTAACCAGCTGTGGAGGCAGGCTCTATGTGATACAGTCATACATCAAATTTAATAGGAAAATCAAAGTTTACTTAGGTACACAAGGCATTGAGAGAGATCACAGTGCAGTAGCAGGAAGGCTGTTCAGTAACATACTCTTTTCACATAGTGAAACGGTCTTATAAAATGATTTCAGCTGCATATTTATTTTAATATCATTCTTGTCCAGAAGATTTACAGTAGTGCTTGCAAATTTCTCATGCAAACGTAATTTATTTAAAGTAAGATATTGCTAGTAATTAAAATTTATAGTGTAATGTAACATTAAATGCTTTGGTGTTCTATGGTGCCTTTCATCTGAGAATTTCAAAGCATTTCAGAGCATTAGTGCACATCAAATGGATTCGAAGTTGATTACATTCTAGGAAATTTCTTCAGATGGAAACTGAGGCAAAGAGGTAATCATCTAAATTTCAAAAAACCTGGATGTTGCTGGATGCCTGTTCTGGGGTGCTGTATCTGATCTGATTTTTAAGAGGATGATTTTTCAGTTTTTAGCATAAACAGGACCCTTCAAGATGGCTCCAAAATCGGTCTTCTATTTTAATTCCGCCCCCAAACACAGACTCACACAACTGTCCCATAGCTTAACAAAACAGGCTGACTCTCACAACAGTTCAAACATTAAAGACTGTCCTGGTTTCAGCTGGGATAGAGTTACTTTTCTTCCTAGTAGCTGGTATAGTGCTGTGCTTTGGACTTAGGATGAAAATAATGTTGGTAACACACTGATACTGTTACCAAGTGGTGCTTACCATTAAGTCTCTTCCTTTTCTGTCCCATTAAACTGTTTTTATCTCAACTCACAAGTTCTACTTTTCTCCAGTTCTGTCCCCCCATCTCTCTGCAGGTTGGGGCAGTGAGCAAACAGTTGCGTAGTGTTTAGCTGCCTAGTGGGTGAAACCACAACAGTCATTTTCGTGCCCAACGTGGGGGGTATGAAGGGTTCAGGTAACAACAGATCCCACCATAGTGTGTTAAAACAAATTTTTAATATATAAATTTAATAGTTGCTGTTCACAGTGTTGTGATATTTGTTCTCATGGTTGTATTATGTAATGCCTCACTTTGTCTATATATTCCTTGTGGTGCTGGTTATCATCTCTGCAAGATGGGTCAAGGGTACTGTTTTGTTGCACTGTGTAAAACTGGGCTCTGATAATGGTAAAATGACTGTTGGTGAGACTAATTTGGTATTTCTACTCAGCATCACCATCACCTCTGTACGTCGGGAGCCATCCTGCAGGAACTACTAATAATTCCACCCTTTACCTGTTCTCATTGGAAAGCCAGTCGATGAGGGAAACGAGAGTACACTCTCCCCTCTCCTTCACCTTCTCCTCCAGGCCAGTTAAGAGGACCACCTGAGAATTTTGAATATTCTTGGGATGTTCAAGCCAGCATGTTCCTGGCTATGTCTGCTGAATGTGAAACATGGGCTGCAATCAAACCAGCCAAGGGGTTAAAGCCTCTCTGGTATGGAGAACTATGGATAAAATATAAATGTGGAGTGGCCTGGCAGGCTGATGACATCACACTCCCACACAACTGCCAAGGCAAGCCCTATGTGCTTACAGTGGTGGAAGAAGCCACAGGATGGCTGGAAACATCCTGGACCTTGAGAAACAAATCCTGTGGCACCATGACACCCCCTAAAGAACTGAGTCATCCAACGGGACTCATTTCTGGAACAATCTCATAGACAGTTGGGCCAAAGAGCACAGCATTGAGTGGGTGTATCACACCCCCTTACTATGCACCAGCCTCTGGGAAAATTGAATGATATGACAGGCTGCTAAAACTACATTGAGAGCAATGAGTGGTGGGACCCTCTAACATTGGAATGCACATTTAGCAAAGGCCACCTGGTTAGTCAACAGTAGGGGGGTCTACCAATTGAGCTGGCCCTGCTCAATCAAAACTTCCACTTACTATAGAAGGAGTCCTTGCAGCGCTTGTATGTAGTCCTTATGTCCTTGTAGTGCACATAAAAAATAATCTGGGGAAGACAACCTGGGCTATTCCTGCCTCAAAGGCAAACTCATCTATGAGTCTGCTTTTGCTCAGAGACCTGAGTGCACTTGGTGAGTGATCCTGAAGGATGGGGAAGTATGATGGGTACCTCAAGGGAATTTGATTTTGGGTGAGGATACCCAGTGAATTAAATTGTGTGAAGTTAACTGCTATATAATACTGTGTAGCATCCCTTCTGTGGTGGCTATATACCATATCAACAATATTATAGTAAGAACCATCCAGAGAAATGAAGAGTGAACCAAGTAAACCACAGTGATGGTGGAACCAGGGTTGGCTTTAGCATGCAACAATCCAACACCACATACTGCCCTGAGAGACTGTTATGACAGATGGAGCTCAAGGTCATGGAGTAAGTGAACTCAATGAACATTTTGAAGGGATGGCCCATGGATTAAGGGAATAACATCTATGTGTATATATCAAAAGGCACAGTGATTAATTGAGATGTACTGGAGTGTGCAGCACATGGCCATGAGATAGATGGTATAGAATAAGTGTTGGATAAATGAATAATTTGGGCCACATATTCCCCAAAGCTACTTTCAGTTAGTGTAGAGGAGTAATAGCTGATTGCAGACCTCCTGCATAGATGCTGTGACTACATTTCTCCACTGTTTCTATAAAGAGCCACAGAATATGCCTAAATCCATCCTATGAGCTGGTCAGCATGTGAATACAACCCATTAATGGTCATGAGGCAATTTGTCACTCTCTTTAAAAATACTCCAATTTAAATAAGTCATTCTCCATGTAGCAGGATTAATGGAGCTTTGTTTCCTATAGATCTGTCTCTGATGGCTTGACATTACCACATTGCAAGAGCTTCAGTTCCTCCTACACATCTCTGCTAGCACTTCCCACACTTTGGAGTATCTCCAGTTTCTCCCTCCTGCCTCCCCTAAGCTTTCACAACTCTCCCTCAAATCCTCAAGCTACTGAGGAAGATGATACAGCTGGTTCACCGCCTGTGCCTGTGATGGACCTGTCAGCTTGGCTGTGCTAACTGTCCAGTCAAGAGGCCAAACAGAACAGATAACTGTTGAGCTCACAAGCCTGCCCTCGCTGAGGCACACTTCTGTGTATCTATGCTTTACCCAGCCACAAACTTTTGGAAAATTAGTGTCTTTGAGATATTTACCTTCCTGTCAAATAAGTCTCAAAATAGGAA
The DNA here is from genome assembly GCA_022605575.1 of Laterallus jamaicensis coturniculus. Taxonomy (NCBI): domain Eukaryota; kingdom Metazoa; phylum Chordata; class Aves; order Gruiformes; family Rallidae; genus Laterallus; species Laterallus jamaicensis. The sequence goes on along the minus strand of JAKCOX010000031.1, from coordinate 3,495,616 downwards.
ACTGACTGGCAGATGGGGTAGGGTAATTGCACGAGGCACAACTACTAAGGAAATCGGGTTAAGGAAACCAACTGAATTCTCTAAGGAGAAAGGACAGCTGAAGTTGCAACATTTTGGTTCTTCTTGGGTTTGTTAAAACAAAAAAAAATGGGAAAAACAACACCCTGCGTTCTTTGGCATGCTTGAGAGGGATAGTGATGGCTATGTGGTTTCTCATTTACACGAAGTAAGTAAAAGGGAAGGTCAGCATCTGGCTGGGAGTATACCCACACAGCACTGTGCAGGCAAAGGGAGATTGCTCTACCCATGTGCCAGGCTTGCCAGAGCCCATAAAAGCAACTGAGGCAGTGCCAAGCCTGAAGTAACCAGCCCTGATGGGAGGCAGCGTGTATTTTCTCAGCTCAGTGTTGCAGTAACCGTGTCAGTTGGCTTGGAGCACAGGGAAAGCGAGTTCGTGTCTGCATGCAGAGGGGGGGCAACAGGCCTGCGTCTGCCTGCACAAAATGATGCGGAGAAACACACTCAAGTTTTCTGTCTGACTCCATTCGGCAGCACAGACTGGAATGCAAGGGGTACTGGGGGGTAGAAAGAAGGTTAGGTGTGGGAACCAAATGAAGAAACTCCTGCACCAAAGGAATTCTAAATGAGCATTAAGTTCCTAATGTTTGTCAGGACATTACAGCCAGGAATCAATCCACTGCTTCTGAGGACCTGGACCACTGGGTGTGACTCTACCACCATCTTTGTGGTGTTCAGTAGTATTCTGCCCAAAAGCATTTTATTCATTATTTAGTCTTATAAATGCATTAAATTTCTTTTAAGTAAAGACAAACAAACCTCCTAAGATAACTGTGACACTGGGGTACTGCTCTCTGGCTGCATAAATGTCACAGCAAGGTCCACAAATGCCTAATTGTTAAAAAACCCCATGCTGTCATTAATTCACTAGAAAAACACAGAAAAAGATGTTTCAAGTTAGCATCCCTCAGATCTCCAAACAAATGCCTGTGAATGATTTTATCTGCCTAGGCCATCTGGTTTTCTATGCAGAGACTGGACTTCTTTCCACATTTCTGGCTGTGGTTCTACATTTACAAACATGTGATGAACTAAAAACTCAGAAGTAGATGATGTGAAATGGATTGCTGGGGGGAGTGAGAAAAGACTAGGTAAGCCGTCTGGGAACAAGAAGTCTGGTATAGATGACCATGCCATGAGCACAGTGTGCTGTCTCTCAAAGAAGGATGCGCTACATTATCTTACTGGATTACTCCTGGGGGCAGGATTGCTGTGAAGGAAAACTCTGTCCCATTCAGAAGATGTGAAAAAGAGAGACTGGATTTCCACGTGTTGTAGACTACAGTGAAAACAAGTGTTTTTGTGAACTGAAAAGACAACAGTATTTTTGTTGTCACTGTCATTAAGTACAGCAAAGAGAGAAAGTTCATGAGAAAACAGGGACAACTGCTTTATTCCAAGAACTAGAACTTATGTGATGATACGATGAGAGCCAAATCTAAAACTGGTAGCCATGTGAACAATGAAACAGCACAGAGATAATAGTCTTCAGGTTGGGTGAAAATGATACATAAAGCATCACAGAAACAAACATTCAGTTCCCTGTTTTGCTCAGCTAGAGTTACGTCGGGAAGCACTGTGGAAAATGATAGACAAAATAAAGTCCTGAGGAAATCACAGTGTATCACAGCAAGGTTACTCAGATCATCCTGTTACAATACAGAGTGAATGAGATGCACTGACAAAAAGCCAGCAACTTTCTCAAACTCTTGAAAATGCCCCATGAAGACAAGGAGAGTAACCAGTTGCCCACACATGATCTGAGACTATGCGAACTCCGGAGCTAGATATTCTGTTCCCAGATTTTTGAGACCCATCAGGATTTTTTTTTCCTCCCAGGGTTGATCTACCACCCAGCCTTATTTATTTATTTATTTATTTATCATGAAACAGAACTATGATATTCAATCAAACCTTAGTCATTCAAAGCAGAGGCAGAAACCTTTTTCACCACAGTGAGAAAGCATCTTTGTATACCCTCTACTGAAGACCCCAGCGCTTCCAATGCTGCAGGAACTGAGAGTTTAAAATCTTTCAGATGACTGTTAGCAGGGGGGAAAGCGACTGGCTGATCTAGAAGGCTATTTGGAGCCATTTATGAGTGTGTAAGAACTCAGCATTATGGAGCTGTAACTGAGTATGACACCTCTAACTTTGTGCGAGGTTGTGAGAGAAGCATTTCAGACTCCCCACTACTCTGTCTCCCAGCACATCGAGCAAAGCCTGAGGAGGATTCTTCAGTCACCCACCCTATTTCAGTTCCCTGAGACACCTGACCAAGAACAAAGACAAGAATATTATTTCTGGCCTGAACCATATTATTTTCACTGAAATAACATATAGCAGCTGCTACTACATTTTGCCCACTTATTTGGACTACCTTAAGTGGGGGTGTATTTTAGAAGATGTTTTCAAATGTCCAGGCAAAGAGCTAGACATGCTACCTAGATTAGAGAGAATGGCTCATTACTGGCATGGATTAAAACCAGCTTTTCTGGCTATGAGCTTCAGGTACCTCTGTAGCATGCTGTTGAAAATGTGTATCATCAAACTCCTTAGGTCTAGAGAGCTACAGCCATGTCCTTTCAGATGCAGGGGGGATTTTTTGGGGATTTTTTTTTTAAGATTGCATGTGTGATATATTTTGGGTGTTCAGCAGGCACATATGTTAACTGAAGGAAAAAGTCTTATTCAATGGAAGCTTGCAGGAAAGGTGTTAAATCTCAGTTTCTCCATAAATGAGAAATATTTTCCAGTCATTATGTCTCTTTCTTAACTTGGCATGCATACAACTACTCTGTGCTTTGATGTGCTCATTTTGGACTCAGAATGCTGTTTGTACAAAGAGCAAGGCATAAAATAAGCCATTAACAGGGGCAGAACCAAAGCTTTTAGGCCAAGGGAAAAAGAGCAGTGAGTTGCTCAATTTTGCCAATATGAACAAAACTTTACATCTCTGCATTTTGTTGTATTTGTCTCAAAGTCACCACTGTTTGCTTAAGGAAGAGAAAATGTTTTTTTGCTAGCCCTGTTTCTTAAGATAGCTGTGTTTGGCTAGGTCTTGCAGAATTATTCCACAGAAAACTGTGTCAAGGGTAGTTTTCACACAGATGATAAGCCCCACAGCAACAAATGGCATACAGTTCAAGAAATCTGCAAATCTAAACCAATTGTGGTTGTGTGGTTTTCATGACTGGCATCAAACTTCAAGCTTTGAAAAGATGATGAATATTAATAATCTGTGACCCCGGGAATCTCAAAACTGATTCATCCATCTATGTTAACTGATGTCTTGTAACAGATTTGGGAATAGGAAAATAATCTTTATTTCTTGCATGTTAGAGGGAGGAGGCCCTGTTGGAATCATAACAACAAATAAATCTGAGAAACAGAAGTTTTAGCACTGACTTTGATGGGAAGAAGGTCAGAGAAAGACTGAGAACTTCAAAAACCCCCAATCCTCATGAGCACCTAATGACAAGCAAGTTATTATGGTACCCTCAAAGAAGTTAGCCTATAATGCCTTTATGGAAGGATAATGCTGAGCTTTAAAATGCTTGGCCCAAATCTTAGCTAGCTGAACAGATTTCTGAATGCAAGTACTCTAGGGTTACACATGGGTAGCTGAGATCAGTCAACATAGCAAATGAAAACATTTAGAATGTCTAGATATCTAACAAGCCAATCGTGAAACTTCTCAGGCTAATTACAAACTACTGGTCTCAGCCAGTTATTTCCATAACAGGTTCAAGAAGTGTTACCAAGCACTTACTGGATTGCTGATCTTTCCCTCGAGTTCTGCAGTCTTTCCCTATTTACACTACTTTATGTTCAAACTTCTTCCTTCGTAGCATTTATTTCCTTCTGCAGACTGCATTTCTCTTTCCTAAAAGAAGAAAACCAAAACTGCCCCCAGCCCAAATAAGGTTCTGTATACTAGATCTATGTAGTTGGAGAAATACTATCCTGTGTCTAACAGCTACTGATTTGTGAGTTAAACGCTAACTACTATAGAGATGTCTATTAGGTGTCCTTCTGCTCTTCTGTATGCTCAGGATACCTTTAAAATCTGCCTCTTCCATGCTGAAATCTCTTGATAAACAGAAGAAAGAGAGGGTATAAAACACAGCATATGCTTTCTGCAGCAGAAAGCTTAAGAAAACTGCAGTGGAATTCTTTGCAACAACAATACTAAGACAGGGCCTATTTAAAATACTACTGGGAGAACATGGCCACACCATTTCTGGAGAGAGGCCTGCATCCAGTTGGCTCACAGTATGGGCAGAATGATCTTGGGTTTGCACCTGCCAAATTAGGCAGTACGCTTAGTGCCCTGAAATCAAGATGCACCTTTACAAACACAGTCTCCTAAATCAAAAGTTTACCCACACTGCCTGTTAAGCCAAACAAAGGACAGACTGTATTTCTTCTTGAAAACTAGGACTGCAAAGGGAGATGGACAAGCTGTAAGATTTAAGCCTTTCTTTTCCTGCTGACGTCAGCAGAGCAACAGTCAACAGCAAGGATCATTGTTAGCATAGTGCTCCACTACTGCTGGAATGATAATAAAAAAAAAAACCAGAAAAAAAGATATTCAGAGACCATGCTGGGTCCCAGCAACATCCTTTCTTCCCCACTGCAACCTTAATAGAGGTGAGGGTACAATCATTTAGATGCTCATGATCTCCTGCCCACTGTAAGCCAAAGCAAAGAAGGACCTGTTTACAAGAATAGAAAGGCATGTGCTATTTGCAATTTAAAAGGGGCCTGATCTGCCTTCCGTTTTTAAAAAGGATCTCTGAGGCCAGTGAGATTGGTTAGACAAAGAAAAACATCATAGGAACAAACCCATGTGGCATTATTTCTTTGACACAATGAAATCCCACAAGGGATCAAACGACGCCCAGGGCAGGCAGCCCATGCTTCACTGAACCACATCTGAAACTATCAAAGGGAAACCAACTCCCCAAGACAGACAGATCTGGAGGCAGATTGCAAAACGAGATCACAATATGCATTCAGAATTTCTGATAAAGAAACAAGATCAGGAATTTGTCTGCACAAATACTGGGTAAGGTGAAGTACCTGCTCACTCTGCTGGCCTTGCACACACAAGCAGGGATGCTCTGCCAGGGGAGAAAAGGGAAACTGCTTTTGCCAGGCCTTCTCTAAGGCCTGTAGTAGGTACAGAGGAGCAACGTGGCTCTCAGGAGAACACATTAATGACTCCAAGAACTATGCAGATTAAAAGCAGAGCTATCTCCCGATCCTTTTGGAATTCATACAGAAGTACCCAAACATCAAGTCCCCAGTAACATGAGCAGGACATTTTAATAGTAGCACCTCATGGCAACTCCTTTTCCAGATCCTGCTGTTGTGTTTACACTTAATCCTTCCTCTTCCTCCTCCCAACCCACTTCCCACTTCTTCCCAGCAGAAGAAGCAATGGCATTTCTGTGTAGTCTAGTCTAAACTGGCAGCTTTTGTCTTTCACATCTCCCTTTCTGTGTTGCTCTAAAAGGTTTGTTCAGTTCCACGTAACATGTCCTTACCATTCCAGGTGATTTTCAACAAAGGCAGACATGGGGCTGATTTGTACAGTGTAGGTGTCGTTGGCTGAATACTCAAACAGCCCGTAATAGGGATTGAAGAGCTCCTGAGACAGAAGGAAGAAAAATTCTCTGGAGGGGCCACTGTAGTCCAACCTGGAAAGGAAACAGATAAAATGAGTCTCATTCACACTTGAGTGAACTTCCTGGGTTTTTGTCTACACTGGTTGCTTTCTAACACCTACCCCTGTGTAGCCAAGTGTTCCTAACACAGTGTACCTCCCCTCTCAAAACTTTATTCTGAGCCATAAATAGTCATAATGCCAAAACTTCCCCAGCATCCTGGGTGACCTGGGAGTAATCATAACTCAGACACATCCCTTAAATAGCTTCTTTTCCTTTGTTCCTTAGTAAATCAGAGGTAGCTGGCTGGCTACCAGAAGGCTAGCTTTTTAGTGAGCAGATCTGAACTGCCTAGGAACGCCTGAGTTCATAGACCAGACAGGCCAGACTGAAGTAGAAACTGCTCTTACCCTCCTGCACTGAGATGCAACCAAAGCAACAATCTAGCCCCAAGGATGCTTCTTAGCTATAGGTATAACCTGAAGGTCTATGTTTGACAAGACCAACTCCCAACAGAATAGTCTCTCTTAAGATAGAATGGTGATTCCTCACTTGTTCCACCCAAGCCCTTCTACTTTCCTGAGAGTTTAACTACATGTGGTACACCTTAAGCTGCACTTTGCTGTTGCCTCATTTTGCTCTGTAGAGTCACCTTTTTTTTAAAAAACCCTCAACTTTTAAATCAAGCTGTTTCCAATTGCCTCAACTTGAAAAAAGAACAATCAGAAAAAAGCTTCATGAATGCATTAAACCAAGCTGTGATTAATTAAAAACAGATCATCCTCTAATAATGGTAGGTAGGTTTTCCAACCTAAAGTAAATAGCAATAGTAGAGACATGAACAAATGATTTGTAGCCATGTATCGCGTGCTGAAAGATTTTCTGAGGTGAGCAGCTCTATTCCTTCTACTTAACAAATGTAAATGAAGTGGAAAACTCTGCAGCTGGATCAGAATGCTCCGTATCATGTTCGATGTTATGGAAGCATAACCACAAGGGGTTGAATAATTTCTGCAACTAGAAAGATGATAAGGGGCAGGCTGTCCCACTCCCCTCTGTTTTACATCTGGAGATTTGGTACTTTTCTCTTTGAGCAGCTTCAGCTTTAGGATCATGTGGTGAGAGTAAAGCCACAACAGCAAAAGGGTATGGTAAAAAACACACATGAACCACTGGTGCTAACCATGTAGCAGATCTGGTTCAATGGAGATTAAAATACTGGGCTAAGCCTGATGGTGGCTGGAGTAAAGAACTACACCACCTGTCTACATTCGAAAACCTCCGAGGAGAGACTAGGTATTGTGTTTCTGGGCAACACGTTAACTCATCATAAAGCCTTCTAATTAACTTCCAATGTCATTTTATCTTTGAAACATGTGGGAAGCTGTGCCCATACAACATCACGTGGCCACACAGCATTAACTCTTCTTTTCAGTAGAGAATTGGTATCTTGGAGTCCCTCCAGCAGAATCTATATTAGCATTAAACAGCAGAAACCCTGGGGGAATGTATCTTCAGATGTAAATGAATCAGTGAAAAATGAATGAATTTGCAAATCAAATTGGTTTGTAATTTCTCCTGAGGATACCATGCCTCACACAGTAAAAGTTCTTAGAGACCTGGGGAAAACAACATGACTTTGACCAGTGTTAGCATATCAGAACACTATTCCAAAAACACAAACTGAGGTATGCTGTATGTTTATGCTTTACTTAGCAGTGAAAGGCAAAACCAGCTGTGAAAGACCACCTCTGTTAAATAATACTGAATCCACAGAGTAGAAAAAATAAGAGTTAAGAAAACCCCTGACACTGAGGTCACTGAGTAACTCTCAGATTCAGTGACTTCTGTTTTCCACTGGACCTAACATGTCCCCAGACAATCTCAGCTCAGCAGAAGCTCTTCACTTGACATGCCACCTCAGAGCTGAGAGGGTCAGCAGTAGCTGGACATGCCAAGAGCTGCCCCAGAGCCTTACTGTCTGATTCCTTTGAAACTGAAATTCTATCCATGTGGGGGGTTTTTAAAAGAAACTTTACATGCAAAACTAGTGAAATACGATTTCAAGCCTTTGTTATACGAACACTGGAAATATGCACAATGGTCTTTCCATTATAAAAGCATGGGGATTAAGCATCAATTACAACATAGCTCCTGAGGTAAGCAAGGGTGGCTTTGGAAGGTTCTGTTTAGATTTGGAACCAAAAGGTCAGGGCCTGGCTTTAATCAGACAAGAATAGCTCATGGATTTGTAAGGCTTGCAGAAAGTGTCCTGAGAAAAGGTCTTCCCAAGAGACTTTTAGCTTCCAACTGGTGAATTAAACTGTAAGAACTGAACAGCATTCATGTTTCTCACTTCAGCTAGGAACAAGAAGTCTATATATAAGTAACAAATGAGCATTAGATGACAAGCAAAGCAAAAAATTTTGAGGGAAAAGCAGATCCATTTTGAGAAGACAGAATATTACAGCCCTGAGACTGATTCCGTGTGTAAACATGGGCCCGTAGCAGGGCCTTCCAGCCAGTCAAAATAATGATGGCAACAAGGTGACATTATATTTAACCACTTTAAATTGTGATTTTGAGACATCTAGATGAGAGATGCCATAAGAAAATGAAGCATTATTGCTATTGTTATATTTAACAAATGTTTCATCTGATTAAGATGAATCACTTACTCAGAGGTAAAACAAACCCAAAGAAACATTACATAACAAGAGAGGCTCGGCCTTAGTCAACTCTGTGTTTTGCAACATGACAGCTACTTCGAAACTGAAAGCAGTTTGTGGTTCCCTACCCTTCCTCGCCAACAAAGGTGACGTAGAGTTTGTTCCGCTGGAGCTCCTTGCGTGAATACGCCATTACCTGGTTGAAGGTGCCTTCCAGCAAGTGGTCACGCCGTATAATTAACCTGCAAAGGGAGGCAGAGACAGAGATCTAATGAGCGAGTGTTGTGTGAGCCTGTGAGGCTGCAGGTGAAAAAGAGCTGGTAAAGAGAAAGATGTTCATTCACAGAGAGCTTAATCAACCGGCCTCCACCGGTGCACGGCTACCGTTACGCGTTTTCAGAGAGCTGTTTCATGAGGCGCTTTCTCTACGCCTCAAAGGTGAATTTCTTTACAATGCTGGATTAGGTTAAAAGCTTTGCTCTACTCCTAAGTCTGTCTGGAACACCCTCTGTGTACAAATCTGTGTGGTAGAGGGGACTGTGAGTTTCCTGTGTATATGAGGTCACAGCTTTCAGGGCTTGGCCCCAAACTCTTCCTGGATTTAATCCAGTGAACGTCCATGGAATTACTGCTTCTGTAGCTGGGTAAGCAAAGGGAGTATCAGCCTCTGTTTATACAGCACACCTCTCATTCCCCTGCCAACATCTAAGACAACTTAATGAATAGTACATTTAAACACCATCTGTTGAAGAAATCCTTCTTGTTCATATGCTCATGAATGTTTTAAGACTGACCTAAAATGTATCTTGTGTCTGACTTGGACCCACTTAGCAGGACACCAAAAGGGATAGCCAATGGCTAAGACTCCCCAGATCTGTAAGAATATTGTGATGATGACGTTCGCCTGGAATAAATTGCCTGGATTCATACTTCTTTTTTCCACAACAGATGTGATTTGGTAGGAAGCCAACCTGATGCATAAATTCAACCAGATGCCCAGGAAATACCTTAGAAGCATATAGGCCAAGTTGGATGACTAGATCAAGCACAAGTAGGTACAGACTCAAAAGCCAGCTAACAAGATCTCTGCAAAGCAAATTCCACAACCAAGTGACAGAGATACATGGAGACAGAAATCTCTCTAGCTCAAATCAGGGGAGTTACCAACACAAAGAACTACTGAGAGTTAAACCCACATGTACAGGCTAATTTCTCCAGGGTCATACTCTGGTCCCTCCAACATTACAATGAGATAGCTGATAATTTCTGGTGGACGTTTCCCCAAATGGATGATTTCCTACTAGCAAATTACAGGCAGGAATACCAACATCCCTGTTAAATTGATAGAGAATGGCAGTGTAAGTGAATATGAAACCATAAGAAATAATACTTCAACAGAAAATCTTGAAGGTCATTCTTTTGAAGAATATATTAAGATCATTTTGACCGGGATAGAGTTAATTTTCTTCCTAGTGGCTCATCTAATGCTGTGTTTTGCATTTAGGATGAGAACTATGTTGATAACATACTAATGTTTTAGTTACTGCCAAGCAGTCAAAGCCATCTCAGTTTCTCATACTGGCCTGCAAACAAGGAGGCTGGGACTGCACAAGAAGCTGTGAGGGGAAGCAGCCAGGACAGCTGACCTAGACTGACATTACATACCATGCAACACCATCTTCTGTATATAAACTGGGAGGACTTGACTGGGAGGGGGGTGGTGCTATGCCTCAGGAACTAGCTGAGCATTGGTCAGTGGGTGGTGAGCAATTGTGCTATGCATCACTTGTTTTGTATATTCTTTTATTGTTGTTGTTGTTGTTGTCATCTTTTTCTGTCCTATTAAACTGATTTATCTCAACCCACAATCTTTATTTTTTTCCAATTCTCTCCCCCATTCCCCTGTGGTTGACAGGGAGAGTGAACAAATGGCTGTGTGGTTGTTTTAGCTGCCTACCAGGTTAAACCACAACATTTGCCTTGATAGTTCATGTACATGGTTTGTTTCCCACTCCCTATTCGTGCCTTCATTGATGGGCAATAAAAAAAGACAAAGCAACATGATGTCAGATTGCTTGAGTGACTTACAATAATACTCACTTAATTTTACCTGGACCTTGCCCATACCCTTTGGCTTCAAGTTTGCGATAGAAATTGCGCAGCTTGGCTTCAAAGTCCCTCCTGTACGGAGAAGGTGCTCTTGCACTTGCTCGCTGCAGTCCTGGTGGGAAAATGAATATCACCCTAAAATCAGAAGGCTGAAACACCTCTCCTGTGAAGACAGGCTGAGAGAGTTGAGCTTGTTTAGCCTGGAGAAGAGAAGGGTTGGGGAGATTTTATAGCAGCCTTCCAGTGCCTGAAGGGGGCCTGAAGGAAAGCTGGAGGGACTGTCTACAAAGGCATGTAGCAATAGGACAAGAGGTAAAATGGCTTTTAACTAAAAGAGGGTAGATTTAGAGTAGATAGAAGGTGAAAATTCTTCTCTGTGAGGGTGGTGAGGCAGTGGAACAGGTTGCCCAGAGAAGCTGTGGCTGCCCTGGCAGTATTCAAGGCCATGTTGGGTGAGTCTTTGGGCAGCCTGGTCTAGTGGAAGGTGTCCTTCCTATGGCAGAGGGGGTTGGACTAGAGGGTCTTTCAGGTCCCTTTTGACCAAAACCATTCTGTGATTCTATGATTACATTTTTCCAAATCACACAGCTGATGTTTCCAGACAAATGTGCACTCAGTATGATTTTTGTTCTACCTGGTGTTAATGGAGTTGTAAGTTCCTATAAATCAGTGATTGCCAGGATTTCCAAGGGCTGTATCTTCTTCACTGAAAGAATTGCTAAGCTTGCCTTGTGTGTGCCTTTATGTTGCATCAGCCTTTAATTGATTGATCTGAGCAAAAATCCAAGGAACAGAAAGGCATGAGAAAGACTGACGTGCATAACTCACACTTATGATCAGCAGTACTTAGGTTTTCGTACCCTCTTGCACTTCTAAGAGAGCTCACCCCTCTGCATTGCATAGGAGATCTCCTTACTTGGCAGGATCAAACTGCTGGAGCTCAAAGCCACGCTTCTCAATGGAGCCTAGCACCCTAGCCAATCGGCCTTCTCTGTGTTAATCTGACTGTATATGAAACACTTCCAGCTATCAACACAAGCCCCCTTTGTGGTATCAGGAAGGATTTCTGTCAGCAAGAAATGCTACATTTTCCTATTATGATTCACACATACAACAGATTTTAAGCATTTTGGGACCTGCTTTGTTTTGAAGTCTGCATTTGCAAAGTAGCTGATTAGTCCTTTTTATAAACAAGTGCCATGCCATAAAGGGTCAAAGAATGGATCCATGAAATCCCATTTCCCTATCTCATTATAGAAGACAATCAAAATAAGCCTTTTTATGAGAAATATGGCAGAAAATCCTCCCCAGGAAGGAAAAAATAAAGGAAATAAATCACATTTAGTGGGAGCACAAAGTACCCTGGTTGCCAGGAGGGAAGGATGTTACTGTCGCAGCTGGTAAAACAAAAAGGCACATTTACACGCAGTGCAAAGAGAATCCCTTGCGACACTTCTCTTTTGTTAGGAGTGTGTTTCCCCCAGGACACAAGAGAAGGGGTGTTCTCATGGGCTGTGTAATAACCAGTGGCAGAAATAAGCAAGCAGACAGTATGTTGCTGGAAATGACAATTCGCTCTTCCAGTGTTTTCACAAGAAGAGTTAAAGACCGGTTGAAGTGCAGTTATGTCACATTCTAAGTCATATTGTCACCAAATACTTGGATTTATGTCTTGCAGGGGACTTGTTTATGATCTGTCTTGACATAAAGGAGGGGAACTCCTTTTAATAACTTAATAATGGTGTTAAAACTCATTAATGAAAATAGGATGTGCTGACAAAACACGGTCCTCCTATAGACAAAGATCCAACATCCAGCTTTTTCACATCAAAAATCTTTCCAATTTTCCACAGCTACCTCTGAGATTTGAGTGTTTCTTGTCCATTAATTTTGTTTGAAACCAGATAATTTAAATGAATGTTTAAAAAGCTCAGCCAAAAATGGATTTCTTCAGATCACATTTCTGTTGATTCTCTCAAAATGGCCACTGGACACAGCCGTGCAGCAAGACTGCGGTGGGGGTTGTGTATCTTGGCAAAAGGGAGACATTGGCTTCTCAAATTTCTATAGCATAAACAATAACTACAGAGACATACCACAGCTGGAAATAACCTTCTCAGACAGCATGTCTTTCTGGAAAATATGTTTCCCGCCAAACCTAAGTTAATGGGCTCAACACGGGAGGTCAGACTACACGATCAAGATCTTAAAATAGATGAGTCTTGGGAAGAAGGTAAGTCCTTGGAACACAGAGCAGGGAAGAGGGAACTTCACAGGAGTACTCAAAGTACTGCAATCCACCTCTGATTTGGAAGTTGTTCTTTGCTCCTTAAACATAACATGAGTACACTTCCCTGTTAGTGAGTTGTGTCTGGAGTGCACCATTCTCTCATCCTAATCTATGCCCACTACATGAAATTCAGGGAATTCTCTTCCTTATGGGCAATTTCTCATCTCTGTGTTACAGCTTCTGTTAACATTTCAACAGCAATGGCAACTGATCCAGCAAAATAAAGCAGCTGGGGTCAACATTCAGAGGGGGCACTGGAATTAGCAGGGTGACAACTTATGCTGGCTCTGAATCTGCCCTTGTATATTTATTAGGGAAAAAAAATCAGAGATGCAAGATTTTGTATTATTTGACCCATCCCCTTACCTGGAGAATTTTGGGGTGATGAACAGGGTGAGCAGCGAGGAGAGAAACTGTAACCAGGATGGAAGGCAGCCTGCAGCGGTATGTAGGACATAATATCCTCTTCAAAAAGGCTATATGGAAGAAGTGATAAGGAAAGGTTTGGGTATGGATATGCAGTATGGTGCTTGTCTGCCGTGGTCATTAGATTGGGTACATCTCTGCACTCACAGATTCATACAATTCACCAGTTTCCCAGATGAGGCATGGTCACCAGTAACAAAGAAGAAAATTAATTTTGTTAGACATTTTGTACTAACACAGTGCCTCAATCTACTCAGAGAGAGTAAAGATCTGAGGCTATGTAGCAAACAGGGACAACTTCAACACATTAAGAAATGAGAAGCAAAGATACACACATCTGTCTTCCAGGTTGGGTTTTTTTGGCTCATATATTTCTATGTAGCTCAGCACTTTGACAATTTAGATTTTGTGGGAATAAGTTGTAAACTTTGTGCATTAGGCAGTGCTATACAGCATACCAAAATCACCTGGGTAATGCAGCTTTTTCCATGTAAGACCAAGACAATAAAATAAGGCCTTATCTGTGATAAACAAAATTAGCTGAGATCAAAAGCCCAAGGTCCCTGGTCCTAGTAAAAAATAAAGTCTTATCTATGTTACCCAAACAATGCTCATTGCACCGTACTCGAGGTTTCAGTAGTGTGACATGGCCTTGCATGTGTGGGGAGCACTGCTGCAGTAAAACCAGCACTTTAATGAGCAGCTATATTATTTGCTTATACTGAGAAAGAGAAGTTGCTTTCCTCTTTTTTCTTTTTCCTTAAAAAAATCACCCCCAAAATCCCCACAAGGATTTTTCCATTAAAAGGAAACATTCTGACCTGATTCTTTTTTATCTGCTGCTTGATGGTAACAGCTATATCGATTGAGCTGGGTGGTGATGGAGTTTACTGCATAGATGAAGGCTAACTTCCAGGAAGCGAGTACTGACTGATACACTCTGGCTGAAGTTTTTTTGGGTGGCTATCAGTAACAATGAATCAATTTCTAATTACAAATGACCTGGAAGATTAGATTTTCTTCTTTCCAATTACACTGAGAAAGAGCCAGACAGCTTCTCTGGTACAGTAAGTAATGCCATTATGCTTCTGATCAAATTGATTACCTCAGCAGAATGACTAAATCTGCGTCACAGGACAATTTTTCAAGCCCATGTGTGCCCTCTGTCCGAATGTAATGGATCTTCTCCCTGAAACATAAATGATATTATTGACAAGAGAATTTAAAAAGGAGAAAATATGCCTGTCATTATCAAGGCATGAACTATGCACAGACTTACTATGCTTTGGTATTTTGCCAGTTCTTGTTTCTCTCCCTACAAAATAGCAAACATCTTAACTGCCTGATTAGTTTTCTAATCTCACTAACACACTTGCAAAAAAGAGTCTATTTATATCACTCAGTTTCCTGATCCAAAAGCAAGAGATTTTGTCCCATATTTTAGAAAACAGAATCATTCCCAGCCCTCCAAGCTCATGGGCAGCAATACAGCTAAGGTCACTGTCAGACATACTTTTGTTTAAGGCTACAGTTAACATACCACCTTTCCTTAACAGAATTTCATGCAATACTACTTCATTTACCTCTGTCAGTTCTATCTGGAAAATAACTCTAACATACAACTTGATGTTAATTGATCACACAGAGGTTATGCAGTGCATCTGTAAAATCCTACGTTTTATTGTTTCAATGAATGCTAATAAGAGTGGGAAACAGAGGATAGGATCCTACCAGCAGACTAGGACCAGGAAGGATACGGATACACCCCAGTCTGTCAGTGTGTTTCTAAAGCATTGCAGTGTCCAGAATATTTATTCTGGTATCAAGTCATAGGATCCTACCTCAGGTCAAGGATGTGCTTTAGTACCTTGCTGGGTGGAGCTGCAATGTACTGTAGAACCAAGCCTTGTAAATTACCAGCATTTGCCTCCTTGAAGTTTGCTTAAGACCTGCTGTATGAGCACTAGACCGCAGCTTGGGATCACTCCTGACCTAAGCTATAATCAATGCAGTGACCTGGAAGCAAAGGGCTCAATATCCTGTTACAAATCTCATTATGCACTGGCTAAGCTGTCTAGTCCCTATCACTAGCCAATTTAGTTCTCTGCTCAAAGGGACATAAAAGCCTCATCTGTTCTCTGAGAAATCGAGAATTCAAATGCCAGCTGAGAAAAAGACAAACGAAGTCTGCAATAATTTGATGGTGAAGATAAAAAAATTCTCAGTTACAGAAATGCACATCTTGAATACTAGGAGCATTTTTCATTCTGTCTCCTTCATTTTATTTCAGTGTATTAATTCCTCCAGGAAGGAAGTCTAATCCTTACACCCAAAGAACTCTTTGTCTGGCCCTCACAGGTAAAGGACAAGTCAGTAAGGCTATCGGCAGAAATGGCGCTGCAGAAACTTGAAGGTCCTTCCTTTGCTCCTTCTTCCCTCCCTTACCAGTCCTCCAGACATGCTTTTTAGTGCACAGTACAAAATAAATCCATGGTTAAACTCTTAGGTGGTGCACACTGTCATCACTAACACTGACTAACACCAGCTTAGGTTCTTGGCCAAAACAGCTAATTTAACCTGTGGAATTAGAATGAGTTTAAATTGTAGTGGTTTGGGGTTTTTTTTACCTAATAGGAAAGGAATGGGCATAAGAAAAAGAAAGATGCAATTTAATTACTTTGGAAAGGATTACCATGAAGTTAGAAGTGAGAGTGACTAAAGACAGGAGTGCAATCTACTTCATAATGTTTCTATTTCTTTATAAAATCTAGGGGGACTATGTCCATGGCATGGGTGTAAATCCAACCATGAGGTAAAATCCTGATTCTGCTGAATTTACAGAGGTTTTCCTGCTGCCTTCCATCAAAACATAATTTTAACACTATCTTCTGAAGAGATAACTGTGGGTGAAGACAGAGGTTCTGCTATTCAGTAACATTTGTTGAAATTAGATATGCCATGTTTGCACATAGTTTTTTTGGTTCTTCTTACTTCTTGGGTATCTGTGGAAAGTAACTATAGTAACTACACGGATTCTGGCGCTCCATAGCTACTTTTTAATGATGATAGTTCCATATGTGGCCCAAGTTCATCCTTCATACAACAGGTACTAGAATTTGTTTTTCCCCACTACAAGTCCTTCCTGGAATTTGGTCAGCGGTCTGGAAAAAAGCAGTACCTGAGTGCATGGTTTCTGGCCAAGCTAGGCTGACGCTCCTGCAGCATCTCAAAAATGTTGGGTTGGCGTAGAAATGCAACAATCTTGTCATTGTAAGCTGGAAAAGGAAAAAAAATAATTACAGAGTCTTGTTTACCATTGAGGGGGCCTGGTCACACTGACTGCACTGCCAGTGAGGCACAGGGCAACATGGAGCAGTGCATGTGCTTGATGAGAAGTTCTAAAAAGCATCTTTGTGAGTACTGCTTTGAAATGAAAAAAGCAACTTGGCTTACCCAGAGGTAATGCCTCATGATGGTGCTGGTTTCGAATAGCTGTTACAAGACTATTGCCTGGTCTGGCCAAGAGAGTAACTCCTCTGTTTCGAGAGACTTCAGAGGCCTGCAATGTCAGAGGAAAAGGGAAGATTGGTGAACTGACCATCAGCAGCACATCAGTCAGTGAAAAGGAAAAGGTTTCTTATCCTTACAACTCTGAAGAATGGCCCATGATGCTGATTGACTGAAGGAAAGCCTGCTTAACTTACATAAACAGAAATAGAAGTTGAATTATAGAAGTTGTATGCATTAAAAAAAAAAAGAACATGATCTGAAGAGTTGATAAAAAGAGTAGAAAGAAGGAAATTTATCACTCCTTCGTAACTGATGACCAAAATAGTACCACTGTCCTGAAGACAGCATGTAGTAAATGTTATCATGTCAGGAAGGAAGATACATTAAAAGATGGGAAAACACTTAGATAGAAGGATATTAAAAGCCATGAAATGACACCTGGCAATCTGTCTTCAGTAAGCCGTGGCTTGCTGTGTAATTGTTTGTAGACTTCTGCCAGCCCAGGGGAACTCACCCCACTCACATATGTGTTCCTCCACAATGCGACCACAGTGAAGCCAACAGAGAAGCACTGCTACAAAATGCGTGCAAGGACACCGCGCGTCAGGACAAGATGTGAATGAATTCCCATTGCCCTGCTATTGGGCCGATGGATGCTCCCTTCTCACTGCACAAATTGGAGCACTCAGCAACCATTTCAGGAAGAAAATGCCACTACTCCAATATTTTAAATGCTTAACTCTGGATCCAAGCAAATGGTGCCAATCCATTTTCAGTGGCCTGGTCAAGCGCCAGGTCTTCCAACCGGATATAAATGAAAGCTGAGAAGCTAAATGTGGCTGGCAAGTTGCCTTTGGAGCACAGAAACCATTCAAATGTTTATATGTAACAAGAAACCAGTCAATGCACTTTATACGTGTCAGTACATGGGTTAGACAATGAGAAATCTTAATGATTCTAACTAACCATACTGTAATTGAAAATGCAGAACTGCTATGAAAGTGCCCAGTGAATGTTTTGCTCTCTCATTCAGTTATGATTTCACTTGTGCCCATTTTACATTGGTATGGACCTGCTGATTACAAAAGGTATCCCACTGTCTGGGAGAACAGTCAAGCCCACAGTATTTAATGGACTGATCTGCTGACCTTGGTCCAAACCTTCCCACCTTTAAAAACAGGAAGAACTTTCAAGCAGGTCACACATAATTTGCTAACTGCAGCAGCAACTAATGCCACCAAGACTGATGCAATTTTCACATCATCTACCTTTTTGTCAGAAGCTTTATAAGTGCAATGAAAATCTTGGCTGCTAAACTAGCTGTCCCTCCTCTCACATACTCTCCCTCCTGCCCTGTTAAGCAACAGATTTGAGGTGTACTCTTTCTGCTCTGACCACCTTGCTTGTCCCAAGACCACCAGTCTTGTTCCAAAGCCTTTTTAAGACACAAGTGTCTCTGTGGTCTCTAAATATTCTGCCTTTGTCTCCTCCTCACAAGCCCATGGGCCAACCAACACTTCGGGGTTAGCTCAGGCTTAGGCAGCTTTTGCCCTGTGACCCAATCATCCACCCTGACAGGCACCACGTGGCCTTTATGGCACTCACTCTATACTACGGAAGTAGGAGGAAGCTTAGGTGCAAGAGGTGCCCTATAATCCATTGACACAGTGGGCATGGGGCTGCTTTGGGAACGGCTGTTTCTTGGGCTGTCTGTGGGCAGCATAGCCAAGCTTACACTTTGGCCTGTGATCTGTTGTATTAGTGAGGATCACAGAATCACAGCATCATAGAATCCCTTGAGTTGGAGGGACCCATAAGGATCATCGAGTCCAACTCCTGGCTCCACACAGGGCCAGCCAAGTCAGAGCATGTCACTGAGAGCATCGTCCAGACACTTCTTGACCTCAGCCACGCTGGGTGCTGTGACCACTACCCTGGGGAGCCTGTGCCAGTGCCCGACCACCCTCTCAGTAAAGAGCCTCTTCCTGATATCCAACCTGAACCTCCCCTGTCGCAGCTTCATACGGTTCCCTTGGGTTCTATCACTAAAGAGGGGAGATGGCTGCCTGCTCCTGTACTCCCACTCGTCAGGAAGCCATAGACTGCGATGAGATCTCCCCTCAGACTCCTCTTCTCCAGGCTGAACAAGACAAGGGTCTTGTGTTGGAGGGTGTTAAGGCATCATTGTGCTCAGCTTCTCTATTTCCAGGGAGCTCTGGAGATAAGGTGAGGGTGCCTGTTCCCCAGCTCCTTGTAGAATGGACTTGCAAGGGAGGGTGGATGGTGGGTGAGCCTGTTTTTAAGGGTGGTCTCTGACACATCCTCAGCAGACAAATCCTGCATCCTTGTTCCTACACATTTACTGAAAAGAAGATAGGAAGGCCTGGAACGGGCTGCCGAGGGAGGGTGTTGAGTCACCATCTCTGGATGTGTTTAAAAAAAGGGTAGGTTTGGTACTTAGGGAGATGGTTTAGCATAGGACAGGAATGGTTGAACTCGATGACCTTAAAGGTCTTTTCCAACCTTGTGATTCTGCAAAACTGTGAAATGCATCTAGAGCCCACAAAGAGAAACCTTCACTCCCCCCTTCCCATACTCCCATTTCTGTTTTAATAAGGTAAAGTCACCTAGACTGTAAGAATCCAGTTCTGTATGCACCTTAACATAATAAATTGCACACTCTGGAGTTCACTTCATCATCACCATTAGGCATGGCTAATGCTGTGTTTAGATCATGGTCTTAATGCATTTACACCTCTAAACAGTTTTTCACTGGCAACACAACAGGAAAATTCCCAGCGGTCTAATTAACTTGTGTTTTGCTAACACTCCTCTTTCCAATCTTTTAGCTAATATAGTACAATTGATTGCTCCAATTCAGTGTTTAATCACAATTGCCTTGTCTGCTTTGACTTTCTAATTGAATCGTTTAATTTAGATTAGCACACTATTCTCTAATTACAAAAGAGTGACCCTTCCAATGATTTAGTGACCTGGTTCATCTAGTGCAGGGTAATCTGACAGCTTTAAGTCAGGGTTTAACAGCTTTGCAATTGATCCTGGGATGTTGCAACCGGAGTGGAGGGTACAAACTATCACAGGAGCCTTTCAATCATCTAATACCCTTTCCTGGGTTTTACATAGCTGCTGGATTTGAGAAGGTCCTGCCTGTATGAGTCCTGCTGCTTGCTTGTTGCAGTTTGGGTCAGTAAAGAGATTTATAAACTACTATATCCCAGTACCTCCTGTGCTTTTCTTGCAAAGTAGAAACTCTCATCTCTCCTTTATGGGTGCCTGCTTCTTTCTTTTCTTTGTCTTTGAAATCTCTACCCTGTAATCATACATACTGACTTCCATTGCAGATGGAAAGCCCCTTAGAAAGAACAGAAAGTGCTTCTGACTTGTTCTGTTCACAGCAGCAGCAGAAGGAAACAAAGCACTTCGTGCCCCATGGTCTTTTAGCTACTGATGGCCAGAAGAGCTACCTAAACTTTTCTTTTAAAAACCAGGTAACCAAGGGAAACATCAGCCACATTTGTCCTGTAAAAGACTGATACCATTAAAGATGTGCTTACTCAGGAATATGTGGCATTTTTGTCAAATTAATATATAACACCATTTGATATAAAAAATTTACTCAGGTGGACATCAAAAGCTCTTACAGAGGTCCTTCATTTAGGATAGTTATTTCAGCATGAAGAAAAGCATAAATATTACAGAATAATTATAAAATAGATGTTTTCTTTTGTAGAAGAGGGAAATGAAATGCTATTATATGCACAGATATCTTCCTAGAAAACAGCCCACTATATACAGATGAAGGGAAAAAGGGCAGGGCTAATCTCTGCTTGGCCTATTAATAGCTGTGGCAAATAAGTTGAATAGAAGTACTTGGAAACAGAAGCCAGCCTTCTACAGAAGCTGTGCAATTGCCATGTCTACTCTCTACTGAGAATTAATTTTAAATATCATAAAGCAAAGAAAACTGCCATATTTGAGAAAGCAGATTTTTATGTTTCAATTTCATGAGGGAGTTTTAAAACAACATTTGAAATACTAAAAATCGGTTCTTTGTTTGTACTGCAAGATATTCTGTTCAACACCAGATTATTAGCCAGGAACTAAGGCCACATTTTGATGAGCCAAAAGGATTTGGAAGGGAGGGCAGGAGACCACCATTTTTACTTCCACACCACAACCTACTTGCTGGACTGCCCCTGGCCATGGACCTCAGCAGCTTGGTGGCTAAAACAAATCTGGCTTCTGTACTTTGTTTTGGCTTGAAAGTATGAAGAAATGGAGACCCAATACCCATGTAATCATTAGTTCCTGTTCTTACTAAATTTCAACCCTGCCTTATTTTAACTGAACTGGTTTGTCTTTTACTACGAAAACTTAGTCCTCTCCTAGATTAAACAGATCTTTCTATTAATGGTCTAAGAATTCCAGACATTACATTTGCTTTTTTGTCCACTGTTGAGTACTGAGATCCCAATTTCTTAGAACAATAATAATTTCTTTGCAGTGACTCAGCTGAGTCATTGCTGAGTGTATGAAGCTGAGGTATACTTTTTTCCCCACTTAGGGCTCATCTGCCTGTGATTTCTGTCTGCCATTTTCTCAACTGACCACTCAGTGTCACAAAATTCCTAGGCAGTACATACAATGCTCTGTCAAACCATTCTGGCACTTGGGCAGGATGTCAGGTGTGCATGCCAAGACAGAGGGTAGAGTTTTTCCTCTCATTACCCTGGCTCTTTTCTGGTGCCTCTCTGGCACCCACAAGCAAACCATGCCTGAAGCTTCACTGTTCTGTTCTCCTTCAGGCTCATTTGGCACCTGTACATAATGCTCAAAACTGGTGGTTGTCTTTTTTCGTCCTTTATACTATCCTGGTGACAGATTTTAGAGGCCACACCACCTGCTCAGTAAAGAAACCAGCTGGACTGCAGACAGCTGACACATGGCCAGGACAAAGTCCCAAGTGTGTCCCCGCAGACATGATTTATAGGATAAAAGCTCATCCAAATATACTTGGAAGAAATGGCATGGAACATGTGGCTCTTAATAAATGGGCTGAGTTGCAATGGACTGAATCTTTTCCTTGTAAATGGGGGGCTTTTCGGCACAGATCCAAAGTCCTTGGAGATCTATGGGAGTCCTTCCAGTGGAGCAGCAGAAACTTCCAGAGGGAAGGCTACTGACTATGACAAGGGTGCAGAAGCAGTGTGGGACTCGGGCCAGTGAGACTGCAAGATGAAGGTGCCAGCAGTGATGGCTCCCCAGACAGAAGGCTTCATTTCCTTGACTGATCATGCCAAATCAGTGGCCTTGACGAACAGTTTACAATTTCCCTGGAGTATCATTAATCAAAAGTATTCAATGCTTTTTACTCCCTTCCTTGTACTTAATATTTTGGGTTTATTGCAAATTTTTCTTTGCCAGACTCGACAGCACTTGCAAAACCAAGTGTATTTTTGGTGATAGGTCATCTGAGATGCTCAGCAGTGTTTCTGTCCCAGACATGGTGAATTTGTAAGCAAGCCCCAGGCAAGCATGGGCCCAAATATGAGTCATCATGCAGGTGACTTTCACATCCGTGCCAATAATTCAGTCACAATAACAACACTAAAATGCAGGCTGTTGGCAGAGGGAAGTTGCTAAGTTGGTGGGAACTTATGATTAAAACAGATCCACTGATACACTTCTATCTTCATAAAATGCGCTACCGTATTCACCCAAGATGGGGAAAATCTACCCAAACTATTCATGTTTTGTCTGTCTTCGGCCCTCAAGCACTGACCTCATACCCTAGTCACCTCCCAATACCAAAACCATTTGGCAGTGGGAGGTGTTCAGACTGGTCCTGCTGCAGTGGCTTTTAATGTTAATTTCACAATCATTTCTCCTAATGTTTTCCTGGAAGCGGAATATCCTCAGGAGACAATTAATCTCAACTCCTAATCGGTTTCAATCTTTACAAACCTTCAACAGTATGGATATGCTATATGAAAAATCTGTTTGCTGGTACTTTTTCCTCCTTAAATCCACAATACAAACCCTGGGTTTATGCTTCTACCAATCCTGCCCGTGCCCTTCAGTGATACAAAACATCCCCACAAAGCACAGGAAAGATGTTTGATGTGATTGAAAGCTAGGGAAGCAAACCTGAATGTACATTACTACACTTGCTAGGGAGTATATCACAGCGTCACAGTGGGGAACGAAGAAACATATGAGGCTGCTAAAGTATTAGGCTATAAAAATAACAAATGACTTGAATTTGCTAAGTCATGACTAGGATGTTAAACACATTGATTTTCTCATCATTTCACTTTGGTTATTTAGATTTACTTGTTTAATATTTTATTCTGAAAATGGTCAAAATATAAACCTTCATTACCAGCGAGCTTTGAGATAAACCCTCAAGAAAGAAAAGAATCCCCAAGGCAGTCTGTTTAAATGCATTTCACACATAAGAGGTGCTTCTAATTCTACAGAAGGTTGCTGTCAAAAGTAACAGCACTGCTAGTATTACCTCTCCAGCGCTGTAGCTACGAAGTCGCTGAAGATGTTGCCTGTGAGTCAGGTGATTAGGGAGACGACCATTCTGCAGCGGGATCCTGGGGTCTATGAAAGTGGTGGCACGGCTGTTGTGGTCAACGAAGAAAGACTGAAACACACAGGGACAACGTATGATTTTTTTTGTAAGAAGGTTGCCAACACTGTGAAGGCACTGGGGGATCATCCAGGGAAAACCACTGGCAGTTGTGTGTCAGAAATGCCCTGTTTAGGCACAGTCCATGGAAGATATCTGCAAACAACTAGACTTTCTTAGCCGAAGCCAGAATAACTCTTGGGAAACACGTGAAGCCACGCAGGTCAAAATCACGTGTAACAACCATTAAGTAAACAAGACAGAAGAGAATAAAACTACCAAGGAACGCTGCTTTAGCCTATCTGGTGGTTCAAGAAGACACTCAGCAAAGATTCATTGGAGGCAGGGACACTAAACCAAATTTTGCAGTCATGAAAGATCTAAATTCTGATTTAAACTTTTCTGTTTGTCCTATGCTGCTCTGGCTATGGTATGATATTCTGTAGAAAGCTAGAGGGTCACACCTATGCTCTGAAAGATTTGTTCTTAAAGCTTTTTTTATGCTTCTAAAATAACTTTTTGCTTGTGTTTGTGTAATTTAAACCAAACATCCACCTGTAGCCTGTGTGTGTTAAGCAAGTGATTAGCTTTGCTGAGGCTCTTACCTTGCCCTGCTGGTCAGTTTTGATTTCCCAGCCACGAGGAAGCTCCAGTCGGGTATCAGCAAACATGTTGATGAAATTCACCAGGTCTCTGTTGTGCTGGTAGCGCTCAAAATTACGAGCATCTCTACGGATCTTCAGAATCATATGCTTCAAGCAGGTACTGTTAGTGAAGACTCGATAGGCACTCTGTGTGATGGAAAACAGAAGTAAGGAAAAGCAGTTCTGATGTCAAAACAACATGTTTGGTTATTTCATGGGATATATGCCCAAAGAACTAAAACAAATCCTGGCTTAGGATTAGGTCAAGAACCATTTCCATCTCACTATTTTGATTTCATTGACTACATTACACCAACACTTAGAAGTGTGAGGTATAACCTGGAAAGTGAAATATCCCCCCACATTATGCAGTTACCTCGTGCACACGCTGCCTTTCTCATACACTCCATAAAGAGGGTCAGCTAAAACACCGCACACTCAAGATGCATGTAGTTGTGCCCTTTCACTGCTCAACAGAAACACTGCTTGTGTGGCTGGATGACGCCAGAGAGATGCAAAGACAGCTGTGAACATGTATTTATGCTATAATTTAAATCAAGAGGCTTGTAATAGGAATCAGGAACTTAAGAGGACTGCGGTGCAGATGTCTACATCTAAACTTGCTAGCTTATTTATGGTCACTTTATAGCCATAGGACAGAAACAGCCACTTTCAATTCTCTATTTTTGGAAGATGTGAATTGTTTCCTGGAACTACTTGTTTCTACAATGACTACAAATCATGTCAGATGAAGATGTCATGAGGCAGATGAACACCAGCCCTGAGGTAGGTAACTGTTCCTCACAATTGGCATTAAATGCACCTCTTAGGGGAACGTGCCCTAATGAAGATCTGAGTTAGTGTTGCTCTGGTTGCAGAATAGGAGCCAAAGTGACCTTTATGTGCTGTCTCAGTGTATTCAATGATGTAGCACCACAAAATACACTTGTGGTGACAACACCTCTTCTCATCCACAGGCTGCTCTTGGGATCTCTTCAGGGAAAATGCTGCTCAAGACAGGGTAGGAAACTTTGCAAAAATCTGCAGCCTTTCTGAGTATTTCATTAGAGAGAAAATGAGTGCTTGAGTTCTGCTGGTTGACCCAAGTGATTTAATCAAGGATCACTGGAAGACTGGCATCTGCATTGAAGTGAGCCCCAGAGTGTCCACCTGTAATCTGTCCTGAGAATGTGACTCAAGAGCTTTGAATTCTTAATTTCTGTGCACTTTTGATGCATTTTAACCTTGAAATGCAATAAAGCATTTGTAAGTATTATCTTTATCATGTAAGGATTTATTGTGGTGGTAGTGCTGAGAACACTCCCTGAAGCACTGTGTCCCTAATTATGGTAAGGATTGGTAAATATTATGAAATCACAGAGATATGATCTCTGCCCTGAAGATATGACCTGCTTATGACCCAGGAAAGCTTCATGGTCACAAATTGCTAAGATCCCAGCTCACTCCATGACAGAAGTTGTATTTTCATCTGACATGATCAATGACTGTCTGAGTATCTCTTAGCTGCACTAAGGGAGGAAAAAAAAAAAGTAGTTTTATCACTCCATGGAAATAAAATATCTGAAAAATGAGAACCTTTCCCTTTTAATTCTTACTGCTGGATAATATTTTCCAATCCTAACTTCACTGGCATAATTAATAACTTGAAATTTTAATAGGGGCTTGTGGTTAAAATACTACAACCATGTTAAGCCAAAAGTTATGCGGGCCATTATTTCTGTACAAGTGGAATCTGTGTGACCATTTGACAGATGTTTCAATAGATTACTCTGGCTCTCATATTAGAGACAACTTTATAAGTTCAAACTGATGGCCCCTCTTAGATGTTTTTATTTCAGTGAGAAATAAATTTGAGATTCAGACTCTCGTGAGCTTTTCCTTGCACCACTATGGAATCAGTTGCTCATTTTGCTAACAACTATGCCAAATGAAAATGATATTGCTCCCAGCTATGAATCATTATGTATCACCCTGTCAATGGAAGAAATTATGTGCACTCCATAACCTAGTTCAGGTAATACCAGATGAGTTAATATGACTCGTCCTCTGCAGGATTTCATGGGAAACAAACTTAATGTCTGCAGTTAGCTAAAGACCTCTGCTGAGGCAACCCTCTGAAGTGTTTTAATTTCTTTTCCTTCCAAAAAAACCCAAACAAACAAAAAAACAACCAAACAAAACCACCAAAAAAAAAAGGCATCCCAACCCAGAAATAGTTGATCTTGCAAATGTTCAGAAGTCATGTGTAGATGCCTAGCTCAACTACATTCAATATATGGAAAACTAGGACTGCACCTGCTAGTCAGATTTCCCTATCTGCTTCCTCCTGGTTAACCTATCACTACCTTTTTTCCACTCCATGCCAGGTTTGCAAGAAGACATGTAGTTTTATTGCATTAATGGGGAAAAAAAAGTTATTTAAACTTTTTAAAATTCATTTTCATTCTTTTTTCCAAAATAGCTACCCTGATTCAAGCTAGTACTTCTTTTACTGCATTATGCACCTGTGTTTCTTGGGAGTGCAAACTGCAAGAGTAAATATATTTTTTCTCTGTTTCCCAGAGACTTGGTGTATCTAAGTAAGATTTCCAAGGAACATGGCTCAAAAGTCTCCTTGCAGCAACAGACAAAAGAATTAATCAAGCCAAAACAGAGGGCTCCTCTTATGCTGTAAGGATAACTTTAACAAGCCTCTCTGTAACAGGGAATTCCTTGTGTGAGGCCGGATCCCAGCAAGAGCCTCCTTGGAGCAGCCTGTCTGTACCGTCCCTGACCTGGACTGACACTCAGCACGGACAACTGAGCCCCGAGTCACAACATTCAAATTCAGTGTGCACTCCTGAAAGGCCTGGGGCACAGCATTTGGATTCACAAATCAGCTGTGTGAGAGCACAAGTCATAATTACTCACATAGTTTGCATGCAGCACAGTGAAGAACTCGGGATTGGTGATGAACTTCACAGCTGGAGACTGCAGCAGCAAGGTGATTTTTTGAGAATTCACAGGAGAAAGGGAACCTTCCCTCCTAACCTCTGGACCAAAAAAAAAAAAAAAAAAGCAGCAAAATCTTATTAAAGTAGTGGCAAGCACAGTCAGCTTCTTAATGTTTACTGAATGGCTATGTAATTTACTTTACAGAATAAAAAAGTCACCATCCTGCTCAATGCACCTACCTTCCTTGTGTTGACAAGACACTTGCTGGCAAATTGGCAGATGTTCTCCTTATGGTTACTGCTGCAGTGCTTACAGTAGCAGGGCAGGAGCTGGATGAATTTCTGTACTGTATGTTATAAAAACTCTGTGTCTCTAAATATCAATGTAACCACAGCAGGTTTGGTTCAATACTGTTACCCAGGTAGGTCCTGACTGGTTCCTCCCAGTGCCGAAGTTAGAGAGATCTGATTTCCCAATCCAGCCTGAGGGGTTCACCAGCAGAAAGCATTTGGTAGAAAGACTGGGTTAAGGAAGCCCCATGATCAGCCACTCATATCCATACTGGTGCTCCAAAGCATTGCCCTTTACTTAAAATTGCATTCTTTTTAGCAAGTCCCTGTTTTTGGGGCCTCAAATGGTAAAGAAAACACAAAACCAGACACAAAGGGATTATCTGTGATCTGCATCAATTCATGAAGCACAGGAGCAGAACCCAGCATTTCAGAATGTAAATTCTGAAAAGGTGGGAACTCCTTGACCGTCTACAGCCACCAGAAAAAATACTTCTTGCCATGGAATTATGGCTTGAGTATGCAGTTCTGGCATTTCCAAATACAAGCCAACCTGCATTTGCAGCCCAAGGAAAATGGATGTGGACATCATCAAAGGATAAATATAAATTCCCATTTTTTCTTGTCTACTATCACTTTTTCTTTCTTCCTGCTTACCTCACCCTTCATCTTTTAATTCCTGACATTTTATACAATATTGACTTTTTCCTCCTAAAAGCAAAACAATTATCTATAGTAAAACTCACTTCCTAATAACTTAAGATGGGATATATCATACTCATTTCCTCTTGAGGCTTAAAATAAAAAGTAAATGTTACATAATCAGCTAACCTAAATAGTGGTAAAAATACATACTAAATTAGTTGTATTATGTAGTAATATAATGATATATAGTAGTGAATAATTATATATATTACAAGCAATAACTATGTTATTTATAATTAAATACTAATAACACAATCCATCTTTTAGCATAGAGAACTGGGTTCTGCCTGTAAGATCCAGTGTAGGTAAAAGGCTCTGATAAATTGCAATAAAAAGGATTGCAAAGAAATCTTGAATATCAAACATTAAACATTCTTGTTCAAACTTTATTTTCAAGCTAAAACCCCCTAATGGATCAGGAACACAAACAGGCAAAAGTGAGTATTGTTCTTAACTTTTTTTAAAAAAAAGTTCACTATTCCTGAGTGCAATTCTTCCTATTCAGCATGGAATATCAGAAAATTCAAGCAGACAGGGTGTTGGTTCTTTCCCTTTGGCAATGCTGTTTACAGAGGGATGGCAAGAAGTCAGACAGATAACACAGAGAACAAGGTTAGGTGGATGTAAGAATGATCCAAAGGAAGAGAAGCAGCCGCTCATTTTGGTGGTGCAAGTTCTCAAACAAAGATGATAGTGATAGTTATTTTTGTGTGTCCTCAAGTTGCACAGTAGGCACAAGTCTGATTGCTGGTGTTTCTTACCTGAAATAAACACTTAGGCTATGGTTTCAAAAATCTTTTAAGAAAATAGAAAATATGGGTACCACCAAAGAGAGTAGAAGAGCTCCCTCCTCATCCCATCCTGCCCTGGGTACACATTCTCTTGTTTGCAGTGACACTTGTTTTTGTCTGGTCACCTAATGAGCCAGATGAAAGAATCAAACTAGCTATAAACAACATTAAGTATAAGAAACAAGGCTATTTTTGAGACAGACCAATTCTCTGAGCTGGGATGGGGTGCTGTCACCTGAGTTAGTGATGAGCAACATGACAGCTGTGCCTCCATCATGGGCAGCCCACACTTAGATAAGCTTATGGCTATCACAGAACTGCACCTTTAAAAACCACGAGTATTTCATGCTCGAGGCCAGGGCTGCTGCAGGTGTGACCATGTAGGCAAATGTGCCAGCGTAGAAGCCATGCCCAGAGAAGATAAACTGCAATGCCCCAAGACAAAATCACACTGCAGCAAAAATAAGGCAGCATTGGTTTTGCAGCTCCTAAGCTGAATAAAAGCCATTTGCCTTTTCCATTTAAATTTCAAACAGCTTTCTCTGTCTTAGCAGTTGTTAAGAAAATAACTGAGGATCTTTGTATCTAGCCTTGTTCCTGTGGCTTCGGGTCTAAATCCTGTAGCTTCAAGTCTAAACCACTTTTAATCAGCTTTTGCAACCTGGTATAACAGAGGTCTGGTCTCCCATGGAAATACACATTTCCCCAGAAAGGATTGCTATCACTGAGCAGCACTGAACAAAAAAGTTGCAATAGCTTTTTCCCCCCATACCTGAGCTTGGCTGGGAAGGCTCTGCCTCAGAGTCGCTTCCTCCTCCAGTAGGAACTCTCTCCACCCTGTTGTTTACTACAGCATCATCTTCAGTCCGCTCTGTAGCAATAGTTCGCTGGATGTTTTGGTATCTACATATGTTCAGAGAAAGGCACAACACGCTTCAGTTAACAAAAGGGCCCACCATTACTCTGCAAATATGCCATTTTGCACTGACTGACTAATAGCTGCAGAGGGTGCAAAGCAAGGAAGACTCAAAGGTCAATTTTAGACAGGTATTTAGGCTACAGTTTACTGCTAGGATTCCCTTTAAAACTTCTGGATATCTGGAAACTGAAACTACTGGTAAATCATGGTTCCCCCTATCATTTAGTCTTAGGGTAGCATAACCAGTGAAATAAGGATCAATCCTGTGATGCACTGAACACCCTTCAATCTTTCTTACCCACAAACTCAAGCCTAAAAAGGCTATTAAGAGTGTTCCCAAAATGTTTATTATGATACTGCACGGACAGCAGTTCAGAAAGCGTTCATTTTCATGGGCAATATGGTCTGTAAACTAGCAGGTAGTGTGACCTCAAAGAGCTACAATCCAAATGATATGACAGCCACGGAAAAGTAGGCCAGCATGTAACATATAAGCTGAGAGAACAGTGTGAGGATGCAAGTTGTTATGTCCATTTTTGGAAATCAGTGGGATTGGGTATTTAGCTTGGGTGGTGACCAGCTGCCAAGCAAGGAAGAAGAAACAATATAGAGATAAGTAAACAACAGTGAGGAGGCCAACAGAAGAAAATTCTGAATAAAACCTGCAAATGCCTTAAAAAACCTATAATGTTATTTCCATACTAATCATGGAACTAATCACCATATTAGTTGATGTCAATGGGACCGATCATGGTCCTAGGGATGCACCCAAGCCTAAATGCTTTAATAGAACAAGAACAAAGTATATACCTGGCTGTGGGAATCACAGAATCACAGAATTGTAGGGGTTGGAAGGGACCTCAAGAGATCATCGGGTTCAACCCCCCTGCCAAAGCAGGCTCCCTAGGAATAACCCAAAGTGTTTTGAATTCACACTACACACAAAAAAAATCTAGTGAATTTGTTCACTCAAATATACAGATGAAGAAGATGATTTCTTTGGTTCTACTAGCAAGTTATGAGTCTAAGTCTTATATATTTTATAGACAGAGAAAGACAAGAAAAAGAAAGTCTAAGGAACAAGAAACAGAAAGAGAGATTAAAGGAAAGAAATAAAACAAGCTCTCAATTATTTTAATTAGCTTTAATCCAACCCAGTGGTTTTTATCCTTATTTCTGGATTGCATTTCCATATGTATATAGAACAGGTTGGCTTTACTGCCTACATTTAATCTGATCTAACATTGTCTGTCTTGCATTTTCCTGACTTACACTTCTTTCTTTCCTCACGTTCTGAGTTACAAATTTTCCTTACTTTCTCTCCCTCTATTTGTTAACGCACACTTTATTCCAAATTATTAGTCAGGAGTTAGTTCCTCAAAGTGACATGGGATCATTAAAGACAAGCAGTTAGGATTTGGTTTTTACATCTGCCAACAGAGAACATCTCCAGTAGCTCACTGCAACCTGATCTTGGGCAGAAGGGCTGGAGATAATTAGGAAAATAATTAAAATTGTAATAGATTTATGCTAAACTTTCACAGGACTATGCAGGTGCCCCAGTACTCAAAGTCATTTGAAGCTACATTTAGTGTGTATTTTGACAATAAATGGCATATTTAGAAGGTTAGGGTTTTTTCTTCCTCCTAAATCGGGGGTTCTAAAGATTTTTTTAACTAAAAATCTATCTTTACAAGGAAATTTGGATAGCAGGGTTTGCAGCA
Organism: Laterallus jamaicensis coturniculus; assembly: GCA_022605575.1. NCBI lineage: Eukaryota > Metazoa > Chordata > Aves > Gruiformes > Rallidae > Laterallus > Laterallus jamaicensis. Next base: position 3,464,176 of record JAKCOX010000031.1, on the reverse strand, counting down.
GCATGGATTTTCTGCAGTTTCAAACCTTCTGTTGTAGACCCAAATTTCACATTTTTATTCACTTGACCGCAGGCAATTGAATGAACTTTCCATTCCAGTACTGAAGGAGTTTTACAACACCCACATGCAACAGAAAGGGGGGAAAAAAATGTTCATCTAATCAAGAGATATAAGCACACATATAAAAACCCCTTGTAGCTTCAATTTAATTAGATGATAGAGAATCCCTATTGGCAAGCCTTAGAGAGTAACACTAGCTGCATATGCCAACAAAAGGCTACACTTTTCTTTTGGGTCTCAATACTATAAAACCACCTTATATAAATACCAGAAAATACCAAAGTAATTGGAGAAAACATTGAAAGTGCAAAAGTTATGGGAATGCCTCTGGAAATTTCAGTCTCCTTTCAAAGTCATTTGTCAAAGAAATGGAGGTTTAGAAATAACCCTAATAGTGAAGTCAGCCACAGTGGGATATAATTTCTTACATTATTTGCTACCTTTTAAATTAGCACAAAGATGAGTCGAGATACACATATGCTGCAAAGGATCTCACCAACAGAGCTTGAACAAGGGCTGTTACCTGCTTTGCTAACAAGTGAGCAAGTCAGGGAGTGCTGTAGAAAAGGAGCACGTATTCAAAATAAGAATTATGGAGCTTGCCCAACACCTGGATTCCGGTTTTGCATTCCCTGTATCCTCAAGTGGCTAGTATAGCTAATGGGGAGCTCAGAGCACAGAAGGAAAGCAGGACTAGGCTCAGTCACAACTACGCTTTGGGGTTTTTTTAAGCTAAATTTCCAAAGCTTTGTGGTTTTGGCTGGGCTGGAAATACCAAGCTTCCTTGTCATATTTTGGTCTTTCCATTCCCTTCCACAAATGAAACCAGGAAGCTGAAAAGTAAGTAGATTGGTTTAAGAGGAAAAGTTGCCAAGTTTTTTTCAAACTGCTAAGTGATTCCGAGTCCAAATTTTGTTTGAGGTTAAAGCAAAAGTTCAGGCTCCTGCTAATTCTATCAGCAAGGTCTATGTTTGGTGTTGACTCACCTAAAGTGATTCTCATGTGCATTAGCTGAAGAACATTTCAAATTATGACATTTGAAATACAACAAAACATATTTCTAACATGAGTGCTTAAAACAACGCCTGATACTCTACAGTGCTGGTAATAAACACTTATGAATAACTCTTTTCCTCACCATCTTGAAATCTGAAATTAGCCTTGGGACAACAATAATTTTAAGAATTACAACAGCCAGGTTATGAATCTCTTTTATTAGAATCTTAGAAAATGTCCCTGAACCATGGAAGAATTGGAGACATCCCTATTCAATTTCTCAAATCAACAGAGATCTTTGGCAGAGAGTAGAGTCATCAGCTTTTTTTCCCTCTGTCCCAGGAAGCCATGAGAGCTCACGTTTATTAAGTTACAAAGTGTTTAGTCTACAATGGAACTCAGGTAAGGAGACATGCCACTACTGAAAATCCTCTATCCTACTCACATTGTAACTGGATTTGTGAATACTAAAAAGAAAGAGATTCAAAGAATGTCAGTTTTATTAATTGTCAATTCCCGATCCAAACCAGTGATAAGCAAAGCATAACCAAGAAAGCCAAGGCATGTTACATGAAAATTTGGAAGCTGCCCACTTTACAGGGATGTCTGGCGATAGGACAAGGGGGAATGGCTTTAAAATAAAAGGAGGTAGATTTAGATTAGATGTGAAGAAAAAATTCTTCCCTGTGAGGTTCGTGAGGGACTGGAACAGGTTGCCCAGAGAAGCTGTGGATGCCCTATCCCTGACAGTGTTCAAGGCCAGGTTGGATGGGGCTTTGGGCAATCTGGTCTAGTGGAGGGTGTCCCTGCCCATGGCAGGGGGTTGGACTAGAGGATCTTTAGGGTCCCTTCCAATCTATTGAATCTGTGGTTCAATGATTCCAAGAGAATGGTAAATTGCTACGCAGACCCTCACAAGCACTTATTATTTCCCTGGTTGTGCTGCACTTAGATGAAAAAGGGAGAAAAAAGCTGATTTATGTCCACAACTGAGCTTTCTGCTTTCTGTGGCAGAGAACTTGCTTATGCGGCAGCCAAACAGTCCAAAGTCTGACATGGCCCAAACCTCTCTTAAAGAAACATGCTAAATGGCAAAGCAGACATGTAAATCCCTTGAAAGTATCAATATTAAGCATTCATGCTCTTCAGGATTTTTAGAAATATTAACACAGTATCTCAACACATTCGGAGGAAAGCTATAACAAAGACAGTGAGCAGGTTCTTTCACCCCTGCAAGATGCAATACATTTTAAGAAATGTCATCTGAAATAATGAATTTTGGTGCAAAAGGTAAGAAATTCTTCAATAATGTCCTGACAGTGTCAAGTTCCATTGCAAAAAAAAAAATCACTTTAAGATGGCTGAGTTTCTCTCCACAAGTTACATTAACTTTCTACTCATTGTCATTTCTGACGCAGTTCTCTTTACGCACAGTAACTCCCAAACTATTTTGCACTCTGAAAAGAGTACTTTGAAACTCTGTATCCTTCTCTCAGCTGCAGATGTCTCTTTTAGCACAGAAAAAAGACAAAAAACCCCCCAACTTCTGTGGCATTCTTCATGCTATGATTAGCATATAATTTCAGTTTTGCTTGTCTTCCAAAAAAACATATCATTACAGTAAGCAGGGAATTTTAAAAAAAACCCTCTTCTGAAGTAAAAAGGTGGATTTGTTAACCACTTTTTCTCTTTCCTCTTAAATTCAGTCTGAAAAGCAAGCATGAGAAGGAAATGATACACCAGGCTATGTGTGGACTAGTCAAACAAAGGGAAAATATGCACCATGTTAAGACATATCTCAGCCAGCTCAGAATGAACTGACAGATTTACAGGGTCCAGTGCAACACTAAGCAGATCTGTCTATGTCTAGAAATGTGTACAGTCCTATTAAAGCGCTGCTCTGCCCTGGACGGAGACAGGCCTTTCAACAGGACTAATTAGCTGGAGTAGAAATGCCATGCTGATTTGGCAACGCTCTTTCAATAACAGCCAGCTCAGAAACCTCTGCAGTGTATCACTAGATGCCAACACATCGATACACTCTTACAGTTAAATAGCAAAAGTGACTCCGTCTTTTGGAAGAACACTCCCTTCTCTTCTGGGAGGAATTTCAAAAAGGTTTTCCAAAAAACCACTTCTTGCTGTTGAAGACGTTTTGCAACATCTTCCACTCAACAGCGGGCAAGTTTGGGTACTGGGCACCCACAGCAGGCACACCAGCAGACTGAAAAGACATGCTCAGTAGGGACAGCAATGTGTGCAGTGGACTCGGCCGAAGAGGAAAGATAAATCCTTAGGGAGCCAACGCTCTAGGAAAGGAAGCAAGCCACTGGGGCAATGTGGGAAAAGAGGAGCACAGATCTCAAGGGAAGACAGGTGCGAGTGCTCACCGGCGATTCAGCTGCTCCATTTGCTGGATGGAGCCAGACCGGTGGATCCCATCGGGCGTTGCTGCGGTTGTGGGGCGCTGCCACGTAGTGGTACGGTTGACATGATCAACGTAGAATACCCTCCCGTGGCTGTCTATCCGAGCTTCCCAATCTAGGGTTGGAAAAAAAGGAAGGGGTGATGCTGTCAGTGTGATGCCTTCCAGAAAACCTAAATGCGGGAGATACATACACATACACACACACACACATATATATATATACACATACAGACAGGGTATATACACACGAGAAGTAGTATGTAGCCTACATGCATGCAATATATATATTATGTCTATATATTCAAAGTATACATTCAAATGTGTATATATACTATGTGCTTGTCTCTCTATATGTATATACAGTATATGCATATACATAAACACTTCACACACAGCACATAGGTAGCCTATGGAGTTCTTTACCATAGACTGTGAAAAACAAGTGACATAGTGGCTACATTTCTTAAAGGGCTGGATAATTTTACAGTTAGTAAAACTGTAATACTAGTGGGCTGGATTCATTGCAGGCCAGGGTAGCCACAGAGAACCGACCCTTAGTAGGAAAGGATTATATCTGCACTAATGTGGCAAAACCCATGTTTTCCTTTTTGTTATGTTTCAGAACACCCGTTTCATTTCTCCTTTTTATAAGTGGCTTCAAAGGACACCATATAGCAATTAAAGGCTCCCCTGAAAACTGATCACACACTGGCTGGACACATGCTTAGAAATCTCTCTTAAACAGAGAAGTCTCATAAATCTATTGCTCAGATGAATGCTATCTAGATAGAAAATTTGCAGCATAATATCGAGCCTTCCATCATTACTGTTTCCTGCTAAAGTGTAAGTTGTCTCATGCTTGAAAACTACAAGTTACTTGGTATATGATGGCTTGTGGAAAATGATAATGTTAATTAAAAAAAGGTGGTTGGAGCAGGAGAAATTCAGAAGTGAATCTAGCAAAGCCACATATCAAATTGGTTGGAATGTATGGAGTAGTGACATAAATTAAACTTGCTAGCTTCATATTTCTACATGATCCATCAGCTGATGACATATCCATGTAAATATATGCACATACTTTCTCCATGCGTTTATATACAAACCTCACTCACATTCACACACAAATCCACATATGGTGATTACCTTTGGGGGCAAACACTTCTTCTTATTCACATACTCTTACTATGATACCCTCCTCCCTGATGAGTCCATTCCTTCTTCTATGGCTTTCTATGATCAAATTCAGCATCAGTGGGGTTTCACTTTACGTATTTCATCTCCTACTCTCTAAGAAAGGATTGAAGTTGTACCTCTTCCTGCTGTGCCTGGAAATCTCTCCTTCATGACCAGTTCCCATCCTCTGAATTCTAGCCCTGGCTATACTCAGTTCCCATAATTAGGCTGGTTCCATCCAAATGTAGGCTGTCTTAAGTCTATGGCTGGCTGCCCCTGATAAACCTTGAGAGATTGAAAGATTGGTATTGGGATTCCTTGGAGGAATTTTCTGTAAGACTCCAAAACAACATGAGCCATATGCACATGCATTATTTCTTTCAAAGCTGACTGTAAGAACCTCAGTCCTTATAGATGGAAAATCTATAGTCACACCACAGATACACAGAGTGTCTCTCATTGTGAACACCACTATATAATTTTAAGGAAAGGACTCTCTCTTCCTCCCACCAGGTAAAGTTTCCCAAGGATCTTGTAACTGTTTCAAGATCACAGCTTTGCGAAATCAATGTCTGAAACATAAGGCAGTGAAAAGCAACACATCAAGCCCAACAGATGCGCATCGAAGGAAATCAAACTGACATGTAAAGCAGACCAAAGCCCAGAGCCTTGCTGAGCATGCTGTGACTGGTGGCAGGTGTACCACCGTGGGTGGGGAACGGCCCTTCTGGAGCTATGCATTATCTGCAATATCCTCAAGGAAAAAATCTTGGCCAAATCAAAGGTGACATGATGTATCTTAACATCACTAAGATGTTAATTTTCCTTACTGCTGTCTAGCCCTCCCTCCACACTGTTCTGCTATACACGTAACAAGTTGAGAATAATAAAGATTGATGGGAAATAAGAACCTTGTAAGCAATGCTGTAGATCCACACTCTAGACAGCCTACTACTGGTCTTATTGGTCTGAAGCCTGCTGATGAATGCTTAGCAAGAATAATGCTACCCAATTACACAGTGAAACAAGGGCTTCTCATAACCCAGCCCTGTGCACCACTGGCTCTAGAGGCTATGTTGTAATATCTCTCTAATTAAATGCAAGTCTGAGTTCCTAAGCTCCTAAGCATAATAGAAACCTAGGAGCAATGAAGCCTGCCCAGAGCTTGGAGGTCACAGTGAAAACATCGTGTCAAGATCATGCAGACCTCAGGAAGTTTACAACCTCAGGAAGGCTACCTCTGTTGGATGTATCAGACATTCAGCAGCAGTATGTATGTATCAGATGAACTACTATCTGTGAGCACTGCATCACTTGTTGCTTTATAGGTATATGCACCTGAAACCATGCCTGACACTTGGACTGGCATGCTGAAATATTAGGAACTGTGTGTCACGTGTCTTTTGAGAGAACTGCAGTAGTACTGCTCCTTGCAACAGCATTTCTAATAATGCTGTTGAGATTAATAACTCTTCTTCTGGCAACTTGGGAAGGCTGTCAGAAGGTGGCAGATGCTGATACTTTTGTTGTTGCACATATGTGAGAGATGCACATTCTGCCTTCCCGTAAGACAACCTGTAAGTGGCACAAGTCACTGAAGCTGCTTATGATACCAGATTCGTGGACAGATGGATGGATACCTGCACAGAGATGAACAGGCTGACAGGTGAACTGACAAACAGAACTCTGCTTCTGAGCTGAGCTCAAGTCCATTCATGCTATTTCAGGACGATAGGTGATCTAGGAAGCAGCCAAATCTCCTCAGGGTCTTTTGTGAGTTTTTCAGGCAAAATAAGGCTGTGACTAGAGACTAACCTCCATCTAAACTTCAGAGTAAGAGCATGTTGGGGCATAGGCTGGGGAAAGAATAGTACTGGTTCTGTTCTCTAGTGATCCCCTCCATCAACAGAGTCGTATTTCACAGCAGCCTCTGAAACTGCTCTGATTTATTATATGAGAAGACGCAACATTTTCTGGCAGGACCATAATCCTGGTAGGGCAAAGTAAATATGCTGTCTTTCCCTTTCCAAACTCAGCCACACCTTTGGCAAAGAGCAGCTCTGAACTGGGCACATGCAGTTTTCTTGTCTTCAATTCTGTAGGATTTCCAGCAGCACTAGCAAAGGCATGTGTTATAAGGGTGGCTGTTAACGCTGCCATGACGCCACACAAACTTCAGATCTTCTGTCAATCTCAGACTGGTCATTATGACATTCCTACATAAATAATGAATGTCTTCTACCTTACTTTCCTAAATAAAACTGCCTGAAATTAAATTTTCTCCCTGGGATCAACTGTTTCGGGGTTATGATGAAACTAAGTTATTCAGAAAGCTAATCAAAAGAGAAACAAGATTGTCCAGAAGATTCTCCATGATGGAAGTAAAACCAGTCAACACTGAACTTGCAGCACTGGCAAATTATCTTTAGCTCTACTTATGGACAGAAGCTAATGCTGCATGTGAGAAGTAAGCCAGGTTTGATCATCTAAGTCAGGGTGAAAATATAGTTTCTTCCTTTCACATGACTGAAGAATTATTTATCTAGGATTACGAAGCACTAAAGACAGATAATGATATTGATTGCCTGAAGAAACATTTCTAGATTGAGGCTACAGTTTTCATTTTGAAATGACCTTAAAATTTGATGGAGGGTTTTTAGTTTAGGCTTCCTACCCTGCTGAACTTTTTTGCTCCTCAAATCAACTTAGTCGTCTATTCTTACTCAGATAAAAATATTTAAGTCCACAGTGTTGTCCTTCATTGTAGATATGATGTTACATGCAAACTCTCAAGTAAAACCCGACAAAGGGGTATCGCTTCTGTACTGTAGCACCACTCCTTGCATTTCACGTCCTGAAACCCTGTTGTGAAAGCCCTTGCAAAAGCTAATGGTAGAAATACTAGCCTTGCAAGGATAGTTAGAAGAAAGAAGAAAAAAGCTATTAAATTGGTGATGGAAGAATATGGAACAGATTCACAGTATGCTTTGTTTACTTGAGCTGGTGTCAGTGTCCTATCATTAAGTCATCTAATGGGGAATCTGCCCTATTTGCAAAGTGTTGAGGTAAGAGTGGGAGGAAGAGAAATATTTGCCTGTCACAGACGTAACCATTCCCATTTCATCATTCACTGGCAAGCCACAGCGGGACTTTAATAAGACTTCATTGGGCTAAAGGCATTTGAATCATTCATGCTACTGTGCAGCTGACGCCAGCATCAGGGCTATTTTCGGCTTAAAGAATACTGACAGCATGGTTGGTAAATGATGAATTATTTGTCAAGGGCACCATAGGCCAAATAAGTGTGTTCCCTTCTCGGGCTCTGAAGAAAATAGAGCGCTTTGTTTGTACGCCTGGTTGTTTTTCTGAGGCACCGCAAATTTTAGCTTGTTAAGTCATGTGCAGAGAGTTGAAAGGTGATCAGCGGCACGTCGCAGGGCGTAGAGTGCACTCTGCTGGGCATGTAACGCCAATGCAAGAAGCGGGGTAATCCTCCAGGAACACCCAAGGGAAAAGCTGGAGAAGTAAAAACATCCCCGACAGTCGGGTTGGAGGGTTGAACTACCAGCCTGCTAACAGATCCCACTACTTAAAACCCTCTCATTTTTATCCAACTGCGGGCTCTGTTACAGTCCATAATGAACCCAAAATTCACTGATTGTCAAATCCAAAGACGGTACAAGACCACTCTACACGAGCTGCCTCTTCCCAGAGGCTGCTGGTTTTGCTCAGATTTGTCTGTCCCAGAAGCATCCTGCCTGTGAAAGGGTTCCTGCTGGATGTGCAAGCAGAGCTGACAGACCACAGGGACTGCCATGCCAAGCCATCTTTGAAATTGGTTGTGGAAAACCTGGAGACAAATGTTATGGAAAAAACCACAGTATTTTGCCAATACACCACCCAAAAAGCTTTATAGTGAGGTTGCCAGAACACCTAACAGATAGATACCCACTCATTCCAGTGTAAACACACCGACTGGAAACAGGGAAATATTATTACTTTCACTGCATGGTAGCTAAGGAAGAAGACAGACCAAGGCAGAGGGCGGATATGGAGCTTGTCCAAAATAACATGACAACACTTGAAGTCAGGATCAAATAAGTGAAACAAAAGGGCATATTGCTTGGGTACTGGAGAATGTATATACAGAACAGACGGGGTTATTTAGAAAGACATACTGACCTCTACACTGTTTAGGTTAACAGGAAAAGCTGAAAAATGCAATAAATTAAAAAACTAAAGCTTACTTGGTGGTAGAGGCTCATCGATAGTTGGGTAGTGATGATGGTCAGGCCTCAGAGAAGGAAGCTGGCTGACTGGCTGAGAATTATGGAGTAAAGGACAATCACCTATGGACAAGATATTCAAGACATTGACAGTCATTCACTGCTTTCACAATGTGGTTCAAAAAATGTGCTACTGTAAAACAAATGATCATTTTTTACATAGGTTAGCCTGGCATACTAGAAGCTCTGGTTATTCCTATTGTCAGGCACTATTTTAATAAAAAACTCATACACCAAAGAATCATGAAAATAGTTCAGTCAAGGCTCTGATCTCAGGTTTGAGTCAATATTATGGGCCAGATTCTGGACTCATAGACACACAAGTGTAAGCGAGAGAAGAATCAGGCTTGATCTCTGAGAAATACTGTGCATGTACAACTGAACTCAAGCTTCTGCAGAAATTGGCAGGAACATGCAAAATCCTGGCTCCAACTTTCAATTCATCCCATCAGTGCAATAACAAAGCTAAAAGCTGCCTCAGAGCTTTCTCTGCTTTTCCAAAAGATCTACGGCTGTATAAGCGGACTGGAATGGCAGGATTTTGCTGTTCCTGCAAAGCAGAAGACCATCCCCTTCTACAGGTATTTCTTAAAATTCAAAGAGTCCATCTTGGGTGGAAGGTGGGAGAATGAGAGAAGGACCAGAAACAGGTAGGAGACAGGTGGTAGAAGAGAACAAAAGATAGCGAGACATAGTCAAGATCCAAGATAAAGAAGGAAGACCTGAGATACAGAAGAGGGAAAGAAGAAGAAAGACAGACACACAGTAGACAGCGCAGAGGAAGTCTTTAAACACTAACGTTGTATATATGTCTATATACCCAAACACGAAATAAATGAAACCTAAGCAAAGGTCCAAACTCATGTTCTGTTGAAAGGAAGAAGTAATGAGATCCACTCAATGTTTATAGAATCCTTTCAGGAACTAAGAGTAGGATGAAAAAGCATTCCTCATCTTAGACTTAAGTGTGAGAATAAGAAACCCGCATGTTAAAACTTCACAGGTTCCAGAATTCAGATTCCTTCTTGGTCTGTCCTTAAAACTTAGAAAGCAGGACTACTTATTCTACTCACAGACATATTTTCATCTGGCATTGTAACAACTTTTCACTATAAACTCCAGCCTGTTAATACAGTATTGGAATCTAAGTTACACAAACGTGACGTTTACATGCATCAGAAAGATGCAGCTCAGGGAAAACCCCCTATATTTAGCATTTCCAAAACCACCACAAAATTAGACAAAGATACTTCAAAATTAAAAACCAGACCCCTCAGCTAAGCCAAACTCACTGTTTGGCTGTCTTTAATGTCAGAATCTTAATAGCTTAAGAATAAGCATTTTGTAAAAAACCCCAAACATATAGTTATCAAATGTGTAAAAAAAAAATTAATCAAAAAATTTTTTTTCTTTATATCACCAACAGCTAGAAGGCAGAAGCCAACTTTGTATAAAACTGTAAAAAAATTTCACACCATCCAGAAGTGAGAAAAATCTCTTAGACAAAAATAATCCCTCCTCTAGGTGCTTTGATGATACCGTATGGCCTGTGTAATGTCTTCATTAAACCACTTGTGTACAGGCATATCCCACAGTGCATCTGCTGCGTGTTTTGAACAGACAGCAGTTATGCAAGTTACTGCTCAGTGCTAGAAGTCCATCTCTCACAGCCTTAAAAACTGTGCTGTTACTACAGCTGTTGTAGCACCAACTACCAGATCATCCATCTATGTTTCTTTACTTACCTCACCATAATTGACTCTCCCCTAGTCAAGATAGTTACGTCAAGCCAGCGGAAGCATGGTAGTATCAGTCACCTGGAGTGGATGGAGCTGACCACATCTACTGTTTTTGTAACAGCTGCCAAGCCATGAAGCAATGTGCCCGTTTACTGAAGTACCCCCGGTGATACCGAAAGAGCTCTAAGAGCAGGGCTGCCCTTTGGACACACTCTTTCAGCTCATCAAAGCAAAGCCACCGGAAACACTGCAGCGCCCTTTTTACAGGCTCAAGGGGCACAATCTTGGAGCTGTACCGAATCCATGTGCAAAGACACCCTCTCCCCCCATATCCCTTCTCAGAAGTACACGCAGTCCAAAACAGCCATCCAATCTGTAAGCACAGTCACTCACAAACACACACACACACACACACACACACACGCCCCTTTAGATATACTTGCATATAAACGCTGTCCAAAGACCCTCACCTGCAAGGAAGGAAACTGTGGGTTTCTATACCTCTGTGTACTTCTGAGAATTTAATTCTTTGGGCTAGATTCTGCTCTGCAGAGCGAGTAGTTGCTCTTTAAGCAGTTCACCATGGAAGGCCACCCTTGCCTCTTTCTGCTGGGGCAGTGTCTGTGGCAGTGGAAGGTGGGGGTAAATTGGGAATGGAGAAGGAAAAAGGTAGAAGGATGGATGTTTTCATTGGGGTTTCCCAGTGATCCTCACATAAGTTACCTTTTTGGTGCCGTTTTAATTTGTCACTTATATGACACATGACTCAGGATGTGACAATGCAAAGGCTACCTCCTGACCTTGCTGCATACTCCTTAGCAGCTGCTGAGACTTTTACTTCTTCAGCTGGAGAAAAATGATGCACTAGCTGAAGAAAAGGTGAATGACCAAACCCACCCTTCATGCAACTCCATATAACACTAAATGAGTTACCAAAGGGAGGAATTTAATGTAATGGTTTGGAAGGGTTGGGAAAAACAGGATCTAAATTAGAAAGACAAAAAGTACTTTCTTAAGTATGTTTTATCTCTAGAGAATGATAAGGAGATGAGAATTTTTTCAGTACAGTTCAATTTTAAATGCATCTAAAAAAAATATTAAAATCTCTGTTGAGTTGCCCTATGGTCTGTGAAATCTGAGGTAGATGTGTTTGATATGTGGGGATTTGGAACAAAGAGGGCTAGAAAACTACATTTCTCCTTATGACTGTACATGGCTACCAATCATATAGACGCTAGCCCAAATTTTTAGATGGCATAAATCAGCATACCTGCCCCTTGACAAGCCCAAGCTGGTCCTCTTACTGACTATCAGAGACATGGCAGCACATCGTGAAATGGAACAATCCCAGGAAATAAGGAATGAGGTTGGTGGATGTGATAATGCTGATCTGCCAACAAAACTACAGTAGCTAATCTTGATTTTCTAGTGATGCACATATATCTACAGAAATCCGTATCTACAGATCCCCATCTGATTTATTTGGTTTCACTGGGATTTTTAAGGACAGGCTCAATTATCCAACCCTCCCTGATATCTGGACCAGCTCACAGCCCCCAAAATTTATGTGAAACAAACCGTGAGCTATCTGAAACCTTGATTATCTTATGCCTTCTGTGACATCCAGATAATCAGGGCTGCTCAGCGCATCGATTCTCAGGATCTAACCTTCTCTTCTGCTGCTTGGACCTGCTATTGGGGTGTCTAGACTCTCTGTGGCTCTTTGTGGATTCCCACCATGAGCTACTAGTTCATCTGGCCACTGGGAGGAGCCATCCACTTGCTCCCTGTCCAGCTCGGGGCTCTGCACTGAATCTGGCACTGACTCAAAAGCACTGTTCTCCTCCTCATCATCATCTTGTGAGGAAAAGACCGTGCTCTCAGAAATCTTTGCGCTGTCGACAGAGGAGAAGCGGGTATGGCTGGAGAAGCGATTGTTACTGTCGTAACAGGAGGTGCTGTAGCAAGAAGTGCTGTAGCAGGAGGTACTGTAGCATGAAGTGCTGTAGCAAGAGGGGCTGTAGCAAGAGGTGTCACAGGCCTCACATTCGATGTCACCATTGGGCCTGGAGCTCGACTCGCTCTCGCTTCCTGTCCTGGGGTGTTCCCCATCCAACAGCCCATCATTTAAGTCAGAGAGTTGCTCATCCAAGGTCCCAGGAGGCACCATGCTCTGGCTGAAGGTCTCTTCAGCCTCATTTTCAAGAGGAGGCTCCGCTGCTACCGTCTCACTCTCACTGACCATCTCCTTCTCCAACGCCTCCTTGACTGTAGACTCCTCATCATTCTCTCCACCGTTGCCACCATCTTGCTCTTCTTCCCCATCACTGCTCATCTGTGCCGAGGGCAGGCTGTGGAGCAGGTTGTGAATCCGAATGTAGTGCGTGCGAGGGGTCTCTGGCTCACCGCAAGCTGAAGCTATGACGGTCTCAAGTTCAGACACAGGCAGGGAGCACGGCCTGTTTTTCCTCTTCGCTGTGGTCCTCAGCTGTAGCTTGCTGTCTTCCTCCTCCTGGGCTGAAGCCCCTTCTTCATCCTGACTCTTCTCTAGGTCCTTTCCAGCATGCGCATCTGCACTCACCTCATCAGTATCTAATGTGTCTACGCTGGTCAGGACTCCACCATCTCCCTGAGTACCAGAATTGACTTCGTTATTTTCCCTAACTTCAGTCTCAGGAGGAGACATGCAAGCCAGCAGAGCTGGCTGCTCTGTGAGGTCCGTAGCGCTCAAAGAAGGCAGCACTTCTCCTGGGATGGATTCCAAGGGCTCAGGAACTGGCACCGCATCAACCTCCCCATCTCCTGCTAGCTCTTCATTTAAGCTGTTCTGGTTGACTTCCCCAGGTGGTTTGACAGCCCCTGGGCTATCCACACTGTTCACACTGTATCCATTTAGCTGTTCTGGAGCTGTACTTTCTGAGGTCACTGTGTTGATGCATGGAGGCTCACCGAGGCTTTCCTCTGTGGGGTTGTTCACAGGGCTTTCCTGGAGGTCAGCTGGCTCAGGATCTGCACTAATGGAGACCTCTTCATCATCTGTATGAGACAGGAAAACAAATTACTTACTCCTTTAAGAAGAAATGTTGACTGAACCAGAAGCTTGGCTGTGGGGGTGCAGGCATCCACAGCAATCTGAGAAAATTAAAGGCATAAATTACAGTGTGAATTGAGTGGGCAACAGAGCAACTATCAAGAAATTATGCTTTTTTTGCTTGGCAGTCTTTGAACAGTGGATTTAACCATTATGGGGCTTACTCATGGTGGTAATTGGTATGCAGCACCCTGCCTCCTTGCAACATAACCTGAAGGTTCCCAAAACTCCTCTTTGAGCCAAATTCACATTGGAGGAATATCATGGGAATTACAAGGAAGTCTTCCCTGAGGTTTTAATGCCCTTCTTCCTGTCATGCTGAAGCTGACAGGACTCCACCACAGAGAACTTAAAAAATGTTTTTCACACTGCTGAAAGGTGAAAACATCTTTTGATGTGATCCTCATCTGCATCACCTCCTCCTAGATGCCAGAAAACCTGGGCACTTTCATGCCATCCAAATAATCAAAAGACAGAAGTCAGGGTTTTCCAGCAAGGGGCAGTCATGGTTTCCAGCCAGTAATGCAGCTGTTATTTGCTTGACAAAGTGTACCGGACAGAGCACTACCAAAGAGGGGCAAAATATCCTTGAGCCATGCTGTTGGGTCTCTGACAAGAAAACAAGGTTCAAATTCATATCATCATGACAGTGACTTCCTAATAACTATGAGCAAACGCGAACCGAAGCCAAGCCAAGGGTGAGGGAAGGAGGGGAACATCGAATGATTTGTTGTTCTATTTCTTCCATTAAAAATAATCAAAATGATGAAGTTTTTAATTATCTCTACTATTATGTTTTCCATTTTTACTTACGAAGTGGTCAAATGTGGATTAACTACAAATAAGAGCCCATCTACTGCTTCCCCAGGACAGATGATAGAGAAGCAGATGAGACTTTCATTCTCCACCCTCTTCCCTCTTCTCTTTGTAGATCCAGGCTTGAGGTTGGTGGCCGTGCCTGTGGCAGGGGGGTTGGAGCTCTATGATCCTTGGGGTCCCTTCCAACCCTTGCAATTCTATGATTCTATGATTCTCTCCCAGTGACATGGCAGAGTATTTGAGGCAGCCAAGAACAAAGGGATACAAGACACCAGTAGCTCTAAGCTAAGGGGAAGCAGGGAAGAAGTTGTGACTCACGATGCATCCTGTGACGCAGGACTTTATGCACTTTCCTTTAATTTAATTAATTCCAGCCAGGAATTAATTCAGATTTCCGAGGAGGAAAATGCAATGCAAACACCCCAAGATCTAGATAAACAATGGGTTAAGACTGAGAATTACCTGGGTGGATGGAAGAAGTTATCTCAAATCGGAACTGCAGCTGGCCACTGACATGATCTGTAGGAAGCCTGCGACCCAGAGTGTAGCTTACAACTCTGTCCCTGAAAGAAAACAAATACTGTCACAATACACTATAACCTACCCAATGTCTACTATGCATAGATAAAGCTGCTGTGTCCTACAGAAATACATAATGGATTTCAAAGGCTATTCAACTCAGCCATGAGGGCATGTTGACTTGCATACGAGAGAACAAATGGCAGAGAAGGAGAGGACAATGTCTTCAATTACGATGGAACAGCTGAGTCAGTGAGTAAGACAGGCTTCTGGGATACACAAGCACGTATGTATATATAGAGAGAGAACGGTTGGAATGGAACTGCTGCAGTATGGGTATGGAAATATTGACATGGGAAGCAAACAACTCCCACTTCAGCTACTGTAACAAGACTTTCTTCCCTGCTGATCTGACCATATCTATCCTTCTGCAGAACCTCACATTTCTGTACGTCCTTCCCTTCACCATCTGCATAAAATTCAGCTTTCCTGAACTTTCTTTCAAAATCCTCTAGAGGCCAATCCCCGCTCACCACCTTTTCAAGCTGGCTGAATGACTGCTCTTCATCTATTTCCACCCCTCTTACCTCTATGAAGCTGAAATATCAGGAGAACACCTTCCTGACAAGGTTGATCAATGACTCCATTCTGTCCTTGTGCAGGTCCCTCCCTTTGCCACACTTCATCCACCCCTCAGAACAGAATGAAACTATAGAAGAGATTAACTGCCCAGCTGCCCAAAATGAGGCTGAATCAATGTTTGCAAAGCATTTTTTGAGTGTAAATGGTTCACTAAATAGTAATATTTATGCATATCTTGAAGAAACACAGTTGACTTCCAGTTGGGCCCAATACTTGCTAGGATGGTTTCACATGCATCAGAAACTCATATAACTGAGACGATCTCCAGATTTGTGTATGATCTTTCTGAACTTGTGCACATACACTTGTGATCACATTGAGCTTGCCTGAGATTTAAAATCCACTATGGTATTACAACTAAGCCAGATCTAGATGCAGGTTGGAGGCACTGCTCTTGGCCAAATATATCCTCAGATAGACAGTGTTTACAATAAGGAAGTAAAATAGGAAGAGGTAATCAGAAGATGATGAGAAATCTTCCCATACAGAGGGAAGACAGTGCTATCAGTTACAGGGTTGCACCTTCCCCAAGCTGTTCTTTTCCATCTGGTTTCTAAAAAAGCTAGCCTATCTTCTCCACTTGAGAAACAGGGAGGTAGCTTAGTCTCTTCTGGTAGATTCAGCTGTCAATATCGCAGCCAGTTTCTGAACCAGCTGTTCAAAAACACTTCCAACAAGCTCAGTTTCCTGCTGTTCTGCTGAATTGAGATCCAATTTTCAGAAATGCCTTGTTGGGAACCACATTGCCTACGCTCTCCTTAGCAGATGACTCTTTCTCTCCCTGCTCCTCAAGGTCTGAACCTTAAAGTTTAGAGCCAACTATTTGGCTTTGTCTGCATACTATCCATCTTTCTAAAATTGGTTCGTGTCACTTTGGCAGCATACACCTTCCCAGGGCTTTCATGAAAGGGGAAGCAGGGCAGAGCTGGTGAGCTCAAGTGAACTGGTTATTCCTTGGCAGCAGGGTAGGGGCAGAAAGATTTAGTTACAACATGCCACATGTACTTTTTAAAAATTGCATTTCCACTTTCCAGAAATTAAAGGGAGAAGGAACAGATCTGGCATGATTTTAGCCCATATGTAATTCCCTGAAACATGAAAAAAGCCTGTTGATAACATTAAAATAATATCCAAATTGAAAATATTGCACTCTCCAGATTCACAGCCATGATACACAGAACGATTTTATCTCTTAAATGACAGCTCTCACTTTTCAAAATGCAATGGACAGCATTATAGAGGGAATTCTTTGTCAGGCCAATAGTCCTATAAATTCTAATTAAGACCAACATAATTCATCAGACAACTGTTAATTTAATAACTCCCCCTCAACATCATTATATCAATTATAATGATATATCACCAGGGACTTTAAAACAGCAACACACTTGTCAAACAATGAGAAGTAGCATAAGCAGCAAATTTACCCTATGGCATGTCTTTCCAAGAGGCGTTGAACTGGCATAGAGAGTTTTCCCAGGAAACGCTTGATAATCGGTCGGCTCTTTGCAAATTTGTCTTTAACTTCTATTTCCAGAACATCCGTGGGCAGGGAGACAAAGCTGAATAGCTGCAACAAAGGAAGAGCACAGAACATGAAGCTGGTGGCCAAGCAACAGGAACACACAGCTGCTAGTGGCTTCTCAACCTCTGTGTAAGTCTGGCTTTTTCACAGGACTGAGACGGTCCTTGGACTCCAAGGCACAGGCCTGTAAAACAGAAAGAGTTTGGCCTCAACGCAGGCCAGGTGAAAGCACCCTACAGGTACTGTGTAATGCTGCAGAATCAAATTTGGGCAACGTAGAATTCTAATTTATTCATGTCACAGTAGCATCCAAACACCCTAAACATGGCTCCCTATGGTCAGGATAATACACCTACAGAAATGTCATTAACTCTGTCCTATAAATAATTATTTATCTAAATGTAAGTGGACAGCTTATGTTTCCTGCTCCCCTCCAACTTCTAAAAACTTTAAACAACCGCCTCTAAGTACAACTGAACTGGCAGCGAGAAGAGATTTTGAGACAGCATTTCCTGTATTTTCAGATATGTCTTGAAATCTCTTCATCTCTTGCTCATCCCCGCCCCACCTTAAAAAGGGAAAAGTATGGGATGCATGAGGAAATGGCCAGCCTCTTTTCAATGGTCAGTGGAGATAGGACAAGGGGCAATGGCTGCAAGTTGGAGCACAGGAAGTTCCTCACCAAGACGCGGAAGAACTTTTACACAGTGAGGGTGCCAGAGCCCTGGGACAGGCTGCCCAGGGAGGTGGTGGAGTCTCCTTCTCTGGAGTTATTCAAGACCCGTCTGGACGTCTATCTGAGTGATATGTCCTAGGGAGCTGCTTTGGCCAGGGGGGTTGGACCCGATGATCTCTTGAGGTCCCTTCCAACCCCTACGATTCTGTGATTCTGGTGTGTCAGGCAGGAAAGACAAGCAGCATGCAAAGCCCTGGTGAGCACTCCCCGGTACCGCTGTGGCCGCCTGGCATTCCTTGGGTGCAATAAAGGCAGATTCCCACATTGTGGGATAAAGACAGAGAAAGACTAAGCACTCAGTTAGGCCCATGGCAGGCCTCCAGACTGGAAGGAGCAAGACAGACACTGAGAGGGCTGCCATGGCTTTTCAGAAAGGTATCAAGAATGAAGGCTGAAGGAGGAAAAGCGCTCTTAGAGTGCAAGGGAGTATCTGCTCAGGAAGAGAAGACAATTCAGGACTCCTCCCAAGAAGAAGACCTCCCCGTAAAGACTGTAGTAGCAAAGGTCCCTTGGCACACTGATAGGGAACGGTGAGGCACCGGGACACGCCGGGAAGCCAACCCCTTCCTTTCCCCTGGAGCATCAGCACAGCCAAGCGAATGTCGGTGGTATTAAACCCTTCCTTATTGGCGTAGCCTGAACAAGCCGAGGGGTTCACAGGGGTGCCCAGCCAGCAGCTGTGCCCAGTGTGTGGCATCAACAGGCAGGGAGAGGGCCTGCTGAACACAGGGACTGCCTGGGGGCCAGAACCCCCTTCCTCTGAAGGGTGCTGGGCAGAAGGGGGTAAGTGGGGGTGGAAGGTGGGGCCTGGGTGGGCGGGGCCTTGGTGGATGAGGCTTGGATGGACATGGCCTGGGTGGGCGGAGCTTATGCGGGTGGGGCTTGGGTGGGCGGAGCTCCAGTGGGTGGAGCTCCCCCACTATGTCACAGAGCCACCACCTGGCAACCCAGCAGTGACAGTGTCCAGGGCAGTAGAGAGGGCAGCAGCCTGCCCTGGCCCGCAGACAGAGCTGCCGCAGGGGCAGTTTGAAGCAGACATCTCAGAGGATGTCCTCAGGAGCTACTGCTGGAATCCCTCAGGGAGGAAGGCCTGGACGAGGCTATACTGGAGGTGCTTCACTGCAAGGGATTCTGCAGCCGGGCTACGCTGGAATCTTATCTGATGGATACAAATCCTGCTTCTGCCTGATGGATCCTGCTTATCTGATGGATACAAATCCTGCTTCAGCCTTGGGGAACGGGCAGAAGCTCTTCACAGCATGGGAACCACCACCTATCCCTGGAGGTGCCTGAGGTTCTCAGGCCTTTTCTGATGGAAAGCCATGGCCAGAGCAAGAGAATGCCTTCTGGAGAAGCACTGCAGAGCTCACCATCCTCATCTGCCAAGGAGCCAGGGGCAGCAGCACAGCTGTAAGAAATGGGATGTAGAGAAGTGGCAAGGGTCCTGTTGCTTTGCAGCACCCGCCGGTGTCCCCAGCAGGTGCAAAGGAAGGACACTTGCCCCCAGAGTCCATAAGGCTGGGGGCACCTGGCCACTCAGGGCAGCCCCTGAGATGGCTCCAGGCTGAGGGAGAACAGGGCTAGGGCATCTCCTGGGAGGCGTGACCAGCCGGTGGGAGGAGGGAGCCGGCCTTGCTCAGATGCTCAGGGAGTAGCCGATCGCCAGCTCTGCTGCTGGGGTCAGGAAGGAATTTTCCCCCAGGGCGGATTGGCACTGGGCCCCGGGGGTTTTTTGCCTTCCTCTGCAGCACTGAGCAGGACCCCTTGTCAGGGCTCCTCTGCTCCATCTGGGCTGGCTCACTGCCCGCTGCTGCTCGTGCACCACGAAGGTAACGCCTCGTGCCCTGCAGCTGGGGGGAGGAAGGCTTTTTTCCCCCCTGGCAAGCTACAAGCTGTGCCTGGGGGTTTTTTGCCTGCCTCTGTAGCACTGAGCACAGCCCCTTGTCAGGGCTCCCCCGCACCGTTTGGGATGGGTTCTCTCCTGCTGCTCTGGTACCTGCAAGGTGCCACTCGCGCCCTGGCTCTCTCCGGCTCTCTTGCCCCCGACAGGTTTGTATGGGAGCGAGCTCTGCTCTCTCCTTGGCTCCATCTCCCCAGCGCTTCTTGCCTCTGCCCAAATGCCTGTGCTTGGAAGGGCCCCGGGCTCGCTGTAGCATCCGGCAGTGGCTGCCCCTTTCCAGCTCTCCCTGCAGGCAGGGGAAGCACAGGGCACGCACAGGGGCACTGTTCACGCGTCGGTGGCCAAGAAGCACAGCCCAGCCAGTTTGGGAATACAAAAAGGATGCTTTTGTCATCAATGGCTGCCAGATTTGGGAAAATATGCCACAGGACCACACAGCACCTCCTCAGCTTTTTTGGTCATTTTCATCATCTTTTTCTGCCTCTTTTTTATGTATGATCAGTCCTGATGGTCATTGTTCATGTCCTGGCTTTGGATGGAACGGGCACTGTTTAGCCTGGGTGCCTGCGTCTGCCTTCTGCAGCGCTGGGACTGGCCTTTGCCAGGCTGCCAGGGATGTTTTTTCACACCTGAAGACTACATCAGCCTGCTCCTGTCTTCATGACGGCGAGCACTGTCTGTGAACAGACTCAGAAAAATAAAGCATAATCCTACTTATATCCTTTGTGTGATGTGTCCTTGAAAGGGGTTCTGGAGTTGGACAGCTCCTGGCCTTTGAAGCAAAGGGCAGACTGAGCACTGGGTGATGCATGGTGAGCATGAGAGATGGGTTATGTTATGCTCAAAGAGCTCTGACCTGGCTCTGAGGGTGCCAGTCAGGAGACAGTGGCAGAGCCAGACAGAGCTACACCAGGGCTCGGGCAGGGCCAGAAGGCCCCAGGCCGAGTGGAGACACATCCCCGGGGCCCTGGGTGGGAGACAGTGGGAGTGGGAGTCTCAGGGGAGGGGAGGCTGGTCCCAGCCAGTGAGGCCCACGAGCCCCCCAACAGCCTGACAGGAGGAGACCTGCACTGCTCAGATGGTCTCCTGTAAACATTGATTGTTGCCCGCTCCAGAGGCAAGAGCGTTGGGCTGGATGGACCTTCCCTCTCATGCAGTACTGCTGTGCTCAGGCTTTTGTGCTTTAGCTTTTCCTTCTACAGCACCCTGCCTCCCTACCAGCTGAAGCTCTGACAGAAGAGATATTCCCTGCAGCAGGGGAGAAAGAGGTACCATGACAGTACGAGCTTCTGCTGCTGTTTGGAAACACTGGAGTAGACAAATGTCCCTGGAGGCGTGAGTAGGTCACAGGGAGATTCTGTGACACTGATGCGAGACAGGCAGAAGCATGGCTGCAAGTTAGAGTACAGGAAGTTCTTCACCAACACGTGGAAGAACTTTTACACAGTGAGGGTGACAGAGCCCTGGGACAGGCTGCCCAGGGAGGTGGTGGAGGTTCCATCTCCGGAGATATTCAAGACCCGTCTGGACACCTATCTGTGCAGAATGAGCTAGGGAGTCTGCTTGGTCAGGGGGGTTGGACCCGATGATCTCTGGAGGTCCCTTCCAACCCCTACGATTCTGTGATTCTATGAAAAGTAGATATATTAGATAACCTGGCCTTGCTTGCTCCTTGGCTGGCTAAATTCAGCATAGACTTGGAGCTGATGACACAGGTCACTGAATAATTTTTTATCAAGCAGGTAAGATACTACGAGAATATAATCAATCAAAAAAAAAAAGTACATCTCTGCTCTGGTGCAGAATAGTAGAAAAACTGATACTGCTGTTCACCTAGCTGAAAGGTCTGTATTGAACTGTATGATAATTTCTGTAGTAAGTGAATATTGAGATGGAAGAAATGATTTTCTAGCTTTCCTGCTGCCAGAAATAATCTTCACAACAGAATCATGCTCTAGGTTATCAAGGACTGGAGTTAAGCCCTAAATTCCTTGCCCTACGGAATCATGATCTAATTTTCAGAATGCTTAGTTCAGACAGCTTCAAGTGAAACTAATGTGAGTGAAGTATTTTGCTAATCAGGCCCTGCAAACCAAAAATAATTCAACAAATACAATTTGAATTACAGCTGAAGTGTTATTTTCTTCTACATCTTTGCAACAGGTTACCAAAGAAGATAATCCCAACAAAGGGGAGAACATTAATCCCCATGTATATTGAAAGCTGCCTTAAAACAGACAAAAGTTGCATCACCATAACTGTTTTGCCTGCTAAAAACCTTGGGTAACTGCCACTTCACGACACTCACAAGGAAAGCAGAAGAATGGAATGAACTGTAACTTACAGCAATTCTCCATTTAATGAGTTCCCCATTATTATAATGTTGACACCTATACTGTAAAAAAGTGTCTGTAGGGTAGATCATGCACACACACAAGTAAAGACTGAACTGCTCCTAAGTGGAAAGTAAAAATATAAGTTAATGATCTGCACCTTCTTATGTTATTAATATTTTGCCTTGAGGTACAACTCTGAAACAAATCAGAATCTGCATGGATGTTTGTTTCCACAATATCAGGTGGAACCAAGCCAGAGAGTTCCTTTCTCATACAAGAAACATGCTGATGGCTTCCAGAGTAATTATCAGCACCCGAGCTGGGAGTATGGATGCACGGAGCAAGGTGTGTTTGAATCACAGAACATTAGGTGTTAGAAGGGACCTTGAAAGATCATCTAGCCCAACCTCCCCTGCCAGAGCAGGGTCACCCAGACTAAATCACACAGGAACTCATCCAGACGGGTTTGGAATATCTCCAGAGAAGGAGACTCCACAGCCTCTCTGGGCAGCCTGTCACAGTGCTCTGTCACCCTCACTGTGAAAAAGTTTCTCCTTATATTCACATGGAACTTCCTATGCTCCAGCTTGCACATGTTGCCCCTTGTCTTTTGCTGGCCATCACTGTGAAGAGCCTGGCTCCATCCTCCTGACTCTTGTCCTTTACATATTTATAAACATTAATAAGGTCACCTCTCAGTCTCCTCCAAGCTAAAGAGGCCCAGCTCCCTCAGCCTCTCCTCATAAGGAAGGTGTTCCACTCCCTTAATAATCTCAGTTGCCCTGCACTGGACTCTTTCAAGGAGTTCATGTCCTTCTTGAACTGAGGGACTCAGGACTGGACACAATATTCCAGGTGTGATCTCAGCAGGTCGAAGTAGAGGGGAAGAAAGACTTCTCTGGACCTACT
The DNA here is from genome assembly GCA_022605575.1 of Laterallus jamaicensis coturniculus. Lineage (NCBI taxonomy): Eukaryota > Metazoa > Chordata > Aves > Gruiformes > Rallidae > Laterallus > Laterallus jamaicensis. The sequence goes on along the minus strand of JAKCOX010000031.1, from coordinate 3,441,014 downwards.
AACCACACCCCTTCTAATACACCCCAGGTTGACTCAGGCCTTCCTAGCTATGAGGGCACTTTGCTGGCTGATTGTCATCTTGCTGTACCCCAGGTCCCTTTCCTGGTCCCCAACCTATATTGGTAGCCTGGGGTTGTTCTTCCCCAGATGCAAGACCCTACACTTGCCCTCGTTGTATTTCATTAAATCACTAAGTCTTCTTTGGCTAAGCAGTGTATCATCAGTTTTGACCCTGATCAGCAGTAAGCCATTAGGATTCTCCTCTCACAAAGATTTTACACAGCTGCCTCCTGTAGATTCACTCTCACAGAGACACAAATCAGAATCAAAGCTACGTAGAATCAGCTGACGCATTCATACTCTCACACTATCTCAGTGACCTAAATATAAATCTGGATTTACATTATTGCTGCCATGTCCAAGCAAGATCTGAAAACTCTGGAGTAAACACCATTGAAGGAGGTTCAGACAGTAACATACTTTTCAGTGCCTATTTGCATCCAGATCCAACAATGATTTTACATACACAGATGATGAACTTTCTTAACATAAACAGTTCTTGTGAGAGTTTAATGCATGACATATATGGTAAAGAATGAAGGCAGGTGCTAATGCTGATCTTGCAGAATATCTTTGTTATCTCTTTATAAGGTAGCAGAGCCATTTCCAGAGCTTGAGAATAGTTTTCATAGAAAGACAGCTAATGATGATGATTAATTCCCATGTTTTATTCTTAATGATATTATTTGCATCCCTGAATATGGATAGATCACAGTGATCCACAGCCCTCAGTCACATTATCAAGGATGTTGAAATGCACAGAGTATGTCCATTAGTACCAAGTTAAGTGCAAGTCAAGCTCTTTAAAAATAAAACAACTGGTGAAAGGTAGGTAAATTAATACACTGGTGACAGGAAGAATAAGGCTCTTGATTTGGAGTTGAATAAGAAATATAATTAGAAATAAGATTTATTTGTGATATCCATCATGCCACAGGGATGATACAAGCAGGAGTAAATATTAAAAGGCTTTAAATTATATTTGATGAAGACAGATTTAGTCTTTCAGCTGAATATTTCATTAGTGAGTTTATCATTCCAAACACTCCAGTGAAACAATTACACTCCTAATGGACGCGCTACTCTCCCTCTGTATTATTCTGCTCCCCATTCAAAATGTCCTCTACGTACCACTACTGTCCCATACCACACTACTCATATGAGCAATTCAATAAGCTTGTGAGGAATTCCAGTTTCTTAAACATATTGTGGTACTCCTCAATGACAATAAAAAATTGCAGAGTTAGCAGTGTCAAGCACAGAGCTCCACTGCTAACAGAGGCTGGGACATGCCCACACGTAGTTCAAGAGAACCCTGGGATTGCAAATTGGCCTCCTAGATTTCTCCCTCAGACTCACTACCTCCCTGGATTGGAAACAAGGAATAATAATAATAATAAAAAATCCCTCCCTTCTATTTCATGTATTCCACATCGTTCAGAGTTACCAGTTAAGGGCTCATCACAAATTCTGATGGCTTAGACAATTTTGAAAGATGTCTCTTACTTCATTAATGGCAAATTTCAGCCCTAAGACATCAGAAATTTGCAAGAACGTCTGGATAAATAAAGTGCAAACACTGCGTAAAGAGTCAGGGTTTTCTGTAGTCTCTCATATGTTTACAGATTTATTAGCACAGTATAGACTGAAAATATTTGAGGACTCTCATAAACACTAATGTACAAGATTAGCGACTCTTAGTCTTCTAGATGCAGAATTTCCAATTAAAATGCATTTCCAGAAAAATAATGTATTTTTAAAAAAATCAAGACCTTTTTTTTACATCGTAACCCATTCCTGAAGAAACTGAAGTTATCTTGGGCTTTCATACTTCAGTCATCAACAGATATTCAAAAACTGCAGCTGTAAAATCACAGCTTTTCTGTGTAGTCAAACTGTGATTTACACTTTACCTGGTCATGTATGCAGAAATGTTATACAGTGAAGCTACCACCCACCAGGCTTTACTCAGTCCCAGTGACACCTTTGGCAACTCATACTGAATCCACAATCTGGATTTCACTGTACCAATATAGGATTTACACTTAGGTGTAACTGCCTCCAAGTTTCTGCAGCGGATCCTTTTGTATTTGGCAGTAGAAGGGGGAAAAGTTTACCTAAGTTAAACAATAAATAAGTAGTTGTGATGTTCCTGTTGCTTTTTTCATTTTGGACTTCTGGTAAAATGATGCAATGATTTCTGTGAGGCCATGGTGGGATTGTCAGCATCTAATGCTCTAAATATTAGATCAAAAACAGAACAAATACAACCTGCTTTAGTTTAAATTTATTTCTATTAAAGCATCTTTAATGGTTTAACTTTCTTCTGTAAAGATCTACCTTTGATCAAGAACCCCCCACTTGCGTCGCTCTAGATGTATGCTACATCAGGTAGCACCCATTCTATCAGCCAACATAAAGCCTCAGGAAAAGCAGAGAGCTAACATAAACCCCAGACAGTACGACATGGCTACTTTGTCAGAGCATCTTTCAGTCCCAGTACTGCTGGGTGGTCCATCCTATGCCAGTCCCGCATTCACAATCCCAGAATCAGTGCCTGAGTTACAAATCTGCATCACAAGAAAAGCAGTTACAAACCAGCACTCAAGACAGTCAGTCGCATTTGTGTCATCTTGGCATTTGTGCAGGCAGCATCCAAACCTGATGGCTCTACCACTGATGAGGGGCTGCACTTCAGAAGCCCTGTCTCCCCAAACCACCTCCCGCTGGCATTCAAGCCCCTGACTTTTTCCTTCTTCTGACTTCCTGTTAGTAATCCGAAGAGACACGGTACGTGAGAACTTATTTGAGTGCAGTATTTCTGAAAGGTTGTGGGTTATCTGAGGTGCTCAGAGTACAACTTATATCCATGAAAATACCGTAGTTCTGTTCATCAGGCCCGACACATTAACTACTGCTTGTCTTGCAAAAGAGTACCGAACACCTCTGGTGATGCACACCAACTAATTCTCCAGTGAAATGCAGGTATCTTCAGAGTGATACAGCTGCCACCTAGAACACTGTTTTGTGCCTCAGCTATAATTTAGTAATATTTTTAAAGGCTGAGGCAAAGAAACAAAGAGTGAAGCTCTAGGGAGTTGAGATTTTATCCTAGTACTGGACTCCCACTTTAAGGCAATTCAGTCTTCCAGAGCTAGAATTCAATGTGTCATTTAACAGATGACACTTCCTACTACTTTAAATATGCTGGATGGTTGCAACAGCCAATTTTTATGGTCATCTCACTGCCCATTCCTTGAGGCTCCCTATCCACTCATCAGTAAATGAACAAAACCAGAAGAAGCAGTTAGCTCAAACTGCCACAGTTAAGAAATACCATAAATAGGTCTAAGGGAAAGTCCAGAGGCCTGAAGCACTTTATCTGCAAAACCAACAAGAGAATTTCCTAACCAGCTGGAGGTACATGAACTACGTTTTAAACCACTTTGCTTTGTTACTTAGGATTCCCAATGATTTCTATTGATGGTCTGAAGAGTCTATCACAGTACTGTTTGATGACAAATTAAATCTTCTTAAAGGAGCGTTTTCCATGGAATATGACAGTAGACACATTGTCTTAATATGAAACAATATGGGAATAATGTCATTATTTTTCTTATCTCAGTATTAGAAGAGATACAGTCAACATTCACCCTTCTCAATTCAACCAGATGAAAAGAGGATTTTGGAAGTGGGGACTTCCTTCTGAGATTTACCTGTATGAAGACACTTGGTATTGTTTTTATTTTCTACAGCTGCCTACTTCTCCTTGTTGACCATACAGAGGCCTAGCCACTGTCAGTAGCTTGTCTGGATTTCCTCCAAAGTACTGCCATGGGTCAGCCCCAGCCGGCAGCTGAGCACCACGTGCCACTTGCTCATCCCTGCCCTGGTGGGATGGGCAGAAGAATGGGGAGACAAAGGCAAACCTGGTGGTTTGGGATGAGGACAGTTTGCTGGGACAGCACAGGGAGAAGGAAATAACAACCACGGGCTTTATAACAGAATGTACACAACAGTGATAACACAAGGCACTTCACTGAACCGATGGCTGACCAAGACGCTCAGTCCTGGAGCTGCAGAAAGGTGCCCCTCTCCAACTAGCCCCCTTTGACGGTGAGCACGGCGCCACATGACATGGAACACTCCCTTGGCCAGCTCGCCTCACCTGTCCTGGCTCCTTGTGAAAATGAACTGTCCTAGCCAAAACCAGGACAGTGCTTGTCATTTGCTATTACATACGGCAGTATTCATCCCTTAGGCTTAGCAGAACCTTATGCTTCTGTGGGCATGTGAAAACATATAGAAATATCACAGAATGACTCCTCTCTATCAGTAGAAGATACCACCTGGGCTTTAATCTGTCTTAGCAAACGATTCTCAGTGTGCGGGCTCTTTCACCTTGTATAGAACCCTGCCACAAGTGTCAAAATATTATATGCTACTCTTCACTCTCAGTAAGAAATGTCCATGTCCTTATGTCCTCTTGTACTGCGAACCAGAGCAATGGAGTAATAGCTGTCTGTCAGGATAACACATGCTGAACAGTATTTGAACAGGTGTGAAATGAGGATGACTATGAATATCACATGAAACAGATGAAAAATCGCCTGAGGTATCATGGTGCTCTCTGAGTGTTCTTATAATGAAGTGGTTACTATGCAAAAAGAACAAGATTTGAGAGGAGAATACCAGAATGAATTAATATAAGTAAATTAATCCTCTCTCAGTCTGTAGGACTTTATTTTGGTGTTGAAGTGCTACAAAATGGAATCAACTCCTTCACTTATGAATTTACCCAAGGCTAATCAAGAAAATATACAAAGATACCAACCTGCAGCTATTTCTATAGCTTTACTTCCCTATTCCAGAGTTTTTCAAGTTTAGCAGCCAAAACAAATTAAATATGTCATTTAACTGGGAAAAAAACCCCCAACCAAACATCTGGCTTCTATTTACGTGGAATGACAGAGAATCTTAGGAAGAATCAATCTTCTGAAATAATATATTGTCTAAATTCTGTTTATTTTTTAGTTTTAAACACCAAGTTTGGAAAACAACTAAACTGATCCATTTAATGAAATAACTATTACTCCTCAACATTTTTCACTTCATACATTCATATCCACCAGTGAAAAAGGTGGACAGAAGAATGGCTACCACCCCAATTCAGCAACAGTTTGCAGCTTTCCTTCTCCCCTTGTCCCACAAAAGTATAAGGGAAAGTGAGGCCTAGGGTCTTCTAAAGCAAAGACTTCGGACCAGCTGGTGTGCATGGACTGCTACAAAAATGCTTACAGCTGACTATCCCAGTATCAGCTGAAGTGAATGCAGAAGGACAACATGCTAGCATGCTGGATGACAGCTCATCTGTTTCAGACTCCTTAGTGACTAAGAGGCTACCAACAGAAAGAGAGAAGCAGCATGCTTGCATGCAATCAAGAAAACCAGGGGGCTGAACAATGAAGCTGGAAGCCAGCTGCGCTCTTTTGCTTTCTGGTGTCCATAATTAGGCCATTTCATTGTTTCTCCTTTTCTTGCTGCCAAACTCTACTGGAAAAAATTTTTCAGACCACAGAATCAACCACCCCACATGGCCTAAGGAGAAGACACCCTTGACATTTTATCAGGGCCACATTCTTACTCTGAGGTTATTTTATTCTCCACCAGTGCAAAAGGATGTTGAAGTGAGAACAAATTACAGTGGCTGAGGGTTGCCTTTGTTGGGAGAAGACTCCTCACCAGTACTTGGTTCTTCTAGAAAGCTTATTTTCAGCCTCCATCAGCACAGCTGCTGCATCTCTCTGAATAAGGACAGACTGTGTGTCACCTCAGCAGTTAACACTGGCTGATCCAGAACGATGGGATCACAGCCCTATCTTGGGTCCTCCTTTGAGTGTCAACTCTTGGCATCCACACTTGCTGCCAGCTCACACAATCACATGTACTGAGTGTGAGATACATACAGCAAGTTTCTCCTTTGTGCCTGTCTGCCTCTAGGCCTGTGTCTTACGCACTTTACTGAAAGATCTCTGCCAACTTCCTGATCCTCCGTGTCAGTTTCAGCTCCTCAGCTTGACCTGGGACCCCTCAGCCAGATACATCGTACGCTTGGAGCTACAGAGTAGTTATGACTTAGTGGATGCCTCATGACAGGACCTTCCACTTAATTAAGTCCTGTTAGAAGGCATTTTTCTCAGACTAGCTTCAAGCTCACGCCCCTTTGCCCCTGCCATAAAACCTCCCCCAGATAGGCTCACCTGTCTTGCATAACCTGATGTGGGACATAGCTGCTTGACCATCCTCCTCCAGGTTGAAGTATTCAGTGACATTTCTGCTGTCTTTCTGCCCACACTTCCACTTCCATGTCTACACCATTTGACCCAATTATCCCTAACCAACTTTACAATTTGCATTTTAATTTAAAGAAATCTATTTAGTCAATATACTTTTACTCTTTCTTGCAGTGGAGATATTTGTCTGACAGGGAATGCCAGTAAATTACACCCATTATGTCAGGCTCCTTTAATTCCAAAGAGATTCCTTATTCTTTGCTGTCTGTTGCCATTTCGCATGTAATTTAGAAACAGCAGGCAGCAATTGAACTCTCAGATTTCATTAATACCTACTAAGCCCTTCCAACAAGCAGCAGCAGACTGGAGAGTATGCTTCAAGGTGATGGGCAAATGTGTCAAAGTTGCCTTTAATTTATATTGCTACTGACACTTTTCAATCACACAGATCCTCTTCATATGCATGTTATATTTGTTCTGCTTTATATAATGCCTCCTCTCTCTGTAAGAACACTATGACAATCTAGCTGCAGCCTTTTGTACTGCCCAAGTTTAGTTTTCAAGTCTGGGTTATGCTGCCTTCAATAATTAACAACTCCATAAATTACATCCACAAAGTACAACCCATACTGAAAAATGTAATGTATCGTTTGCATTAAGACAAAGCAATCAGGCACAGCTAGGACAACTATTTAGCCAAGAAAGGAATTACCCCCAAACAAAAACCAAGAAGGATTCTGCTAGAGTAATTTCCATGCTTTAAAAAAAAGACTCAGCTCAACACTCAAACTGCTTACCTCTCCTTGCCAGATTGGGTTAACAGTGTTACACATGATCTTAGATCTCTTCTCCTGTCCATGGTGAGGAAGTGCTGGGAAGATGCTGTGTTTTCCAGGCTGGATGGAAATCTTCAGATACGGATCAGGATTGAAGAACATTCCTTTCTTCAGACCAAAAGCCTGGAAATCTGAAAGAAGTTAAATAACCTGATTATTTTTCACATTCCAGGTAGCTCTTTGGGATATTAGGAGAAGCATACAGGAAACTGGTTAGGAATTCAAATAATAAGGCAGGCATATGAAAAAATAAGTTTCTTGTGAGGTAAAGCCAAACCCTGATGATCTTGTGATTTAGGATTTACAAATAATTAGATAATGAAATTGCAAATTTTACCACCTGGTTGCACAGAATGACATTTATGCAATTTCAGTGATCTGTTGATTTTTCTAAGGACCTAAGCACTTGCTTAGCCTGACTCCAGGGACAGGACTATTCTGAAAAGATACCCATTCATGTAGTCACAAAGACATGGCATTTGGTCTCCAAAATACGTCACTTCTTCCAGGTATCAATTTTCCCTGTCTATGAATCTTAGCTTTTATACCACTTCTCTCTACACAATATATTTTTTCACATTTTTTCTACTTTGAAACATTTCCTTCCCTGCATGGGTTAACTTTATCTGTAGTAACATAGGAAAACTCATGTATACAACGTCCGATATATATGTCCAAGGTGTTCTAGCTGCAAACCTCCCAGTGAGCATTGTCGTGCAGACAAAAAACTTCAAACTTTACTCATAATGTTCTTGAGAAGGACACAAAATCTACTGTGATTTATCCCCATGAAGCCAATGAAATACAAACCAATCTACAGGTATATAATTAATTTTGGATAAACAGCTACAAAGTAAAGCTTTATTTCAGATAGGGCTATAAACACTGAACTTTCTCTTACTGTATTGAAAAGATACAAAGTATTAGTCAAGATAGTGTCCAAAACTGCTTAGAAGTATACCTAACAATTCAATTTAAATGCATATTTTTTTCTTATAGGCAGGTTTTGAGAATATTAATTTTCACAGTCTTTTAATTCTCTTCTGATTAAAAACCCAATTATTCTGGCAGATCGCAGGAGACCATGTAAACCCCCCCCAGGCAGATATTTTGGATGAATCTGAAAATAATACACGTTCTACACTAACATCAGCTTTTTTTTTTTTCTTTTCAGAAAACAGCTATATCAAGAACAGGGATAAGATTTACCCAGTTGTATTTTGCTTCCTTAACATATGGTAATAGCCAACACAATAAAAAGTGCAAGTTAAAAAGAACTGGCTTTGTTCGGGTTGGTTTTAATCATCTGTTGCAGCACACGATTCATGTTGCAGATATTCAAAAGCTGTTGGACAGATGGTCCTGAAACAGACTGCATTTAAAGAACCTCATTCTTATGACATTCTCTAACTATTAACAACAAAAAGAGAGTATCAGTACTAATGATCCATTTGAAAGTATTTTGCTGGCACTGTGCATGGCCATGCTCCCAACAACACCGTTATAGAAAGAAAACGTATGTGGTTCAAACTGATGACACTGCTTTGTTGATGGGTTTGGGGTTTTTTTCCCCTGTGTGTACAATCTCTATGTAACCAGCACGTATCCCATCTACCAGCCCTGCTAAAATGTTACATGGAAAACTCTTTTGCTTTGGAAGTTGTACTGTTAGAAATACATTCCAGAAATAGAAATTGAGATTGCAAAAGCACTATGAATGACAAGGCCCAGCAGTGTAATAGTGTCAGGCTGCTAACATATGAGAGGAGAGAAAGACCTCTGGGATCTTATTTTCTTTCTCTGATGTTTCCTCAAAAGATTCTGAAACTGAAATATTTATTGCTGTATATCTTTCTGATTTCTTTTCCTTCAAAGAGAGCCTGCACTGTCTTTGGGTACCACTGTGCAAAGAAATGGTCTATTGATAGGCAGAAAGGAAAATAACTAGCACTCAATTATATATACTTATATATTATGTATCATAAAGAACATACATATTATAATAACCTACCAGCCTATTTCCACTTATGGGAATTAAGCACAGGTGAAGATACTCCTAACTTTACTACTCTCAATTTTGTACTTGAACAAGAAAAAATAATTTAGCTAAGCTAACAGGAAATGTTGTCATTTTCTTGCTGAAATTGCGTAACAAAACATTAAAAAAAAAGTAATCTAGAAACTTCAATTTTTAATGTCTAACGCATGCATATGGATAGCAGAAATAGATCTCTCAAGGACAGGTATTCCAGTTATATTTACGTATATCACCACAAGTTCTCAGCACCATGCAAAAAGTGAGCATCAAGAATACAACAAAAGCTCTGAGTAAAGCTACAGGGCATCTGAAGGTATCCAGAAGTATTAATTGGAAATGGAACCTATAGATGCTGTAACTTGTTCTAACCAAAGGCTCAAGTACTCTCTTACCACTACTGTGTAACATCCCAACTCAACTCGAGTACTGTGTGTGCAGTTTTGGGTGCCACAGGACAAGAGGGACACAAAAATATAGGACACTGTCCAGAGGACAGCAAAAAAGGTGGTGAAGGGTCTGAAGGGGAAATCTTATGAGGAGAGGCTGAAGTCCCTTGGTTTGTACAGCCTGGAGAAGAGGAGGCTGAGGGGAGACCTCACAGCTGTCTATGGCTTCCTGACGAGGGGGGGTGAAGGGGCAGGAGACCACCTCCTGTCTTTGGTGACCAGCGATTGAACGCAAGGGAATGGCATGAAGGGGATGTTTAGGCTGGATATTAGGAAGAGGTTCTTTACTGACCGGGTGGTTGGGCACTGGCACCGGCTCCCCAGGGAAGGGGTCACCGCACTGAGCTTGACTGAGTTCAAGAAGCATCTGGACGATGCGCTCAGTGACACGCTCTGACTTGGACTTGATGATCCCTATAGGTCCCTTCCAACTCAGGATATTCTATGATTCCATGATAAGAACATCAGCTACTTTGCTTCCCCAGATGAAAGTATTTTACTCTCATTTGTATTGTTTTCAGAAAAAGCTTCTGAGGATATTTAAGTGATGGTTTAAGCTTAACTGAATTGAAATCTTTGGTAAAACCAGTGAATTCCAGATGGCTTGGATGTGTCCTGCTGTACACCATAGTTTTACCGTGTATTTCTTTGAGGCAGACAAGGAAATGCCACAAACATAATTCATCTATGCTTTGCAAAGGTGTGTTTTCATCCAGTCACTCACAAAAAATCCGTAATATGCCATATGTCAGTTTCCCGTTTCCTCATAAATCACACTTTAGCATGAAAGAGATTATACACATCCATCAGTTTAAAAATGTCAGGCCATCTCTCATGAAAAATGACAGAGGAAGGAATCCAGTTGGAGACATAGCAACCATAGACTCTTCACTGATGCAGATTTTCAGTAATTATAAATAGACGCACCCTAATCCAGCTAGGCTCACTTTGTTCTACAAAAATGGCTTATATAAACATCTGCTGGTGACGCCTCTAAGTGAATTATGAATTTGTTCCAGCTTCAGGGCTTCCCTTCCAAATATGTACATGGAGCTGCTGGAGTGAGTCCAGAGGAGGGCCACAAAGATGATCCAAGGGCGGAAGCACCTCTTCTATGGAGACAGGCTGACAGAATAGGGCTTGTTCAGCCTGGAGAAGAGAAGGGTCCTGGGAAACCTTATAGCAGCCTTCCAGTGCCCGAAAGGGGCCTAAGAGGAAAGCTGGGGAGACTGTTCACAAGGGCATCTAGAGATAAGATGAGGGGTAATAGTTTTAAACTAAAAGGGGGTGGATTTAGATTAGATAGAAGGAAAAATCTTCACTGTGAGGGTGGTGAGGCCCTTGCACACAGGCTGCCATGTTGGATGGGGCTTTGTGCAACAGGGTCTAGTGGAGGGTGTTGCTGTCCATGGCAGGGGAGTGGAACTAGAGGATCTCTGAAGTCCCTTCCAACTCAAACCTTTCCATGATCCTATGATATGTTGATTTTTGTGTGTCTGAATAAGACCCGAGGAAGCTTTGCTGTAGGTCACTTGCACGCATGCACCCTCCGTCCCTAAGATGGGCCATAGGCTTCCTTGCTTGCCTTGTAAATAATTGTTCTGTAAATCTATTTCGCACACAGCATCATAAACTTTGGGGCACTGATAGCGATGGAGACTCTATTTTGGCGGCCACTTGGAAACGAGCATGTATTTATTGGCAAAACACAGGACCAGGTGAGGATACCAATTCTGTTAGACACAGGTCAAACACATCTGTGTTTGACCAGGTTTGAGTTTGCCTCAATACAAGTAACTAAGCTTTCAAAAGACACAGGGAGAGGGCTGATCTGGGTTTGAGAGTCATATTTTGTCATGCTCAAAAGGGAGAACCTTGCCAAGGTGGCGCAGAAGGCTAATGGTGTCTTGGCTTGTATCAGAAATAGCGTGACCAGCACGACCAGGGAAGGGACTGTGCCCCTGTACTCAGCACTGGTGAGGCTGCACCTCGAGTGCTGTGTTCAGTTTTGGGCCACTCACTACAAGAAAGACATTGAGGTGTTGGAGTGTGTCCAGAGAAGGGCAACCAGGCTGGTGAAAGAGCCGGAGAGCAAGCCTGGGGATGTTTAGTTTGGAGAAGAGGAGGCTGAGGGGAGACCTTGTCACCACCTACAACTACCTGAAAGGAGGCCATAGAGAGATAATTGTGGATTTCTTCACCCAAACAACAGGTGATAGGACAAGAGGGGATGCGCTCAAGCAGGTTCAGACTAGACATTAGGAAAAAGTTCTTCACTGAAAGGGTTGTCAGGCATTGGAACAGGCTGCCCAGGCAGGCGGTTTTGTCACTGACTTTGGATATATTTAAAAGATGGGTAGATGAGGTACTTAGGGATATGGTTTAATATGGTTTAATAGAGGACAGGTATGGCTGGACTCGATGATCTCAAAGGTCTTTTCCAACCTAGTGATGCTGTGATTCTGAGATTCTCTGATGACAATGATCAGCAAAACTATCACATCTAATATGGCAAAATATAGCATATAATCCAATGTACAATAGATTAGTGGCTTGATCAGATACTGAAAAAGGTTCTGCAACTGGTTCTACAAGAGGTTAAATCAGATAAAGTGGTTCTTTCTGCTCTCAGAAATCACGGTGTAACTACTATTGTCAAAATGACCCTTAGCAAACATGATCCTATTTTCAGTTGTGATTTATGCTCTGACTTCCATAAGCTGGCAACTGATATTACCTGAATGTCTGGTCTGAAAGCCACACAAAAATAACTAACACCATTTCTCAGAGAGGTGTGATGAGGATAGATGCCTCAATGTTTGCGAAATATTCAGATCATTTGAAAAGAACACTTACAAATAAAGAGTGTGCAAACACATGGAATATGTAAAACATTCAAGCTTGAAAAAAGTTATTTGATGCAACGTATAACTAGGAAGCATATCATGCAATCCTCATGATAACACCTTCTAAATATACGATCCAACAGAATGGCTTCAAGGGCGTTCAAGCGAACGTGTTATATTGCTGCTAAACCATGAACTTTCCGTGAGGTGGCTGGTCCATCTTGGGAAGCTTAGCACATTCCTTGCTTCCGTCCGTCATGCGAGCGAGCTCTGACACTTCCTGCTGCCTTATCAGAAGTGTGACATTCACTGGTAACAGCAGGAAAGTCACATCGTGAAGTAAACGCAAAGTGACTGCATAGATTTCCTTAAAGGGTGCACTTGATCGAGCTGTATTACACTTAAGAGTATTTCTCTTGGTGTTTTAAATAATGGAAGTCATCACATAAACAATTCAGAAGCTTAATCATGGGTAATTATCTTCTTTGAGATCAGTGTAGAGCAAGCCTATTAATCTGAACTAACCTTTGACAGGAACAACTTCCAGTCTCTAAAGAAGAAAACGTGAAGAAAGCAAATCTACTGATATAATGCATTCTCTCAACTGTTTCTATTCTCAAGAAGCCAGCAATCTCCTTCTGCCCTGAAGCGTCAGTTTATACTTTTTTCTTTGTTTGACATTTTTATTCAGTCCAGTTTTTTCTCAAGCAAAACTTCCAGTGAAACTAGTTGGATTTTGTCCAAGCAAATGTTCAGTAAAAATATAGAAAGAATAAAGCACTTTATCACCAACTTTTTAAAAGAAACGGTTTCTGCACAGTCCCTCTTAACACAAGGTCTCACTGGAGTGTCTAGGCACTAGAGCAAGCAATACAAGTTGGTTGAAATGGACTGATGTTGTTCAGCATTTCATGGGATTTGGTCTACTTGAAAATTTTACTCTCCCATTCTGATTTTTTTTTCTTTTAAAAAAATGATATGGTAAAAGGTACAGCTCTTCCTGCATTCTTTAGATGATTAGTCACTTAGGGCACGATGGCTCTGTGTTGATGCAGCACCTAATGCAATGGTCCCCCATCAGACTAACGGTCTAACCACTTTTTAATTGCAACTTATCAACCATATTTTGGAAACCTAACTTTTTTAGGTAATGACACTGAAGGTGACAGTATACCAAAATACAGATATTGAAAAGGAGAAGACTATATGAGCTGAAAATGTCACGACAGCAGACAGGTCATTGTTGTGATAGTAGTGCATGTGGAAAGGAATCTCAGTCCCTTCCAATGGTTCTGGAAGACCTGGCTTCGTTTCCATTTTATTAGCTAGCACAACAGATATCACAGAATCACAGAATCATAGGGGTTGGGAGGGACCTCGAGAGATCATCAGGTCCAAGCCCCTGCCAAAGCAGGCTCCCTAGCTCATATTGCACAGGCAGGCATACAGACGGGTCTTGAATATTTCCAGGAATAACAATAATTTTACTTAGAGACAAAATATTTTGTTGTTCATGCTGATTAAGGAAGAAGTTAGTAAATAAATTCTTGTGATGTATTAATCGGTAAATTCCAGAAAGACTGAAATTGAGCTATTTTGATACCAAAGATTTTTTGATAAAGTAACTGTGAGCTCAACCCTTTCAAATACTTTGCTGTAAAGATGCTGTTAATATAGATGTGATATAAATGTAAACTAATTGCTTGTGAGCCACTAGAATAATATATCCCAAATGTATTACATGGTAGGGTCTTTTTGTACACTTTGAAATAAGCTGTAAATGATATAATTTAGTTTATAAAAGGGTCAACTGAGACAACATAATTTGTCAGTTTCACAAATTGTTACTCTTGTCATCTCTTGATCTCCTAGGCCAAAGAATGTCAGACAATGAAAAAATGTTACTAATTCTGTGCAACATTTCCTGTGTAAGATTATTTAAGAACATCAAGAAATATTAACTCTATTTCTATTGAGCTAAACTTGTAGTTTTATTAAATTAATGTGACTGGGTGGATGCTCAGTATCCAACTTGGTAATAGTAAGTGATGTCCTAAAAAAGTCCTATCTAATGTCTGTCTAATATGCCATTATGCATATATAACCTCTTGAGAACCACACCAGCCAGCTAACTTTGGAGAAGCCCTGACTTGCATGCCTAATATTAAAGAGCTACAGAAGTCCTAGTTGATTTTAACACAACTTAGACGACGTTTGAAACAAATCATACAGCCAAACTAATCATGTAATGAGAAGCTTGTCCAAGTGAAGGGTTGTATAAACAAAAACCTATGCTCGCTCAAAGAATTACCAAATCAAGTTCAGCATCTTTCTCTTTGTCCTTCTGGAGCTAAAAAACACGGAAACCAAGTAGCAAGCATAAAACTGCAAAACAATAACTTTGCTCACAACTACTCTCTTTTGACACACTGATTTTTTTCTGCATAAGTGATTTACAGATTGTTTTTACCAAATCCAGATCAAATGGTGCATAGCTGCTTCATAAAACCATATTAAGCCTTTAAGACCTCCAGTGACATGCCAAGTAATGAGGCTAAACATTCTTTAGAGAATTCAGAGAACAGTCTCCTGGCTCAAGAAGTCCAAGAGTCACTTTTGAGTAACAAAGAAAACCTTGTGCAATGTGGCACATGAATGTGCCTCAGGTCAAGACCAGAACTGTGGAACATGCTCTCCAAGAAATAGAGGGCTACCACAAACCACATTTTACTCTGTAAGTGAAGTCCTTGCTGCTGATCTTGCTTTCCCTGACCACATTTAATCATGAACAGGATGGCATTACATGGCCCTAAATACTACTTGAACAAAACACATTACAGCACATAACTCCCACTGAATTAAAAGAGAGTGGTAACAATCACAGATATTAATTCTTTGTTTTAGTGTCACCTCTGGAGCAACAGGCAAAAACCCCACGCATAAATATATACATTCACACACAGGTACATGAAAGATTTGAGTAATTTCAGTTTCCCACTCTCTGGGCTTAAAACTTTCACATCAGCAGTGACTTACCTGACAATGAAAAACTTATCAGTCTCCGACTTCCTTGTCCCTGGATTGAATCTTCATTGGTGATGCTTTTAAAAATCTGCCAGAAGAAAAATAACAGTGAGAGAGAGCAGTCTCCAATGGCTCTCAACAGATAAATTGCATAGCAACTTTTTTTTTTAATAGATTTTTAGTTTTAGAACTAAAAATCAATTTGATGACCACTAATCAAAACAATGTTTTTATCCTGGTAATAATTTAACCACTAGATGCCTCGGTCATTCCTTCCTGGAGATTCTTGCTTAAGAAAACAGAATGATACAAAAGTACTACTGTAATTTTAATACAACAGTTCCTCACTGAAGGAGGAAATTAAAGTGGCCACTAAGGATGGGATTTGGTCTCACCTCCAAAAACAATTTTTGCCTTTCTAACACCTTATTACTAGGGTAGAAAACCTTGTACTAGAGAATTTATTGCATACATGTGAGAAAGACTACCAGGAGCTTACTAAAACCCTGTGCAAGAAATGTGAGCAATGATAACAAGAAGCATTAAGGGTGATCTGAGAATAACCCAAAAAAACCCTAAATCAACAGAGGACACTTTGCATTCCACAATTTAGGTTTTAATATCAGGCTTTTAGGCATAAAAGAAAAAGAGCATTTATGCAGTGAAGTTCCAATTTCTGCCAGGAAACATAACTGAAGTCCCACTCAGCTGTGACTCATTGCTCAGTATATTAAATATTGTGTATTCAAGCTTAACTTAGAAAACAAGCCGCTCTTTGCCCCTGGAGAGCTCAAAAACGTGGGCAAGGGGGCACTGCAGCCCAGCTAGCAGTGATTAACCCACTAGCACATCTGGCAGGTCAAAACACAGATGAGGCCTAGATTGTATAGACACCATTACCAAAAAATGGGCTCTGTGGGACTTGACTTCTTGTCATAATAACTTTGTTTCTTACAGAGTATTTAAATGAGAAAAAGGATGTAGAGAAGGGCTGGACTACAAGAAAATTTCAGTAGAAATATCACTGTTGGATCACAGATAAGTGCAATTGCACTTCTGGACTTCTCCACTAAGCAGGTTTCAATCTATTTATTAAAGCCACCACTGATTTCTAGACATATGTTTAAATCATAATGTTATATGTGAATATGATCATTTTATGACAAGAACTCAGTAACTTTTACCAGCTGAAGTTGTGAACCCACCAAGAAACAGCAATAGTTCCTTGTCAAGATGTATTTTCCATACTACTTCACCGCCTGACATTTATTACACATTATCCTTTAATGCTTACTACTTACAGGCTTGTTTGTGATTTTGTCCAGGACAGTAACTGGGCCAAGTGACCTAGATATGTGCACATTTGCAAAACATGTGCTTTTTTCCCAGTACTTAAACATTCCTCTGGGGTTTTTAGATCTGCCATGAATCAATATGAATAGTTTTAACAGTCTATGCTTTGAACAGCCTGGGGTGGATCTGATGGGGTTCTGGAAATACCAAACTGGTCAAAACTTAACAATGTTAAATGACCATTTTTTGAGCCTTACTTACAGTAGTGAAATTGTATTAAGACAATTATAGTAGAGTATCACACTAGCAAAGTACCCCAAAGCTTGGCATTATAAAAAAAGAGTAATACACATCCAGCCCCCTAAGTGAAACAAGAAGAAAGTAAATTTATTTGGTCCTAAAGGATCCGTCTGTTCTGTGTAGTGCATGTATGTCACACTGTACTGTCAAGGGCTCACCTCTCAGTCATGCTATCACAGGGTCACTGGTAGTGCTCCCCCAGTTTCTATCTGCCCCATGCTTTCCCATGAAAAGGCAGAGGGAGATTGGAGTGGGGTTAAAAAAGTAGGGTACATCCCAGATCTCAACCTAGCAATAAGCTGAGAAGAGGCTAAAGGGTGCATCTTCTAGCTGGGAAGTGCTCCTGCTTTTTTTACTCCATAAACACAGCACTTGTGTGTTATATATCAAGGTCAGGTTTTTGAATGACCTGATTACTAATAAATGTTCCTCTGGCTTTCAATGAAAAAACAGCTCTTAGGTGATTTAGTGCTTTGGAGATTTTGACATAATTTTCTTAATCCCAGATTTCCCGATGGCAATTCAGTCACAGTTTCGCCTACAGCGATTCCCCCTGTGAAGACCAAAAGGCCACTGGAGCTGGCTGGAACAGGCTTGTGTCTGGCAGCCCTCGCCTCTCCTCTCATCTAGCTCCTATTTACACAGAACCCAAGAGATTTACTTGCAAAACCTTTATGGATTTTTTTCAGAGGCCAAAAAGTCAGATGTCATAATAAAGGCAAAGCAAGCCTTCTGAGCACCTCCTGGTGAGAGTTTTGCAACCCAAATTGCTCCCATGGACACCAGCAGAGTGCACCAGGCAGGCAGCTGCTTGCAGAAACAGGCACCTGCTGCACCGGCAAGGGTGAAGGTATGATACAAAAGCAAGGCCTAAGTCAGCCCTGCTGCCTAATCAAATTACATACTCCCCAGTTTATCCCTCTGAGATGCAACGCTACATCAGTAAGTACTACTATGCTTAACCTTGGTAATCTGAAACACAGCACATCACTTTTTTTGAAGCTTTTCCTAATATCTTCCTGCCCAGTTAGCTGAGAAAGCCTGAGGGAGAGAGGCACTTGTTGGGCTGAGACCTGGGATGCGCCATTAAAGACGTACAAGACACACAACAGAATCAAATGCCTCCTGTACAAGTCTGATCCCAAACCTGTGCTCCTTGTGTCCAGGGGGCTGGTGGCACTAGCCTGCCACTCTTCCCACACATATGTTGTGCTTTCTCACCCACATCAGGACACGTGCCAGAGGGACCATGAGCAGGTAAAAGCCTTTTCTCAAAGGAAGGAGCGATTAGTGTGGATGTACCGAGGAAAAAATATTAGGAAGGACAGGAAAGTGACTTTAATACTGCCATGTCAAGGAGTCAGAAGGAATGGAGGGAGAGGAAGGGAAGCTACACCAGGGATACAGTGTGATTTAGCTTGCTGTGTCAAGCAAGCAGAGCACACAAGGCCTCTCCCCTCAGTGCCCTGAGCGGCCAAGGTCATTACATTTGCCCTGCCATTCAGCTGAAGGGAAGTTTTTGGGACCAAAGCAAACATCACAGAGACTTAAAAACAATGGGAAAGGTCTAACATTAAGTCTGATTTTCTGAAAAGAAAAAAGCTATCTGCTGCAGTTTTAGATTCACTGTGTTCTAATGCAATACCAGACAGTCCCCAGTAGTGTGGACAAGGCCAAGAGCATTTGGTGCAGGGCAGGACAAAGGTGGAACGTGGCTGCTAATGCTCACCAGCCACCATGCTAAATGGGGTTCACTGTGTCTTGAGGTGCGGGATGGCAAAGCGCTCAGGTCATACTCTTACTGCTTGCCATTTATCATGAAAGAAATCCAGGCTGATTTTAGTGGCTACAATACAATTACGTTGTGAGTTTTGTCCCTGTCAGTAACCCCTGAACTTAGTCATCTGGAGGTAAAATCCCCTCTATCTTTTATACTGCCACTTAAAACATAGTTAGCTGGCAGAAAGACAACATTAATCTTGTCACTTGACATAATATGGACTTGAAATCCTTGGTATGAAAAGGAACAAATGCGATTTTCCCTCAATAACTTCAGTGCTCTTTCATGCCCTTGAAGTAAGAGTTCAGTCTGAACTAGTTTAATATTTTTAGTTTATAATATCACATTTGCACATTGTGCAGACCAGTCTAATTATGAGTCCTGCTGACACAGAACAGGATGAATATGCCTTTATTACATGCTTCTGTCACATCTTGACATGAAGAGACAAGATACGAGATGCAACTTCAGGCCTAGTTGTACCTCTCAGAACACCAAAGGGTCTCTGAACTAGATTCAGACCTCCTTTCATGTTCCTTGCTTGTTAGAGCCAGTTTCATTGCCACTCATTGTAGTGCACACACTCATACAAGTTAGGGAAATATCCGTAATTCTTTTATTCTCCAGCAAACACACACTGTCCAATCCTTTTCTTGTTTGCTACAGAATTTCCCAACCTCTGATGCATGGCAAAAGACACTTGCCAGAGCCTGTGAAGGCTATCTGCAAAACATGTGGAGGTACTTGTGGCCAGCTCGGAGCCTATCTGGACTTGCTGAGTTCAGGAAGAGGTTCCCGTTCGGTAGTGCTTTTCAGTTTTTCAGTAGAGAGAAAAAAGAAGACAGGAGATGACTGAAAGCTAAAAATAATACAGTCTTGTCCTATTATCACTTTTCCTTGTGAGTAGTTCCTGAAAATGCTGGAGGGAAGTTACGTGACCCTGAATGAGAAAGCAGGCAGGCTTCACACTAGCAAACGGAGCCCTTGAGAATCCCTCCCTCTCTAGCCATGGTACGTGTTATTTAAAAAAAAAAGTAAAAAATCTTGAGAAATCCAGAGTACTGAAAGTCCACCAGCCCTTGCTGAGGCAAAATTCCAAGTACATCACTAAAAATTTGTCTAAGCAGAAGCTTAGAAACAGAAACTCTGACAGCTAATTAAAAATACTTCCTAAAATACCTTGCCTTTCAGTGGTCTATCTAGGTATATACAAGACTAACAAGGACAACACCACTCTTGCTCCTGAAGGTAGAGCGGTGTGCTGGGCACGCATAGGGTGCCCCTGTTGAGCCTTCCTGTACCTCTTGGATATGATGACACAAATACTTCTGGATACACATACAATGTGAACACAAGTCTAGAAGAAGCTGCAACCATGTTTGCCCCTCCTGCACTAGAAAATCTGCTTTTGGGAACCACGGTGACCACTAGCTGTGGAGCATGCTGGTAAAGCGTGCCTTGAATTGCTGCCAATTTTTGTGACTTTGTGTATCATGAAGCCCAACTCAATGATTTTTAAAATTCTGCTGATATGAAACACGAATAATATGATTTTATTACTTACTTCTACTATGCCTAGACATGCTCAGCTCACAAATGCAGGGACATACCCTGTGCCTGTAGCCCTGAGGAAAAGGACTTGGGAATACTCATGGATGAAAAGCTGGACATGAGCCACCAACGTGTATCTGCAGCCCAGAAGGGCAATAACATCCTGGGCTGCATCAAAAGAAGTGTGGCCAGCAGAGCGAGAGAAGTGATTCTGCGCCTCTGCTCTGGTGAGACCTCACCTGGAATACTGTGTCCAGCTTTGGAGCCCTCAACACAAGAAGGACATAGACCTGTTGGAGCACATCCAGAGGAGTGCCATAAAAATGATCAAAGTGCTGGAGCACCTCTCCTGTGAAGACAGGCTGAGAGAGTTGGGCTTGTTCAGCCAGGAGAAGAGAAGGCTCCGGGAGGACCTTATAGAGGCCTTCTAGTACCTGAAAGGTGCCTATAAACAAGCTGTGGAAGAACTGTTCACAAGGGCATGTAGAAGTAGGATGAGGGGTAATTGTTTTAAGCTAGAAAAGGGGAGATTTAGGTTGGATATTAGGGAAAGGTTCTTCAATAGGAGGGTGGTATGTCACTGACAGAGGTTGCCCAGAGAGGTAGTGGAGGCTCCATCCCTGGAGACATTCAAGGTCAGGTGTGATGAAGCTCTGAGCAACCTGATCTAGTGGAGATGTCCCTGCTTACTGCAGGGGGGTTGGACTAGATACGTTTTAAATGTTCCTTCCAAACTAATGCATTCAATTTACAGCACAGAAAAACACTGTTATGTCTCATGTAGCACACTTGTCCCTCCATAAGGGCATTTTTTGCCCCTGCAACCACACAAAGAGACTCAAGAAAGCTAAGCAGATTTTTTTTTTCCCACAAGAACAACAACATGTGGTTTAAGAAACCTTATTCTTCACTGACAGCCAAAGCGCTTCTGCAAAAGTAACTTTTGCTGCAGAGGAATGACAACATCCAGTGATCACAGCTGATGAAAATGAGCACACTCAGGATTTCTTACATTTAGAACAGAGTAAACTGCAATGGCATCAGAAACAATGCTGCAAAAGCTGCTTGTATTTGTTGATTTTTTATATGGAACATTATGGATATGACCTAACACTCAATCCAATCAAGTTCTAATTTTTAAAGGTGCTAATTAAAACTCAGACTATTTTACACTGACAGCACAGATTGCAACTACAGTAAAATTTAATGCAGAATAAATGATTGGGTACTGTAAACTGGCAAAGCTCTAGCCTGGACCATACTATCTATTCACAAGAGATTCTCTTCAAAAAAGCAGATCTAAGAAACTTACCAAAGCACTGAGAAGGGCTCACACTTCCAAGCAGAACTAAACCTGTATGGAAGATGGAAGTCTACAATGAAAGAAAACCAGAAACTACAAAAGTAAAGCAGCAAAGTGTCTGAGGATGAAAAGCAGTAGACGAGAGCAAGGAAGGCTGCAACCTCTACTTGATTCACATCACAAGTGAAAACCAGCCTCAACTCAATCCCAATTTGTGCATCAGCAAAGAGGAAAAATATTGCTGGATGTGTCAGAGCTAAAGCTGTGGTGGTGCTGCAGAGCTTAGGGAAAAGACAAGGTGTCCAGTAACAGCCTGCACTATGCATGCTTCAAGCTCCAGCTCCCTATTTTTCATGAGCACTGAAGTTGCCTGCAGATTTAAACCAAAATAAATAAGGATAATAGCCTGAACTCAACGATCATGAAGAAAAGTAGAAGGTGGTGCTTTTTCCCCCGTCCCCTTCCACCTACTTGTACCCTTTAGTTCAACTAAGACTTACAACAGGTCCAAAACTCCCCAGTTGGATGCAGGAGCAGAGTACCAGTTTTCACTATAGTTTTAATAGACCTGTGTGTACATGGCACAGGTGTCAAGAAGAGTTCCTCAAAAAATTCTTTTCCTCTAACCTAGTTCTGTTGGCTTTTACCGTTGCCCTCCCAATTTCACTAAACTCTTAACATTAGGGCAACTCTCCTAAGCAAGTGGCAAATGGTTTATATTTTCCATAGCTCAGCAGTGAAGTGTCTTTCCACAGTAAAAGAACATAAGACATTTGTCTCAAGTTCATGCTTTTTATTCTGTCATCTTAGAGATCTTTAGGAGATCTGCAAATAGATGACTACTTCCACTTCTTCCCAAGCCCTGAATTTAAAAAGAAATAGTTTTTGGGGAAAAAAATTACTAAACAAACACAAACTAAATGTTTCCTTTCTCTCCATTACTTGCCTTCTTAGGCATTGGGGAACACAGAATGCACCATAACAAAAAGGGCGAATTGTGAGAGGATCAGAGACCTGAGCTCAATGATTGTCACTGACAGAATTATGGCTGTAATTCCAGGCACCACTTTGAAAATCTAGCCCTAATTAGTGGCAGTGCTTCAGCTACAACCCTCACTCTGTTAACAGAATTATCCAGCTCTCAAATGCAATATATTCCACTTATCCTGTTAGCTCGTTAAGCCACCGTGCTGGCACCATACTATTTTTCTGTCAGGTGCTTCCAAACAGCAGCCAGTTTCTCCAGCAGCAGGCTGACTCCCTGATGGGCTCTCTTCAGCTGGCTCGCAGCCCTGAAGGACTGTGACCACACACACAGTCCCTTGTAGCATGGTCAGCACTGTTCTAGCCTTGTAATACACCACCTTCTCAATGCCATTCCCTAATTAAAGGGAGAATTGTGGGTATATGGCAATTCCCCTCTGTCTGCAGAAAGCTCCTCTTGCCTCATCTTGCAGCAGTGTTTATCAATTACTTAATTTATTCCCAGAAGTCTTAATTCAAAAAACCTCCTATAGAAACTCCTTAAAAAAAAGGTAGCAAGAAGGCAAGTTAACATTTTTTTTTCCCCCTGAAAAAGTTAAAACTTCTTTTAGCAGATTTTAGATAACAAACCCTGGAAGTCAAGTAAATTACCATAAAAAAATGCTGTACAGTATCATCAGTAAAGCCCTCTAGAAAACAACTATTGAAAGGCTTATGACAAGAGGACATTCGGTGACAACATGTACCAAGTGTATGAGGTCTCCACATTGGCATGAAGACACTTCATATTCCCTAGTCTACCCTATGTGGGCAGAGTGCTGTTCAGCATAACCAGCAGCTGGCATAGGGATAAGAGCAACCTTTTCCAATTGAAACAAAATCAAGGATTGAGGCAATAAATCAGTATCTCCCACAGAGGCTAGCATTTTTTTCTTCTGATGTTATTAAACTCAGCTTCTTCATTGTTTCAACACTTCTGCCTAATAAACTTCAGCTATCCTTTGGCAGCAGAGGAAAAGCTTTGATTAGAGATTCTGATCTCCCCTCAGTTTTTGAAGCTTCATTTAAATTAACTCTTAAGATTTTCAGTTAAACAACATCATGGCT
The DNA here is from genome assembly GCA_022605575.1 of Laterallus jamaicensis coturniculus. Taxonomy (NCBI): domain Eukaryota; kingdom Metazoa; phylum Chordata; class Aves; order Gruiformes; family Rallidae; genus Laterallus; species Laterallus jamaicensis. The sequence continues at coordinate 3,417,153 of JAKCOX010000031.1, read as the reverse complement.
GCATGTGGATAGGCTTCATGTTGTGCTTTCTGGGTCAAAGGCTGGACATCTAAGCAGCAGCTATTTTTTCTTTACATGTAGCAAATTTCTGGGAGGACTGCTTTCTGCAAGGTCTCTCACAAACTGCTCACATGTTGGCTATGAGGCTGCATGCTGTTTGATGCCAGCGAGCCTTTGAATGCTAAGAAGCCTCTCAGCAAGTTTAAGGTGGTCCAAAGGATGACAGCAGTTTACAACCTGGTGGAATTAGCAGGGAAGAAGGTTCTTTGTAGTTGCTAAACAGCTTTTTGTGCTTCCCAGAGCTACCATCATCTACAAAAAATCCTCTAAGAAAAATCTGGGTTTACCATCAGATTTACATCAGGCAGCTGCCTAATGCAGGACCGGATCAACCCTGTAAACCTGACAGGTCTGTACACAGAGTATTAATGTGCTTAAGCACTCAGACAGCAAGAACTGCTTGTAAATATTGCCCTCACAGGAACAGCTAAGCAAGACTCTACAACCCACTGAAATAACAGGGAGGTTTGCCATTGACAGGTGAGATTGGCCCACTGGGCGTTGTTTGGGTCCTGTAACTCTGCAGACCATTTGCCCCTCTAGGCACCAAATTCAAACTTTTCAAGAAAACATTTTATTTGTACAGAGAACTAAAACCAAAGTTGCTAACACCTTTACTCTTTGCACTAGGAAAAGACAAGTGACATCCAAACGGAAGGCATATATAGTGGAATTACTCTAAACTCTGACACACCCACAAAGTCTTTGGAGGGCAGCAGAGTGTGCTTCCAGGCAGCCCCCATTAGAGCTTCAGAAGTTCCTCCCTCTTCTCATGCAGTTTGGTTGGGGTAAGTACGCCGGTGAGTAATGCTCACACGTGTGAGAGACAACTGTATCCTTCAGACAAGCTGTATCTGAAGAACAGCTCAATGCATGAGTGTTGCTGTCAAAGTGTCTGGAGAAGGGAACAGAGTCAAGGATCCCTTATGGCACAGGAGCAGCAGCAGGGCAGAGAACAATGCCCATTCTCCCCAACGAATGCCCGATTCACTATGAATACCATTATTTCCAGAAGTGACTCCCAGACCCTTTACTTACAACCCTGGGTCCTACTTTAGGCAAAAATGAGGTGATTACAGAGATTTACAGTCTGACTTACAAAACAGAGAGTTATCTCTGCTACTTCAAATATCCCCAAATCTTGCACTCCACAGAGCATTTTTCTAGGTATGTTGGCACAGAAAGGGTAAAGCTGAGAAGAAAACCCCAAACCTTCTCCTTTTACAGGACCTACAGTCACTTAGTTAATGCAGCCTCTTCCACACTCTGTTTTTCTTGTGTATCTTTTGGGAGATCCATTAGACCCAGCAGAAACTGTTTAAGCTGTTTCAGGGGGTTTTGTTTGTATGTTTGTGTAGCTGAGTTGGGTTTTTAAAAAAATTTTTTCTTTTTTAGAATTTCCCTTCATCTTCCTATTTGGCTACTGCTGGCCACAGCATTCACAGTTCTTGTTTTCTTAGTTTGGCTCTTCCCAGAGCAGCAACAGTTGCCAGGGAAGTGTGCTTGTGGGAATACTGACTGTAGTCAAACTGCCATAGAATAGCCAGTGTTGGAAGAGATCTGCTGTCACCTAACCCTTCAGTCAATGCATGACCAACTGGAGCAGACTTCACAGGGCAATGTCCAGTTCAGCTTTGGGTATTTCCAGGGAGGGAGATCCCACCAGCTCTTGGAGCAACCTGTTCTAATGAGTAAGTACTGTCTTGAGAAAAAAAAGTATTCTTGAGGTCTAATCAGAATGTCCCTTGTTGCCACTTGTGTCTATGGCCTGCTGTCATTTCACCAATCACTGAGAAGAGTCTGCCTTCTTCCCTACAACCTCCCATTAGCTAAAGGGACCAGCAACATCTGACCTAAGACTCCTGTTAAGTCTGAATCAATCCAACTCTGCTTATTACTCATACGTAATGGCAAAGACAATCTGAAGGACAAAGAAAACAGGGGTCAGTCATTCTGAAAATGACTGTGGTGGAGAGTTACAGCAAACTTGAGGTATGGCACAGACTTCTCAGGGAAGCAGCATGCACAAAAATCTGATCTCCAGCAACAGCTGAATTCGCCACAGCAATTTGGTTATCACAGAAAGTCTGGAGAAGGATTTGGCCTGCTGCATATTGGACACAAAAGACTTCTGAACATGAAGTCATTAAATATAACAGGAAGAGAAAGGGATGTCAACAAAATGCAGGAGAGCTGTCATTAACTACAGTGTGTATGATGATATAATTCTTGTAGATCTTTATAAATAAATCACACCTTATCAGCAACAGAGGTGTTTTCTGTTGCATGTGTCAGTTTTGATGGCAATCAGTGCAGAAGCCATCTCAAACACTCCATTCAACCATGGGAAACCATTCTGTGGAACAGAACAAGGCGACACAGAGGTTCACACCCTACACTACACACACGATCCAAATTGTCCTCATCCACTATTCATATAGAAGTGGCTGCCATCCCTACACAAACTCCATGTCCCCAGCTCCCCAGACCCCTCCCCATACCAAACATGCTCATGTGACAGCAGGTGTCCCCTCTGCACAGAACATCTCCCTCTCATCTCCACTGGGAACCTTTCTGACCTCTGCCATGCACATTCCTGCCTTCACTGCGCAGGCAGCCCCCACGCTCACTTGTCAGCAGCTGTATGAGTAGCAATGTGGGGGGAGAGGAGAGGAGTGCTTGGTGGCTGCTGCTGCCCTTTCTGGAGCTTCCTTGCTGGTGCCCTCCCACAAGGCTGCCCTTACAGAAGCAGGCTGCACTTTGTTCTTCCTTTCCTGCAGTAGCAGGAACAAACTTTGTTGGCCATCATCCAAAACTTTAGGCTACATGGAAGCAGGTCAGATCCAAGCCACCACCTTGGACCATGCCACTTCAACCAGGAGGAAAGAGAAGAACAAGAGACACAACTTTTTCCCTCCTATCTTGGGAAGTCAATATTGACTCCTCTGAAAGTGGTAAGAGTTTGGACGTGGACTCATGCTATTAACAGTGCATCCTCTTCTGCTGCAGCAGCATTATACATTTCTGAACTGCAGGACAGTGAAGCAGCCTGTGCTGACACCCTGCCAATGATGCATCCCTTACAGTAGAAAGCAAGGAGAGCAATGAGACAGACTTGACAGTTTCCCCCTCACCCTCAAAGGCACGGCTGAAAAATAAAGATGCAAACTCTGAGGCAGCTGCAAAACAGCAGGCCTGTAAACTGAGCCTCAGGTGCAGTCATGGGTCACCCTTGCAGCAAAGGAGGAGGTCTCACATGTCTAGGTGCACCCAGTAACTTTGTCCACCCCACTTTGGAGGCTCACACAGTGACTGCTATCCACTTGCAGCCAAGTGCTTCTAAATGTTGGTCATGACCAAAGCCCAGCACACTTTTCATGCAGTCTGGACTTCCTTATCAAGAAGCTCTTCAAAACTGTGAAAGGAAGCGCCCAACAAAAATGTGGGATGAATGAACTAGAAAAGGAAAGGAAAAATATTAAAAGAGTAAAGAGAAAAGGCAAGACTCTACAGAAGAGTGAAAAACAAAGAGAAGGGTAGTGAAGGATGCTGTGAAGAAAAAAAGCAATTAATTTCTAAAATACCAGATCTTCCACATCCTAAAAAATTCCCTTCCTCCCTTTCAGACACATCTCAAGAAGACTCAAATGGAACAACAACAAAAAAACCTCTCAACAATGATCAGTATGGCTTTGTTAGATCTCAAACCCTGATGGACAGTAACATTCAAAGTTGCCTGCTGGCAAGGCCAAGTTAGATCATTTTGGGAACAACAAGGGAAATAAATAGGCTGTTATTAAAACCAGGGTTTCCTGACAATTTGTGGCACCTCCAGACTTTTCAGATATTAACTATTACCATATAGCTGAATCCATTTATGGTAACAGGTATTGGCCACTCTTAAATACTTCATGTCAGAATCACAGTCTTCTTGACAAAAGGTCATAAATATGTTGGCACCTGAAATAATAGAGACTGTTCCACATTTTGTGAACTCAATTTTAACTATTGCCCAGAGTGAGTTTGGACACTAGCAATGCTGGTGGTTCTTTACTAAGAATATCAACATATGGTCGAATTTATCACAGAATGGTAGGGGTTGGAGGACACCTCTGGACATCATCTAGTCCAACCCCTCATTACTAAAGCAGGATTAGCTAGAGCAGGTGGCACAGGGTTGCATCCAGGTGGGTTTTGAGTATCTCCAGAGAAGGAGGCTCCACAACCTCTCTGGGCAGCCTGTTCCAGTGCTCTGTCACCCTCAGAGTAATGAAGTTTTCCCTCATGTTCAGATGGAACTTCCTGTGTTGCAGTTTGTGCCCATTGCCCCTTGTCCTTGTCTGGCCCCATCCTCTTGACACCTGCCCTTTGGGTATTTATAAGCACTGATCAGATTCTCTCTCAGTCTTCTCCAGGCCAAACACACCCAGCTCTCTCGGTCTTTCCTCATACAAAAGATGCTCCAATCCCCCATCACCTTCATAGCCCTCCACTGGACTCTCTCCAGCAGTTCTTTGACTTTCTAGAACTGAGGAGCCCAGAACTGGACACAGTACTCCAGATGTGATCTCACCAGGGCAGAGTAGATGGGGAGGATATTCTCCCTCAACCTGCTGGACACAGTCTTAATGAACACCAGGTTATCATCCACTGCCTTGGCCATGAGAACACAACTGCTGACTCGTGGAGAACCTGTCCACCAGGACTTGCAGGTCCTCTGCAGACTTGCTTCCCAGCAGGTGAATCTCTAACCTGTACTGGTGCCTGGGGTTATTCCTCTTTAGACACAGAACCCTACGCATGTCCTGTTGCATTTGCTTCCCCTCTGCCCAACTCTCCAGCCTGCCCAGGTCTCACTAAATGACAACGCAGCCTTCAGGTGTATCAGCCACTCCTCCCAGTTTTTCTGAGGCTAGATTCTGACCCTTCATCCAGGTCACTGATGAATATGTTGAACAAGACTGGACTCAGTTCTGACCCCTGGGGCACACCACTTGATACAGGCCTCCAGCTAGACTCTGCATGACTTACCATACCTCTGAGCAATGCCATTCAGCCAGTTCTCAACCCACCTCACTGTCCACTCATCTGACCCACACTTCCTAATCTTACCTATGAGAATATTATGGGACACAGTGCCAAAAGACTTGCTGAAGTCAAGGTATACAACATCCACTGCTCTACTCTCATCTGCCCAGCCAGTCATGCCATCATAGAACGCTATCAGATTGGTCAAGCACGATTTTCCCTTGGTTAATCCATGTTGACCACTCCTGATAACCTTATTCTCTTCCACATGCTTACTGAGTAAGTTGTTCCATCACCTTTCTACAGATGGAGGTGAGGCTGACTGGCCTGTAGCTTGCTGGATCCTCCTTCTTGCCCTTTTTGAAGACTGAAGTGACACTGGCTTTCCTCCAGTAGACACTTCTGTTCTTCACAGCCTTTCCGAGTTGATGGAGAGTGCCTTAGCAATAACATCTGTCTGCTCCCTGAGCACTCGTGGGTGCATTCCATCAGGGCCCGTGTATTTGTGGATGTCCACTCTGCCTAAATCTCTAACCCAGTCCTTAAATAAGGGAAGGTGTTCCTCTTTATAGACTTTCTCTCCTACCTCCAGGGCCTGGGATTTCTGAGGGCTGGCCTTAGCAGTAAAAACTAAAACAAAGAAGTCATTCAGTAACTCCACCTTCTCTGAATCCTCTGCCACCAACAGACCCACCTCATTCAGCAGTGGGCCCATATTTTCCCTAGCCTTCCTTTTGCTACTAATGTAACTGAAGAAGGACTTGTTGTCCTGCCTCCTTTGCCTGATCTTGAGCTCAGAGGAAGTGATGCTTGAATATGGACCAGCTCTCTTGGACCCTCCTCCTACCTCCTAGAACCCTAACCCATAGGATTCTTCCAATTAGGTCTTTGAAGAGGCAAAAATTAGCTCTCCTGAAGTCCAGGTTTGTAATCTTACTTATTGCTCTGCTGCTTCCACACAGGATCCTGAACTCCACCACCTCATGGTCACTGCAGCCAAGGCCACCCTCAGCCTTCACATCCCCAACCAGTCCTTCGTTTGTTAGTACAAGGTCCAGCAGCACCTCTCTCCTCGTGGACTCCTCCACCACCTGTATCAAAAGTTATCATAAGTACTCTTCAGGAACTTCCCAGACTGTGTGCACCTAGCTATGCTGTCGTTCCAGCAAATACCAGGGTGGTTGAAGTTCCCCATAAGAACCAGGGCCTGTGGTTGTGAAGCTACTTCCAGCTGTCTGTATAAGGCCTCATCGAGTTCCTCTTCCTGATCAGCTGGCCTGTAGTAAACACCCACAACAGTGTCATCCATATTAGCCTGCCCTGTAATTCTTACTCACAAACTCTCAATTCATTCTTCATCCACCCCTAGGCAGATCTTGATACATTCTGGTTCTGCTTTCACATAAAGAGCAACCCCACTACCTTGCCTTGCTGGTCTGTCTTTAAGAGGTATGTAGCCATCCACGACACATTCCAGTCATGTGAGCTGCTCCACCATGTGTCTGTAATTGCAGTGAGATCACGGCCTTGCGACCACACAAGGGGCCTCTAGTTCTTCCTGTTTATTCCCCATGCTGTGTGCATGGGTGTGCGGGTGTTTCAGAGAGGTAATCGAGTGCTCAGGTTTACCTGGAGGGGTACAAGAGGGTCTACCACAAGTCACACACACTTTGAGGTGCTTGGCCTTCTGGTTCTCGTCTTGTGAGGCAGCTAAAGAACATTTGTCACTGCTGTGGCTGACCTGACGTATGTGATGGCATGAGAATTGCTGTTCTGGACCTTGGCTCTCAAGTCCTTCAGTTCAAAGCTCACATTTGTGTTCACCATAAAGTTCTACTACATAGCCATAAGGGACAAAAGGGCCTCAGAGTAAAGAAAAATCAGACCAGCTGAGTTATAAAAGTGAATTGTGAAGGAACATTAGTTGCTTTCCATCAGACTTTACAGATGTAAGAATTTAAGCCTGCTTTTAAACTGGATATATTGAGTGGGGAGGGGATATGTGCCTTCAATATGACTAGAAACATGTTTTGAGAACTCAGCTAGCTAGCTGGGAAAAATAGGCAGATACTTAATGGAAATGAAAGAGACTCAAGAGAGTTAAGGATTAAAAATGAACAAAGGCTTCAGAATTCTATTAAAATATAGTCTTATGCCCATCTGCTGGTATATAACATACTGACCTACATAAATTTCCCCACTTGAACATCTTACATTCCTAATCTTTCAAACAAGTCATAATTATAGCAAAAATGATTTAGAAAAGTATGCAGTATTATATAACTGTGTTCCACCAGCAAAACTGTGTTCAGGGAACATGATTTTCCTGTTGAGGGCTTAGAAACCTAAAAGATAACTGTGAAGCATCCCGTATGCCTCTTGATGAATATGAATTCTTATGCTTCTTCCTTTTTTTAGCTCTCCCTGATCATAACCTTTCCCAATATAGCATAAGAGATATATTTTTGGATCACCTGGCTTTTGTAAGAACTACAAGCAATCCAAGCTATACTCAAGATTTAGATAAAAGATAAACCTAATAGCTGAATCATTAGCAGAAAAAAGGGGACATATACAACTGAAAAGTGATAGTAGAAAACAAGAGAAGGAAAAAAACCCCAAAAAACAGCTGGAATGGAAAGTGGAAAGGACGACATGATCATGACAGGGCACGCAGGCATGTACAAGCACAGGTACACACAAGCACAGACATGCACACTACACTCGAAGGGCAGTGGTGTGTGCTGCGTCGTTAAAGTGGTTTTTAGCTTTCAGCCCCCAGCTGCTCTTCTCTTTCACCTGCTTCAGGTATTTCCACTGAAATAACCTTTGAGTTATGCCACAAATAAAACAACTAACAAATCCACAAGTTCACCTCAGTCATCTCCACAGTGATACCTGCTGATTTTATATAGGTTATCTGAGAGTATGGCTTATTTCAGGACAGATTTTAAGTACTGATAACTTTTATAAAGGGCCATACACAGTGAAATGAAAATAAAGATCTCTCCTGAAAGCTTCCTGCAATGACTTCTTCTTGCCAGGACTATGGAAAGCAGACAAGGAAACAAAAGGGAGATATTTCAAGAACAGTGAATTTTCTCTTTTACGCTAGCTCCTGGAAAATCCTTGGTTACTGATAATCCAATTAGGACTGAAGTCAATGGCATCCATTGCAGGATTGGGCACAGAGAGGTTCAGCGCAGGCTCCAGACCTGGGTTTGGCAAGTTTGATGACCTCTTTCTCACCCTCTGCATGTCTGGCTGTTTGTCTTTCTGCTGTTCTCATGTAAAGAAATCCACCAAGTGCTTGAAATGGCCATGTTAGGGAACACTAGTTGCTGCAATTCACTGAAAGATGTTGAGTGAGAGACCAGGTGTGCAATTCCCCAGCTCAGCTTAAATTCATACCTCGGATTATATTCAGATACAAGTCATACAGATGTGAAGATGTGAGAAGAGGACTTCTACCTATCTCCCTGCTGTCCTCCCCCTGTGACAGCTTTCCAGCTGGCCACAGGGAACACAGCACCTGTTAGTTTAGGAATATGTGATTCCAGTAGAACTTGTGTTTTGTTTGTGGGTGGTTCAGAGATTTTACAATCTGTACATCTACCCAAGAATTTGTCAGTGTCCTCAACTATGCATCTAAGCTTTGTAAAATTATACTTTGCCTTTGCACAGCAAATTCACCTCTGACATGTTCAGTTAATTTCTCATCTGTGTGCCCTGAACACATCCCTCACATTTGTAAACATGCAGGCCACAGTTCTGACTGCAACCCACAGCACAGGGCAACGTGGTCAGTGCATCAAGAGTCCCCAGAGGAGTCTCCACACTCTCTTCTGCAGAATCCTCAAAACTTTACTCAACTCTCAGAAGTTATTTGCATTATACTCCAAAACCAGCTAAGGCATCATGCCTTATAGCAAAGTAAGTAATTTATAGTGACCGAAGAAACACAACATAAATGACAAGCAAATTGTATCTAGCCTGTATCAGCACAAAAGTTCACTTAGACTTTGAGAGAAAGACCCACTGAATAGACAGGAAGATGTCTCTTACTTCATTGGGTCTGACTTTCAGATTACCATGATCTACACCATCAGACTTAAAAACCATTATGACACCTTTTTAAGCACCACTCCCTGCAGATTAAGCTTCCTTTTCCCTTTTCAATCAGCAGCATGCCTGAGACCAGGCATACAGAAAACCATCTTACAGAAATAAGATGAACCTCAGACATCTGAACATTGGTTTAGAAACTACTGATATCTTACAAACATCACAGATATTTTAATAATAAAGTCATACACTGGTAATTCTATTGACCAAGTTTTTCCTGAGATGAGATCCTATTTTCATATCATCACAGAGCTACAGGAGTTTTCTGAAACAAGTTCCTTCACTTGCCCCAGCTCCACCTCCTTATTTTGCCTTGTTCATTATAAGCTCTTAAGAGTCATTTGGGATTTTATTAATTGCTTTGAATAAGCTGTGAGTTAATGTTTTTCCCTGAACACCTTTTAAAATTTATTCATCTTCTTGGGAATGCTTATCCACACAAACAGTTGTGTGTCAGCTAATATTTGCATTTCTTCCTCAACATGAGTAATTTCACCTTTATTCTACTCTAATGACCATGGTTTAGTATGTTAATTTTCCTGGATGGAGAGGTCAGTCAGAAACCTGGCCACTGCACTCTTCAGCATGGCTCATACTTGCTCGTAAGTCCTCTGCTTTGTCTCATCAGCTAATAATACTTCATAGCAGATTAAAGACTGTGACAAAGACTTTCATTTGGGACTTTTAACCCTTTCAGAAAACATTAATTCTTAGCATAAACCTGAAAGGTAATACTTTGCCATCCACATCTAAGATGAAACACAGAGATGTCCAACAGGAGTGCTATATAACAAAGCTGGCCAAGACATGAAAAAAACCCCAATTTGAAATTGCAGGTACTAAAGGTGGATCATAATCACCCAAATTAGGCTCTGAACCATTAGAATTCATGCATTAACTCAGCTAGTCTTAAATCTCAGCATGATTTTAATAACCACCAGAACGTAGGCTTCTTATCTTGCTGAGAATGCAACCTCCCAGAAACCAGATTGGAAACTTCCTTGCTGGTTCATGGAGCCCAACATAAACAGCTGATTCAGATTTCTTAGCTAATTAACACTATTCCTGCTTCAAAAGTTGTCTACAGCAGTTGCAATTCTACACAAGAACATGTGGTGGTTATCCACACTCAGAATTTCCTCTCTTCCTATGTTGCTATACAAATGGACAGAACTTCCTCAACTCATGAATCCTGGAGGATACCAGAGACCCTGAAAATGCTTGCTTATGCAAAAAAGAGAAGAATTCAAGAAGAATCTAATTTTCTGTTAAAAATGGTTGAGAGAAAATGCAGGTCAGAATCATGCATACCCTGATGTACATGCTTTTAAAGCATCTTGTACGGAACCTGAGTAAGAAGAAACATGGTGAAGCTATAAGCAATGCTAACTCATACACAGGTGGAAGCTTCTTATCTCCATCTCCCCTAATTCTGGAACATGGGAGAAGATAACAAAATTGAACAATAGTAAATATAGGAAAGAAAGGAATTTTTTTTTCTTGCAAGGCCTAATTAAAGTGAAAAATTTGTTACTCTGGACACACAGCATAGAATTGGTAAGCCCAAAATTATGTCCCTGCTGCAGTGACTTGTAGTCATCAAGCACCCCATTTGCACAAGTTTTTCCAGCAGCTAGCCCCCTGTGCCAATCCAGAGCACACCCAGAAAGGGTGGCTGGTGAAAACATGAAGGGCAGTAAAACCACGATGCAGATAAACAGTCCTGGAAATCGAACACAGAAAATCAAACCCTGGCCCCTTCCTGTTATCATCAGGCAGTACAGCAGATACCCAGTTTGACCTAGAGGATGTACATGCCCATGTACTGCAGAATTCTTCTAGCTTCCACGGTCCTGGGTGTTTGACTAGCTGGATACTGGAGAGGATTCATCCTGGCAGCATTCCTGTTCCTTATTTCTTTTTCTGATTGAAAAATGTGGTTTTTAAAATCAAGATTGCGCCAAGTTATAAACAGCACTTTCACTAATAGTCAAACACACAAAAAATGGCTAGAACACAACGTTCTCTTTTTGAAATCTATTAGCAGGCCTCCAGAGCACCCAGTGAAACTCAGGTCAATGTGTACAAAACTGGCAATAGCAAATCGAGCTTATAGATGCAGGGGGAAAGGACGAAAGGATTTTGTAAAGCAACATCAAAGGAAATTGTTTTGCCATTTCTGAACTGATACATGCTTAAAAGGTGTGTCAAGTTGTCTAAACTACCTCTAGTAATTTATATGGTGTTCACCCACAGTTGGACTCATGCCCTGTCTCAACAGGTGACTCCTAGAAGGGAAGAAGCAGGAGGTGCTTCATTGAAAAGTCTATCACCTTCACCTCTGATGTGCTGCCCACAGACCTAAATTCTTTCTTCCTTCCTCCTTCAACAGGACTGAAGTATCTGCCCTCAGACCCACTGTATAATTCCAGGAATTGCTCTTTTGTTTTGATGAATCTGACCAGATGTAGAAGGGAGTATGTAAGAATGTAAAAAGCCAATTCATAGATAATTGGGTGCTGAACAGTCACTGGTCTTCCCATAATTTACTAAACTACAGAAGGGAGTAATATGATGTGTAGACTATTAGTACGGCTATTATGTGACTGTAACAAGAGATATTCAGAAAGCAAGTGGCTGGGAAATACCAGACATGTATTGAACCTATTAACAAATAAATGGTTTGTGTAATGATCTTCTCAGTGTTGCTAAAATAAAATCACTCCAGTTCCCATCTGTCATGCTTTTTATTCCTTCATTTCAACTCTGTGCTGCACTGCAAGTCTGCTAACTGAACCACTCTGAATGTACATTGTGAAGTTCATGTAAGATCAGATGCCCAGTAAAATTGAATTTGACCCAAATGTTTTCTTTGAAACACTGTGCGCAAACAAACTAGGGCAAAAGGGAGAAGCCCAAATTGGTGTCACTGACCCCCGAAGTGAAGAGTAGGGCTGTGGCCAGTGATACCTAGGGATGGCTCAGCAGCTCCAGAATTAGTGCTGTTTAATTAGAGTCCATGAAAGGACAAGAACTTGACAACTTCAATGGGACACAGACAAATGGTGTTCTTAATCCTACTTTTTGTTCTGTCTCTCTGCTCTTCTGACTGCACAACTGTATGTTCAAGCTAGCACAATAGGAAAAAGCCTGATGGATGAACACTTAAAGAATTATTTTGCTTAATAATTTAACGGATGCCAGCTTTTTCTGATGTCAGCTCTTCCCTATGTAAGTCCATTGCAGCTATGCCTACGGCAGTGCGTTACGTTACCAGGCGCCTAAGCATGCCTTGCCCTGGTAAATGAGGACTGAAGAAGATGCTGTCGGGACCTCTGCAACTTCCCCTTCAGATCACTCACGTTCTGCTCATCAGTACACTGAACAGGACCTGGCCACCCTGCTGTACAGGCACACAGCCCTTCTCTGCTTCAAGTGGCTGGGACTCTGCCCTGGATACATTTGATATATAGGACTAGTTCTTTCATGCTGGAGTGTATTGCCAGGCTTCACCACAGGATGCAAAAGGGCACTGGCTTTCAATGCATCAGCAATATGCGCAGAGTTGCTGCTCGAGACAGTGCTCTGTGTCGACTGTTTCACAGCAGCACAGCCAGCATGCTGGATGTCCTCCTTGGTGACAAGCACCACGTGAAACAGAAGTCCTGTGCTGAGCTGTGCTGCCCTTGATGCCCCGCATCACACTCACGCCACACAGGTGGCTCTTCTCCCTTCTCTCCTAGATGTGCAGTCCTTGAAGGCGTGTGTCAAATATGAAGGCAATTTAGTGCAGAAAAAGCACTGAAGAGTATTTTGGGTGTATTTCTTGCATAGAGTCTTCTCCAATCCATTCAGATTTTTGGCACTAAGCCTAATTTTAGGTGCTTGTATTTGAAATTCCATTGGGATGATCAAATACACTACACCCCATCTTTCATACAGATGGATCAGGAAATTATGAAGACTGCAAATTAAGCATAATTTAAATATGCAAACAGCTGTGTGTTGGGAACCAGAGATATTCCTCCTGGGTTGGAGCAGTAACAAAACATACCTGTACGTTGAGAGTTACGGGCTGCTGCTCAGGAAATCAATGCTGATGTTCACAAAGAAAATTGTTTGTACCTCCTCTGTTCAATTTGTGTTTGTTAGATAATAAATTCTGAGTGCTTACCTCTCCTAAGTCGTGTAAATCTGTTGAAGGGGTGGTGATAGGAATTTGAACCACACCAAGCTGAAGAAGTCAATAGCAAGATAGAGGAAAAAAGCCACCAGGCACACAGAACTGGATCATCTGTCACTTTAGCTATTGATGTATCTGGAATTTGTCATAATGAAAACGCTGCCTGAAGTGACTCCACTTACTTGTTCTATTCTAGTTTGAAAGATTCTGCCAATTTGGAAGAACACCATTAAACATTTCTAGTAGTCAGTGGGGTTTCAGCATCTGCTCCACACCTTTACTGAATCAGGATTGTAAAAGCCAGCATTATTGGACTGTGATCAGAAGAGGATTTGGGTGCAAATGAGTTTTCTTAATATTTAAAGAAAATCTCTCGCCAACGATCCCAATTTAAAATGCAAGGGAAATAATAGGAAGGAAAAGGTTATTATTTGTACCACACTGACTATAGTTATGCTGCAGTCAGAGACCAATTACACCCTGGTTACTCTTTCCAACTACACTAATTCATATAAATGGAGTGCTTGCTACATGACAGGCTAATTGCAGTGTAAATACGGTAGTCTTTATGTATCTGGATACTGGAAAAGCACCCATGTTACTGAGGTGGCAATAAGAAATAATTTGGACATGTCATTAAGCTTCACATTCTTTGAATTAGTGCTAATTAGAATATAGAAAAGCATAATCAAAAAAGTAATTACACTGAACTACAGGCTCAACTGTGCAACTATTAGGAGACTGCTCATGTGAGCAAGTATGCTTGAACATAACTGAGTATCACCAAATCAGGCTGTAGAACACTGCCATAGTTTTATAACAAAGCAAAATGGGAGTTAAAAAAAATGAATTAATGACATCTTTCAGCTGTAACAACTGTGCTAAGGTTTGTTCTCACTCTAAAAAACATTCCATTGTATTTGTCAAATTCCACAAGGAAACCCGACCTTCCCTCTGAACATGTTAGCTGCAGTTCATGTAATAGTATATCCATTCAGTGCACAGTGCCCTGGAGCCCAATCTCAGATGAAGGCTTTAGGTAATACTATGATATAAAGTGTTGAAAGTAATAGAGTATTAATGAAAACCTTTCTGTATTACTCCTAATCCTTTCTTGCTTTCTTTTTTATCTTCACCTCTCTAGAACATTTCAAAACAAGTGTACAATGAATGCACATGGGGCTTTGTAACAGGAAAGTGCTAATACTTCCTATACACATAGTAAAACCATTGCCAGTTCATCACTAAGAAGCACTAACTATACTTTTCTTCTACCTCTGAGGAGATCTCTTTGAGCCACTATACCTTCTGAAGTCCAGACACCTTCGTGTGCTTTGTACACAAGTGACATAATTGCCCCTTGCATGTTTACAGAAAACCAATGACATACAGAATTTTCTGTTACAATGCTGAAGCAAATCCCCAGTCAATATGATAATTTATTTAAATTCAAGGGCTTGTGTTCTCATACCACTTCATGATACACCCATTTTTAAAACAGGGAGGAGGAGTAGGACCCTGGGAACTATGGACCTGTCAGCCTCACCTCTGTGCCTGGGCAGATCATGGAACAGATCCTCCTAGAAGCTATGCTGAGGCAGATGGAGGACAGGGAGATGAGTTGAGACAGCCAGTGTGGCTTTACTAGGGGCAAGTCCTGCCTGACCAATCTAGTGGCTTTCCACAATGGAGTAACAGCATCAGTGGGTAAGTGAAGAGCCAATGTCATCTATCTGGATTTCTGTGAGGCCTTTGACACGGTCCCCCACAAAATCCTCCTCTTTAAGTTGGAGAGATGGATTTGATGGGTGGACTGTTCAATGGGTAAGGAATTGGCTAGATTATCACATCCAGAAGGTGGTGGTCAATGGCTCAATGTCCAGATGGAAGACAGTGACAAGCCATGTTCCTCAAGGGTACCTACTGGGACCAGTGCTGTTTAATACCTTTATTAATGGGATTGAGTGAACGCTCAACAATTTTGCTAATGACACCAAGATTGGTGGTGAGGTTAATGTGCCAAAGGGATGGGATGCCATTCAGAGGGATCTGGACAGGCTGGAGAAGTGGGCCCAAGTGAACCTCATGAGGTTCAACAAAGCCAGGTGCAGGGTCCTGAACCTGGGTCCGGACAATCCTCATTATCCAAACACATTAAGAGAGATGTGCTGGAAAGCAGCTCTGAGGAAAAGACTTGTGGATGAGAAGCTGGACATGAGCCACTAACGTGCATCTGCAGCCCAGAAGGCCAATAACATCCTGGGCTGCATCAAAAGAAGTGTGGCCAGCAGAGTGAGAGAGGTGATTCTGCCCCTCCACTCTGCTCTGGTAGACCTGAAACCTTACCTGGAATACTGTGTCCAGCTTTGGAGCCCTCAACACAAGAAGGACATGGACCTGTTGAAGCACGTACAAAGGAGGGCCACAAGAATTATTAAAGGGCTAGAGCACCTCTCCTGTGAAGACAGGCTGAGAGAGTTGGAGAAGAGAAGGCTCACCTTATAGAGGCCTTCTAGTACCTGAAAGGTGCCTATGAGGAAGCTGTGGAAGAACTGTTCACAAGGGCATGTAGAAGTAGGACGAGGGGTAATCGTTTTAAGCTAGAAAAGGGGAGATTTAGGTTGGACCTTAGGAAAAAGGTTCTTCAATAGGAGGGTGATAGATCACTAGCAGAGGTTGCCCAGAGAGGTAGTGGAGGCCCCATCCCTGGAGACATTCAAGGTCAGGCTTGATGGGGCTCTGAGCAACTTGATCTAGTGGAGATGTCCCTACTTACTGCAGGGGGGGTTGGATTAGGTGACCTTTAAATGTCTCATCCAACTAATGCATTCGAGGAGTCTATGATGGTAGCCTACACCCGTGGCAATGTATGAGCACGTAAGTTAGGCAGGATGTGAAAAGCATTGGTGTGATTGTGAAAGAAATACCACATCAGGAGAAAACAAAGAAATAGGCAGATATCTCTGACAGATCAGAAACCTACTGTGCTGGTTTTGGCTAGGATAGACTTATTTTTCTTCACAGTAGCTAGTACGAGGCTGTGTTTTGAATTTGTTCTGAAAACAGTGTTGATAACACAGGGATCTTTTCATGACTGCTGAGCAGGGCTTGCACAGAGCCAAGGCCTTTTTTGCTGCTCACACCAGGGGACACAGCCAGGACAAGATGACCCCAACTGACCAAAGGAATATTCCATGACAGATGATGTCATGCTCAGCATATATTGCTGGGGAAAGAAGGAAGAAAGGAATGTCTGGAGTGATGGCGTTCCTCTTCCCAAGTCACCGTTACATGCAACAGAGCTCTGCTTCCCTGGAGATGGCTGAACACCTGCCTGCCCATGGGAAGGGGGGGAATTAATTCCTTGGTTTGCTTTGCGTGCACACATGGCTTTTGCTTTACCTATTCAACTGCCTTTATCTTCACCCATGAATTTTCTCACTTTCACTCTTCTGATTCTCCCCCAGATCCTGCTGGGTGGGGAGTGAGTGAGCAGCTGCATGGTGCTTAGTTGCCAGCTGGTGCAAAACCACGACAGCTCCACAGATCACCTTCCTCCCACAGTTTATGCAGGAGCTATCTTTTTACAGAATTAGTCACCTCAAATGGTTCATCAGTGGAATCCACTCTCAGCAATTGTTTCTAAGCATATATATTTCCTGTTAGATGCCCTTTTACTATATGCTGGCACACAGCACTCTGTATTTCACTGCTGGAGTCTACGCTTCCTTCCAGCTGAGTGAATACTTCCAGTCATTTCCCCTGCTCATTTTGCCTTGACTTTTTCATTCCTGAATGACTCCATCTCCTTTGCAGGTAATAGGAGGAGACGTATATGGAGATAGGTAGAATATAGGTGGTACTGACAATGCCATTCCTTACCTTGCATTCGAAGGCAGCTGCAAGTTGGGGGAGCTCTGGCTATTTCTCATCTCAAGATAAGGAAATGGGATTCTCTTGTGTACTGACAAACACCCAGTCACCTAAGCACACCCATAGCTTTCAGAGAAGTTCCACTTCTCTCCCTGAAAATGCTGAGCCTTTCCAGGTACACCTCTTACACTTGCTAACTATGTAGCTGGCTTGCATTCTCTGCCATAATTAATTGCAGCAACCTGTTGTTGTCTTTTTTTTTTTTTAACCTCAATTGCTGAACAGCGCAGAAGCCACTAGAAGTTTCTGCTCCCTCTTTATTCCTCTGTTTCTTGAAGTATAATTATTCTTTCCAAATCAGACCATTAGATTTATTACATAGTGATGCCACAGAAACACAGGGAGCTTTAAAACTCACCTCTCACAGAGTAAGACATGAAGTGAAAAAGAACACACAGCTGAGATTTTTAAATCCAACCATTGGAAATAAGGAGAGCTGCTTGTGCATGCATACTCATAAAATCCTGGCCTGCAGCAAATGCATGGAAATAAGGCAGAATGCTTCATTACCAAAGCCTCTTCAGCAGCCCACGCTCTGACGTGACAGCACGTAATGCAAATATTTACAGCAGGAAGTCCTCAGGAATGATCCATCACCACCAAATGGCAGCAGCTTATCAAGCAGTAATTCCTGCTGTGGGAAACCCAGCTGAGGCAGCATTTCCACAGGAACACAACACACGGAAGATCTCTTTCAATAATTAGCTCCAATTTACATAGCTTTCCCCATGATGCTAAGTGTATTTGATGAGTGCCATCATGATCTATGAGACAGGAACTGTGGCACGAAAGCTCCAGAGGTTCGATCAGCCGTGGTTCCTTGCATCTAATACACAGCAAGCAAATGCTCCTAATTTAGTGAAGGAAGACATTTTTCCTGAGGCTAAAACATTGATTCTCCACTTACTGCCTTTTAATTGTGATGTATCCAATTTATCTTTTTAGGCTATAAACTCTTAGGGGAAACGGTTCTTCTTTTTCATTCTGTATGCTGTGCTCATGCCAGCCTTATTTTACTGCAAAAGAGCCACGTTCAGGTTAAATCCTTTTCACACTAGCAAGATAACACTTTCCTATTGCTAGAATTAATTACTGAAACTTGCACTGGTTTTCTACTACAACGTCTGATGCAAAGATGAATTAGTGGTGACAACATTATGAATAAATGAAGGAGTAACAAATACAGGAACATTCCAGACGTTGTAAGAATGTTCTTTTCTACTGAGAAAACGGTTTGCTCATCCCCACCGTGGTAATGTTTATGCTTTAGTACTGTACTGTGCATTAGCAACACAGCTTTCAGGATGCCACTAGTCAGAAAACAAGCAGCCAGCCAGGGTGTTCCTTTTTTCCAGAACTACTGGCGCTCCATTTCATTGCTGTTGCCCCCAGGCCTCTCTGCTGCTCCAAATTCACGTTTATGCTCTTGCTGCAGATGAAGAGGCCAAAGTGCACAGCCTTTCCTTCCCAGATATTCCAGCTCGAGGATTCACGGGCAATAAAATGTGACAGGACTTTTCACCCACAAACGAACTGTGGGGCATCCTAATCAGCAGGCAATGCAGCTCTAATAACTGGGTTACAGCGTGAGGAGATAAACTCAAATGGAGCAGAACATTCATAATAAGGAACACAAGATGCTACCCAGCCTGCAGCACCATCGGTGCTAAACAAAGACATCCAACTAACAGCAACTCTTTTTCCCCTTTGGAAGCAGGATTCCTTTTAACTGCCAGTTAAAGATGGTCTCAGCAGCGCGTGAACAGGAACAGCGACTGCTTACAGCCCCCAGCATGACTACTTGGAGCTTCTTTCCCCTTTTCAATTGCAGAGAACCTCCATCAGGCAGCCTGCAAGGGGATTTTTTTGGGTGGCTTTCTTTTGTTTTGTTTATAAATTGTGGTGTTAGGACATTGCTGGTTATTGGTGTTTGTATGTCTCACTGACAGACAGGATGGGACAGGCACCGAGCAGCCAATAGGCCAGCTGCTGCTCCCACCGCAGGAGGTGCCACGTGGCTGGAGGCTCAGACAGAATCCGCTTGGGTGGCTCTGGCATCAGCTGGAGATGAGTCTGTGCTAGCAGTGAAAACATGTCCCCAGAAGGTCACCTGTCCCCAAATGCTGCCTTGCAAAGGACACCTGCTCCTGATCTTTTTCCCAAGCTGTGCCAAATGATAAGGTTTGCTTGGGTCAAGTACACAAAGCCTTGTTCCGTCTGTGTCCCGACTGACAGCCTAAGCTTCAGGGTGAATTTGTGACACCATCACAACAACAGCAAAACTCCCTCTGATTCAAGGCAACCAACTGCCCAAAAAACTTTAGCCCCCCTACCCACAGCAGGATCCCTATTGAGACTTTCAACCTGCAAATGCATTATTTCTAACACATTGAAGTCTCACAGCCTGTTTGTATGGTTTGTATGGTCCCTTCAGGTACTGGAAGGCTGCAATGAGGTTCCCCCGCAGCCTTCTCTTCTCCAGGCTGAACAAGACTTTTAGTGAAAGCAGAGAGGGAGTAAGAAAAATAACCCCTCAAACAAACAAGCAACCCACAAATCTGAAATTCAGTGAAATCACAGTCCAAAGGTGAGTACCTTTGTGTGCTTGCAGTTCTAAGGAGATTATCTGCCCTTCGTATGGTACTACCTGTGCTTGAGCAGAAGCCAGTGCAGAGGCACACAGGAACCCAGGAAAAGGCTAGGGCTGGGAAAATCCCTTATCCCCTTCCCCGTGTGGACAGTGGGGGTAACACCACTTACCCACAGCACAGGATGCAGCATAACATTCAACATTGTTGGTAATAAAGATTGGACATGTAATGTAGAGAGGCAGATAAAGAAAGATATCTGATGGTTTCAGCTGGGACTGGAGTTTGGAGGATCATACTTAGCTGAAAGCCTTTAGATAGGGAAGAACCAGCCCAATATTTTTTCTCTAAATTCTAAAGAAGTTTCCAAATCTTTACAATTTTTCCCCACTTGCACTCACACAGCGGGGTCACCCTTTGTTGCTATTCCTTTGCTTTTGCAGTCTTCACTACTTAGTGTTTGCCTTTCAATGCACCCAATATTTATGCCATGCAGCAAACAATGTAGAGCACAGAGAAACTGATGCCATGCCTAGAACACTGCTGGCCTCCCTGATCTGCAAAATAAACTGGCTAAACCACATAGACTATTCCTGAACCCAGAAAAGCAGGAAAAAAATGAGATGATATAAAGAGAATGTTATTTCCAAGGACACTGGTTTGGCCCTCAAACTGAAAACTGTTATCTGATACCACAGAATCACAAAGTTGGAAAAGACCTTTAAAGATCATCAAGTCCAACCATTCCCAGCCTAAGCTAAACCATCTCCCTAAGCACCTCATCTACCCTTTTTTTAAACACATCCGGGGACTTTATTTTTCAACTCAGCTGAAGGTCACAATAAGTATTTCTTCCTCTCATCTGATCTCTACAAAAACCATGAGAACCACACTAAGCTGACTTTATAATTACAAAGAGGGAAGGTTTAGATTGAATATTAGGGGGAAGTTTTTTTACAGAAAGAGTGGTGAGGTGCTGGAACAGGCTGCCCAGAGAGGTGGTGGATGCCCCATCCCTGGAAGTGTTCAAGGCCAGGTTGGATGGGCCCTGGGCAACCTTGTGTAGATCCAGGCCTGAGGTTGGTGGCCCTGCCTGTGGCAGGGGGGTTGGAGCTCTATGATCCTTGGGGTCCCTTCTAACCCTTGCCATTCTATGATTCTATTCTAAGTCTTGCTCAGCTTGAAGTGAATGGCTTCTTAAGGCACTTTATTTCCCTGTATATATAAAGGCCTCAACTAAAGAACTTGAGAGATGACAAGGCACAGGTGCTTATACATTCTTCCATTATCTTAAAACATACAGCTGATACTTAATAATGATACAGTTACCCCTTTCACACTAGACCTGAGACAGTTACTTAACTGCTTCAAATTCAGATCTAAGACATGGATGTGAATTGGGAGAAAAAAATTATTCTCCTCTCTTAGCCCAGAGTTATTTATTGCCTTGGTTGGCTGGCTTACCTTTCAGAGAAGGCTGAGACTAAATCAATGACACAGATTGTCCCCTCAAATTGATGAATGAACAGACAATGAACAGCAACAGTGAGTCCTGAGTCAAGACGACACTATTCACTACAGGTTAAAAAGAACTTTTTGGCATCCCACAGTATAATGATATCCAAGGCCACACCATAATGTTCCTCTGAAGACAGCTGAAGGAAACTGTAGGCTTCAAAACTGGTAAATGGATCCACCATTAACAAGTGAGAAAGACCTATCAAGACATGAATCCCTTCTATTC
Organism: Laterallus jamaicensis coturniculus; assembly: GCA_022605575.1. Taxonomy (NCBI): domain Eukaryota; kingdom Metazoa; phylum Chordata; class Aves; order Gruiformes; family Rallidae; genus Laterallus; species Laterallus jamaicensis. The sequence goes on along the minus strand of JAKCOX010000031.1, from coordinate 3,395,492 downwards.
CTAAAAGACAAGCCACCAGCCCTTACCCAGAATCCAGTCTGCAGCTATTGTGTGCATCAAAACAAGGCAAAGAAAAATCTCTACACAATTTAAGTGTTTAAAAAAATAATCCTTCCAGGCCCTGGTGCAACCAGGCACAATCAGCACACAGCATGTGAGATTTTTCAGTGTTTTTAGAAGTATAAGCTTGGGATTGTTAAAAAACAAACAAACCTCCCAAAACAGCAAACTTTCAAAATTTAAGCTTCGGTGATGTCCACTGAAACCTACATACAGCCACAGGTAATACAGACCTTTCCTGAACCCATCTTCCAGAATAAACAACAGTAGAGCTAGTCTTTTTCTAAGGACTAAAACTCTTCAGGTCATGCAGACCTCTGCCAAGACAAGCCTGGCAGGCAACAAAACCCTGTCAGCAAGGCCAGACAAACTCTGGAGATCAGCAAGTCTCTCTACAGGCTCCTAAAAAATACTTCATTCTAAAGATGACCAACTTTTCCAAAACCATGCAAGATCTATAGCATTTTATATTCATCTGATCCACAGAGCTGACTAAACTCTAGCAAATCAAAATTGCTGTCAATGAAGCCTCAATCTGTCAAAAATGATCCTCAGTACTTTGATGGATCCGGACCTGAATACCCACGTCTTATGAGTGATGAGAGACTGTCACAGTTCCTGGAACTCAGAGGGACTGCCATGAAAATGCTTATGCCTTGATTTTGAAAAAACACCTTAAAATAGGAAAATCCTACTCCTCTATGCCTCCTTTTTTTTTTTTTCTTTTCATTTATTATGTTTACAGCCAAAGAATCCTAAATCTTCTACACCCCAAGTCTCCTAACACCCAGCAGAAAGATAACTTTACAGAATGGGGATGCAGCTGGGACATGGGACCTGCCCCAGATGAAAGAAGCTATTTGTGACAGATTGAAAGCTCAATCTACATTCCCTTGGCATATAAACCCACATTTTAGCTACAAGATCACCCATTTCTCTGTATCACAGTGTTCTCAAAAGACAATTATGTTTGCTTTTCCCAAGCCAGCAGGGAAAGCAAGGCATAGCCCAGTGACAGCAAGGAACAGACACATAAGAAAGAACAGGCCAGCATAACTTACGGGAGCCGCGTTGTTTTTCACTGTGACACTGGGAGTGGTGGCTCGTAGCGCCCCGCTCACGCCATGGTAGTATTTGAAGCAGATCTTTGTTTCAGCTAAAAATAAAAGAGAATTATTTTAGTTTAGAAGAACTGCAAGGGAAAAGCTGCATGAATGGTTGAAGTTGACTGGCACAAGGCTGGGAAGCAGTTAGATTGCGAGTGGTTTGTCCCAGGCTGGTTGGCACAACAGGATACCTCCTGCCTCCGACCTTCCCCTTGGCCACTGTGAGATTTAGAGTTCAGGTCTTGTGACTTAAAACGCTTAAAATCCCAACCTCTTCTGAGCAGCAGTTATGACAGACTGACCAGAGAGTATAAGCACCCTTTAGCTACATTAGGAAGATGAAAAACAGGGAGAGAGAAACCCTCCACACTAAGGCATACCAACCACTAGCGTGCAGAGGGAGTGAGAAGCTTCTTTAGGATAAGAAGATTGGAAGCTTGCTTGCTGACAGGTTTCACTGAGGCAATTTGTTCTACGTTAGGTCACAGCAAGGATGTAGATCTCCAGAGATGATCTACTCTGACAGCCACTACATTAAAGCCTTTTTCACAAACAGCGTAGTACCACAAGACATCATCAGAGTGTATTTCCACTGACTTCCAAACATTTTCATGAGGTGAGGAACACAAGCAAGACCATGATTTTGGACTCACAGCACTGCTTTTTGCCACATGCACTGATATTCAGATAAATACATGAACTGAGGGAAACCTATTTTGATAACTGCATCAGGGCATAGAAGTGAAATCAGCTGCTTGTTCAATCATCCCCTTCAATCATCAGACCTTTTTGTTTGCTGCAAGAAGGAAGGCTACTTTCAGCCAGATTCTCTGTTGGTCTGTAACTACAGATGGATATGAATTGCTAGTATGCATCATAATCCCACCCGCTTGCCTGGACCTGGTGGCTTCTGGAGCACATCCTTCAGGTAGGAGTTCTTCCATAGTAAACCAGGATGTGAACCAGGTTGATGTGTGCCTAGATAAAGCCAGGACACAACAGGTAAGCACTGTATGTAACAGGTGTGTTTGTGGGATCTGAAAAATGCCTATTTGAATAAAAGCAGCATTCACATCTTGCAGTTTGTACTGGATAATTGCATAGCAATTTTCAGCTGCTCCACAATATACCTGGAGGTGCTTCTCTTGTTTTGCAGTAACTGCTGAGGCCCAGGGAAAACACCCAGCCTTTGCTGGTAGAGCCACAATTCTGCTCCCCTGTAACTACAGTGCCTACCTAAGATAAATAGGCAGAGCTGGAGGTCGGTGGCCCTGCCTGTGGCAGGGGGGTTGGAACTTTATGATCCTTGGGGTCCCTACCAACCCATGCCATTCTATGATTCTAAGGAAATAATAAAGGAATGCCAATGTTTTAACATACAAATTGCATTGTTGTTTTAGCACAGTAACAAAAGAAGTGAAATCAGTGCAGCTACGACAAAGAGATTATGCAACACTGAGAACTGGAACCTTGGTGACAGATGATGGTGCTGTGATCTGCTGTTTGGTAAATCCAAAAAACAACCATGTAGCTCTGCAGGTGAAAAGCCACAAGACCCCCCAAACCACAAGCCTGAACTGCTTACCCTGATGCCTAGAGATACACAGGAATACAGAAGGCAAAACAAATCCTGATTTGTTTTTTGGAAAGACAAAATAATTTTAGGAGAGTAAAGCCTTCCCAACTTTCAAATATGACTTAGGAAATGGAAAACAAAGAGCTTATGTTCCCAAGTGGTTCAAGTGCTTCTCATTTCCAGGTGGCTTCTCAGCACTTCTCCCTGAGGAGCCATTAAGGACACACAGTCCATCAATGAGAAGTGCAGTGGCAGCAGTTAATATGCCACTGTACTTTCCATTCCCACAGTTGACTCTTCATCTGATGACCAGGTGCACTTTTCTGTGCAGACAGTGCAAATAGACACCTCTCCCACACTATGCACAGAGGCATACATGTGTCCCTTTGACTTCACAGCACTCCACAAGAAGCAGAACAGGCTACAGAGTCCTTTGGCACCTCCACAAGGGGCTACGTGGCCCATCCTGGGGTTTAATTCACAGCTATGCCCCAAATGAACTTCTGCAAATCCAAGGGAGGTGTCAGTGCAGCTGAGCAAGCAACCCTGGTGTTGCACCTGGGAGCAGCCATTGTTTCCTTTTGGCAGCAAAAAAAGCTGGATGAGCTTGTGGGACTGAAAAACTGCAAGTCCAGATTGAATTTTCACGTTGTAATTTTCTCTACAGGACTTTTAACAGCTCAGCAGCTAACTCATTTACTCACTGAGAAGACAGCAAAAGCTGAGGATATCACAATAGCTAAAACATGCAGTTCTTACCAATTATTCAAATCTTAATTTTCCTCTCCCCTGGAGATTTTTAGCTACAGCTTGTATGGAACATTGAGAACTAGAATAAAGCAAAGCTTCTTCCCCTCTCTTTTTTCTTTCTCTTTTTTTTTTTGTTTTAATTTTTATTAACTCATGTAGTTAATAAAATGTAACCTCAGGTACTATCCCCTATGATGACATTCAGCTCTCACAGCAGGAAATTTCACCATAGGTTGACAAGTACCTGGAAACTGATATCATACATTGGGAAAATACAGTTTAAAAGAATCTAATTAAACTAAAAGTGTTAGAGGGAACAGAAGAGAAAAGAATATATACTTACGTAGGTATTTTGGATATTACAATTGCTTTCAAGGGCAAAGGATTACTAAAATGATTGAACATGTATTTGGAAAGAACCATGTGGGTACTGAAGATGCCTCTCAGTTTCACACAACTGCTCTTTCTAATTTAATTTTCAATCACATTACCCACATACAGATGCAAACTGGCAAGAAGGCAACTCAGAGATGCACATGTCATACCCAGTCCAGTGGCGGAGTTGGAGCCATTCATCAGACAGTATTTGAAGTGGTGATTAATGAATGTCAAAGGTTTCATTCAGAGAAGAATTCTGATAACAAATAGTCTTATGGAGGCCTTCACAACCAAAAGGCTCTAGAAACATCAGGGGAATTATATATATATATAAATGTACACATATATATATTTAATTTCCCACCCTCTCAACTCTATCCCAGATCTTTTTCAGATTGAAAATATTAGGAAAGGGCTGTTGTCAATGGACAGACAAAACTTTAACAAGTATAAAGCTTGCAAATTTGCATACAATATCTACTTGCAAAAATGCCACTTAGACCCTAGTTGGGCTATTTTTGGCTGGGAGCCATTCTTTCCAAATAATATAATTTGTGCCATGTTTTCAGAGCCCTAATGTTTCAATCCATTTGAAGATTGTTCTTGTATTCCTGAATCACCTCTGAGACATTCCTAAAACAGAGGCAGACATTCACTGGCTTGGTGCCACTGCCTCTGCAGATGAACAGAGAACACTGTAAGTATAGACAAGGCAGTGATATAAATTAACCTGAATATTATCCAGCTGGCATTTGTACACAATATGTAGTTATAAGGGCCCTTTGCAATGCAGTCTTGTAGATTAGCTTGTTATGGAATAAAGGAGACCATTTAACTCTGTCCAGCTGCCCTAGCTACATGGCACAGTGCACAGGTCAGGACCAGATGTTGTCCAGTTAATCTCCAGCTATAAAGAAATACATGCCATTATTTTCATCTCTGTAATTATGAGTAGTAGCTCAGTGGATCAGGTAATGAAGTTATGATGTTAAAGTCAGGAAGTAATGAGGTCAAATTCTCCTTTCAATTAGCATAAATGACAGTTAGACTGGTAAATCTTCCAGGAGATGAGATGTCTAAAGATGCTCAGAAATACTCGTGCCTGTGACAATTACCAGACTACTCAGCAATTTTCATGGATTGAGAACAAAATAGCTGTATTCCCTTTACAGCAGGCTGCGTATCTCCACGATACCATGGCTGTGCTACAGACTTCTGCTGCATTGATATAAATAAGACAGTTCTTGGCTGTATGCTCAGACACACTGCTGAAACCATCACAAATGCAGAAAATGCAGCTGCCCAAAAGCAAGGCCCCCAAAGGGAGGGCAAGGCAGATAATCAGAGCCGCAGAACGGGAGAGGGGATTCTGTTTTGCTCCTTGCACTACAACCTGCAAGCAGTTCTGTGGGCCACATGTGAGGGATGCTCTCAGGGAAGGGAGAGCAGCTGAGATGTACCCTCTGCCCAGACACCACAGACTGCTCTTTGTTCAGAGGAAAATTCTGGTAAGTTTGAGTTTGCTAGAGAACAACTTTGCCAAGAAGCTTCATCCCTCTTACAAGAAAAAGTAAACCCAATCTGCAGAAAATTCTTTCTCTATCAAAGCCCTGAGTTACCTCAGTTACCAAATCAGTTTTTCAAATTAAACTGAAAACTGAATTTACCAGCTGAGCACTACTCTTCTTGGCAATATTCTATACTGCCTCCACAATCACCCAGCCCCTGAAAACACCCTACCTCCTTCCTAAACTGAAGTGAGAGCAGATAAAAACTTGTAGGGTCTGCTGATGAATTGCAGCTGAAGGTATTGAAGGTTGAAAGCTTCTAAGAGGTGTGCTTCCATTATCCATCCATTCTTCTTTCCTGTCAGTGTCTCTGCTCCTGTTAATTTATTTGATGCTTTTTCCCTTTAAAAAACTTCAATTCCTACTCACCTTCCTCATTCCTTCAGAGTTGTCAAAATTGCACTAAATCTCTTCTCAAAAGTTCACTTGCACTTATAATCCTCTGCTCCTCGCTTACTAAGGCTAGTGGGGTCTCAGAGGCTTAGCTTTCACTGAAAGGTCAATTTATTCTCCCAGATATAAAAAGAAGCACTGTCAGGATTAAGCAGTTTCCCTTGTTAAACTAAAAAACAAACAAACAAAACCAAACCTAACCCAATCATACTAATGGGTTCTTCTAGGAAAGATTTAAGGATACTTTTTTGGGGGTGGGAGGGGGGCTGTGTAGGAAGCATCGGTTGGTGTTTGACAGGACTGTGTGATACACCTGAGGCACTTCTGTTTGTTATTTACTCCCATGATAATTTTTGTTTCAATTAAATAGCTGAAATGAGTAGGCATTAGCTAAGCATTTCTCAGCACTGAACAACCTCTCAGGAAAGTAATGCCAGTCTTAAAAACAGAGTAATTTGTGATCAACTCAATCTATTACTAAAAGAGCTGTTGTTGCTCTTCTGGGCAAACATTATGCATAAAAAATAAGAGGTGTCAAAAACCAGTAATGAAAAGGTAGCTGTCCTTTGTAAGTGGGTGGGAACCAAGTAACCAAATCAGAGCATGAAGCAAGTAAGTTATGAGTCAAAATTTTCCCTAGAGAAGCCCCAGAAGTGAAATAAACAAACATGTGATACTGTGCTACAGTCAGATCACTATGGGACCATCTTGAATTAAAGTAGCTACAGCGATCTCCAAAAACAAAGATGGAAAGAGTCAAAGTGGATATAAGGAGTCAATAGAGGGGAGAACTGGCTGAACACAATAGGGAAAGTGGGAAAAGGTTATAGAAAAAAATAGGATAAGGAATTAAAATGGGAAGCCAAGAGAGAGATTAAAGGCAAATTATGCAAGGGGTTGAAGTGCTGGAATTGAGTTGGCACCAATGTCGAAACTGAGGGAAGGAGAGCACTGAGATGATTAGAGAATGACTGCTCAGAGATAGTGGGAGAGAGGAGAGGGCAGAAAGACAGACTGTCTAAATGAAACTAAATGAGAAGAAAGCAGAGAAAAAGAAACAAGGCAAGGACAGGCAGAGAGGGAGTAAGGAAGTTAAACTTGAAGAAGAAAGAGAAAAATACTCATGAAGCTCACCCAGAGCATGGAGCACAATGTATAAGCTCTATCAGTAGCCACCTGTGAAACGTGGTGTGCAAGCATACATCCTGTCCACTTCTCAGGCCTGCTCGGCCTTCCCCACCTGATGCCGCCTCCAGTGCCCATGTCCTGCCTTTGCATACTGCTGGAAATGTAGAGAGCAAGTAAACTGTGCAATCCAGAGCTGAAACCCACTGCTCCTCCATCAGCATGAGCCTTTCTCTAAGCATCAATGGTTTTTAAATAAATGTAGGTAGTTTCTCCCAGTACCATACCTGCCTTGTCAGCAAAGAATTAAGACACACAAGAAAGATCAAAGCTAAGACCTGGCAGATCGAGTTTGTACTTACAGCATCAATACACAGTACAGTTCATTCTGCTGCTCCATGCAAACATCCCTTATTTCCTGTGCTATGTCAGAAAAATTGCCAGCTCCATGAATTACCCATTCAATATTTCAACAGTGACACCTCAGCTATCAAGCTGGTCTGCTCCTCTGCCACCTGTGGACTGTGTATTTCCTTAAGCTGTAAACCACATCTGCCCACAGAATTTGCTTAGCACCACGGCTGCCTACAGTTTTCCAGAAGGCACCTCAGCTTTTACACAACTAGCAGTTTAAAACCAAACGAGGGCTAAAGAGATGTGCTTCTTTAATCCCAGTTGCAGGATTTCTTCCAATTTTCTGATGGCTTTTTCCTTGCCCTGACCTAAAATGTGCACAAACACATGTGAACGGGCAGTTAAAGGACTTCTTTTGCTACGCTACGAGATAGGAGAAGTTAAACCCCACACCTTTCAACGCTTCCAAGGCAAGAAAGAAAAAAGTACCAGTAGACACAATTAAGGCTGACCTGTAAATATCAACCATTTCAGGCACAGACCTTTGCAAAGGAAGTATATCAGCTCAAAACTAAGCAGTAGAACACTCAGAAAGCTTCTAATCAAAACTCAATTTAAGCCAAAAATCCATACTTGTCAAGATCTAAAAAGTACAGTGAGAACATTCAAATAACCTCAGAGTCTGCAACAATAAATAATATATTTTAGTTTTTGTAATTGCAACTGATATTAAAGAACAGGTTAGATGATTTTAGTAATTTTATTCCATCTTCAGATAGCGTTGTCACACACTGTTATTGTTTCACAAGGGTTGGACATTTAGGAGTGGAATTACCTCCTTTACAACAGGCCAGCTGATCATTATAATATATTATACCATTGATTCTCTGTTCTGATGTTATTTGTGATCTGCAGATATTCTCTACTATTGCCTTTCACTTTATTTACTTTGCTTGATAATTCGAGTCAGCAGCTACCCTGCTTCCAACCACCACTGAAGTGGTACAGGAAATTAGGACACTAATAAGTAAAGGGTAGTAGCAAATCCTCATAGTAAGTGGGACAGTCTCCTCTGTCCTAGCTTCACTTATTTGAGCCCTCAGTGTTGCATGCACCATCCTACATTGATTTTGGGTCTAACTTTGTATCCACCTCTACTGTGCTGTTATTTGAAGTGACATGTATCTGCTTAGCCATGACTGCAGGGTGATTAATTACCATTATTATAGAAGTTTTTCAGATGTAGGCTCCTGAGCATAAGACAGACAAAATCACATTTTTTTTCCTTAAGAAAGTAAAGGTACCCAGGAGTCTCTATTACAGGAGAGATACAACAAAGTGCTCTGTAAACTGCTATTCAGGATGAACATATAGATCTAATTTCAGTAGGCTGTTACTCATACACTACCCTCATAAAAACCATCATATTGGCACGACTCATTACTAAACAATGCTAGCAGCTAGAATGGGTATGTGCTTACATATTCATTCCCAGCACTTGTATATATTCCTCCCTACAGGGAGGACATTCAGCATTGCTGATACTGAAGTTGCTTCACATTTTTCATTATAAACCTTCTTTTCAGTTGCTTATAGATTTTTCAGAGATACATACATCTGCAATAAAATTTTGCATGCTGGAAATTTGTAGCTGTGAGGGTAAGGGACAATCATGAGGTTTTATACCCATTAGAGATTTCTGAAGGCTTCCTTTTATCTCCATGTAAATGCACAGTAGAAGTCACTATGCCAAACATATATTTTTTGCTGTTCCTGTAAAAGGACATTAAAATTCAGCTAATTTATACGCCTCTAGAAAAATTCAGTTTGATATGCTCATTTGAGACATGTTTGATTTTACCATCTAAATGCCCAGGATATCCTATCTATGCTGCACTTGTTCCAGACTGGCACTAAACCAGACTTCTGCAAAACAGAGCTAAGCTCTTCTTAGCTGTGCCATGTCTGGACACCTCTCCTGGAAGCCAAAGGACTGTATCCCTGGGTATCTCCCCACTGGGCTATGTAGCATGGCCCTATTTGCCCCTACTGAAGGAAGAGATGAAGGCAGCTGGAGGAATTAGGAGCATGGCCTGGCGAAACAGAAGCCAAGCCAGAACTAGGTAAAATGGTGAAGAAAGAAATTTGTGATTTGTGGCGGTCAAAGGTTTGAGTACAAAAGGATTTGGGGAGAGCAGGTACTACTGTTTCAGTCTTACTAGAACAGATGAGCACTGTCAACTCCCTTCATGGTGGGAACGCAATGTATGCCCTGAGGAACTTGTACTGAAGCTCCTATTTAGGCAACCTCAGAGCAATAGCAATGGGATTTATGGTCAGTCTACTGTCAGGCAATGATTGGAATGCAATAAAATCTATGGCTATCCAGTGGTCCTTGGTACAGTTTATAATGAACAAGGATCTGTACCATCACAGTCCCCAGCAAGTCTGGTGTTAAGATTGACATCTAGACTCAAGGCAGAGTAGAGTAAGCCAAAGCTTCCACAGGTACCCACCACAGGAAAGCTCAGTGAAAGGACACCACTGTGCAGCCAGTAGCTAAAGATACGAAAAGTCTTTAATAAAAAGGTGTTTTAGGCCGTAGCTAGGAACAGAACCTGCAGTTTGCTCTGGGGTGTATTTTCTGACTATTACCCACTTCTAAAGTGTTATTGCTTGGGTAATGGAATTAAAACTTGGTTTGCTTATACAGCTCACATCAGTGAAAATAATAATTTCCTCCTAAAATTATCTTCAGAAATGTGAGATGGGGAGGAAAGAAAAAGAAAAGGACTCAGCCTTACCATTCCTGGCACTGAGTCACCTCTGATCCCATTGAAACCAAGAGAAGTATTTGCTTCATATTCATAAAGACAGTAGATTCCAACCCAGAACAAGCAAGAATTTTATCTATTTAGTTACAATCAAGACCAACAGTGCTACCTGTCTGCTCTGCCTTTATGGACTGTTGTAAAGAAAGGACTGATAGGCACCAATGTGGGTGAGGGTGTGTGTGTAACAACCCGCCTGTCTTTCATCAGGAGAAGGAAAAGCTGTTTGAGAGAGACATTTTAGTCATTGCAAACAGGAAATTATAAGGGCTGCCCTAAGATTGAGATTTTAATGAAATTCTGAAGCCTACAGGCATCTAATGTTTTTATGCAAATCAGCTTAACGATGAGTTTTTCACCATGAACATTAGCAAGTGAGCAATTTATTTGAGAAGAACTTGCAATCATCAAAGCATTTTTAACTGTGTGATAGTTGAGTCCATAATAACTGGAAACCATGCCTAAAGTTTGTTCTCTGATCGTAAGCACTCATGCACATTGCATGAAAAACAACATTGCCAGCAAAATCAAACACATGGGTCATCTATTTATGAGGGAGATGATTTAAAATAACTTCTGAACCACAACACATACATCAGACTGAGTTTTAAAATAACTCTAGTTTTAAAAATGCTTGTCATCTTGGTCACAACGGACTTGACGGTTCTTTATGCAAACTGAACAGTAGAGAAAAAAAATCTTTATGCTTCCAGTAGACTGGAAATGAGCCTTGCCTCACATGCAGAAAGCTGCCTGTTTCACTGCATTAGTGCCCCCTCAGCTACATTAGAGTCACTGACAATGTTCAGGAGAAGAATGTGAACTGGAGATGGAGTGCCTGTGTTCCCTGTTACACCAAAGCCTATTAAAACACAGCATTAACAGAAGAGACAGACAGAAACACAGACATCCCAGAGTTTCGTTCTGAGTGTCAGCAGAGGCACTGTGTAAGCAACTCAGACAACAGAAGAAGGCATAAACTCAAAACCATACACTCTCTCCCAGCTCCACAACAGAGGAAGGGGTAGGCAGGGCTGGGAACCCCTCTGACGTCTTTGCCGCCGCTGAGTTGTACAGATGAAGCAAACTTTCCCAACTGCCCCTGTTGCAATACTCCCTTTAGGCTTCCAGGTATTACCTCTGCCTCAAGTTAATTGTCTCCTAGAGCAGATGCCTGTGAACCATCAGCTCCTTGCTTTTATCAGGGCAACAGCAGTTTGAAGTCTTAATTAAATACGTATGACTGGATTATGCCTTCAGGCACTGCCTTGAGCAAGAGATAACACATGGACTTCAGAAGCCAAGTGCCTCAAACACAGCCCTCTACAACACAACATGTTTTTATTCCCCTTGATCTCAAAACATGGGTGGACTTACAGAAGCTGAAATTAACATCAGCCTTACGATCAATGATTAGTGTTTAGGAAGGTGTAAGCCATAATTTTATCTGGTGCCTGCTTTGTGAAGGGAAGGGACAGCATGGAAAGGGAGACTTGCACCTCCAAATGCAGACAGGTACTGAAATTAGGGAGGATTCATGTTTTTGTTTATATTAGTAGCAGTTTAATTCAAGATAGCTGCTACAGCACTTCTTGAACTGATAAATCTGATAAGTGTTACTTAATTTCATATTAGAAATAGAACATTCCCTTGAGTCAGTCTTTCATTTCTTTCCCCAAGAAAGTTACCTTTGAAGACATTAGTGCCAAAACCAGCTGGACCTCACCATTCCCCCAGCTGCTCTTACCCATTACACCCTTTCTCTTCTTACTCTGCAAACTCTCCCAGTCAGAGCCCTATCTATTCACATTTCCAAGCACCAAGCTCACTTCAGTCACTACAAGAATGCTTCACAACAACAGTTTCTTTGTGTTTAGCAGCTGGACCATGCAATATTAAAGCTCACAGTGTTCACTCTGATTGGGAGCTATTACAGTCAGTCAAGCATGTGCCATGCAGTATATGAAGAAAGTCTTGCAATTAAGTCCTTGGGCAATAAGACATGAATATTACCAAGAAAAAAATCCTTTGGACTAGGATGTAAAAGAGCTTAGCACTGTTACTCACAATACCATAAGGACCACTTTTTAAATACATTTATCACCTTTCAGAATCAGCATGCACGCACTCCTTGTCTCTACTGCATATCTAAAGATATTTTTAGCCTAATATTTCCATGACAACAAAGCAAGAAATGGTCCGTTTGAGAAGACAGCTGAATGAAAATTCAAAATGCTTGTAGAAGCGGCTTCCCAGTGCACAAATTGTTTCAGCTACCCACTACACTATAGAATTGTTGTTTGTTGCTGCTACTTCTAATAAAATTAAAAAAACCTAATTTTGAGTGATTAAGAGAATTATACATTACTATCATACAACAAAGACTGCTCATTGCTGTCATAGTATGAATACCCTAATACAAAGTAAAATACAACTGCTATTTTATATTGAAGGAAGAGCTCAGAGAAGAGAAAGAAGAGATGTTGTGGGGCTTTCATGGCAACAGGTAACTGGGAACAGGTTACACATACCAAGAATGCAATGGCAAGAACGGCAGTTTGACCTCTTGGCTTTCCTGACTGCCACAGAGCAGAACTATTTACAGACAATTCTAGAAGAGAATAGTTGGCAAAATCTGGATGACCAAAATGAAGGTCAGCCTTCTATGTAGTGGCATTAAAGGAAAACATGCAAGTGAGCAACCCAAGAAAAAGCATGCGTGGATTATTTGGTCATATTTCCAAAGCAGGTAACAGGTCTATCCAGCGTGAGGAGAAAATGAGGACAGTTGCATGTGTGCTTTGGTGTGCTGTACCGCTACTGAAGACTGAAGACAGTCACATCACAGTAACACAGTGGCAGAGATTGAGATCTGAGATCAGAGATTGGTACCTGAACACGTTACCATCTCGCAAGCATTTTATTCCTTTCCACATTACTTTTTTCCTTCTTAACAGAAAGGGCGTGGACAGCAATGAATATGTAATTCTGTCAATAAATACCTGTAACATTATTAAATGTGTGTGATGAACAGACTTGCTCTGTAATTACCCAACAATCAAAATTCTCCAAAGTTCAGTTGTTCTGAAAAACAGCAGGCTTTGAGGTCTTAGTACGCCAAAGATTTACCTGGGTGGGTCTTGTAGGCATTAATTAAATAGAGGAAAAGAGACTTTGGTGTCTTCACAAGGCAGAGCCCTTCTCTTATTTACACATCCAAAGCATTTATAATTTATTGGGTTCGCCCACTCAGAACCACGAGCCTTGAATAAAAGCTGCATGCCAGCTCTGCTGCCAAAGTGTGGGTTTTTTCCTCTCCTCTTCTTTTAGCCTCACAAATGCTTGCTTTGCAACAGCAGGGCCTAGCTTCCTTCTGTTCACTGGGAAGCCACAGGCAGAGAAAGCACGCTCATGTCCTTTGGTCCTCAGAGAGACCTGTAAGCCACGCTGCTGGTTGGTGAAGCCCCATCAGCGTGACGCCTTAGCACACACAGTGCTGCTTCTGGGAATAATGGAGAAATATTTGGCCTTACCCCTTTAAAACAATGTCTCCAGAGTTCCTCTCCCATGTACGGCTGCTAAAGGTCAAGAGTGTGGCATGTGTGATTTTAGCTGGGTTTTCTTTTTCCACTGAGGACTTGTAAAAGGCAAACTCACAGCCCTGGTTACCCAGGGACAAACAGGAAAAAAATAATTAGAAAAATTACATTTTTAGCAGGAACTGAACTTCTCCTTTTGACTGTAATTGGATTCACAACCGTATGGGATGTTGGAACACAGCACTGAGCCTCTCTGCTCTTTCACAAAGACAAGGGCAGACCCATCAAACACTGCTGCTCTTCTGAAGCTTGCCCACAAAGTCATCTTCTACAGGAAGCATACTACGCAAATTCTGTGATTCATGTTACAATTTCCACCATAGAAGGAATAACCAGGTCATTTTGCTGCATCTAGTTGCCCCACTGTACAGTGAAGGATTCTGTACGTTTTGACTTGAGCTGGCATGTATGTGCCTGTTCACCCATTCAGAAAACTTCTGTTAACAAGGCCATTTTAATTAGGTGCCACTGCTATAGTGCCTATTGTTAATTTCCCTGGGAATTTATAAGACACAGCATAAGCTATCAAGGAGGAAATCAAACTGGAGAGACATGGATTTGATGGGTGGACCACTCGGCGGGTAAGACACTGGCTGAGTGGTCACACTCAAAGAGTTGTTTTCAACAGCTTGATGTCCAAGTGGAGACCAGTGACAAGTGGTACTCCATGGGGGTCAGCACTGTTAAACATCTTTGTTGGTGATGTGGGCAGTGGGATCGAGTGCACCCTTAGCAAGTTTGCCAACAACACCAAACTGCGTGGTGCGGTTGACGTGCTGGGAGGAAAGGATTCCATCCAGAGGGACCTTGACGGGCTTGAGACCTCAGTCTATGCTAATATCATGAAGCACAACAAGGCTGGACGGGTCAGTGCAATCCCAAGCACAGCTACAGGCTGGGAGGAGAATGGGTTGAGAGCAGCCCTAAGGAGAAGGACTCTGGGGCTTTGATTGATGAAAAGGTCGACATGAGCCAGCAATGGGTGCTTGCAGCCCAGAAAGCCAATTGTATCTGGGCTGCATCAAAAAACACATGACCAGCAGGTCGAGGGAGGGGATTCTGCCCCTCTGCTCTGCTCTGCTCTGGTGAGACCCCACCTGGAGTACTACATCCAGTTCTGGGGTCTCCAGTACAAGAAAAATATGGAGCTTTCGAAGTGAGTCCAGAGGAGGGACACAAAGATAATCAGAGGGATGGAGCACCTCTCCTATGAAGACAGGCTGAGTTGGGGTGTTTCAGCCTGGAGAAGAGAAGGCTCCAGGGGACCTTACTGCACTCTTCCAGTACCAAAAGGGGCCTACAAGAAGTCTGGAGAGGGGCTGTTTACAAGGGCATGGAGTGATAGGATGAAGATTAATGGCTTTAAACTAAACGAGGATCGATATAGATAAGATATAAGGAAAAAAGTCTTCACTGTGAGGGTGGTGAGGCAGTGGAACAGGTTGCCCAGAGAAGCTGTGGCTGCTCCCTCCCTGGCAGTGTTCAAGGCCAGGTGGGATGGGGCTTTGGGCAGCCTGATCTAGTGGAAGGTGTCCCTGCCCATGGCAGAAGGTTGGAACTAGATGGGCTTTGAGGTCACTTCCAACCCAAACCAGTCTGTGATTCTATAACAGAAAGATCAAAAGGCTGCTAAGAAAGAGGTATTATACTTGATATTACTTCTCACTTTAGACCTCCCTCTTCAATCTCCTATTTCAACAACTTTTTTTTTCTTTTGTAAAATATCAACTTCTGTTCACCATTTATTTGAAATCTAATAATTAGGGAAGAAAATTGCTGTAATCACAAAATGAAATGTGACTTTTTAAAACCCAGCAATTCCAAAAGTATCTTACTTGATACCAGTAAAAGAAGGGGCTACAAATGGATTACATTAAGCTGAAAGGCAAGAAAAAAATATCCCAACTGTAGAAAAAGCAGTGAATCCAATGCTGAGAGCATTGGGTGAGCGCATTTGTTTTCAAGTGCAATAAAAATATAGAATTGTGGGGAAAAATTACTATCTTGTAGCATATACTGGAATAACAAGGAATAGAGATATGGCATTTAAACAAGCAATGGGAGAAAGAAACACAGGCAGCCTAGACAAGATACTGCAGAGTCAGGTAGGTTTATTTTCTAGCAAAATATGTCAGAAGATACACACTGAGGCACTGTAAAAGTTGCTCTTCAAATTGTTATATCGTATTATGAATCCAAAACCGTATGCAGATGCCAGTGTGTTTGTCACCTGAAGGTGCCTGCTAGGTGGCTGGCACATTCTCTCTGGCTTTGCACTTCATTGCTGGGACCCAGGGCGCAAGCGGCAGATGTTCGCTTCATTGGCTGGGCTGACATTTGCCAGCCTCCAGAGCTGCTGCCCTGACAGCAGTGACTCCCGGCTTGCTCAAGCCCATCCAAGCTGAAATCGCTGCAGTCACACACACAGGTGACAGACAGGAAACATTATTATTTTAAATTTTTGGTTTTTTATAGTAAAGGCTAAGGTCGCCAACCACAGCACGCTTAACTCCCACAGGAGTTGCTGTGCTGTGAAAAGGAATCCCTAATGCAAAGCAACAACAGCCTGAGCAAGATCAAACAGCTGTTATGCGACAACACACAGTGGGATGACTATACAGTCCAGACTGCAGATAACCTAGACTATTTTTAAAACACCTTTTTAGAAATAAGCTCACACCCAGACAAGAATCAAAAGCAGAGGCAAAGGACACCTGAGAAAAGGAAGTAGTGGTGGAGAAAACATGATTCTGAAGTAGATTCCTTCTGAGTCACCTGTACATTTGTAACATGTACTACTCCTAATTTACACTTCAGTGTATAGTATAGATGTTTTCCCCCTAATTTATATACATAAAAATGTCAGAATCCTATTTGGCACTCACCTTTATGCCTCCTATATCCCCAAGCAAGAGATGCTCAACCATTTACTAACTACCCTATGTGTGGCAACATAGAACATGCAGGCAGCTGCATCTCTTCCTTGCAGTCTGGAACACAGATGACAGCTTCCTGCGCCTCAGGCAAAGCTGAAGAGTTCAAGTGTCCTTCAGAACATGGGCCACTGCTTTGCCATCTCTGGAAGAAACATGCTGAGCATTCAGATGAAATGCGTCAACACTAGGAAGCCTGGGTTCTGTTCAAACATCTGCCACTGACTTACCGAAGTAATTTCACTCTTTCCTGACTTAATTTCCTTCTTTTTAAGATGAAGAAAATGATACTTCCCATAACCCAACCCAGAGAGGAATATGAGTGTTTGCTAGTCCTTCAGCAAGCCAGTCTTTGTAGTAACAGGGCTGTTCTTCAGTCGCAGGAAAAAGTATTGTCTTCTGCAAAGCCATTCTCATGGCGACACTCAACAGGGGCCCTAACAAAGTGTCTTAGAGCAGAGGCTCAGGAACAGTTAAATGCCCAGTAAGTGTATGGTGCAGCTGGTCGATCTGTCTCTGCAGAGTTAAGGCCCATGTGCATGCTTCTTTACAGACCTGAACAAATTGGATTGAGTGGGTCATCACAGGATTTAGCTCTACTTATTACTTAATCTCCAATCAGTCAGGTCTGACTAAAATTGAAAAGTAAATTCCAAGTTTCTTTCAAAGTATTTGTTCAGATCCACCCCACACCTATTTTCCCTTGAATCACTGACAGGTTTGTACTTTAAAAAACTTCTGAGCTGTAACCTTGTCACTGCCACCAAGTGACATGATAAATCCCACCTAAGGAACAAGCCCTGTATTTGGCACCCTGCCCGGCATTCACAAAGGAAAGAAAGAAGGAAAGTGAGACTGAAAGTTAACTGATCTGTCTGGCTGGCTGTAGATGACTTAACAGAGGGAAAAGACTGTCTGCTATGGAAGGAGAGCTCTTTTGGGATGCAAATAGTCATTTACAAGTAAAGTGATAGTAACAATAAAAGGCACACTGCTACACAAACTCTGCTCTTTCTACATAAAGTACTGTAGATACATTAACCAGACAGTTCCTTTACATCTTCTGCTGGGGTTTCACCAACCTCAGGGGAATTATCCCCTTCTTACAGAAGCCATAATAACCTCTTGAAACCAATCTCATTTGATAAGACGCTCATAAACATATCCAGGACACCCCCTATTCAATCTTTACAATCCTGCAGCTTAGATGTTTTTAAAACACAACCTGCAATGACAAGAAGGTCATATGAAAGTATCTGCAGGTAACATATTTTAGTTCACTCACCAAGTCAAAAAAGAATCTATAAAAAATACTGTAAACATGGGGAGGGTTTAAAGAATCCTTTGTATTAATTATCATCAGCAAACATGGGGGTTTTGCAGCATTGAGAACTGAAAAAAGAAAGGGCAAACAGAGCCATGTATGGTTTCAAGACCACAGGAGAGGAACAAGCTATCCTACTGTTTGAGTTTTTCAATTCTAAAAGGAGAGATAATGATTCCAGGATGTGTTTGCAATAGATTAGTTTGTAGGGTTTGTTTGTCCTCTGCTACCTCTGGGAATTTCTAGCCTGAAAACTTGTGCTCTCACCTGCTGTGAACTGACATCACCTCACAAACTAATGGATCCATCCCAGTTCGTGCACACAAAATACCCAGCCTCTTATCAAGTAGAGCTCCTTTACTAGCACACTCATATTCCAGATGTGAAGTCTCAAACAGGCTCAGAAGATACTCAAATTTATCTTCCAGTAAAAGGCCAGCATAAGATCTGCATTTTCACCATGTCAATTTAGTCTGTCAAAGACTATACGTACATGTGTGTTGCCCACGCGTTTAATGCTGCTGTGGACATCTAACAGATGAGTACCACACCCCACCCAGAGACTCCAAAAGAGGTAAATACATTTCCAGTATCACTGTTTCATTGTTTTGATGGTTCATTTTTCCACCTCCTCGCTGGCTTAGAGGATATACCTACCATCAAGTGACTGTTACGACCTCAGAGAGGGCTGGCAGATAGTACTGTGAGTGAGCTGCCAGCATGCAGGAATCTCTGCCAGCCTTGACAAGCTGTGGCTTACAAAATTACAGTGTTTTGAAGGACTAAGTAACTTTTAGTCTGCAGGACAGCAAAAAACTGCTTACATATTTTGTGTTCATCCTTTAAAAATATTTTCCAACTTCTAGACTATATGCCTCTTCCACACTAGCTGTCAAAAGTCTGACTCATCTTGTTAAAGCCAACAAAAAAAAAACCTCCCACTGATTTCAGTGGACAGTTACCACACCTCCCTCTTCCCATTTTCTTTCCAAAATAAGTAAGTCTCCTCAGCTGTAATCCATTCCTTTCACATTCACATGCCACTCAGTCCTGCTGCCCCATTCCAAAATATTTTTAAAGCTCCTGCACTCTTTCTGTTTGAAAATAGGCAGGTAAAGCAAAATATTCTCAATGCACCACCAACTGGATTTATATTCCACGGTACATGACATGATTAGGTCAGCTAAATCACTTATGCCCGTCACAGAAGTGTTACCCAGCGTTTCCCTGCATCTCAAATGCAGCCAAGGTATCAAGTTTAGAAAGGACTAGATCTGCTACAGCAAAACCAGATTCTATTTTCCAAACTGCAGAAGATCTAAATGGGCTAGTTCAGAGGCAGAAACTTTATCTTTGCACATATTATATACATTAAAAGGCTTCCACTGAGTCATTTTCTAATGGAAGAAAGCACAATATGAGATTTTTAATCCATCATAGGCAGCTCAGTACACTTGGTGGAGAAGCAGTAATTACAGAGGTGCCTGCGAGCAGTGCTACTGTCAAGGCTGTGTTGGGGGGTTCATTACTAACCCTATTCCAATGGATTCACAGCTCAGTCACAGAACACTCATGTACTGGCCTTAAACCACCATAGAAAATTTCATCCCAGAAGCAATTTATTTAGCAACTTTTTCTTCTTGTAAAAACACAAACATTAAAAGGGAATTATACCAAATTTTCATGCTTTTCTACGAATATATACCAGGGAGAGAGATAATAATTTTGAAACAGCAAATTCTGACAACTCTTGGGTGAAATCCTTATTCTGTTAAAATTAACTGCTAGTTCTCTTTACTGCAACAAGGAGTAGGGTTTCAATCTCTGAGTTCTGGAGAAGTTCACGTCCTGCTGTCCACAGAGTAGCTCTGCAAGAGTAAGCCCCTTCTCCTATTTAACTTATGGCTGCCTTAAGCCTGTTCCAGTTGCAACGCAATGCAAAGTACCTCGAACATCCCTGTAGATTATTACACTTGCACACTATCACATCTCCCTGTTTTGGGTATTGCCAAGTGTTCCTGATACAGCTAGAAATGGGAATTTTTGAAAGAGATGTTCTAGAGGACAACTGGACAGCTGCTCACAGCTCTCAAAAGACACAACTCAAATGAATCAACACTGGCTTGATCTTCCAGGCCTTCCCCCAGCACAACCTCTACTGACAGTGTAGTATAATACACACTGCTCAGGACGTTAGGGGGATTTTACAAACAGCACTGAGACTGTTGTCAATCTTTTTAGAATAGGACCATGTTTCATGACAAGGTTGAAAGCTGGCATGAGTTTAAACTAAGCTTTTAGTTTGAATTGACTATGAATCCTCTGCCTTTGTAATGTAGAAACCATGGGAAACTTGGTTGATCTGCTCTATTGCCACCTACTCTGTAGCAAGAAAATCAATGTTGCTGCAGCTGAGATCTCTCCTGACTCAGTTAACTTTCTTTCCCTCAAAAGTTGGAGAGAAATTTTAATGAAAAGCAGCATGAAACCACATGAAAATTCCCTCTGCACCAGAACATGATAAACAAAAAGCCACAGGTGAGATGTTTTCTGCTAGGGTCCCATAACTGAGCCCCACACATCTGAGGTCTCTAGATAATGCAGGCTGGTTCATTATAGCCTGCATTAGCCAGCCTAGAATGACGCTGAGGCCTTTAGGAATAGCAACTAGAGATGATGTAAACTACAAGGGTTGGAGCAAGCAACCTAGTCATTACAACAGATTACAAGGCTAACAGCCAAACAGTCGCTCCAAAAATGGTGTGGTGGTGAGAGATGTATTCTGGCAGAGTAAACACAGACAACTATCTGAGGTAGGTTCATCTCACAAACCACAGATGACTCTGCTGTGGCTGTCTCCAAACTAAGACCCTACAATCCAAAATGTCATTATATGCCTTTTCTTTTACTTTTCCACCTTAACACAGAGGTACATGATGGGCTCCTCAAATCTAAGGAGGAGTCAGGGAAAAGGAGAAAAGAAAGGATAAAGCCAAAGTATGCTGGTAGCAACATTTCTCATTTTCATGACATGCCAGGCATAACATCGTGCAGCTGACAAGGGAAAGGAAAATTGTGAATCTATTAACTATGTAGAATTCATATTCCTCACAGGCAGCTCATAAAACTTACCGTATCTTGTAAACAGGAAAACATTTGAAAGCCTGAATCCTGAAGCATACTAATAACAGAACATCACTTATATGTAAATCAAGAAATCCTAGGCAAGTGAAGGGAAGGTAATATTTCTGTCTCTCCCCACAACCATGAGATGCAGCAGTGGAAAACAAAAACCTACCCCACTCCCCCTCCCCCCAACCCACCAAACACCCCGCTCCCCCCCAAACACAAAACCAAACACAAAACAAAACAAAGACTAATTAGTGTTTTGTAAGTAAGCAGGGCTGGCTCATCCCAAGTCAGGCAACAGGAAGAGGAAAATGTACCTCTTGGAGGTCTGTAGGCTAACGTAGACTGTTAACTCTTAATAATGCATTCGTATTCTGTTTAAAAAACTATATTCTTCCATCCTTAAATCTTATCTATCTAATCTAATCCAATCCACTCCACTGGTAGGCATAATTTCTTTTTGGTGTGGTATCTCTGGAGTTCAAGTATTGCCAGACAGACTGGGGAGATTAGTCACACATCAGTTTTTGTGGGTTCCCAGGTATCTCTGGAGTAACCCAGAGCTGCCAGGCTATAAAGCAATTTACCCTGAGAAAGGGCTGCTCAGCAATTTGGAGATAACAGCAAGTTAGTAGAAAGACAAACTGAGACTCTGAAATCTCCACCATCCCGCTAGAGCTGGACGTGTTCCAAGGGCAGGCTTATCTTAACCGAGTCGTCAAGGAGAAGAACTGCAGTCACATACCTGTACTGCCTCTGCTACACAACTGCAGTGCTAGGAAACCTCTCTGTGCATAGGCTGAGTTTTGAAGGCAGAGGCGGGTGAGAAAGGTATCCATGAGACTGGGGCTGTACCAGAAGCTGCTTCCCTCCCCAGGGCCTGCCTGCTGAGTTTAGAGGGACCCCTGGAAGTGAATGCTCCTTACCCACAGGCTGCTTGGGGAGGCTTCCTGGCACTCCACTACTGCAAAACAATTGCACATTAATTCTGAGTGTTTTCTCCCACCTTACATTTGCACTCCCCACTTCACTGGTTTTGTACTTCTGCCACTCACACGTCTCTGAGGGAACACTGCTGGCAAGTCACAACAACCACAGTTTAAATTCTGATACACATGCACTGTCTTTAGAACCCCAACTCCATCTCATGCTTGCAACATAGCAGTAATGCACTTCATAATCAGAACTGATTTTGTTTCTTATGGCATAGATTTTATTTTTTTTAATAAGAAAATTAATTCCTTGTATCTTTGTGCATTTTATTTATAATTTTTTTTTCTCCCTGATATTTTTAAAAAAGTTATTTCTAACATCTCCTTTTTGGATATTCCAATGAATGGAAACCATTACTGAACTTGTAAGGTATCCTGACCATACAAATGTAATGGATAATGAAAAAAATAAAAGAGGAACAGAGAAAAATCATCTTTGAAAAGATCCTTCCACTTTTATATTTGAGGCCTGAGACACATTAAACTTTAGGGTTTGTTGGGAGTTTTTTATGATTACATGTAGGAATAGAAAAAACACAATGAGGATAGCCAAACACTGCAACAGGTTGCCCAGAAGGAAATTCCATTCTTGATGATAGTCAAAACTTGACTAGACAAAGTCTAGAGCAACCTGTTCTAACCAGACCTGCTTTGAGACAGCAATTGGAACAGACAACCCAAGATTATTGAACGATTGCATTCATATCTTTCTGATTGTGTGAAGGGGCTGCTAAGAGGCTGCACAATTATCAGTATATGCAGCCTAATCAAAGAAAGCTGCCTTAAAACGGACATGGAGTGAGGAGTAATCAGACCTGAGCTACAAGGGAGCTGTGACAGCTCACCCCATGTAAGTAAACATTCCACCTCCCCATATCTCTGTTCCCTCTGCTTTCAGAAGTAAACAAGTACCTGGCAGGCACACA
Source organism: Laterallus jamaicensis coturniculus (assembly GCA_022605575.1). Taxonomy (NCBI): domain Eukaryota; kingdom Metazoa; phylum Chordata; class Aves; order Gruiformes; family Rallidae; genus Laterallus; species Laterallus jamaicensis. The sequence goes on along the minus strand of JAKCOX010000031.1, from coordinate 3,372,448 downwards.
GGGTCTCCTGCCAAAGGGTCTGGAATAAACACTGCTGTCTGCTCCTAGAGGTCTCGCTTTTGTAAAGGGGCTTGGTGCAGCTACTCTTGTCAAGGTGACTGGGAAAAAATCCACAGGTAGAACAACTTTAAAAGAGAGAACACATAATGACATTACCATAGATAATTTAATGAAAGAGGAAGGACAAACAGAAGCACCATTATGGAAATTTAATTAATAAACAATTTGCAGTAGAAGTATCTATTTCCAGGTGGGGTTTTATTATATTTTAGATTATTATTTATAAAAAGTTACGAGTGCTGAGATAGAGAAGGAAACTATAGCTGCTACCGATGGGCTAAAGGGAACATCTAAAGCATTGAAAGTGTTGGAGAATAGGTTTGAAGCACAAAACACTATTTGTTTTTGGCTCTCGAGATCCTATTTCCTATATTTCCTATATCCTATTCTGCAAGGTCTCTCTGACTCTCTGACCTTGCAGAAAGCCAGCTCTGCTGGGCAAAATTGTGTGAACCCTGCAAGGAGACGGTAATTCATCCCTGCTGACCTCCCACTCTCTGAGTAAGTCTATTCTGGATACAAATGATGTTCTTGACATCTGGCAGTCCTATAGCTGGAAACCCTGGATCAGGAGTAAGATGACAGCAGGGCTAGATTTACTAGCTAGCTAGCAAGAAAAGCCAAGTATCAAAAGGCTTCCTGCATCATATGTGCTCTTTTCAGAAGCAGAATGAGTTACTGCAGTACTACACCACAGATAGAATTCTGCTTTCCTCATGGAAGGTCAAGTAAGTTTTTTCTGTCTAATAAAATTGCCCAGACACCACTGTATGAGTTGAATAAATGTTGACATAACCACTACAAGGCACCAGACAGGAAGGAGTGGCTGGCTGAAACCGGACAATGGCATAGCAGGGGCACAATCAAATTTCTGTATTAAGTGAAGGGATTTATCACCCTTTATACTGATATTTTCCTATGCCACACTGGATGTCTCAGAGCCCTTCAGATGCGTCACTACTGCAAAGAGGTATAAAATAAGAAGCAAACTCCCTGTCTCCATAAACTAAGTTATATCTTTAATGCACATGCTCCCAGTTCTGTTTTGATTAATTACTTTCATGGTATGCTTTAACAGGATTAAAAAAAAAAAATAATTCCAGAAAATTCTCCAAAATTAGAAATGGTAAATTACTAACACTGATCTACTCTTTAGGACCTTTAAACTATTGATGGGCTTGGTCAATAAACCACCTGCCATGTTTGGTCTCAGGCAAACCCTTGATGTAACTTCAACTTAGCCTTTGCTCAGACCCCCATGTCCATCAACAGAAACGTTCAAGTTTGATGGTGGTGAAATCTGACACAGACAAGACAGCCTTCTTGTCTCTCTCATTTAATTTAATAAGAAAGTGACTGAAACAAGGCTCAGAACCTTACTGCTCCTTTGGAGTAAATGATGCATGCTGCCACCCTTCCAATCACAGCTGCTTCCCATTTCCATTGCATTTGACTTCTGTACTTCTACAAAGACTGTTGCTGGGCAGGGTACGGCGATCGGAAGATTTTTCAGGTTGTGACGGAAAGGCGGATAGGTAGAACCCCTCCCGTAACAGCCAACAGCAAGCAGGCGGAAGTGACCCGGTGAACTTAAGCTTTATAAGGCCATGTCACCTGGTAATAAACACCATATTGCTGTCTACCAAATTGGTGTTAGCGTGCTTATGGTCTGAGAAGGCCTGGAGATTGGCCCTTGAGCTGTCACCGAACCAGACCGCCGCGCCTCACCGGGAGACCGTAAGTGGGAAAGCCTCCAAATTAAGAAGGTCCCCGGCAGGAGGAACTACTTGAGTCAAAGTCTGCACCTGGGCTCTCTGTGCATGGTTGTACCCAAGAGGTGCTGGGCCTGATGGCATGCAGGGGTTGCATGCAAGCAGTGCTTGCTGAATTCACTGGGGATTAACTTGGCTTGCAGCAGCTTCAGAAACATGCCCAATGGAGAGCACTGGGACCCCAGTGTAAGGGGGAAAGCGAGGTTATCTGTCTTTCAGGGCAATTCCACCAAGTCCCTAAAACAGAATCACCCAAAAAAACCTATCCAGAAGCATTTAACAGTGGCAAAGACTAACTGATCTGTGAGTCAAAGATGACACTGTAACTCTTACAGTCAGTAGTAGAGGGACTAAGTTACACTGATTCATTAAAATAAACTCTGTGACTTCAGCACCTGTTGTGCAGAATGCTAACATCCAAAGTTCAAAGTAGCAAAACAATTGCTATCTGCTCATGCATTAATCAATGCTAGGTCAGATGAGAAACATACATCTTTGTCTTTGCTAGGTAGAGGATTGGCCAGGCAAGAGTTGGGCTCTTGGACTGCAATGAAAGTTAACTGCCATCCCTTGAACTGACAACATGTGGAAAGGAAAACAACCAGCAGATCCAGCATGGCCACAGCTGACTTAAAAAGAGGGAAAAAAAAAAAAAGAAAAGAGGAAGAGCATGAAAATCCTGGTTCCTTCAACAACACTTTTCCACAGGTTTTTTCCAACTTCAATAAAGCTGTAACAGTCTTACACAAACCTCTTCCCGCTTCCCAACAGAAGACCTTTCAGAAACTCTGCCCTTTAAAGACCAAAAGGAAGAGAGTAATCCAGTGTGCAGCAGGGAACAATTATTTCCAGGGTGCAACTTTTAAGTAATTCTCAATAGTACAGACTGCAAACAGGCTAGATGTCCTAAAATACCAGATGAGACACTGAGCAGGGAGTATGCAAACGGAAGCCTTATCTGCAGTTGTACCCCTGCATTAGCAAGTCACTTCACTCTGGGCTTCTTTTTCCACCTCTCATCTTTTAGCTCACCTTCCCTATCCCAGTTTTGAAGCCTAACTCTCAAAATTTGCACTGAAATTTGTACTTTCAAAAATCTGTTCTTAGCTCTTTAGGACATCTTAGTACATAGAAAAGAAGATCTAATCCTCACAGGAGGCACTAGACACTGCTGCAATTAAAAAAAATAAATCAAATAGAAACTTGAAAGTTAACAAATGAGAATAGAACTCTGGGTTGAAATCAAGTCCCAAGTGCCCAAGGCTCAATGTAATTAGCAGTAAAACTTTGCTTAAAGGTTACCATAACTTCTTGACCGTTGCCTTAGGAACTAGAAGATGCCCAGCTTCTGATGCAGTGATACAATGTCTTTGACCCTAAACAATACCCTTGCTGAGGATTACGTAGTTGAGACAAGAAACCATGTAAGCTTTTGTCTCTGTAACTGGGACCTACAGCTTAGCGAAGAAAGACTTGGTCTGATGTAAGCATGCCTAAGATTAGCATTTTACCTCATTTAAAGCTTTCCCGTTCACCTTAAGAGAGCTTTTAGGAAGTCCTCTTGCCAGTCTGTCAGAGCTCTCACTTCTGTGCAAGCAGAGATGTTGTAATTTCTTTAAACACTGCCATGAAAAGCAGAGAGCGGGTACCGCTGGGACCAACCAGGCTGTCCCAGCATGGGATCTCTCACCAAGCATGCACACTGCAACACAAGCATCCACTTCTCTGTGTGGAAACAAACAAGCAGCCCAGCCCTGATCTACACAGTACAAACAAAATATGTCCAAGTGTCAAAACAAGTTGTGGAAAGGGAGAGAAAGACAGGGGAAAATGTGCTTCACAGACAAGCCTCTCAGTTAAGCTACCACACTGCAACCATGCAGGAAACTGAGAAATAGCTGTCTGATGTCTTGTATGGATTGCCCTATGTTTCCATTTCTGACTGGTTGCTGCCTACAATCAATCCTGGCCCTGAAAGACTTACTAAGAGAAAAACTAACAGGAAATACAACAACAGCAAAGATAAAAGAGTTGATCGAAGAATCCTAAGCAAATGGTTCTTGAGGAACCTCAACAGCCCAGAACTGGGAGAGGCCTTCATCCAGGCTCAGACTGTGCTAAGCCTGGCTCCTGTCGCCAGGTATATACAAGTACCAAGGTGAGAAAAAGGAGGGGGGATTTAAAAATTGTGTGTAGGGTGGAAGATAACCAAAAAGCATCAAGAATATTACTACATGTAATTACTACAAGGAGATGAAGAAAAACATATTTTCCTTGGTAGGGAGACAGTAGATGTACCTTTTGGGGCTCAAGTCTCTTATTGCTTCATACCTGTTTTTCCTCTGACAGCTTTAATCATCCTGTAAATGGACTTCACAGTGTTGAAGCTGCTTCTGTGTTGCTCCAGTTTTTACCATCTGTGGGCTCCTAAAGGCTATAGTCACATAGCATATTCTAATTTGCTCAAAGGTATACTAGGAGGGACTTCAACAGCCTTATCTTTCTTTTCTCCCCTCACATTCTCTTTCATGAAGTGGTTCTTTCACTTATTGGGGACACATTGGGGTAAAGAAAATGGAGACAGAATGTTATTTAAGTGGTCTGGGCTGGTCAACAGCCTCTCCAGAAAAAGGAAAACTTTGTAAATATTCCAGCTTCATTAAAGCTTTTGTTGATATGACTGTGCTTCATTTATGTGGAAACATTTGAGGCTTCAACAGCCTTCAATTATTCATACTTTGAAAGTGGCTTTCATATCAGCTTCCTAAAGCAATGCAAAAGATGCATTTTCTAGAAAGCACCTCAGGTGGAAGGACAGACTGTCAGTTTTGGGGACATTTCTGTCTATCTTCCATAAACACACACATATATTGATCATGACCTAAGATGCCTTCTGCCTCCAGATGTACTGGGTAGACTCAGACCTCTGGCTTCAGTTGCATGTGTTTTTAACCCTTAGAGTTCTCCAGGCCAGTAGGAACAACTAACTGTAATTTCTGCTCTCTGCAAGGCCTGTCATCCATCTTTGTTATTGATAAAAATGCAGCAGCAACAACAGTTACAAATTTACATAAACAACTGCTGCATAAGCTTCTGCACTAAAACTGCCACGAAGAGGACTGCTTACACTTGGAAATGTTTTTCTTAGTTGCCACATAATAAAAAATTCTTCAGAAAGGCCAGTAGATTAACAGGAGTCCCAAGCATTCAGCTATCTGAATAGCAATGTTCTGTAATTCTGAATAGCATCAAAACTCTTCTCATCATTCTAAGGATCTGCTTGCTTGATACTGTGCTTTACGGGAAGATGCCGCATCGCACCTCAGTGAAATGGTCCCTTGCACACTCTCTCTCTCCCAGAAATTGCAGTGAAGCAAAGCATGTTTACTTTCCTGGAAAAACCATTATAGGCTGGCTCTTTCACTGCAGTGCCCTCCAAGCCTTAACATAATGTACATATCCCTAGTGGCACGTAGCCTCTCATCCCTCCCTCCTTCTCCTCCCCAAACCCCAACCATTTCATGGTTACAGTGGATGGTTACTGTTTATCACTGGCTGTCATAAGAACTCAAATTACTAGACTTCTCCAGGAGTGCAAAACTGGCCATAGTGCACCGTAGCCTCTGCAGCTGTTATGGCTTTTTGTTAGCTGGGTATTAATACGAGATGAGTTCTGTTCCGTCAGCACTCACGCTGTAATTTGGAAGCAATTCCCTCTCTGGCTCACACCAATTACATATCTGTCTGGCAACATTATATTGCAAGTCTGTGATATGCAAAGTGGCAAGGCATACAATTCTCTGGGAAAGGTATTAGTCCTTTTCAAGGTGAGAAAGATCACTATAAAACAAACACAAACTTTAAATGGCTGTGCTATCTGAAATGCTGTATGGCTATGTGTTAAGAAAATATCTTTCTTTTGAAAAGTGATAGGGCTCCCTAGATGGTCTAAACACCAGGCTATCAGCAAATTCAAAAGCAAGAGGTATTTTGCCCAAATACCTCCAAAACATAGAAGCATGTTCTAAAAGGCAAAATCTATTTTGCATTTTCATTGACCCATTACACAAGAAAAAGCATTTTCTTAACCTAGTGAGATTTTAAATACACTGAGAAAAGTAATCCCTAATGACTCAGGCTGGGCAATCCATTAGGAGTACCGTGAAAGGGCTTAAACAACAGAGAAGGATCAGAAATTGCAGGATTTCAGTTCTATAAAAGTACAAAAAGTACCGTTAACTCAAAAAAATAAAAAAGGTTTGAAATTCTGCTGCACCTCCCTTTGTGTTCTCCACCCTTCATGCACTTGTACAACATCTCTCACAATATTGCTAGTTTCTTCTCCCCGTGGTGGCAACGCGCACACAGTTTCTGACTACTCCAGGTTGATGAGTTTTGCCAGTAATTATCATTACAACTGTATCTGATGAAAGATTTCTGTGTTGATAATCTGCCACCATGAAGAAAACAGCTTCCAGCCACTCTTGCCTTTCCTCAACTCCTATTCCATGTTCCAGACCACTGCACACAAATGACTATCTACAGTGATTAGATGTACCTAAATGGTGGGTTTATGTATAATGACTACAGGTTACATACTTGCATGAGTGTCCTATTTCATTGGCTTGTTAATCTTCAAAAATCCAGGAAAGGAAGGGTAACTAATTGGGGAATATTAAGGCCTTTGAACAAAATACTCCCAAATACATTATATATGCCTCCAGATTAAAAATACAAAAAATGAGTAATAATTCTCTATTTACTTGACCTCATTTCTAATGCCTCTTTTTCATATAAATGGCAACTTCACTGTTGCAAATCAGCCACTCTTTAATACCTTTGGTTTTTCAAGTTCCTTCACATGCTTCTTAAAGAAAAAAGGTTCAAAAATGTCTTTTTAAGATCTTTATGTCAAGTGGTTGGCTAGTCACAGTGGAAGGGTAATTTCCTTAAATGTGTCACAAAAACACCCCATTGGGATTCCTTGAGTCTAGCTGTAGGCAAAAGAAAAACTTTGACTTCTGAGGTTGGACAGGATGACCCCATAGTTCCCTGATAATAAGCCTATTTTACCTCACACAATAGCACCACCAAAAATGTTACACCTTTACACGTTTCAAGAACAGGAATCAAATCAATCTGTGTGGGGTGCCATAAATTCTTGGAAACTTTAAATTCTCTGTGCCAGGTTGATTCTTTATTTGGCCATATTGTGATTTCCCCTTTATCGTGGCTCCTGCCAGCTATGATGGGCCAAACACTGCAGTGCATACCGTCACATTTTCTGAAGCACTATGTGGTCGATAAATTGCCAATATTGACTCATGTGGTGAACAGACACCAAGGTAGAGATACTTACAGGAAAAGCAAAAGCAGAAATTAAGGGCTACCTTCACAAGTGAGCTACTCTGTTTTATAGAGAATTAATGCTATGATCAGCAAGACTTCAATCGATAGCAAGTTAAGGGAAGTGTAACATAATGACAGGAAAGAAAAAAAAAAGAAAAAGTTACCTTGAAAATAAATTACCTGGTCTTAGCTACCTACAATATGCCTTGACAATCACTAAATAAAAAGACTACCTAACTCTGAAGATGCCTTGAGCTACAGTTTTACAAAAGCTAAGAATACTCCAGCTAGAGAACTCAACAACGCTTGCTTACCTTCATGCCCTCCTCCAGTTTACACTACTGGCCATTTTTTGGAGATAAGACACCAAGTGAGGTTAACTTTGGACTAATACAGTGATTCTTGTACCACATTACCACTGAACATACCCTTGTCCTGTCCTTCAGGGTCTCTCAGTTCTGTACTGAACGGCACATGTCACCACATTGTGTGCTATGCAGTTTAAAAGGAAGAGATAATCTTTGTCCAGAAAATAAAAGTCAGAAGGAAAGCGATTTACACCATCTTCTTTAGACAGAAAATACATTAGGTTTTCAGACTCTACAGTTTTTAACATAACATTTAATCAACTGCAAAGCTGTGTACTTTTGTATATAAGTCTCAGCGATGAGCAGAAAGGCTCAAATATACCCTTAGGTATATACAAATCACACCAACATCCTTCACTGCTTTAACTTCCCACTTCAGTAGTCAAGTGGCTCTAAGAGTATCCACATGTTCTGTTATTTACTACTGCCTACTTCATTTTGTCCTATTTTAATTCTGGACAGGGCAATGATTTGGCTTTGATGAGTGAGTGCTCAGTAGATAATCTCAGGGCTGAGATTCACAACCTAATGACGGCGGCGTAACAAATTGCCGAGAGGCAGCAACTCACCGAGCGTGGGCTTAGTCGTACGACTTAGTTTTAGGCACCAGTGAAGGATGGTTATGTTAAGCTGCATTTTCTTACAGTAAGGCAAGTGAAGAATTAACAACAACTAATATGTCTCAGCTAATGGGGCAACTTATTAAGCTGACATAATTCATTGTGCTGTTGAGCCCTTAGTGAAATGTGGCCCACCTGAAGAGGCTTTTTCCTAAGCATTTCTCACATTGCCTCTTTCTTTTCTGTTGTGGATTAGGCAGGAAAGCTGCTGGCAGCCCAATCCAACTTCCACCCTTCCTCAATAAGCCGAGGTATTAAGGCCTCTTCAAAACCCAGTTCTGTGATTTTGTATCTCCTCCCTGTGCTGCTTAACAGCTAAAAGAAAGCACAATCAGCCTCACAGATTAGTAACCACAGCTCAAAGAATCATTTGTGAATTAGAAGGCTGGACCCTGTAATATATTTCTGCCCCAAAACCAGGATAACTAAAGCAAATGTTCTTACAGATCAAACAATTTCCCATAAGCATATTTTTCAAAACACGGGATATAAGCATTCTGTATGTTCTGTACACTTTTCAGCAGCTCTCTTAATTCTAAGGAACAACTTCCTCAATTTAACTCAACACTAGAAATTACAGACCATCAGCAATGCTCCAGTTTCTAGGACTCAGTATCTGTAAAATTTCTGCATGCGGCATCCTTGCTTAAGGTCAAAGTCCTAGATTAATCTCATCAAGATATCCCATATGCTTTCCAATCCTTCAGAATTTAGGTTATAGCAAAGATTCCCTTGATTGCTCTCAAATTCAGTCTTGAACAAATACCTGACTATCATACGGTCTATATATATTTCTACAAAACTTTTGAGTTTTGCCCAGCAGGCTAAGGTAGATCACTGGAAACAACTGAAAAACTGGATTTGTTTCATACTAGGCTTCTTCATGCCTAACTCCTCCTTAAGGACACACTAGCTCTTTCACCAGTCTGGTATCTTTTGATATAGACCTCAGCCCAATCTTTTGAGTACCCTATTTCTGTTCTCCAAATACAACCATGAATTCTGTTCATACTAACACACGTTAACTCTTTGAAAAAAGAGGAAGAACGGGTGCCTTTTGGTCAGGGATGTGGAACAGCCATGACTATAAATGTTAACTTGCTGTACAAGATACATATGCATTTGCATACAGTATTGCATACTGTATTTGCATACAGTATTTCTGTATTTTGATTGCTAAGGGGTTGGAAAAGAATTACAGTGCATTGCATCAGATGCCTTGTGTAATATATGAATATAATAAGCAACAATTAATTCAAAATCAGTGTACCTTGCTGTAACTATATACTGTTAAACTTTTATCAGACTAGATGTTGATCAGAACCCTTTTTAATTCTGAATCCACATGAATCTGGTGGAAGCCAGATGAACCATGAAGTCTTCCAATTAAAAGTCAGTGTGAATCTTCCTAGAGTAAGATTATACTCCCAAGTTCCTCCTTTCCTTAATACCATATGAAAATTAATGGAGTTCATTACTAATGATATAGCCCAAATAACAGCAAATAGATTTTCCTGAAGGACATATTGGGAATACAAACATCAGAAGAACTACTTAAGCAGATCAATTATCTTCCTGCAGTGAGCGAATTGTACTGTACCAGGGTTAGAAAAATACTTACGCTCCACAAAGTAAGAGCTGGCATCAATCTTCCAGATGATCTGACCACGGTGAGAGCCATTGACACCACGGTTCTTGTAGTCCAAAAAGTTTTCAGACAGGACCTCATCTATAAACAAAGAGAATAGTCTCATCATCAAGCACCTGTTTGGACAACACGCATAGCAGAGACAGACTAAAAATAGGCCTTTGGCTTGACAGAACATACTAGAGCTGCTGGGCAGCTTGGCACCACATGTTGAGAAATTAGCTTTTTCACCCTTCTGTAATTTTTAAAAGTGCAGCTCTTCTTAAACATCACAGCTTTTCCTGAAACATAGTTTAAAAAATATGTATCTACAAAATCCTTGAATATTAAAACCCTAGCAGGGATGAACCTACCTAATTAAACATAATTATCTAGCTATAAGAGAATATGGTAGCAAAAAACAATCCTCCTTTTGCACCAACTTTTCCCTTAAAAAGCGCCACAGAAAATAGTTACGTGTAGGCATCTATACTACACTTACTAGAATCAAACTGTGGTTATTTCTTGCAGTGCAGCATGAAGGATATTTATTTTTGTACATTCCCACTCTCTGGGTGCCTTCACAGCTCTTGGCCTCCAAAACCAAATGGCTGACAACAGAACACTGTTCCCTCACAGCATTTTGAGACACCTAGCAGCTGTCAGACTACCAAGCTGATCTTCAGAAAAATCAGAGCAATCTATAAAAACAAATAATCTATAAAATGTTGCCAAAAACCAAGGCAGAGAAAGCAATGACCGTGCACACACAGGGCTGCATGTAAATAAAAACACCCAGGCAGGCGGGTAACAAGCCTGAGGAGTGAGTGGCATTCTAGTTGGCCACCTGAATATATTTTTAGTCTGCTTCCAAGTTTCATTTTAGACTGCTTTCACCAGCTTTTTTGCAGACCAATCTGCAAGCCCTACACTGTGTAGATGTGAGTAAACGCATCCTGGTCTCCAGGCAGGGGCCTGGTCCTTAACCCTCTTTTATACAACAGCTTAAAAACCAGCCAGGGAGACTGCACTGCACCCTCGGGGCCACGTTCACTGACTTAGTAGCTTATGCTGGGCTTTCAAACTGACAAAAATGCACATATTGCCTCTGTACCAGGCCAGCACTTACAGTTTCGATCATCACTAAATACAAACAGCACAGCAAAAATAAAATAGGCATATGGAGACATTTATAGCCTGTCAGAGGGGAGCGGGGCTCACAGGCAGTGGCCTGTGGGAACCCAAAATGGCGGCAAACTCAGGCAGCTGATGCAGCTACTCAGGATGGGGCCTCATTGCTCAGGCTTCAGAGACATGAAAGGGATTATGCACCTGTGCCCTGCCAAAGCAAAAGGCAGTGATCTCTACCTGCAGAGATCAGCAAGCATCATACTGGATTTTTCCTCTGAGCAATGAGGGCATTTTTAATTTGAACAGAAATTTGCACAAATGCACTTTAACCAACTCAACCTTGCTACAGAAACAAAGCTGGGTGGGTGCTGAGACCTGGTTCTGAAGACAATTACATTCATTCAGTCACCCTAAAGGCTAAGGAAAAATGCGAGCCAATCCAAGGTTAACATATATCTATTGCAAACATAGTGAAACACTTGCTTTGCTAATCTGTAGGTCAACAAGAAAAAAATGATGCCATGCAACAAGGAATACCTTGCCTGAGGATGGATTAACAGTGTGACCAAATGCAGCGCAGACAAGGCAGCCCAATGGACACAGCCAAGAAATTAAAAAAGTAACATTACTATTAAAAGATATATATGCAAAGATTAACCACAGTAGACTTCTAAACTGAAGGACAGCACACTTTCAGTGAAAGAATAAAGCAGCAGGCAGATGGCCAATGTTGTCCCGTTGGTTTTACATAGTTATGCTCTCAAGGGAGAAAGGCAAGTGAGCTACCAATGCTGAGCTCTTTGGTGCCACCCTCTTGAGGGATTTACAACTGAAATCCTGTTAGAAGAGATCATTATTGATTGCAATGGATAATTATAAATGGCAATGCTATCTACAATACATTTTCCCTTTGCTGGCTAGTGATTATTTCACTAGCTGTGTTTCATGCTCTGTATTGACGGGGAAATCCTTCAGCACATTCACACACTACATCTCTGCAGTAACCCCTTCACCAGTACAATTCTCTAGTGTGATTTTTGTTCTTCCCATTCTTTATAGCTGGTTGTATAGTTGGCATTTGAAATGCCAAATTATAGATAAAAAACCAAGGTCAGAGAAGTATACACCATTCTTCTCAGAGCTTTGGCTTAGTAATGACTACCTTCAGAATAAAGGACCATCCTGGAACCAGCTTATCCAGAATTACCCTCATATTCCTGTGGAAGTAGGAACACTATATACACACGAAGAGATTTAAATCTATGGACTGTCTCTCTTGCTTTGGCAGGGAAAACACTTCATACTGAAATGTTGTACTGAGATGGAGCCTGGGAACCCTGCCCAGCCCCTTATCCTGGCAGGGCACAGAGAACATCCCTCTGCTCAGGCATGCTGCTCTCTGGCATCATCACTCATGACGTTTATTTGTCGTATTTAGTCTCTGTAAGCTGCTGGAGATGCTCCAGTGCCTGCCATGTTATTAAGATGCATGGGTAATTACTGATCCTTAGGATATACTGCTTATAAAATACCATGCTTGCTTAAGGAGGCTTAGCTGAGCCAGACTGAATGGCTTTGCTTAAGAAATCAGAGACATTTTAGGCCAGAGTTTAGTGGCATAAGAGATCCCAGAATCAGATTTGAAATGCTGTGTTCATACATAGTATCTGTGGGGGCCAGCTGGCACTTGCACGGCATTGGCTGTTGTCTGCTTCCCGCAGCTGGCACAAAGGCAGTGTGAACCCTGCATCACGCAATTTCTCTAATTTGACAGAGATGTCGACATATGCCCAAACCAAATCACATCCCAGTTGCTGACTGAGTCAAGGGGGATGATTGCTGAAAGCCCTTTCCTCCTTTTTGTGGGAAATGCGCAGGAAGCCTGGAAAACCAGGCTGAGATAAAGGACCACTCTCCATCAGCATGTCCAAGGTAGAAGATGTCGTGTGTCCCCCCCCAAAAAGAAGAAAAAAAAAAGGAGGAAGGGATAAGCACGCCAGTCTACAGTTACAGCTGAACAGTGAGACCATGGGAAATTTGGAACCAGCTGCTCCCAAACAGTAGCATCTTGCCTACCATGGAGGCAAGAGAAGGAGGTGTGCAGGAAGGACAGCGTTCAGAGCAAAAGGTCAGGTCACAAAACGCTTCAGGGAAGGGATACACACACACAGAGCTAGTCGTGTGCACACAGTTCATGAACAGCAGCCACTGGTGAAATATCAGCTCAGGCACTAGAAAGGGTATTTTAATGCCTTTATTTTAATTAATTTTATGGAACTCTGCAATATTCAGGTCAGCACAACTAGGAGCAGCAGAGCCTTTATGTATAAAAATATTTTTGTAAATAAAACATACTTACAAATGCCATGACTTCAAAATGCAGTATATAGGTCCTTCTCATGGCCAGATATAACCCCTGTCTCTTTTGAGAGGCTAGGTACCTCCTCTTTCCAAAGAAATAAAATTTATTTTTAGTCCAGTAGAAATTTTAGTCCATTGGGATTTTTCAGCCAGGCAAATTTTAGCTCTAGAAAGATACATGCAAGTCCAAAAGGGAAACCTTTCTCTTTCAGTTTTTGAAGGGATGTATTTTTGGAAGGTGAAAGATAAGAAAGAAATATCCCCCAGCAAGTTAAAAATAGTTGCAGTTGAAACTGGTCAGGAGGTTGGAATGTATGAATACACTTAATCGACCTGTTTTAGCTGGCAGGTGTTACTATTCCAGGCATGCTATTCCCGGAACACAGACATTATGTGTGTAACATACTGACAAAGAAAATCATGCACATGAAATACACAGATGTTTAGTGTACTACATATATGCATGTATACATCACTCATACACCACATAAATGAATACATGATATATGTTAGAGAGAAAGGATACGTACAAAGTAAAACAAATTTGATTTCATATTGCTACTGAGGATTCCTATAACAAAGAAACTGACCTTAAAAACACACTGCATCTTAATTCCCAAAGGTAAATGGTGAAATGCTTCGTTTCACCTCTACATAAAGTGAAGAGCAGAGTTAATGCTGCTCCCTTTCATATATTTCAGCCAGCAGCTAATGGCTTTTGACATTTTTCCAATGAAGTATTGTAATGCATCTCCCTCCCTTTATTTTTGAAATGAGATTAACCTTTAAACTAGCTCTCTGCTTAGCTGGCCATCCACTGCATAGTCTGTGTTTGGCGCCGCTTGGACAAAAATCAGACTTCGCAGTTGCCCACAGATTTATTACTTCATTTCCTGGATGGTAAACAGGTAACTAATTAAGGGAAGTGCCAAGTGAAGGTGTTTTTAGGATGTACTGCGCTTTGAACACCGTCTGGTTCCAGAGCTAGAGATGGTAATGATGAGAGCACCCAAGACTGAGAGCCAGCAGACACTTCTCTCTGCATCCCTTGCTCTCCTGCTTCTTGCTGGTGCGAGGGAAGGTGGCTGCAGCCTTGTAAAACTGCCTTGTGATAGGAGCAGCAGCCACTAGACCTCCCACATCTCACACAGTCCCTTGAGGAAACAGAGAAGGTAATGCGTGACCAGGCAGCCGGGACCTGAGCAGCAGACATCAGGACCAAAGCACACAAAGACAAAACATCAGCAAGTCCTTTGGGAACCAGCAGCAATTCTGACAGGCTGCTTGTCCTCACCAAACCAGATACCCCCAAGCACAGCCTTTTACTGCTTAAAATATTCTGCGCTGTCACTTCCATGTTGAGCAATCCCAACATACTTCACAGGCACTACATATAGAGAGAGATAAAGTACCAAGGCCACCAAAGGCAGCTATCTTTTGGATGAAGGACAGTAACTAATTGACAGAAAGCATGCTGATCTTCAGAGGAATCAGGGAAGACATTGATAAAGGCCATCCCTCAAAAAGATCTGTAAAAAACATAATGAGGACTTCAAGCACTGTCACCAGCCTCCATTGAACAGAGAGGACCTTGTCTGAAAGTCCCACAAAGCAGCAAACAGATAGCCAATGTATCTTCCTCAGAAGGACTACTGGAGTTCAAAATACACATAGGTAAGAGACCCTTTCAGCTACTTTGGTTCTAGTTAAGAGGAGGAAATGAAAAACCCACTCTCTTTCTCAGTATTTTGCTGATAAGTATGATCAGCCTATCTTTTCATGTTCTCCAGGAAGAATAACTACAAAATTTAGAATAACCTTGCCTACCTTCATGAAAGCAAATAATTAGCATAAGACAGGCACACAATGCCAGACAGGTGCCTAAACCTGGCACACTATTCCAGTTTTACCCATCGATAATTTGATTTAGCTCTATATATTACAATATCTGCTCTCTACATAATATAAACTTAATGTAATTATTGTGTAAAAATAGAAGCTACACTTCATGTCTTGTTACTTTATGAATAAGAAATGCTGTATTGATGAAGTTACAGAAGGACTTACAGTCCTTAGCTGAACAATTTGCTTTAGTGTGAAATTTGGAAGTGCTCTGCCTGTACTATAACGCATGCCTGTACTATAATGACATATGAAGATAGTTGGCAAAATCCTTCCAAAAATCATTTCCTGCACAAAAAGGCCAAGCTCTGCTTGATCTGTTTTGCAATTTGCATAGAAAGCTGCAGAAAAGAGACATTGTAAAGCACAGAATATCAATAAAGTTATTTTGCAAGATAATACAAGAGTAAGCCATGGATAAGCTTTCTATGTCTACTGCTTCTTCTCTTACCACCCAATTTATCACTTGAAGGAGAACACAAAATAATGACAGCCTCTACAAGTGCAGATTGTAGCAAGCTGTATGAGGTTGTGCCAGTGTTTCCTTTTGCAACCCTTTAGTGTAAGAAGATCTAGACCTTGGAAGCCAAGCTTCCAAGGAGTTGTGGAATACGAGTGATCAGCATTCTGCAGGAGAGCAGCTATTCATGAGATGTGTATGCAGGAGATCGATGCCAATTTCTTATTTACAAAGATACTACAGTAAAAAAAAAAATCACAAATAATGGCTGTCGCTGTAGGAGTTGATAGGAACATTTCCACTGACTTCAGCAGCTACGGATCGAGCTCTAACATGGATCGAAACGTCACTATTAATCTATTTGCCAATTTCTGATGCAGACAATTAACATACTGCAATTTACAGCTAGCATCCCTCCCTCCGTAGCTTCTTAGGGAGAAGAGTTCTGGAAAACAAGGGCTTAGTCGTGCATTGGTGCTGAAGTTAGTCCTAGATCTGAGAACTATGCATATGCTTTGTTTCAAGTGCACAAATGGTTCCATTTTAATCCCACAAAAATTAACAAAATTAACAAAATCGTACCCAGATAAAGAAAGTTAAATTGGGAGGGAGAAAATGTGAATGATCAGTGGAGAACAACAGTCAGGGGGAGACATGGCAAGAGAAAGACCATAGGAAAACAGAGAGCTAAAAGAGCATAAACTGTAAGAAAACTTTTTGAAATCTGGTTTACTTTCAGAGCTACAAAAGACATTATCATTTATCACTTCAGCAGCCTCCAAATTACTGCTGGGAGATGTCATTCTGATCTTTCACGACCCCATCAGCATTAAAAGAAAAGCAAACATGACTGCCAGTTATTGAGACACTATTAAATCTTGGGGTTGATACACCTATTTTCAGAAGGCTCTGGAATATCTGTGGATCCAGCTATACCTCACTGTCCTGCACTTGATCTAACCACACTCAGAGTCTGAGTTCCAGCACTTGAGGGATTTCCCTCTCCTTCCCTTCAATGGTAAAGCCTCTGGATAATCAGTGCTGGAGCTGAAGACAGTTGTCCCTATTCTTTCATGAGGTATTTAGGATCTGTGCTCCAGCACAACCATTGATTTCTCTCCAATAATCACAAGTCTTCTGTTGAAAATGCAATCAGAATGAGGAAAGCAGAGAGCTGAGCTCAGGAGCAGCTGAAGGAACTTGGGTTGTTTAGACTGAAGAAGAGGAGGCTGAGGGAAGACCTTATTGCTCTCTGAATCTACCTGAAAGGAAGCTGTAGTGAGGTGGGGGTTGATCTCTTCTCTCAAGTAACTAGCAATAGGACAAGGGGAAATGGTCTCAATTTGCATCAGGGGAGGTTTAGATGGGATATTAGGAAATTTTTTTTCATTGAAAGAGTGGTCAGGCATTGGAACAGGCTTCCTACAGAGATGGTGGAGTCACCACCCCTGGAAATGTTTAAAAATTGTGTAGACGTGGCACTCTAGGAGATGGTTTAAGTGACATGGTGTTATTGGACTGACAGTTGGATTTGATCTTAGAAGTCTTTTCCAACCTTAAAGATTCTATGAATAACAGCTTGTGGAGGATGCAAGACCAGCAACAGCTATTGGATTGTATTGGGATGGCCATTTATCTAGTAGTGTTGGAGTTATTTCACTCTACATACCCTTAAAAGCATGATACTACCA
Organism: Laterallus jamaicensis coturniculus; assembly: GCA_022605575.1. Taxonomy (NCBI): domain Eukaryota; kingdom Metazoa; phylum Chordata; class Aves; order Gruiformes; family Rallidae; genus Laterallus; species Laterallus jamaicensis. The sequence goes on along the minus strand of JAKCOX010000031.1, from coordinate 3,355,107 downwards.
TAGTAGTCAAATAGTTCTAAGCACTACTTCATCTATACCATTCCCAGCTACAGATTTTAAGGAAGGGCTTCTGCTCTTCCAGATTTAATTCTCATTACCACAGATGGACCGCATCTGGGTTTCAGAACAGCAGCAGATACACTTTAGCTATGTATTGCACAAACTTCTCCACATTTAATGACAACCAGCTTGCATGTGGAACTGGAGATGAGAGGGAGGAATCCATACAGAGATGATCACGATGGCCTCAGTACTGAAAACCTGTGAGGTGAGGTGGTGAGGTATAACATGGAAAAGTTTTGTTTGCTTCTTTTAATAACAAAAGTTCTAAAGTTCTCTCAGCTGGTGGAAGCCTCCCCATTGATTACAAGGCAATTTGGAAAATGAGGATTAGGAGCAAACGGTGCACGCATGAAATTTGACAGAAGATATTAAAATAGGAGATGCTGCAGGCCCACGGCAATATGAAGACATGATACAAAGGGACACAGGAAAATCTGAAATGTGAACAAGGATGACACTTGTCCAGGTTAACAATGTTCATTACATAATGGAGGGGAAAATAATTTGCAGTATTTGAAAAATGGGCTTCTAGCAATGTTGAAAGACATAACAGCAGACAGCAAATTAGACAGGCATTTGTGACCTGATACAGCAGAAAAAAACCACCCCAAACACAACTCAAATGTGTGCACTGAAGCACCACAGTGCAAGGAATCTTTTGAGAATCTGGAGTGGTTTTATCTGAAGAATGGTATTCAATTATAAGCTTCTTATATAGAAGATCTTCAGTGAGGAAAAAATGTCTTTAGGGCTGGAGAGATCAATGGATGAGGAAGATTCCAAAAGCTAAATGCATACACAGTCATTACAGTAGTTGTGAAGGGCAGCAGGGGAATATTTGAATGGTATGAACAGCATATTTAAGTGTTACAAACACTAAGGAATGGGAATGATTTAGTTTGGTTTAGAAAACCAAGAGAAGAAAAACCACGTGATGAACCTTCAAAATCCACAGGACTATCTTTTCAACCTCTACAGAACAGATTTTTCTGCTTTAAGCCTAATCCTGCCAAGAGTTTTATGTTTATGCTGTCCACCATTTCTGCCATGATTAATTCTACCCAGTCTCCCCACTGTTTTCTTCAGAAGTGGTTTATCAGTTGATCATTACTGACTTCATTATTAGCCTACACAGCGATACTTGTCTTCCTTGGAAAGCTCAGAAGCAGTTTTACCCTTGGGCGTAAGGACCCTGGAAATCACCAAGAAGGAATGAGGCTGCTGTACTCCCTTGCCTGCATTATTCCCCTCTCCTGATACTTAGGGTGGCAGTTGAAGTAGAAAACTCTTTTCCACCCGTTCACCTAGAAAGAGGTTCATGCCACCATAGCTGTTATTTTATGGAAAAATATCAACTGAAAACAGGAATCTTCTGGCACACAATAAACACCTCTACTGCATAGTGAAGGTACTTAAGGAAAAGAACTGGCAGCCTACAGGTTTCTTTACTGTGACTTCCCTAAAAGACTATAAAGCACACCTCCCCTGCACTAATCCCTCTAACAGGAATCTTTTTGAGATAATGAACACTACACAAGTGACAGAGGTGACCCTTGGAAGCGCTGAAAGGGAGAATGGGTCAGAAGACATATGTGTTGGGAATATTCAGAGATGCTTCCATTTAAGCATTGGCTATATCTACTTGTAAAGGGGTGAAACAAGCAAAAGCTAACTGTGTTCCTGTCACACTTGGTGGGTCTGGAAATGACATGCCCTGGTTTCATCTGGCAGGAGCAGTCATTACTGGATACAGAATTAGGAATGGCAAAAAGCAACTCAGCCTCATAAAGGGAAGTCACTGTCACTGGATGGAAGAGAGACAAGTGAAGGAAAGCCATATTGGAACAAAGAACTGATACCGCTGCACTAATGTATCTGCCAAAGCCCAATATCCCCTCTCTTCAGCAGCTTCTGCAGGCATTTGTTGTTCTTTTTTAATGACAGGTTTGCTCCTCTGACACTTTTTGTTCCCAAAATAACTAGTGCTGTGCTTAGTGAAAGCTGTCTGGCCACTGGGCACCTCTGTTGATGTTTTACAGACAGAGCAGGATTTGCACGGTGTCAGACAAAACTTAACTTGCTGAGGTGTTCACAGCCTGCTGTTGCTGCCTTCCCCAGCCTGGCAAAAGACCCAACTACAAGATGTGACCTACTGAGAAGCCATAAGATCAGAAACAAGGGTCTCCCAAATGCTGTAAAAGGACTAGGAAGATGAGTTACCCCAGGCCACAAGAAATCCAAACATTAACAAAATTCACGCTAAGCAGAAGCACTGGGAAGAGTGCTACAGATGGCTACAGCTGAAGCACAGAGGTGGAGCAACCATCTAAATGCAGAGAGCCCAAATTGGGAATTAGAGCTGTAATGGAAGGCCCTGCAACTCCTAGCCTTACATGTGCATGACGGTTTCTAACATCCTCCATCTCCACTTGGCAATGTGTGACACTTTCTGCTTGTACCCACTGGGTGCTTGGTAAAATAGCCCTACAAACAAGTTCTGATTCAAGCCTGATGGCAGGAAAAATGTAATCTTTCCACTTGCCTCAGTGGGTAAAACAGCACAAGACCCTCTGAACCTCAAATCAACCTGTAAAGTATTTAAGTAGATGCTTAAATTGCTATTAATGAATAGCTTAAAAAAATTAGATTGGTCAGGTCGTGGTGAGTTTCCTTTTTTTGGATAGAAATAATATCAAAGGCTAAACCAGTAACAGAACATCTTGCTTTAAAGCTAAACTTCAGTCACTGATTAGGTCAAGACTTTCCTATTTATAAAAGTGAGAGGAATTACTCTGTCAAAAGCCAAATATGGATTCAAAATTGGATCCTACTGAATTTTGTATAAGGACACTTTCAACAAAAGTAGCCTTTGATAATGTTTTGCTTTCCCATGAGGAAATGCTGAAAGAAAAAAGCCAATTGCACGCAAGGAGGATCATGTTAGCCCTGCTAAATTACCTACATCAGCAAGCACAGACACTGCAGCAAACAATTCTTTCAAAAGTCTGGTTTAAACATTTGTCATTAGCTACTCTATGTCAGATACAAAGATGATGACAGAAGGGAAATCTAGTAGGAGCTAAAATGCTACCACAGTAATTGTAAGAAAGTTCTTTAACTACATGCAGCTGCCAGCAGTCCGTATTAATTGATCTAGGAGGCTTTTACTATAGCAAATAGTAATAGTAAATGAGGCAACAGAGAAAGAGAAAACTGAGATAAATAACTGTAAACAGCCCATCTATCTCACAGTTGTCACTAAATGAGCTTATTAAAAAAACCCATGCGAGCTATCTTCATTATTCATAAATTATTTTTTAACTTTTTTCCCTCTAGTATGCATTTTCTTTACATATAGCTTTTCTTCAAAAAAACCCTCAAATTCTGGATGTTTTTCAATAGCAACAGAGCTGTATTATGTTCACGTTTATGAGAGAACACTTTTTCAGTGTTTACATGTATTTATTATGGATATGTTTCTGAAAGACTGATGATGTCCATAATCCTGTAGTTCTCTTGAGGGAAGGCAAATGCATGTCTCAGGTGAGTTGTTATAGAATTTGGATGATCCCCTGCATTGCTCTGAGCTGATATACAGTATATACAAGGGGAAGTTAAAACATCTCTGGAGTTTAAGCTTAGCAGGAATGAAACATAATTCCTACTCCCAAAGGCATTACATGTCTTAGACACCCAAAATGGCTTATTCTTCTAACTCCCATAATTTTGGGTCATAGAATCATAGAATGGCATGGGTTGGAAGGGACCCCAAGGATCATAGAGCTCCAACCCCGACGTCACAGGCAGGGCCACCAACCTCAGGCCTGGATCTACACAAGGTTCCCCAGGGCCCCAGCCAACCTGGCCTTGAACACCTCCAGGGACAGGGCATCCACTACTTCTCTGGGCAGCTTGTTCCAGCACCTCACCACTCTTTCTGTAAAAAACTTCCCCCTCATATCCAATCTAAACCTTCCCTCCTTTAGCTTTAAACCATTCCCCCTTGTCCTGCCATTATCTGCCCTTTTAAAAAGTTGATTCCCCTCCTGTTTGTCTGCTCCCTTCAGGTACTGGAAGGCTGCAATGAGGTCCCCCCACAGCCTTCTCTTCTCCAGGCTGAACAAGCCCAGCTCCCTCAGCCTCTCCTTGTAGGGCAGGTGCTCCAGCCCTCTAATCATCCTTGTGGCCCTCCTCTGAACCCTCTCCAACAGTTCCACATCTTCCTGGTACTGGGGGCCCCAGATCTGGACACAGTACTCCGGGTGGGGCCTCACGAGGGCAGAGTAGAGAGGGACAATCACCTCCCTGTCCCTGCTGGCCACCCCTCTTCTGATGGAGCCCAGGATACCATTGGCCTTGCGAGCTGCAAGAGCACACTGCTGGCTCATGGTAAGTTTCTCATCCACTGTGACACCCAGGTCCTTCTCAGCAGGGCTACTCTCAAGAAGCCCTGAAGGGTCATCTTACCATGGCTAATCTTAAAATGGTCTTATGTAATAATGTCTGTATTTTAAAGAGTCAACATTTACTAGTCACCCTTCAACTATGGAGTATTTCTGTGGCCATTCATCAAAATCAGTTAGCAGGGTACACATGTTTTCATGCCACTACAGGGTGGATAAACTCAACACTTTTTTTGCCACAAGACACACGACCACCATTTCTTACACTGCTTGACAAGAGATCAACATGGTTAAACCATGACCGTTTCCTGAGACCATGAGGAAGTTAATTCTAACAAGCAACTCTCAATACAGCTTTTACCTACTTCTGCAGCACCTGTTTCCCAGTTGGTTGGCTGTGCTGGTTTTGGCTTGAACAGAGTTAATTCTTCACAGTAGCTAGTACAGGACCATGATTTGGACCTGTGCTGGACATAGTGTGGATAACACAGGGATGTTTCCATGACTGCTGAGTAGGGCTTGCACAGAGCCAAGGCCTTGTCTGCTGCTCACACCACCCCACCAGCAAGGAGGATGCGGGTGCACAAGAAGCTGGGAGCACAGCTGGGACAACTGATCTCAACTCACCAAAGGGATATTCTCCATGACATGACATCATGGTCAGCATATAATGCTGGGGTAAGAAGGAAAAAGGGGATGCCTGGAGTCATGGCGTTCATCTTCCAAAGTCACCATTACACATGACAGGGCCCTGCTTTCCTGGAGATGGCTGAACACCTGCCTGCCCATGTGAAGTGAGGAATGAATTCCTTGCTTTGTTTTTCTTGTACACGTGGCTTTTGCTTTGCTTATTAAACTGTCTTTGTCTCAACCCACAAGCTTTCTCTCTTTCGCTCATTGATTCCCTCCCCCACTCCAACGTAGGGGGAGTCAGAGAGCGGCTGTGTGCGGCTTCATTGCTGGCTGGGGTTAAACTACGACACCACCCTTAGGAACGTGCACATGGATTGAAGAGGAGAAAAACAGGTATCTTCTGATAAAAGGAGCTGTAGGTCCTCCACATGAGGAGCAAGCAGTCAGATTTTCCCTATAGACAGAACTCCACTCTTTCAGGCTACTTTAGCCTTTGTACAGCATCCCAAAATGCCCTATAGTATCAAAACAAATAAGCAACAGGATTTTTGCTCCTTATGTTTTAGAAGCCTTTTATACAATCTATATTTCCCCAGACTTGGAACACCTTTGTTCTGAAGCCTGCAGTTTATTTGCTATCATCAAAATTTTAGTGATGGCAGTGGTGGTGAGAGCAGACTTTTATGCATTTCAAAACCAACACTTGTATAAAATTATTTGGACAAATTTCCTAGATGACTACAATGACAATGGTTAAACTCCTCTTAAGGTGAGAAGTGCCTTCTGTTCTGCTTTTGTATAGCCCCTTCCTGGAATGCCCAGGAGCTCCCACAAGACAAATAAAAAATAACTCTAATGCTCCCACACTGAGTTTTACAGAAAATCTACAGCTCACTGCCTGATACCCCAGACAAAAAATAATTTCTCATTGTTCTCATGACCTGCTGCTCTATTAAAGTATTGCCACATTCAAACCTTTCAGCTCCAATTTCACCAACCCAAACAATCACAAAAAGGGCTGTATCCCTGAGCTGGCTTTAAGACAAACTCTAGAGCAACCAGCAGCAATGCAGTAGTTAACAGTGTTGCCATGCAAGTGGCAATAATAGGTTTCAACACTAATCCCCTGCTGAGCAGACCAGGAAAAGCTCATAGTTTCTTTGATTCTCTTGATCCAGTCTGGCTGCTAATTCAAAACATTGTCATGTATCGGGTTACATTGAGAAGGTCATACCCACAAGGCCAGGAACGTTTGCTCTCTAAACAGGAATGCAGGCTCAGAAAGTCTGTGCCAATGCATGCACAAATCTAAGCCATCAGGATGTCTGGATCTTCCACCTCCATGGATTGGTCATAAACATTGAATACAGCATGTAGCAACACTTTATTTCAGGTGAGCAGTGTGCTTTTGGAATAATCCTTCCAGTTGTCCCCACTTTGTCACTCAAGTGACCATGCAATCTCTGGGTACACAGACTAAATACTGCCTTGTCTATGAAGCCCTGAAGGGCTGAAAGATGCACTACAGTGACTCAAAGGCATTCAGTCTGCCAGACTGCTTTAAGGCCAAGACCCCCACATTTATTCACAGCAGTTGTTCCTTCTACTGACCCATTCATACTGGTTACCCCTACAACATTAATGTGGATACAGTCATAGTGCCAGTCACTTTCCTAGACTTGAAAATGTTTTGTGTGTCAAACACACACCAAAAGCCAAGTGATCTTCAGTCAGTCTCCTGTGTTCTTTCTTTAAGGAAACCAAAACACCAAATCTCACCTTGCATTAGGGATTTGGGAGGGGAAAAGGGGGAAGAGGGGAGGGAAGAGAAAAAAAGGAACGAGGATGCTGCTGTCTGCTACTTCCTCAGGTACTTCGATTGGGAACCCTAGAGGCTGGAGACAAAACACCTTCAAAGATACCAAGGGTCAATTGCTGGTTTCTTGGGGGCTGGACATTATTCCCTTTTCACTTGGCAGTAGTGTTCCTTGGAACAAGCCACTGACTATCACCATTAACACCAGGCATGCAGCCAGCAGGTTTACAATCTGCACTTCAAATTTACTGGGGTGTCTGGAGCAACAGCCTGTTTGATAGCATAAATTACATTGGAGTAGCAAGGTGGATTTTTCTTTCCCAGCTACTTTCATGTGTTAAGGCTGCCTATCAAAACAAAAAATCAGAATGTGTCTTCACAGCCCTTGATGCCACATCTGAGCTATGAAACCTGGTTGAATGAGTCCAAAACGAAACAGCTCTGTGGGATTTCTGTTGACTCTGGATCACTAGAAGGTATGCTTTGCTGCCTTTTACTGAAGCAACACAATCCTTCAGGCGTTGCCTGTACTGATGCAGAGTATTTCTTAGTGCCTAGTACTGGGTCTGCTGTGCCTTCTCATCTGTTCCAGTAAAACACCCAACTGCAAGCCTAACTGTAAACACAACTCTGTGAAGGCCCACAAGCCAGAGTACTTTCAGAGCATCTGTTTTAAATCCGGTCTCTGGGGATTTTTTTCCCTTTAAATTGGGGAAGCCTACTTTTATTTTCAAAGCAGCATATTTTATGAAGTTACTCATGGGAACAAGTACTGCTCCCTGGCTTACTGTAACCCCTACTCCTTTCCCTCCGTGTCCTAAATAGCCACCCCTTCTATCCAGTCTCTCCAATACCCTGAACTCATTTTCCAGGACCTAACACTGTGCCACCAGAGTTCCTCTACATGCTCAGACCTCTCATCCAGTCCTTTCTTGCATCACTGACATCTGTGTTCCCAACATTCTCAGCACTTTTCTGGTCTTAGCCTCTAAAGCAACACCCTAGCTCCCTATCACAGAATCATGGGGGTTGGAAGGGACCTTGAGAGATCATCAGGTCCAACTCCTCCGCCAAAGCAGGCTCCCTAGCTCATATAATGTCCCCTGTCACTGATAAAAAAGCCCAACTCACATCATATGCTTTATCTGGCTCGCTTTGGCCTGCTCTTTGGGCAAGGTAAGCACTCCTATTGGGACTGAAATACCTGCCCAGTGCTAGACACACTTATCCAAATAGGTAAAGGCAGCATTTTATCAACATTCCCCTTTGGGGACACACTCACTATTTTGAGTCTGTCACCTCTACCAAGACACTGGTTTTCAGGTAAAATGTTACGAACTTCACATTTTTGAGCCCTCTAATCTTTAAGGAATATGGCTGAAATGGATGCAGTCCAAAACTTAGCAGAGGATAAAGTGTTAACACAGACGTCAGTCTAGGCAGCAGGACTATTTCCATAGGAACCAAACCAGGTTAAAAAAACCCTAATTTTATTCTGAAGCAAAACAATCAGGTAAAACTTTATTGAAACCATTTTTTATTACTCTTATGTGAGGCTGGATTTACTAAATGGAGATGCCAAAAAAATGCTAATGTACAGGGCTGAAAACAGCTTCCAATACACAAAAAACCACCCCCACCTTCTGGGAGAACTCGAGACTGCCTCAGTCTATAATTATTGTTCATATCAAAATATCCTATGGCTATACAGGAAAAGTCATTCTGTTTCACAGAGGTTTTAAATAATTCACATTCTTGACTTGCAAAACCTCTCATCTGTCATTACTCAAGGACTTCCAAGAGGAAACCCTGAAAGTTTTATACTGTTTTTATACAGGAGGTATTTTCCAAAAATCCGAATTGCAAGAAACTGTCAACAGAAAGCATTCCCATATCTCTACTGAAGAAAAGGCAAGGGCCAGGATGACAACCAGCAAGTCAGGACAAGTCATGTTCTATATGTAAATCCACTTTGAGACAGATTCACAGAACTGTAGGGGTTGGAAGGGACCTTCAGAGATTGAGGCCAACCCCCCTGCCAAAGCAGGTTCCCTAGAACAGGTCACACAGGTAAGGTGACCAGATGGGTCTTGAATATCTCCAGAGAAGGAGACTCCACAACCCCCCTGGGAAGTCTGTCCCAGGACTCTGTCACCCTCACTGTGACACATATTGGTGTGGAGATAACACTCAGTGGAGCTGTGTACCTCACTATTACCATTACCCCGTATTACCCTAATGCTTACAAGTTAAAGAAAGCAGCAAGAAGCCCAAAGGGGAAGGAGGACTTACCTATGAGATACATGCCGATCCAGTCCCCCGCATCCACTTCCTCCTTTATATCCCAGTATATCACTAGGTCCTGTGAATGCCCGATGGAGTAGTAGGAGCTGCTGACCATCAGGGTAGACCGGCTGTCTGAAGTGACAAGGTCTGTATCACTGGTAGACCTAGGGATGGTGACTGTCTCGTGGGAATTGTTCCTGATGTCCATGTTATGGAACTGGTCAGGGTTATAGCTGTATCTGAGAGGCTCTTTGCACCGGCGCCGATTTTGTGAGTTCCTAGATGGAGACGCCATGGCTGCCAGGCCCAGGAACCTGTTTTGGTACAGATTCTGCAAAGAAAAAGAAAAGAAAAGAGTATTTATAGTATTGTTCATTTTTCTGTGATGTCAAAGTTCAGGAAAAGTAGTACATCAGAATGAGAAATCTTTTTTGATTTGGCATTGCAGAAAAGGCATAGAAAGGTATAACAAGAAACAGAGCTAACCCAACTCCTTCTCCATAACTCTTACCATGAAAACAAGCGTAAGAACCAAGCTCAGCCACAACTGGCTGTAAGGAAATTAACAGTAGCTGTCTTCCTCCATGTCAGGGCATGCATCCAGACACAAACACTGCAACTGTCGAACTGCCAGTCATTCTCTTGTAACACGAGGAGATAGTCTTCCCACTTTTGACAACTGGAGTTAAGTCTTCTCCCCAGTAATTCTCATTACATTTGCAGAGGAATCTTTCTTACAGTGCAGTCACCCCAGAGACCATATCCCATCTGGAGAGACTGGTTAGCATCGATTAAGAGCTCTTCCTCCCCGTTGGAGATCTGAAGAGTGAGCGGCATGAAAACAGAATCATCCCTGTTTACCAAAATAGAGATGCCTTTGCTAACTTGTAAATACAGACCAAGAGTTGCAGCACCTCTCAGTACAGCTGATTGCTTCTGACACTACTGCTCTGCTCTCTGCAGTACACTGAGATACTACACGTACCCACTCTGTCAGGAATTTCGGAATGCACTGAACAATTAATGGGAGTCAAGGAGGCTACTGCAGAGTAGTCATCGTCTTAGTAGTAGAAAAACTATTTAGATTCCAACCTACCCTCCCCGCTCAAGGCAAGTAGAGTGACTTGTACAAAACACATCACGGTGCACGAGTTAAGAGCTCTTGTGAACTGGCAGGTGGAGAATGCTTAAGTTATGACTGGGGTTAATTCTGATGTGACCACATGCCTTGATACTGATCAAAATAGTGCTTATTCCTTACTTCTGTGCTGTTTGGTTTTTTTGCTATTTTCCATCCCAGCTTTCCCTATTGTCTCCCTGCAGCTCTGTTATTTCAATCACTCAGCTTTTCATTATTCATTAGCCTTCCATTATCGGTCTGTTGCCAGCCATGCTGTCAAGTCCGTTAGATATGAAACCAGACAGCTTTCCAGTGTGCTATGAAATGCTTTTCACATGATCACAAGTCAAATCATCCTTTTGAACTCAAATTAAGTGGAAGAAAAATCATAGCTCCTTCGTCCAGCCAAGCGGTTATTAACCCTGGCTTTGTTAAGCCATGGTAGCACAGAACAACAATAAGTCATGAAAAAATGTTTTATTAAAGCCAATTTTGGAGGAATAAAGAGGCTTATTAGTGTGTCTTAGGATATTGTTGCACAAAAAAAACCTGTACAGAGAGCTGGCATGTTTGTACCCTTAGAATATGCTGTCACTTGGCCGACACTGCCCTACGACACTTGCAATCCAATGACCCAAATCCTCACTTACTGCATCAAACAGGGTTTGTAGCAAAGATATCTCCAGCAGGGATGCCACACCTTAAAGTGCTGGCAAGATCAAAGCAAATAATGCAAAAGGCCCCTCCAGAGAAACAGCAATAGAAGGAGGAAGGAAGCGTGTGGGGGAACCAAGTACATGGTGTTGCATATGCTATGCACATAATCTTGGTCTTCCCATTTCTTTTCTTAAAGTTACCTATAATCACTGTTTGAAAAGAGATTTCACTTCATAGTATGAAGGCATATTCCCTGTAAACAGAAGACATCTTTTTCTTCTTAATCAGAAAACATGGTCTCACATGCTGTGAGCATTTTCTAATTTGGGAAACACTTGTGGGCACGCACGACTACCAGGCTCCAGTCAGTCACTGAAAACCGATGGGAGTTTCTGTCACTTAAGGAAGAAGGCATCTGCTGTCACCACAGTACCCAAGACAACCACTACTCGTTGTATAATGGTGAGATCGCAACACAAAGAACCTCAAGCCTGCTCTTCTGGATTAGCCTGTGTGCATCATTAACATGGGTTCCTTTGCTCATAGCGTGCTCCCCAAAAGCCACCTCAGTTCAAAAGCAGACATTTTATTTCTGGTGACAAGTTACTCCAGGGAGTAGTGGTTCTGCAGATATTTTCATTTTTTAATGTTAATGGGTGTAGAGTATTAATTAACTGCATACTTTCAAATTACATTAGACTTAAACATTTAATTTTTTCAGCTTCAGCAAGACTTTAAGCAGTTTTAATGGAAATGGTAAATTCATCACTATTTTCTAATTCTATAAGTTCCAATTTTCCTGTATGTCGATGCCAGTAGAACAAATGGTATAAACTGAAAGCAACCCAGAAGGCCATGTTCTCCATAAATCTGTCTCTTGTATTTCCAGCATCCATTCTACACAAACACATTAATCTGTAAAAAAGAAAATCCCCAAACTGAAAAGATCCCAAACAAATGGAACAATACAGTCACACATAATTATCTGGATTAAACAGTGGCACCAAAATACAAGCATGGCTCTATGAATAAGTAGAAAATAGGTTAGGAAAAACAGCCACTCCCCATTTTATTACCAGCTTTGCATATTTTCCTTACAACTAAAGCATGCACATAGTTCCCAAGCCCTGGTAGGAGACAACTTTAAAACAATTGCAAAGACATTCTCTATATATCTTGTGGAAGCAATCTGATCCATCATAGATCCCTAGCATATAAAGAACCAATCTTTTTTAGGGGCTTGGGATTCATATTCATTCTCTGTAACCCTGTACAGAGTTGTGTAAACTATACACACAAAGTTCTACTCCCATCACATACACAGTGTGAATTATAAAGCAAGAACACCCAAACATTGACCAAACAGCACAACAGATCAATCTTGGCTGTCAACAGAAAGAAATCCCTCTTCTTTCCTGGCTCAAAACAGTCCCTCCAGAGCAGCTTCTACCACCACTCTTTCCAGGGATGTTTCTACTCCATGGACTCTTTTCCAAATGATCCTCAGGCTTCACTTTCTCACCCACTCCCCTCACTGCCCAGTATGATGGTTAGCGATGAGGAGAGCCTTTGCTGATCCAGGAGCCTATGTGTGTAAGAGGAAAGGTGGTTTTCTCACATCTTTTAACCTTTTTCTCTTGGATTATCACATTTTGTCCTCAAAGGGCCTGTCCTGACACATTTAAGTACATCACACATTACAGCTCTACACATGAGCTTGAGTTTGTCCTAAGTTGAAGGTGCCAATACTGCATTGGTGACTGATGCACTGCTTGGCTATTTCCTGCCCCTGAACTTACTCATGTGACGGGCATGTAAAATATTTCAGTTATATCAGTTATATCAGTATATATACTTTAGTTTTCAACACCTGAAATCACAGACGTAAAGGTCTCTCCCTTTACATTCCCCATTTGGACATACATAATATATACTATAAATACATAAGCAGTTTTCAGTTTACCATATAGTGAAAATGTATCTTTTAAAACAGCATCTTGTCAAAACATACAAATACCACTACTGTTGGAAAACACAAAGGTTTTCTACTATCAGCTACACTAGCATAAATGAACATTTACTTAAATAAAGTCAGGAACTAATTTTTTTTTAATATCAGAAACAGACCTTTTTAATGTACAGACAGCTCTGGCAAAAAGATTTTATTTAAAGAATGCTTAGTGCCGAGCAAAACTAGCTAAAGGGTTGCTTTTCCCCCTTTCACTGGCACTCCCTCCGAGTTTCAAAGCTGGAAAGCTTTGTCTCAGAAGATCCACCAGACACACAAAGGCCCAACTCAAAGTGAGGTTTTTGGAGGATTTTCTGAGGTCAGAATTTGCTTCTTCTTATGTCCCTGAGTCCATCTAATGAAAACACCCTAAATTAATTTGATTTTTCCTCCCCCCCTCCAAATGCAAGTGCAATCTCTAACAAGGGAATGTAGGAAAGAGTAGCCAAAAGGAAATGACAGACAAGATCTGATTGCAAAGAAAACTGGTCTCAAACATACACATGGAATACCTGCAATCAGTAAATGCTAAGAAAATACTTCACAGATTTTCTTCTCATGTTCTCTCCCAGTCACACTCACACCTCTGGCCTTGCCCAACTGCTGTTTGGCACTGGGGCAGCACAGAGCTGTTTTCACCACTGCTTTTTCCTTCAACACCTGAGGAAACCATACCCCCTCCCTGAGACAAGAATCCTCTGGCTGGAAGGCCTCACACTCCATCATTGTTACCTGAATTTCATCAGAGGATTCAGAGCTACCATGCAGCAACTTCTCCCAGAGAGCTGTAGGGCTCAATGTTTTACTGTTATTATTTTAACTCTTGCTGGAATGGTACATGCTTTACCAACAGAGATATAAATCCCAGCTAAGCATCTGCAAGAACCAAGCTCTGTTCTCTTTTAGATACTTAGATTGACACCTGTTACTTCCTATTCTTGCTCTGTCAGAGAAGATGTATTTGTGCTGATCAGGATGGTTGTACCATGAAGTTTTACAGTCCATAACAAAGATAGTAGATGATGGAAAACAGCCCATCACTGGAGCACTGGCAGATGAGGAAGTTAAAGGGAACAAGGTGACAACATTAGCCAGCATGGCAGTGGGCTCAAAGTAAGGTATATGCAGTCATTCAGATGTTTGAAAGCAGCATCTCAACCAGAATTTCCAGGGCAAGTACCAAGAAAGACAGCAAGATAGTTTTGTATGACAGGAAGCTTGGGAGGCAGCATATTTATCCATCTAAAAATTTAATAAGCCAGTAGTTGTCTGACATCACAGGCAAATCAGATGTAGAGTCAGTCTCTTGGTTGCTCCACCAGAGATGAAGGTTGTCCTGATAAGCTTTTAGGCTTCATTTGCAAAGCTTATGTTTTCTAAAAGACAAGGAGGAGCTAAGAGATTTTAAAAAAAGACTTGGGTAGGCTGGTGAAAGTGGGAAGTTATGAATGCAAAAGTCTTCTGACCGACTTTCAGGAAGGTAAGGTCATGGGAATCAACAGTGATACCCTACCAACAGAAATACAAAGTAGGAATGGCTTGTATGAAAGGTCTAATTGAATGGATTAGAGACAACATCGAAAGACTTTTAGAAGCTAGTCACAGCCCAAGTGTAAACACCTAGAGCAAAATCCTCAGGCTGAGCCAGAAAGACAAGCAGGAAAGCAGCAGCTCATCAAAAGGGGATGTGATGAGACTCTGCAAGCCAAAATTTTGAGGCAGACCTTTAACTTCAAGGTGAACCTACCAAAAGGTCTTTCAGTTTGTAAAGTTGTTTTATTACAGGATGAATGAGAATCAGGTAAGTTCTGAAAGACAGAAAACTCAGCTGTTAGGTGGAAGAGTAAAAAAGCTGGGTGGAAGCAAAGACATGAGAATGAATCTCATGTCGTTCCTTTTCAGAGAAGTTTCCCCTCCAGGCTTGCTCTCTATGTAGAAATAGGAAGTCCTTCCTTAGCAAACTCCTGCTTTTCACAGTCCTAAAAACTTGTTGCAGGATCTGTTCCCCATTCTCCCCAATAACTTTTCCAAGTCCACTCCCACCACGGACCTCCTGCTCTCCATCTCTTCCCCACCTGCTCCCCCCACCTGTAGCCCAGGGGCTCCCTTAGCAGCTTTCAGGTAAGATATGCTCACCCTCTGTCAAAGTCAGAGCCAGGAAAAGGTAAATAAAGTACAGAGATGTCCTCAGCTTTGCCTAGGGACAGTCACCCTAACACAGCATGTGATACCTGCCTGGCAGATTGTAAACCAAGACAACATTTGCATTCTCTGTCACCACGGGCACAGTAGAACTGGCTACACAAAAGGCAAGGCAAAGGTAAGAAACACAGTTCAAACAGTAAGCCATAATAAAAGTTTACAGTTTCAGCTATCATAGCATCAGCCTACTCCCACCTATCGCAGGTATTTCTTTATCAGGTGAGAAAAAACCCTTTGGACATGTGAATTTTGCAAGAGCTGTTAGTGTAACTCAGCACGAACAGGGTTTTTAAAGCATAGCTTATAGCACAGCCAAATCCCGTAAACAAAGCCTCATAGTTCAAGGAGCTATAAAAAGATCTTCTCCAAATGGTTCAGCATCTGACTTGCTGGAAACATAAAAGCCAACATGAAAATCCTTGAGACTGGGACTGGAGAATGCTATGAAGCAAAGGAGAGCAAGGAGAACTTCGTATGATTGGGTACCTGATGGGAAGCAGCTCTGCAGAGGAGGACCTGGAAGTCCTGATGAACATGCAGCTCTTCATGAGCCAGCAGTGTGCCCTCATGGCCAAGAAAGCCAGTGGTATGCGGGGGTACATTAAGAGCACAGTCAGCAGGGTAATCCTCCCCCCTCTACTGGTGGCCTAGTAAGGCCACATCTGAGTCCAGTTCTGGGCTTCCCAGTTGAAGACAGACAGGGAACTACTGGAGATAAACCAGTGGAGGGCTACAAAGATGAGTAGGGGACTGAAGCATCACTTGTATGAAGAGAGGCTGAGAGAGCTGGGTCTGTTTAGCCTGGAGAAGACTGAGAGGCGATCTCAATTCCTATAAATATCTAAAGGGTGAATGTCAAGATGATGGGGCCAAACTCTTCAGTGGTGCCCAGCAAGAGGACAAAGGGCAACGGGAACAAACTAGAACACAGGAAGTTCCATCTGAATATGAGGAAAAATTTCTTCACTTTGAGGATGACAGAGCACTGCAACAGGCTGCCCAGGGAGGTCATGGATTCTCCTTCTCTGGAGATACTCAAAACCTACCTGAACATGATCCTGTGAAGCTTGCTGTAGGTGATCCTGCTTTAGCAGAGGAGTTAGACTAGATGATCTCCAAAGGCTCCTTCCAACTCCTATGTTTCTGTGATTCTGTGATTTGAGGGACATGGGAATAGCTCAGGGCTCCAAAGGAATCATTCAATAGCATGAGGGAGCCACAGACTTCTACGGGCTACTGACACCCTGTTCCCTGCAAGACACTACAGAGCATAGAGATAAAACTGTTGCTCTTGGGAGGACTGAAGTGAAGGCTGCACGCCATAGCAACATTGAAGAACTTTGAGTGCATTTGACTCAACAGTGGACATCTATGGCACAATATATATATATATATGTCTATAATGGACACTAATTGGAAATCAAAGCCAGGAATGGGGCAAATGGATGTTATTAGGTAGTTCGTTTTTTCCACTTCCTGACCTTTGTGCGATTCCAGTTTAGCTGTATGGCTGTGTTACTGTATCCTCTCTCATTTAACTTTGCTCTGGTGATGTGCAAATCCCTGCACTAAGCAGAATCCAAATGAGAGCGCTGGCCTCAAGGTCAGCCTGGCAAGGGTCGGTGCCGGTGGGTGAGATTGATTCCCGATGCAGGCCTCTTAGTCATAAGGCAGCCCAAGCTCGCAGCGCAGTAATCAGAGGTACTCTGCGCATCTACGGTCAAGAGCAGGCCACGGGGTCTGAGAGCACTTAGAACAATCTCCTGGGCATCTACAGATGGAAGCTGGAATTCGGGGCAGCGATTGAAAGGAAATTCTTGGAGTTCAGAAATGAAAGGAAAAAAATTAAGAATGCTTGTTTTTCCTTCTCTTTCTGGAAGAAGTAAAAGAGAGTGCTCTCTAACGAAGCCAAGAGCAGCATGCTGAAAAACACACACATCACATTTCCAATTAAGCGATTCCAAGAACTAAGATTTGTACTCTTGCAAGTATATAAACTGAAAAAGTTTGTGGGGAAGAGAAATGTTACCAGTTTCAGACAAGCACACTCCAACCTTCCACACAGACTACTTAGGTCTAACTAGGAGCAATTGACAATCTTGCGTTCAACACATTTGTATTGACACGCTGACAATCCACTCTCAGCTCACTACATAAAGCATTGGGAAGTTTCTGCAACAGAATGCAGCTGAGAACTTTTTTTTTTAATTTCTCCTGAAGCAATAGCAGAAAAAAAACCCAGTCCTGTCTCAACAGTTGGGCACAGCAAGAGATGATTAAATGCCAGACTTACCTGTTTCAGAAAATAAAAGATCTGAAAACATCACCGGCATTTTTAAAGGACATTTTCAGGTAAACAAGAACAGGTAAACAAGCAATATGGCACAAATATAAAATCTCAGTAAGATAACTAAGGAATCAATAAAAGGGTCAACGTGGTAACATCTTAAACCAAGACAACACTGCACAGCTTCACTCTGTTCTTTCCGCTACACACTACAAGGCTAAATAAACAATATGATCTCACATGCTACTATCAAACACTCCAAAGCCCACAAAGCTTGCCTTTGCTGCTGCTTTATGATGCACATAACAGGAAATCTGTATTTTTGACTTGGTTGGTTTTAAACATCAGAAGCAGGCAGTACCAGACCAAGGCAGGACAGTGACTACCTCTCAGCAGATGCCGGGTGAAGCATTCACTGGTCGGACAACAAACCCTCTCTTCCCAAGCATCTTCATATCTGTAAAAGCCAGCATGGACCACACCAGCTTCAGATACAGTCCTAGCAAACATGATGCCAAAGACTAAAAATGGCCACCCCTCATCTTTTCAAATCCAAGAACATTATTTAGGAAAAACAATCATTGCCAGCAGAAAAGCAAGCATTCTGTGCCAGGCACTGGTACTGGTTTAATCTGCTGTTTAAAGTAGAGAAGCATTAAGTGCTGCAGAGAGCTGTCCCAAAAAGCTGTGTGCCCCACGCTGGGCAATCTAAGAAGCATCACTGCCTTCCCTTCATCTGGAACTCTGCAGAGATGGACTCTGCTGGAACTCCAGGAACACTACGTACTCCAAAGGGGTTTTAGGATGGAGGAGGTAAGAACAGGGATACTCTTCACTGCTGCCTGAAAACATGCTGTTCTTCTGTGATCAAGCAGTATTCCTACACGGAAGCCCTGATCACACTGGATGCAAAGCACATAACAGAAATCTATTATCTTATGGATTATATTACCAATGGCTTCATTTTAAGTTCTTCCTCCGTGCAAAAGAGCAATGTCTTTAATAGCACTAAGAGGACTCAAGCTTTGAGTAATTTGGAAATGCAGGTTCCCAAGACTCTGTACTCAAAGGGAAGAGGCAGGCTCCTGAAAAACACTGAAACCCAGGTAAGGCTTTCCCAGAGAGGATTCAGCTCTACCTTTCTTCATCACCTTTTTAAGGAGTCACAGGATCCTAGGTTAGGCATATTAGGTTAGATAGGAAGGAGCCAGATCTGCCTATGAACCTCTCAGGCTCTAAGATTTCATATTATATAAAGGTAAGTCAGCAAAGCACTCCTGGGGGTGGCAGAAAATGTGTCTAAGTACATTTAGGTATGTGAAGCAGAAAAATAAGGCATATTAAAAAAAGCATACTAAACTACTACCTGATTATTGAAGAGTAGTCTGATTTTCTAGGCAACTATAAAATCTGAAACTAGATGGTACATCCAGGGAAAGTCAAAGTAGGGGGAAAATACTCAGCATACTATATACACTTTATGTACACATATTTTTAAGGGTGTAATACCACTAAAAATAGCAGAGGTTTACAGGAAAAGCTACAAAGACATCTTGCAAGTTTTAAGAGGCTACTAAAAGAATGATGCAGAGTAAATATGAGTTGCAGAGTGATCTCCAGTAATGTATGTTTCCCAGAACTGTCAGGTACAGTCATTTCTCTGCTCAGAAGCAGTCCCACATTTCCCACAGCTCTTCCCCAGAGTCCAAAGACTCCTCTGAAAACCTTTTTTTTTTTTTTTTTGCAGAAAACCCCCTCTTTTAATTCCCTATATGTGAGAGTCATAAAAATCCCACCATTCTCTGCCATTAAGAATATATTATACCTTCCACCATGACTCTTTTGCTAAAAAACTCCAAAACTTGTGTGATGTCTGTAGTGTAGACTGCTATCGGATAGAAGAAAAGGGTTGTCTAATGCATTACATAGGTATCAGACATATCTTATTATGTATAAAACACACACAAGGCAAAAGAAAGCATCCAAGCAGAGATATCAAAAGGGAAATTTTTACTATGAACCTCCTGTCAGACTCAAGTAGGAATCTTTGCAAATGAAAGGTTCACATGCTATCTATCAAAGGATTTAATCCGCAGGGCTCAGATCTGCCTGTGTTACATTCCCACCACCCACGCTTCCCATCTACCTGGGCACACCTGAGCACAGCCCAAACAGATCCATACACACACTCACCACCCCCCACAAGACATTCATCGCTGCTGTGACCTGTAAAATTTCTATCAACACCATGAGCACCATTTCCTATGAGAGCTGCATGTGGTTCCCCCACCCCACCACCACCCCCCTCTATTCCAGGCTGTCAGCAAGGTCCCTGTTCTGCTGTGGCACGTCCCTCACGTCACAGCCCATGCCATCTTCTCAGGCAATCATGCCTCTCCTCCTCATCCTTTTTTATTCTCAGGGCATATCTCCTCTTCCTCACTCCTCAGAATTACCACCCCACTTGTAGGGAGGAAGCAGTAGGCCACACAGCATCACTTACCGTAGCAGCCATAGGACAGGCCCTGGATTAACACGTGAGGACAATAAACACACAGAGCCCAGGAGGGATGGAAGGAAGCCCAATTCACTGACAGTTCCTTCCAGCTGCCTGTGGTGGATGACTGCCACTCCACAGCCACAAGAACATTTTAAATCTCCTGTTTCATTCATTGCCCCTACAGACTGCCATGCCTCTTGCCCCCATCCACTTTTCTTTAAGAGATTTGAAGTGTCAGTACCCTGGGCTCCTCAGACAGCGGGGCAGGGCTGAGGCACGTAGGTATTATTAGCAGCCTGTCAAGTAGTTATGCCTACATCAACCACTCCTTTGATCTACAAACAACAAACCAGTCTCTCAATCAGGCACCAGCTCTGGAGCATGCCCTCGGCTCCATCCTCTACCTTTCAATGAGGCCTAGAATATTCTCTGACATTTTAAAATTAATTGGCTACAGACTTCCTGTTATTATCAGATTACCTCCAGACAAATACAGAAATGCCACCCAGTTGAGCACGCTCAACCCTGCTTCTGATAAGATACAAGGGCAAAACATCCCCCTGCCTCCAGTGGGGAACAAAGCGATTTTGTGAAGCCATGGGAAAACCACATAGCTGTCAACAACTCCAGTTAACAAGCACTAATCTAGGCTTGGAAAAGCAAGAGCTCATATTTGAACACTTCAAACATTTTCATCCATGCTAAAACCGATTCTGTTGGACAACAAAGTAGACAAACGTAGAGCAGCTGGTTGCCTTTTAGGACACTGATCACAGCAACTACTCTTCCAACAAGATCTCAAAACCTAGAAGAAATCTGCCAGTTGATGGTTTAGTATTGATTAAAAATATAATCCTATTTTAAGACCATGGTATCTGAATGGGGTTTTTTGATGCAATTATAATAATATACTTTAAAACTTTTTTTTTTTTCAAAAGAAAAGAACCCCCTCATAGCTTTGAACTGGAAAAAACAGACACCGAAGAATATTCATCATTATCGCCCCAATGTCACCGGCTGGCAGAATGAAAACTGCTTTCAAGAACTGAGAGTTCAACTGCCACATGTAAGCATGCTTGTTCTCAACACACTGAATTCCTATGTCTGCATACTCTCAGGGAGATTATGACAACATCAGATTTTTTTGTAATAGTTTTTTGAAATATAAATATCTAAAAGTTCATTATGTGGTGTTGTGCTTGTTTTGCTAAAGATAAAGCTATTTTAACAAAGGTTCTGAGGGTCTAGAGTTCTTATTTTGCACTGAAAAACAGTAAAGGAAAACTGATTTGTTCTTAGTATTGCCTCAGATCCAATATTTTATTCTTTAAAAGAATCCTGACACCATTAAAAACTTAATAGCACTGATAGAACCCAGAAGGCATAGTTTAAAGGGTGAGACTTCCCTATTCCCAGGCAGGTAAAATGAGCCTGAGATACATACCTCCAAACCAAACTGCTATTTACGGTTTCATCTTTAGTAAGTTGTTTATGTTTTGATTGTGTAAATCACAATAAGTTGCTGCTATAATCGTATTCATGAGAAAGGAAAGAAACTTGGCAAACTATAGCAAGAGGAAATGAGTAATTGTGGTATTACAGTCCCTAGTTGAGGAACAAGATTCTGATTTTTCAAAAAGAACATGTGGTGGCTCTGTATCCAGGGCACAAAAAAATAATCCCACGTGAGAGAATAGAAGCTGCATTGAGGGACCCATGTTTCCTCTGGATCACTAATACAATTCTGATCTACATGTCAAAGGTTTTCTGGGGAACCAAGGTGAGATGAAAGGTAGCCTGGGTAGCTCCCCCTTGGAAAACGAGTATGGGCATAAAACATGTTTTAAAAGCAGAAACCACCCAGAACTGAAGAACTAGATGAAGAAGATGAAGAGCAAACTGGTGCAGGCTCCTCCATCCAAATATAAATGTAGAATAAAACAAGCCCCACTACCATCACCAAGAGAAAGTGCACCTACACATAGAGATGGGCAGCCCCATTGTGACAGCATGATTTCTGAACTTCACCCATACTTAATTTGCTATAACACACCTCAAATACAATAATTAGGTATTACTGTATTGTATCACGCAATGACACATACAGACATGTATGTCTGCTCACATTGCTGCCTGAGGTTCTAATTTACTTTTTCCCTTTAACTCCAGCTCAAAAAGGTTTGTGGTCCCATGTTCAAGAGGTCCCAATAGAGTTTTCAAAGAGGAAGAACATCTGCAAAGGTGACCAAAAAGTTATATTTCATTCACCCACAAAAAAAGCACACAGGAATGGTTCTGAATGAAGGTTCAAGCCATAGTTTCATTTAATTTTAATGAGGACCATTACTTATACTTAACCAAATGCTCTTTTGCTGCATTCTCAAATTTGAATCCTCACAGAAGTAATTACAGGTTTTAACACTGCAGTTAAAGTAAGGCCCAAAGGAGAAGATTTTAAACCTATTTTTCTGGCATGAAACTCTGTCAAGGAAGGGTCCTAAATCCATCAAGGCTTAGGTTCTAGGGCGTTGCAATAAAAGTCTGCAGTTTAGTTAATTGGTATTTATAGAAGACTCCATAAGTATGTTGGAAAACTGGTCAGTTCTTCAGGTGTTACACCTGGGTTCTGGAAGAAAGACACACACATCACACAAGGCTATGGCCAGGTGAGCGTTCATGCCCTGCTTGGACATCTTGGCATGGAACTCAGTTCCATTCTCCAAAGACAGAGAGAACAACCTGTGGCAACCGGCAGGGAGCAACACACAATTCAATATGAATTTTAGGTGAAGCCATTTTATTAGGTGAAATCACACAGATTATATACCTTTCTTACTGCAAACGTGGCAAGCTAAAACACTGCTAATTGGTTACACACACTGTTCACACCGTATTGATTGGTTAGTAATTAAAGCGAGTTCTGATAAACCTATCTTATAGCTAAACATTTTTAGTTTACCTTTAATACCTAAAAGCATCCACACACCTGCTGTTTTGACCATCTTGTTATGGTTGGTTCCTAACATGTTCTGTTACTCCCAAATACCTTCCCATAACTGCTTCTTGGTTTAGGACAACCTGTACACCTATCAGCAAGGCTGCTGTGTTTTGAGAATATGATTATTAGGATCCTCTCAGCGTGAGTAACTTTTCCTGTCTCATGGAAACAGAAGAATATTGTCAGGGCCTAAATCTTGGGAGAAGTGAGCTAGGCCGCCGGCAGGCCTGCTGTCTTCTCCGACAGCTACCTGCTGCCCAGTTCTGCTCACAGGTCAATGAAGCATGCTTTGGTCCATGGATGCTACTTTTAAATTGATGGCGCTGTTGGATAAAATGCAATTCAACTTAACCTCAGACAACAGAACTGGAATGACTTTTGGACAGGTATTTCCATTAGGAGTTCTCAAGCACCACAAGAATTCATTTAGGTGCAAGACCTGCAAATAGACAAGACACTGATTTGACCGATTTATCACTTGTAACACATTAACTCAATAGCCACATAGTACTGTTTCTGGTACTTTTTCTCTCAATGTCAGTAATAAATTAACTTGATTGCTGTATTTTTTTAACCTTCACTACAAACACTCGGTTTCTGGTTAAAGACACTTAGGTCTGATTCAGAAAGCATTCCTGGGAACAAAAACACACAGCTATGTTAGCAGTGGAATTAATGAAGCTGTTTTTCTGTAGAGGTCTGTCCTTCAACACCACCAAGCCTTTATCTAATAAAGGTCTCAGCTTTTTCCTGTCTGTTCCTCTGAAAAAAGCCCAACACAACACCCAAAGCAGAAGTACTGACTATCCCAGTGAACATCCTGGCTGCTGGAACAAGTGAGAGATGGGCTCTACCTGCCTTTCCCTCAGCCCAAACTTGGGTCTCCCTCTTCTCCTCAGCCTGCAGATCCTGTAGAAACATAATTTCAAAGACAACTACTCCCCTCTGTTTCACTTGAAATTAGCCAACGGCTTTGAAAGTAATTAGGTAAGGGAGTGACAGCGCAATCAGAGAAGACTGATCAAGCCAGGAAGCTGGGCTATAAAAATTATACCCAGCCTCACCAATTTAATTGATTACTCACACAAGGGAATGTTCTGATGCCCACAGGTCTGCAGCAATAGGTGCCACAGTGCTTTACAAGCCCTTAGAAAAATGCAATAGAAGCTTAACCAAAGCAGCCACAGTGGGAACAGGATGTGACCCAAGATGTGACACAACATTATCTCCTTTCCAGCTCCACTCTTCCTAATAAGTATTTTGTCATACAGAGTCCAAGGTGTTATTCTCAACCTGGCAAAATATTTTAGCTACAAGCATACATTTTAGTACAATATACATTTCTACTTTCTGTGTGAATATTGTGGCAGATTTCCATCTCTCTCAAATCTGGTGTGATTTTTTTTTTCTCCCCAAAATAATTTTTCTTCAAGAAGCAAAGAAATTTACAAAGGTGAAAACTCAGGTGACATGAAGAATGGGCTAATTTAAATTGCAAAGTACAAAAATATCTTTTCTTTTTTTAATTTTTAAATTCCCTAAGCAATTATAATATATGTTCACATAAGAGCCACAGATAATATATTTGACAGAGCTTTCCCAGTGTATTGTATTTTTTTTATTAGGCAACTAGCTCTGTAAATGATTTAATATTAATAAAATTACACATTAATTGATTTTAATTAGGTTTTTTATCATACAGAATTTCACAAATAATGGATTTTTTTCCAGCCAGTTTCTCTGTTGGCTTTAAAGAGATGGGCCACATTTTAAGAACAGACTTAAACTTCCCAGTGAAATCAAAGTATTTGTGCATGTCATTCAAGGGCAAAGCTGCAAAATACTATGTGAGGCATGTATATGCCCAGTATGGAAATCCTGAAAGTTAAAAGCATATTTGTATTTTAACAAAAGAAATTACTAAGCTTTTTATCTCAGATTTTTTTTGAGGGCCCATATGTTTCTACCTGACAACAGCCAGTAAAGGAACAAGTGGCATCAAAACTCCAAAGGCACATGGTGCAGAAATTGTTTCCGATGTCATCAACAGAGCATTCTCCAGTACAGACAACAGCTTGTACAGCAGGAAAGGATCATAGAATCACAGACGAGTTTGGGTTGGAAGGGATCTCAAAGCCCATCTAGTCCAACCCCCTGCCATGGGCAGGGACACCCTCCACTAGACCAGGCTGCCCAAAGCCCCATCCAACCCGGCCTTGAACACTGCCAGGGAGGGGGCGACATACATCTAACACTTCAGTTCCTCTGAAGTGAATTCAGTCTAGTACTGATCTTGCACCTCTTGGATGCAATGGAAAGACTCCCATGGACCTCAATAAGTTTTGAAGCAAAACCTATCCTATTGGCTTATTTGGGGTTATTTTAAATTCCTAAATTCTTAAGGTTAGATGGAACCTTCCATTTCTGTGACATAATGGTAAGACCATCAAGCTTATCACCAAATCTCCCTGCAAGTGCTCTTTTCATATTAACTTGAGTTAATTGGTTGTGCTGTTTTAAACACATCTTTGTTTCTGCTGGTACCTTTAAACCCTGCCTTGCACTTCCCCAAACCTACAGTTGTTCCCTTACAAGGTTGGCTAATAATAAGCAAATACAAAGAACTGTTCCTCCAATTAAACCGGTGCTGGAAATACCACGTAAACAGGAAGAGGGAATTGTGCCAGAAATTAATCTGTTTCTTAATTTCCCCATTAAGATATAACTATCATCCCAGCCAATATTTATATTACTCTAATTAAAACGACATGAGAAAAGCAAGGGCTCTGGTTCACAGCTCCATCTCTACTCCCACCTGCTGCCTTTGCCAGGATCACCAGCGCCTAGACCTGAGCAACTACAGGGCAGCTTGGGGGGGGCGGTTCCTTCCTACTTATAGGCTGGCAAGCCCTTCTGCACCCAAATGGATTTTGGTGGATCTGTTGTCTCTTCTGCCTATCAGTAAAACATATGACAAGAGCTGCAAAGTATGAAGCACACTCTTTGTTTAGCCAGGAGAAAGGCAGTGTCAGCACAGAAGGTATCATGTAAAACAAAGGGGTTGCAAAATGCTTTACTTCGGATATGGGAAATAGGCAGAACCTCTGCTGAAAGCTACATGTACTGTTTTAGAAGAAATAACTCTTGTAACTGACTTGCTGTTGTAGTTTATTTTTGCTGAAGAGCTACACTCCAGAAGAATGTTTAAAAGGTTTCTGTATATTATGTCCCATGTAAACCACACATAACACTAACGACGGTTGGCATAGGAGTACCGATAGATTTTTTCCATAACTAACTCATGTGATTAAAATCATGAACTCCATATGTGATAAACTCTAATTAAAGGCACTATTTTTGAAATAAAACTTCTCTGTGTGTCTTAGCATAGACACACAGGATGCTACAAAAGCACAAGGGCTACAGAGGCCACAGATAAACCAAACATAATGCAAAGCTCACACAGCAGCTGATTTTTATAAGCGATGGATCAATATAAGCCCTCTTCCTTAACGAAGGGCCAAATCCAAAGCAAAAGGTTCATGTGCTGTTCTTTGCCTCACCTAGAGACAACCTTTCAAAAACCAGAAATTACTTGCAGAAGCCACCACACACTACAGTACTAACTCCTGAGACCGTACTTTCACTGTGCCATAACATTTTGTTATATCCCCTCCACCCCCCAGAAATGGGGGCATGTTTCTACCTTTTCATTCTAGTCATTTATAGCCTGCACTGAAATTCGGGTGCTTGAATGAGACTAACTTCTCTGTACTGGTTATGGAGTTACAGAAAAGAGTGCTCTGAAAAACAATTAAGAGCACAGCTTTACTCTGTTGACTATACAGGGTGTATGTACAGAAACTAATTCAAGAAACAAAATTAGATGCTCTGTATAGTGCTTAGGCCTCCCCAAGGATTTGGAAGGGTCCTGCATTCCCTGTTACCTGTCAAGTCTTCATGCTGCTAACAAATACTGGCACTTCTCAAATGCCTACATGCAATTCAAAAGGCTTATCTGCAAGGTCAAGTAAATGCCCTTGCAGGTACGGACTGTTCATTACCACAGACCAAATCTTGCATCTGGTTTGCTTTCCCTGAAGTGGCCATGCTGAGACTGGGAGGGACAATGACAATAAAGGAGGAAAAAAGAGCCCAGTAACACCTGGAAACTGTTTAAAAACTCAGCTCAACATATTTTCCACAGGTAATGAAGAGAGGGGACGTGGGGCAGGGGAATGGAGGAAATATTTTCTTCAATTTAAAGTGGGGTTGGTTTTTTTTACCTTCCATACACAGAGGAGAGTGGTAGAAACAGAGCCAAAGCTGCCTTTTCAGTTAATGAATTTTATCAATAAAGCCTAGCTGATACACTGAACAGACAGCCCTTTACAACAAGCACGTTCAGTCACATGTCTGAATACAGCTGGCCACACTGACCGAAGACAAAACTCATCTTAAACAGAAGGCTCCCTGAGGAGACAAAGCATCACAGCCAGAGGAACACGTTGCAGCAGGTGGTTCCTTGACTGCCTTCCTGCTGCCTCAGCAGCTACCGATCTCTGGCAGGGTATTTGGGGGGAGGGGCGGGATATTTAATACAGCCTCCAGGACTCCTGCATGTTTTGTGTAAGGGCCTGAGTTCATTAAGGCACAAGGCAGCAGTGAGAGATGCACTTGTTTGAAACCTGGGAAGATGGGCCAACACAGATGAACTTAAAACTGCTGCAGAAAGTAGATCCTACTGGTGCCCAAGGAAAATACGGTTTGGCTCGTCAGTTAAACACACTCTATGTGCTCTGCCTGACTTAAAATACAAACCCACTATTCTTTCACCTTTTGATATCGCTTCTGTTATTAAACACACCGTTCCTTTGGAGGTGTCTTCCCTTGAGAAAAAGCATGGAATCCTACAGTGGCCTGCATCATCTTTTGGGGGACTTTTTCATTACATTTTTGGACCATGGCCAAATTGAAATACTTGTGGTTTGTTTTTTTCCAGAGTAATAAAAGAAACTGCCAAATACCTCTGAAGACGTACTTACCTGATGCAATAGCTGTAAAATTCAAATTATTGTCATGTGAAGTGTCAGGTGGTGAACAATTTTCATAAGCTAGAAAGAGCACTCAAGGTTCACTTTCCACCAAAGAGAGAGAGACTGTATAGAGCAGACAAATCTGGGAAAGTTTCTCACTGTGTTCAGCTCAGAAAGCACTGAGGTTGCAGCTACAGCAAGGTAAAAGGGGGAATGCTGTTGGACACGGTCACACAAGTTCTTAGTTGTCATCCTCAGGAGGCTCGATGTGTTTTCCTCAGCCATTACAGCACTGCTTTATTCACACAGAGGCTCAAAACACACACACCCCGCCCCACCAAACTGCCAGCGCCTGCGGCTCTCACTGGCTACTAGGAAGTGCAGACCTTATCATGGAAAGGATACATCCTCATGAAACTGGAAGAACATAACATGACCCTTTTATTAGACACATGGCTGTTGGTTGAATTCTTACTCTTCGAAGAATTAAAGTTACTTGGCTGATTAGTAACAAAGGAAAATGTAGAAGCAAACACACAAACAAAAAGCTCCAACCATAACGACATTTCAGTGACAGAAATAACACCAGATAAGCTTTTAATGCACATTCTGGCTCTCTTTGATAACACATGACAATTCGGGAGACTAAGCTGTGCAGGAAGATGCAGCGTGTAACACATGCACATCAGCTGACAGGTTCCCCTTAGTAAGTGGTTAGTGCCAGTCATACATCTCTGCATCTCGTGCATTAGTATCTTCTGTGATGACTGATTTGTGTGTCATGATGACTCGGAATTAATTCCCTGTTAGAAGCTGCAGGTTTTGGAAAATGCTTTGTGAAGGTGAGTGGTTGATGTGTTCTGTGCTTTGCCTGCGCATGGATGCGTGCAACTGCCAGGTTACAGTTGCCTGCTGCTCCCAGGACCTCCTTGCTATGAGCTTAAAATCACGGAGTCTTGAGTCAATAAGAATTCTTGGGCAGGCCACACAAAACAAAACCAACACTGACATCAGATGGATGCTTAGCAGGTTACCAAAAAGAAAAAAAAAGCTAAGAAAACAAAACAGAAACAACAAAAGATCACTTCAAATGAAGCTGGTTTAGACGTGTTGTTGAAAAGGTGCTCAAATTACCTGAACCGCTTTGATCTTAAACATGGACCGGGGGCAGCTGCAACGAGCTCCGAGCTTTGGCACATTCCATTATATGAATGGTAGTGAATTTATAATGGAATGGTATGGATGGTTTTTATAATCAGAAAAACACACTGACCTTAACACTACACAGGTGGAGCAGCATAATGACCCGCCAATTGTAAGCGCATCAATTCCTGGGGAAAAGTTCAATGAGGTTAAACTCAGCATGTATCCCATAAACAACATAAGTGACATTTTAAAACATTGCTTTTTCCACAAAAACCTGTTTGCCTTTGCCAACATTTGAGTTGCTTCACTGTTCAGCACAGAGTTAGGTATCTTACCCATGTTAACAGTGTACTACATTATGATGCTGTAGATCTGGATGCTGCCGTATACTTAACATTGAAACACATGTTTAATAGAACAGGAACCAAGTTCACTATAATCAACTCTTTAGACTGTGTAAGATTAAGCATTATATTCATTTAACTTAGAAATGGAAAGAAAACAAGAATCCTGGATATAACAAGAGACACTATCGGTGGATCATCAGCTTCACTGTAAAATCCTCGCATTGAGTGAGCTTAGATGGGCAGCAGCTGATCAGCATTTCTGCTTCCCATCAATTTATTGATACCCTTGGATACTCATGGGGACCAGAAACAAAGAAAGTTAATTTCAGTATACCATACTTGAGGTATCCAACATCATTCTGATAGCCCAAGATCAGACCACAAAACACAGCAAATTAACATAATCGACCTCAATTAGTATTTCCAAACCCCATACATCACGTAACTCTACAGGGAGAAGCAGGGAAACAAGGAGAAATTTCAATCTGAATCCAGAACTAAGGAGGAAGCACAATAAGCTCTCCAAACATGCAACAATAAAACTTAGTTTAAAAAAGTTTGCATGCACAATTCAGACACCACAGAACATCTCTATCTGTATTTCAGTTCAGTATCCCTCCTTCTCTTTAGTGACCGCAGCACCCCGATAATTTACAGCTTCTCCATGGCTCTAGCAGGCAAAGTGCCTCAGCAACAGGACCATTTGATACCCCCAACACTCCCATTTCCTCATGTCACACACCTCTGGAGACTGCTGTCCTACCTTAACATTCATTCCCACCATGAGTTTCTACACTATGCCAACCAAGAAGAAAAAAAAAAGGCCTGTAAGAACATGATGAAAACCACTACTAAAACTGATGATTCAACAAGGGCACAAACATGAATAAAAGAACCAAAAGCAACAGGCCAGGTGGTGGATTTAGGAAGAAGTTTTCCTGTTCAGAAGCATTCAGCTAAAAAACAATGCCATTTGATTATACTCCAAACACATAATAGCCATGAAACTAAACAGAAGTACTTGCTGCTTTGTCATCCCCTTCTGCTGGTCAAAAGGCACTGAATCTCATGGACATTATCCAACTTAGTACCAAATTTACCAACTGCCTACAGTCTGGTGGGCCTGGGCTTTTATGGAAAAAGCATGTTTATAGTGGAAATAAAACAGGATTAGCCCAAAGTTTGACAAAGACCCATAGCATGTTTAAAGACAATCTCAGAGAGGTTAATCCACACACACACACACTTTTTTCTAGCACTGCAAACAACAAAAATTCTTCCACATAAGCAGGACTGTGACATCCCTGCTCACAGTTGTAAGCACAGGTCTCTTCCTAATCCAATTCTAATGCAGATTTCATAGCGAGATGGTTTTGTGCTCCATAGGCAACGTGAAGAACCCACAGCACCACGCCACCCACACTGTACCATGAGGCTGTGCAGACCTGGGATGCTGCACGATCAAAGTAAAAACTCTGAAGCAGGGCAGAGCTTCCAAACACGTACTCCCGCCCCCCCCCCCCCCCCCCCCCCCCCGCAGCCTCCTGCTGTGCAGAGTGTGGCTGCAGCAGGCAGTGCAACCCCAAGGTGTTGCAGTAAATTAAATTTGCTCCCCTACCTTCCTCAAAGCATCTCAGCATCAGGGATCTCAAGTCATTTAGGTTGTAAACAGGGAGCAAAAAAATAAACTGATATACTTGCCTACCTAAACTGGCTCACACATCAAGCAGAACCTCAACTGAGTCACAAAAGAGGGTTTTTGCACAGAGGCAGGATGAGCTGTAATGCTTTTGCACATTTAATCCCAAAATAACAACATTGAAGGGGGTTTGTAGCCAGCCTGAGAGAAGCGTCAGCCACCAGCAGCCAATTTGGCCCCAAAAACCCAGTGGGGCAGGGGTGCTCCAGTGCCACACTGCAGATGGGCAGGGGCTCTGGCCACCTACAGCCTGTTTACACCCTGGCTCCAGGACAAGTGGCACATGTGCCTGTATGTGTTCAAACTGTAACAGCAACAGACAGGAAAAGCACTGTCTAACGTATGAACAGATTTACTCAGGGGTACATTTATGTTAAATCAAGTGCTTCAGAAACGTAATTACGGTTGGAGAGCACTCCAGGTAAATTGGAGAGCCTGTGATCAGATAGACTATCATCACTGATGAACACTGTTCTCTGGATTTCTTTGTTGTCTGTCTCCCATCACCTAAGAGTGCCTGTCTTTACAGTTAGATTGCACATTTCCCTGCACTTTTGTTTGGTTTTCGTGTGGCTCTCAGAGAGCATTTGCCGTCCCCTCCTCACTCCATGCCTGGGTCTGCCAGTTGCTATTGCAATACAACTCTAAAAAGCACTTATCTCAATAAAAACATATACAAACACATCCTCTGAAGGGCTGAGAAAATCAGTAGTAACATGTTTCGAGGCTGTATGGTAACGAGGTGAGAGGAACTGACTAAATACAGGAGCTGTGCCGTTTACTCAAGATTACTCACAGCACAAGTACCCATTCATTTTCTGGCTGGGAAGAACAAAGGTTTTCAGCAAAACCAATCCTGCATCCACACAAGATGATTCATTTCTTCTGAGCTACCTACAAGATTAGCACAATCCAGGAGAAAAGTGAGAAGTATGGAGGAGTCCCTTGGGCAGGGAAGTTTCCCTAACCTATCTCTCCTTCTGAGAACGCAAGGGAATTCAAGTGGATTCATGTTTACCTTTTCTCCTGATTTCTGTTTTTATCTCTCATCTTCTAACACCTCCTCTTTCATCCCCCATCCTTTAAAGCAATGGTTTCTTGTCTGCTATGCAGCTCTGAGAGGACCAGCTGTGGCTGAACACCTCTCCCTTCATGTTCCCCATCTCCTTCATTTCTGCTATTACTCCATCTTCCCTTCTCTTCTTCCACTTGTCATTTCCTCCTCGTTTGTCCCACTCCATACAGAAGCCATTGCTAGTCTCTGCAGTTTATACCCCCTCTCCCCCCTCCTGATCCTGCCTCTTAAGTAGCATCTAAGTACCTTCTGGACATTTCTGCTTATCATACAAGTATATTAACACCATCTTTATGCAAGCCATGCCCTCCCTGAAGCAGTCCTAAGAGTCTCATCCTGCTGGTCCCTGCCATCTTGCTTCAAACCCCTTCTCAGAAACACTTTTTGCAGTAAGTGCTTAGGCAATAAATAAAAAACCCCAGCAAACCCCTGATCATGGTAAAGCTGGCATGCAAACAGCTAAAATCAGTTCCTGTTTAACACATCTGCATACATGTGCACACATCTGCTTGTGCGTGATACAGTATCCTTGCCTCCTGCTGCTGCCCAGGCTATCTATATTGCTTGCTCTCAGCCTGTGAAGCACTGAGTGTGCCTCGGGGAGCTCTGTTACAATAATTAGCCAGACAGACTTCTAGCCATGGTGTGCAATACTGGTTAATAACAATTCAGCCTCTGCAAGAAAACCCACCCAAGGATGAAAAATTATTATTTCATTTGGTGGTTAACAGTTTGTTTCTAGAAATGGTGAATGTGTGCTTGTGCTTAGTATGACACTGCTTGCGCAGGGGATGACCTGGTGGTGCAGAGGACAGGCAACCCGCCCACATAAGGGGCCACCACTTTCAGACTGAATGTTGTAGTTTTGTGTGGCTGTGTTCTTGGTGGAGAAGAGGGGCTGTAGAAGTGGCTTCTGCAGGAAGCAGCTGGACGCTCTCTGCAGGCCCGACAGAGCAAACACCAGCGAGCTCAAGGCTGGAGTCACTGCTGACCAAGGCCGAGCCCATCAGGGAGGGTCACAGCACCTCTGGGAATCACATTTAGGAGAAAAAACCCACAAGCAGCTGCTTTCTGCAACCAGAGAAGGAGTGAGAAGATGTAAGAAACTGTGCAGACACCAAGGCCAGGGAAGTTGGGGGAGGAGGTGCCCCAGGTGCCAGAGAGAAAGATTCCCACACAGCCCATACAGAAATCCATAGTAGAGCGGGTGTCCCCCCACAGCCCATGGAAAAGGCCAAGACCCTACCTGCAACCTGTGGAGAGGCCCCACGCTGGAGCATGTGGAGACATGCAGGAGACACTGTGACCCTCGTTGGAGCAAGCCCACACTTCTCATTACCCGACTCTGGTGTCACTGGGTGTGCAGTGCAATGTCATAAATTACAGAGTTTTCTTTCCTTTACTTTGTGTTGAGTCTGTTTTGCCCCTGATGCTGATTGCAGAATGATCTCTCCCTGTCCTTCTCTCGCCTTCTAAGCCTCTCAATTTCTCCCCTATCCAGCTGAAAAGGGGAGTGATAGAGTGGCTTTGGTGGACATCTCGCCTTCAGCCAGGGTCAAGCCACGGCGCTGAAGATGCAGCACCACACCAGCCACATTAACAGAGAAGACAACCTGTTTTTCTTTCAGGATACAATTCTGTTAACAGTAACAGAAGAGTAGATGTATTTTTTTTTTCAATGCAGATACACTTCTTTATCCCTCTGTCACTCCCTTGGTCGCTTGCCCCTGCCAGCATCAGCCCCAACATGCTGTTAGTGAACTGCTTCTTGCCACATGGCTTAAATATTGTCTTTGTATAGAAGGGATATGAACAACATTGCAGAGACCAGAATGACATTTTTAACCTCCACAGATTGGTATCTGAGAGGTTCTTCAGTTTTTAGAAAGATCAGAGAAAGATAGTCCTGGCTATTTATGCTAGAAGTGCTTATTCTTTCAATCTCAGCAGATGAAAAAAACACTCTTGTACTTTTCTCTTTTGCTAGCTCCACCTGCTAGCTGAAACCACAACTTTAACACCCCTACCCACAGCAGGAAATACATAAACCCCCCCTTAGAATTAATGCTCAGGTTTGTGACTCCAAGACACATACTAACAAATTCTCATGTGTAAATTAGCTAAACGTCTCTCAAACCCATATACAAATGAGGCATTTTCTTTTCCCTTCAGTAGGCAAAGAGAATGTAATGTCATTAGGAAAAATAATTAATATGTTAATTGAGGGTTTTAATTGCCCAGAGACAAAACTCAGTTGCCTTGAAATCTGGCTCAAAAAATCAGTTACATCTGTTGTGGAAAGCACTCTAGATTTTTTCTAGCAAAGGCACAAAATCTCTATTTATGAATACAAAATGAAATCTCAGATGGTTTTACACCAGGGGCAAATTACAGTCAGCAATGCCTTCATGCCATTTTCAGGTGAGATCTTCCATTTGCTAATCTCAAGACCTACCACATTGTTCTCAACTTGTAGCCCAGTCTTGGAAGGCATTGGGTATTAACAACAAATGGCTGACATTAACATGAATGCTGTACTATAAATTATATTATTTGGAGGGTTGGAGTAGATGATCTTTAAAGGTGCCTTCCAACCCAAGCCATTCTGTGATTAAATGCTGATACATTAAGATGAAATTTAGAACTGAGGTCCTGAACCAAGACCCTGCATGAAGCAAGGAGACATGAGCATAAAACAAAATCCATGATTCCTGCCCCCAACAAGGTGACATCTCAAGTGCCTGTGCACTGAGACCTTGAGATGAACAGAGACCAAAGAGAAAATGAGAGAGCATTCACCGCTGTAGTAAGCTGTAGTCTTGGGACTGTCAGGCAAATTTTCTATAGGCATTGCAGAAAGGTAGAGTTTTAAAAAGAGGGAATGGAAACAGGGTGATAGACCATTTCCTTTGTCTGACAAGCAGGAAGGACAGCAAGGAGCAGCTTGTGAAGATAAACTGAAAGTGGGGGTAAGCATTCCAGGGATGGTGGTAATAAAGATTCACCAACAGCAGTGCTGAAATCTTGGAGGGGAAAGACAGTAGGAAGGGTGTCCACAGGTCATTCATTCCTCTGAACACAAGCAGCTCTTTGAAATTATCTGCTGAAACAGGTGCCAACAAAGCAAAAAGGGGGCAGAGAGAAAGGAAATACAGATTTAGGAACATGATCTGTATTAGAGGATGCTTCCAGCAGTGCTGTGGATAGATACAAAGTGAGGTACGTCCATTCCTACAAATGATATTGCAATAACTGAGGCCCCAGGGAATAAAACACTGGACAACAATGAGCTGGAAAGCTCCAGAAAGCTTCTCCTACAAAGTCCATCTTAACCAACCAATTTATTTCCAGCATCATTTCCTATCCTCAACAGAGGATTTCATGTTCTGAAAGAGGAAGAAATTCTTCTTGCTCTGACAAGCCTCTGGGAAACTGGGCTTCTCAGCAACCTATCCCTCCTTTGGATTTTGACAGGCTGTTCAACAACTTCCTTGGCTGTATGCATAACTCTAGTGCTACTGATAGCATGCAATTACAACAAAAGCAAGTTGGTATTCCTGCATCAATAGGAAAGGTTAGGGTCAATGCCTCTGCATCGACATTAAGTTATCCCCTTCATATATGTGATGAAATGATGCATATGTCTGTTTCTACTTAATATTTTGGTTAGCCCTAACATTTTCCAAGAGAAAGGCTCCATCGGTATTTTTGATTATTCCTTCCACTTTTTTCTTTTTCTTACGAAGTAGATTTCATGCTGACAACAGGCATCAGCTGTTCAACCACTGGGCATGAAAGATTTCTGGAAGTTATGGGACAGCTGCAGGAACAGCAGCTGCCAAACCCCTCCTAGAGCTCTGCCACTGAGACTCACTGCTGGCCTGAGCAGAAAACACTTCACCTAACAAGGTGGAACTGTGTCTGCTACTCCATTTTCAGAGTAATTTCTAATCATTCCACTAGCTCCAATATACTATAATTAACAGCTGGTTGAAGGGACTGGCTTCAAGTCACCAGTCTCTCCCTTACAATCATGATTTTCCTACTGATGTGGATACCTGGCAATACACTGACTTAAGCAGAAAAACAGTTTAACACAGTCCAGTCACTTGTGAAATGAAGTTGGATCCAAGCTGCCATCCTAAAGGATGGGTGGAATACTAACACCTGCAGATGGGTTAATGCTTTGGTAAGCATTAACCAAGTGGAGCTTGCCACCGAACAAGCTGTAATCATCAAGCACAAGGAAATCAAACTCATCTCCAGAAGAACCAGGCACGAGTGCAGAGTCAGCATTTGCACCCCTTATCTTATATCCTGCAGGGTCTCTAACCCTGCACTTGCAACTTCAGGGTCTAGCTAGAAGCATTCTTGGGCTAAAGCAGAAAACGGTGAGAAAACAGAGAAGACTTGAACGAGCAGCACACTTGACAGTGATGCAGTAAACTATTATGGTCTTTTGTATTTGAGGAGGACGTTAAAGCTATTAGACCTACATCAGGAAAAGGGACAAGACAGAAGACTTTATTTAGCACTGCCTAAATGCCACTGCTCCCCTCTGACTGCAACTAACCACTGAAACCAGTGTCTGTAAAGCAGCATGCCTTGAGTGTAACAAATTGCTGTTGGACCTCTCTGGAGCTGGCAATCTCAACTTATCTGATGATTTGTGACACAGAAACATCCAACTATCTATTAGCAACACCAGCAGCATCTTCCCCCAGTTGCTCAATGCAGTGATCAGTATCTGCGAACTATGGCTTACATTTAATTGGCAAAGTAGAGAGGGGAAAAGGAACAAAAGCAGTAAGTCCAACAGTAATAAGCTTCTACTGTAAATGATAAATACCAGACCCTTTCACTCCTGCTTTTGAACAACCATCGGAATAGTAAGGCTACACTGCTGTGACACTAACCCTCTTAACTGCTGTGCCTGCAGCCGACGAGTCTCAGCATCCTTATTATGTCAATGGAATTACCCTGCACCCCACCTTCATCCTCTTTTCACCACAGATCCCACCACATGCTGTAACACAACCAACAGGCACTATCTATGCTCAAGTCATCACTTCCCTACCAGATTAAATGCTGGGTTGGAATGTTTACTAAACATGGCTGTTATGGTAAAGAGATGTTTGAGAGGTGGATCCGCTATAGAAAAGGGTTTTGCAAGCTCTGGGCAAGGCTGTGAAACACCATATCCTAGTTTGCTTTCCCATAAACAGACAGGCAAAGGTTAACACAACAGCATCTCAGCAAGTCATATGTAGAATTGCACCACTCACTTCTTCAAAGCAATATTCACAGACCAAGTTATTACTATAAAAAGGAAAAGATTAAAAGTTTTTTTTTTTCTCCTTGGGAAAAAAAAAATCCCAAACCAGAAGTGTTCTTTCTGAGTGGTTGGCTCCAGTTCACTCTGCATAAAACCTCTCAGGGAGCCCCTGCACCAAGCCTCAAGAAGCATATGCTTGTGAACCCAAAAAGTAGGTAGCCAGTGCCATCTGTGAAGCTGCAAGCTAAATATCTAGAGACGCTGAAATTTTCTACACAGATAAAATGTAAAGCCATGATGATTACTGGGTAGTATTAGATGCTAATTATTTATCCAGGAGCCCATTTTCACAGCATTGCAGGCTGCCTATAAGGAAAAGAGATTTTTATACTTAGTAAAAGTGATAAATAGGATAATCAATCAGGCAGATAAAAGGTGACACAAAGCTATATAAAAGGCCACCACAGAAGGCAAGTGCTATTTCTCAAGTAGACAGACTTGAGAAGGAAACATTAAGAGCAGCAGGACACACTCACCAGAGGAAAAAAGCCTGCTTATCTTCACAGAAGCCTACCCACAGGGACAGCAGCCCAGTATGTCCTACCCAGACCATTAACTTCCTGCTACTTGCCGAGCACCATCTTCTAAATGGAATGAACAAGATGAAATACATTTTTGAAAATTGGCCACTTAGATAATTCCCAGCCAAACAGGGCGAGACCAGCAATGCTCCATCTTCTCCTCAAGTATTTCAGATGGTCTTCAATACATGACCTGGATGGAAAAGTTACTTGCAGTTGATTATATCCTTTTAATAAGGCCTTGGAAATAATAGGGTGAAACTCCTGTATCGCTGAAGTTGATTATAATTTGCCATTAGCTTCTTAGGGTGAAATATTGGCACCATTAATCACACCTTGATTCCCCATTAATTTTACCCTATTAAAAAGGCAGTAGATTAATTTTATAAGGAAACCAAAGCAAGGTCTTACTTCTCATAAGCATGACAGGAGTTGATTATTTTTTTCTTCTTTTAAGAATTGAAATTAACTGACTGGAACTCTCTCGGAAAAACAGATATTAAAGATACAAAGAGTTCATTTTTGTCTCTGCCTTCCATACTGTTATAGTCCCCATTCTGCAGTAAGAATCACAGGGGTTGGAATGGACCTCAAGAGATCATCAGGTCCAACCCCCCTGCCAAAGCAGCTCCTAGCTCATATTACACAGATAGGCATCCAGATGGGTCTTGAGTATCTCCAGGGAAGGAGACTCCACCACCTCCCTGGGCAGCCTATTCCAGTGCTCTAAGAACAAAGGACCAAGTCAAAATAACTTCCAAGTATAATCTTTTCCAAAATGACACTTATTTACCTGACTACATTTCATCCTTTCTGTAACACAGAGAATTTAAAGGATGATCTTACCCCAAAAGATAAGCAAATATGTAATGAAAGGATTTTTTTTTTTAGAGGAACAAATTTTCTTCTTCTGCTCTCCCTGGACCTGCTTAACATCACTTGTATATGTAAAACACCTGCAGTGCCATGAAGAAGCCAGTAAGGTTTTCTCACAAACTTATAGCTCTTATGACACCTGTGCACTACAGGTTCTCTGAGAGTTCACCAAGTGCCCTAAACCAATCACAGCTGAGTTGAGGATTTCAAGAGCACCCATTTCTGTCTCTTTGTGGATTGCAGTCTTGGAGTAATCTAAAAAAACTCAAGCAAAGCAGGAAAAAAATAAAATGCATCTTTTCAGGGAAGAGAATTCTGTAACCTGTAAGAAAGGAGAGATTCCTACCAGCTCCTGAAAAACATTGTCAGGTGAACCTACCACTCCAGATACAATAGTTTCCCTTAAGAATAAAGGAAGATCAAGTGGTGTGCTTCAAAGCAATTTTTCATGCATTTTTCCATTGTCCAGCGATTGCTGCCCAAAAGAAGTCTCCCTTGTATCATTATATAGAATCATAGAATGTGTAAGGTTGGAAGGGACCTTTGGAGGTCAGCCTGCAGTAAGCAGGGACATCTCCACTAGATCAGGTTGCTCAGAGCCCCATCAAGCCTGACCTTGAATGTCTCCAGGGATGGGGCCTCCACAACCACTCTGGGCAACCTCTGCCAGTGATCTATCACCCTCCTATTGAAGAACCTTTCCTGATTTCCAACCTAAATCTCCCCTTTTCTAGCTTAAAACCATTACCCCTCATCCTACTGCTACATGCCCTTGTGAACAGCTCTTCCCCAGCTTTCTCATAGGCACTTTGCAGGCACTGGAAGGCTGCTATAAGGTCCCCCCAGAGCCTTCTCTTCTCCAGGCTGAACAAGCCCAACTCTCTCAGCCTGTCTTCACAGGAGAGGTGCTTCAGCACTTTGATCATTTTTGTGGCCCTCCTCTGGATGTGCTCAAACAGGTCCATGTCCTTCTTGTGTTGAGGGCTCCAAAGCTGGACAGTACTCCCAGTGACGTCTCACTGGAGCAAAGGGGCAGAATCACCTCTAGATATTTTCTGTCACTGGTCCTGGATAGTTTGCTCCTGAAAGGTGTGTGCACTTATGCATACAACTTTACCCTACTCACACCCCTGTTCTCTACACTTGGTGCTTACAAAGGCTACAAATACTCATTTCCTGCTGCAGTACCTTCTCTCTACTTGCCACAGCCTATGCCTCTAATTATTCCACCTCAGTTGCATGGATATTATTCTAAAAAGACAAGTTAAAAAACCTAATATACATCCTACTCATTTGTGATATTTTCCTATTACCTTGAAAATTTTATTTCTCCACTACCCACAAAAATAAAAACCATGGTGGGCAAACAAGCCATCATTTAACATTTATTCCAACACAGATTTGACTATGTCTGCCATCCGAAACAACATACGGCTACAGTATTTGTACTGTATGCCACATACATACAGTAATTGAATAAAATATACGAACCACCTTATTTAAGCAATCTGATTACAAAACCACCAGTAAACTATTTTTTGGGTTTATACTAGTGGCTAAAACAAAAGGATCAGTTTTACATCCGATGCCGAGATTTCACACCAGAGTCCCTGACAATTCTCATTCTTTTGTACCGAAACAGGGAGTTAATCCCCTCTTTCTTAAGACAACTCATTACAAATTACCATTTTTTTTTTTTTGGTGTATTCTTCTGTTCTTTAGGTACTTTTTAGCTTTCCTAAAAGAGATGATTTGGTATAGTTAGCCTGCTCTTTCCTCTTCTGACACTAAAAAGTCTGAAATTGCACATGGTTGGATCCGACAGCACAGCTGGAGCTGTCTTCCAGTAACAGAACATGAAAATACACCACTCTTGTGTAGGCTACTCTGAGTTTAATCACCAGAATTGTTAAAACTAAGACTAGCCATGTCTGTGGAAACCACATCATTGTCTGACCAGACAGAGGACTCTGCAGGGTGTTCCTGTGGCTATGACAGGAGACCACGCCAGGGGCTGTAATAAGTCTCAACCTGGCCTCACCATCTATAAGGATGCAGTATGTAACCCCCTGAAGAGCAGAGCCAGTTGATGTGGATCTGTTAAG
Source organism: Laterallus jamaicensis coturniculus (assembly GCA_022605575.1). NCBI lineage: Eukaryota > Metazoa > Chordata > Aves > Gruiformes > Rallidae > Laterallus > Laterallus jamaicensis. The sequence goes on along the minus strand of JAKCOX010000031.1, from coordinate 3,313,994 downwards.
GGATGGATAACTTTTGCAAGGATAGGGGATGGCAGCCAGCACTATGCTGGGCTCTCTTATGACCCTAGTTGCTTCCTAGAGGAAGCATGGAGTGCAGGAGATAAACAGCTCTGTCCAAATCCTTGTACACCAGGCAGTTTGGGGCCCCAAGCTGCAGAAGATACTAAGTATGAAAGTGACACAATATCCATTTAAAATCAGGCAGCAGGGATTTTGGCCCCTCTCCCTCCAGCACTGCACTTCAAGCCTGGCCATTCAACCTGACACAAGACATCAGGCACGCTTGTTCAGTGTCGTGCAGCACGTTGAGACCCCATCCCCTGAGGCCCTGATGGCTGGCAGCTATTATTACTCTTAAAAGCGCACACTATCATCTCAGGGGGGTTGAACTGAAGTGGCTGTCTCCTGGAAATAGTCCATCTCCTCATCTGCACAGCCACTGCTCAAGCAGCATGGAGTGGAGGAGCTCAAAAAAAAAAAGCAGAGGCGCTCGGGGCAGTCCTGTCTATTGCCTCTTACCCTGGCAATAGATAGCCCTGGCAGTTCCTTCACATTGCCAGCACAGCAGATTTATGTCAATGACAGTTCTACCTGATGTACCAGCCCCTTATCTCCAAGGTGTGTGTTAACCAGATGGCGCGCGACTGTTGCGGAGCTACACGAGTTTGCAGCCACAAGAGCCTCTGCAGAGCGCAGTCTGCAGAGGTGGATGTTTTAAATATATATTACATCATTACAAATAGGCTCGAGAGCTAAATCCTGGAACTAGCCCATGGTATTAATTCTCATTTAGGTTGGGCCCGATTCCAAATGGGTGACTGTGCATGCAAACATTCAGCTAAGTGTACAATTGGCTGTTAGGAACACAGAATTATTTCTCGCGCTCATGCATGCATAATTTACACACACTAATTTAGATACCAGAGTAATTCCCTAGCAGAGTTCCAGTGATCAGATTTAAATTGAAGATGGCTGTAAAAAAAAAAAAAGCCCATAAATCACAGTGGCCTATTCTTCAGCCACGTAAAAAGGAAGCAACTGAGAAATTCATTGCTGTTTCTATAACTAAAATTCTTTGGTATAAACCTATCATTCTACAGCTGACTGCTGGGCTCCCCCCCTGCCCCCTTCTCCCCTGAAATCCCCCAGTTAATTTCCCCCATACAATCTAATTTCTACTAATGTGTATTCTAGATTGTGGCATATAAACATAGCTGTTGCTAAAAATAATCAGCAGGACACAAATACTGTTGAGTAGCTTGTTTTCTGTCAGCTTTATGCTTATACACACAAAAACCCAACCTCCCCTCAGGAACCAACACTTAGCCTCTCAGTTTTGAAGTGAAATACCAAACAAGGAGGCCCAGCAAACCACAAGTGACCCAAGAATCAGAATCTAACATTTAAGTTGTATCAAGGAAATCAAGAAAAGGACATTAAGTGGATTGTGCTGATGAACAAGTAAAGCAGAATTATTTCTTCTCTCCAGGTAATTTTAATGATAAAATTGCTTGCGTCCTTTCTAGAACAAACTAATAAGCATTAAGGATATGTCAGATCAGCTGCCTGGAACATTGCACGTTGGAACAAGATGATATAGAAAACCTGGCAAATCACCATCTAGCATGCAATCTCAACAGGAATACCCTGGAAACAGGACCTATTGCAAAAAAACCCTACAGACTAATTTTTCCATACATTGTTGCCACACTGATTTTCCCTTGGCCACCTCTATTTAAAAGGAAAACCAGTATCTAAAGTTACAAGACACTTTTAAGGTAATTCTGTATTTTGGAAGGTGTGAGATTTGTTTATACAATAACTCACTTTTACCAGACTGAGCATTTACTTCCCTAAAAGGTGCTTGGAAAACTAATAATTTTCTAAGTCACACACTCAAGATGACAATTTGTGAAGTAGAATCCAAAGACTGGTGTGTTCAAGTCAAACAAATTAGCTCTTGACTGTAACTCAGGTAGAAACAAGGCCTTGTAGGTGACAACAGACACATATAGGAAACGCTTTCAAAAATAACCTCTCATGAAATAGCCTTCCCAGAGCTACTGATTCTGCATAGAGGCAGCAAACAATCTGGAACGTCCCCTGCCTCTTTCACCATCCTTCATTCACTGTGATCAGTGAATGACACTTGGAAATGTACCGACACCCTTTATATTCAATTAACAGAGGTGGAAGTTACCTTACCAAAACCAAAAGATGTCACGATTTCAATTCAGCAAATCATGGCTTATTCTTATTACATGTATTTGTAAGCAAGCTGGCATTTAAGAATACAGTCAATATTACTTGTTGTTAGAGTTTGTTTCTTGTAGGGAGTTGGGGACATCTCTGCTGGAAGATTCATTCTGCATTTCAGGCTTTTTAAGGAATCAGAATCCAGCAGTAATTCATTTTGCAATTTGAATATTTATATTACTGTATTTTATGAACCTTGGTTTTTTTGTATCTATAAAAACGTGTACATAAACGTATCTACCCATGTATATATGTATCTATTTATCAGCATGACATACATGACATCTCTCTGGATTTTTTTAATTAAAAAGTACTGCATACCACAAGAAGAGCTGATTAAAGCAAGACTGTAACTTAAAAGATAAGGCATTGTTCATTAAAGGAATTGAAAGGATGTGTTTTTCCATCACAGAACACTTCTGAGCATTTCAGCTTGCCTTGATTGATAGGTTACATCTGGGAGTTTCTCCACCCAGCATGGTGTTTTTCAGTCTAGTGGAAATATGCTCTTTAGGTTTTGTTCAGAGGCAACAAAGGAAAGAATCTGAGTTGTGAGCAAGACTACTGTAAATATTTAGAAAAAAATAATGAATGCTGTTACCTGTTTTGGAGCATTCAAGGGCTTTTGGAGCAAGGGGACAATCCGCAGAGTTAGTAACTAAGATGTAATTACAGCTTTTCCAAAATTTGGTATTCTTAAATAACCCCATGGCTGTATGAAAAAGTAAAAATCTTTCATTTATGTATCATGAGTTTCTAGCTTTATTTTTCAGACAATCTGGAAAAGGTCAACAACCCCAAAGGCCTAAAAGTCATAAGACAAATTTAAAAGAGGTTTTCCTTCTGAGAAACCTGAGCTCTTTATAGGACAGTTTCTTGGCTTCTGCTTCTTGACTCATATTTTCAAGGACTTAGGAAGGGCAACAAAGAATTAGAGGTGAGACCAAGATGCAAGTGGGGAGCTTGTAGAGGAAGGGAAGTGTGTACTGCGCACAAGTGCTGCATGGTGCGAAGCAGAGGCACACACCTGCTCATGTGGAGCTGCCTTGGCTGCCCCCCTCCCAGCATGGATGTACCTGAAAGCCACACAGATGAAGCAAGCAAGCACATCCCCAAGAGACTGAATGGGGCTGGCAGGAAGCCTCATGGCTTTTGTCATTCACAAAAACGCTCTTTCCCTAACCAATTCCCACCCAGCAAACAGCAGAAAGGACAGCAGAGCTTTTCTCATCTAACATCAACCAGAACTGCAGCTAAACCCACACTGTATAGATTAAGAAAACCTGAGAGATGCTCAGACAAGAGCTTTCTTCTTCAGGAGAGACAGGCTGACACCCACGTTGGAAGAACGGCACCACCACACAGCTAAGACAATGCTCTCAAGGGATACAGTGAGAGTCATTATTAATCCACTTGAGCCTAAGGTAACTCTACTCCCTTTCCCTCTTGGATATTTTGGGTTCTTGGAGACTGACAGCTTTGTCACAAAAGACTGCATCCCACTGAGACTTATCACAGGCACTCAGCCTGGGTCCCACAAACATCTGTACAGGTGGGTAACTCAGAGCATGCCTGAGCACAAAGCCATTTACTTGCCAAAATGTTTTGGGAAGGGGCAATGAGTATGAAACACATGCAAAGAAACAATTTTAACAGTTCATCACTCAAGTGAACACCTCAGTGGAATTTCATGTATGGCAGAGAAAAGACACTATTACCTGAAGTGCCTTCTCCCTTCCAAACTAAAACACCCCACAAGTCCTTCAGGGAAAGAGAAGTGATTTCACTGTTTCAGAAAAGGTTTCCAAAATCTGACAATGCAAAGTTTTAATAAACTAGTTGCTAAAATTACACAGCCAGTTCCTACTATTATTTCTTCTGTAGTAAACACTACACAAGCAACCTCAATATATTGAAATTTACTGTCCATTTTATCCACTTTGTCACACCAGTTTTATACCTACCTGTAGATTTGGCATCAAAGCAAGTACACAGGGTTAGCAGTGGGGCAGTGAAGTAGGGGAATCAGACCCTTCCACATTTGTACATGTTCTACTCTGTCAGGATGTTAAATGAGCACCACATTTTCCAAAGGCTAAAACTCCATGTTTCTTTCCTAATAACAATTTTAGTTACTCGTTAATTTATTATGAATTGCTATCAGCAGTGAAATTCTAATAGATTCATTTGGCATACAGAGATCAAAAGAGTCCTTTTGGCAAAAAGCATCCAAACTTGCTCGTTATGCAGCTTCTGCCTCTTCCCCACCAGAAGTTGTATTTTAAGAAATATGCACCCGTATATGAACCAGGTTTAAGAGTTAAAAGTATCTGGAGAAAACTGGAAAAGTTTCCCATCAGATTTAATCAGACTGTGAAGATCTTGGTCTGAATTCAAAAGCAGAATACTGTAGGAGTACCAGAAGCAATGGATAGGATCAGGACCCTTTTGTAGCACCAGTTACAAAGACAGGTGAAGAGAAAATGACCACTCAAAAATACTTAATTTAAAAAGAAGAGACAGAAAATGGAAATATGAATTATCCTGACTTTGGAACCTGTGAAACACAGTGTCCCTTTGCATACCATGCTAATCTGACATTCTGCAAGCACTCAGAAATAGACCCCTTGTCACTTAAGCATTGATCCACTGCCTCTGCTTTAAGGCAGCTTTTCATATCTTTTGAAATATTTCTACCCTCTGAATTATGAAAGCTCTGACCTCTGAAGATAATACCAGAAAGCCTGTCAAAACTCAATATATATTCAAAAGATGTGATAAAGCGTGACAAAAAAACAATTCTCCTTGAAAAAAAATAATCATCTGGGCATGTAAGTAATGAAAATTCTTGTTATCCTCCAAGTATTTTTATACTTGCAAGAAAATAAACCACACTGTTTTCAAGACATTTACTCATCTTCTTTTGAAAAGGTCATTTACTCATAAGTGCTATAAGCCAATAATGATGAGAAACAGTTTTGTTTTCCCATGCTTACTCCCAGAATCTTTTCTGATCACTTAGGAGTCAACCACCACTGATGTATAGCTTTAATTATGCCATCACGCAGTTATCACTTCACATCTCGCCCCCGCTCGCTCTCGCTGTGCCAATAAACAGAGTCAATTCTAGCTCCCAATCTCCCCCAGGAGAATCCACTCTTTCACAACTGGCTAACTGAAGCCATGACAGATCCCTGTATGTTACAAGCTAATATTAACTGCAGCTAATTAGGATAGTCTGAAAAACTATTTACTGCCAGTAGACTCCAGCTTAGATGAGGAAATCTCCTAACATTGTCTTGGTGAAATCCAGTAAGTCAGACTATCCTTGGAAAGTCACCTAGCAAGTTCCTTGACAGGTACCAATCATTCGCTTGGGATTGGGGAAATAGCTTATTTTTTTGTTAAAACCTTCATGGTTGCTTCTTCTTGAGGTTAAATGGATTTTAGAAGACATGTCACAGCCCTTGGCCTACCTTATAAGTCACAATTCAGGTAGGCATGGCTAACACCGTACTGAGCCAGAGCAAACATGCCTTGCAATGAACAGTCTTCATCTATGTACAAAGAGCCACAGGGATAGAGAGAAGCCACATAAATAACACGCACATCTCCCAGCTTTTTTATGAATTGAGCACAAAGCAAATGGAAAGGCATAACTTTCCTGTGGAAGCTTCAGGACTGAAGGCAACCTTTTCATCAACAGCAGCCAGCTGGCCAACATCTCTCCCGCTGTGCTCCAACACAGGGGTGCTTGGCTTCAACATGAAGTCTCCCCTCTTCGCAGAGGGTATTGACCTGGGGCTGGTTTTCTTAATTTCACACTGAATTCTCACTGGGGTTTTTGTTTCTCTATTTTGGGTGCCAGATCTCTTTGTTTCTCAAGCAGATATAGAGAATGGAGTTGGGATTGGCAGCTTGTGTCAAGGTTCCTGGTCCAAACATTCTTACCTTTTAAATTGCCTTTGACTATCTTTACTTATGATGGCTTAAGAGCCACCATTTGCAAAGGGAAAGAAACCAGTTGCCCCACATAAAATGAAACCAGGGTTTCCACATGTTTCCTGAGATAGAGGCTACAAAGCTCCCGAAAACTTCCTGTCCACAGAGTAACACAAAATGAATATATTTCTCCTTTACAAACCACCACACAGTCAATTTAAAAATTAAGGTACGATGGTCAGAAAGAAAAGTAGACCAGTGTGTTTCCTGGTAACTACTCTGAGGTTAAAAGAGTTCTAGAAATTAATTTGGTCCCAGTTCACCATATATTTAAAGCTGATTAAAAAAATAAGGCTGCTGCCAATTTAAATGTAAGTGGTTACAAATATTGATGTTCTTAAAATTACAACTTGCAGACACCACAAAATACTCTCACAAACATAAAACACTTGAATTAGCTTCATTACTACCCTTGTTTCCTTTAAAGCATAAGGCAGTGATTTACAAGTCTCCATGGAAAGGAGTAGTAGCCCAAAAGTGAAAATACAAGCTGGGGATTTTACAAATTTGTCAGATTCCAAGTTCTGCAAAGTCACCCCACAGCAACAGAACCCCCAAGGTAAAAAGATATGAATAACCAGAAGCAGTCAAGACTTCTGACTTGCTTTTGTTACACCCTCATCGTCATTGCTACTACAGTGGTATTGGAGGAGGAGAGAAATGGGACTCTTTGCAAACTGCTCCTAACTCAACAGTACAGGCTGGGTAAAAAGCAGCCTCAGGGAACTGCCCAAGCAGCATCCCTCAGTATCTCACAGTAAGTCTGTGTGACCTGAGTGCTGATAAAGAGTCCATCCCTGGTAAAGGTATTAATCTGGCATCCTTACAGAATCACCGAAGGCTGGAGTTGCAGCATGGAGCATCACGAAGCACCTTCAGCTTTGCTCCAGCCCCAGGAACACAGCCAAGATTCTGCTTTGCAGGTCATCCAATGGCAAAGGGCAACATTTCTTCAGGGCTGATTTCAAGCCCTCAAAGATAAGCAAACCAAGATGTACTGCCCAACTTCTGTTGTACTTCATGTCAAAAGGCAGCACAGGGGCTTGGGGTCAGCCTTTTTTTCTCCTCACAACATGTGTCAGTCTCACCAATGATTTTGCTCAGAATATTATTTTTTTTTGCACTGAAGAGATGGCAATAGCTGGTGCAAGTTGCTTTCCTGGTGCAGACAGTGGGAGGAAGGGAATTATTTAATTGGTAATTGAGCCCTAAAGGACACCTCTAAAAGAAGAAATCCTAAGGCTAGGTAAAATTTAATTCGGTCTCTGAACTAGAGAGAACTTCCCTTACTGTATTACTCCAGACACTGAACTCACCTTCCACAGCAATAAAGCATTTTTGTGCAAACCTCAAAGAAGTCACTCTGAACATCACAGACAAGCCATTATTTTGAGGAATTGTCACAACAGGGGGGAGGGGGGGCAAAAAAAGTAATTTGAGAGCACTAATGTGAGCCTTTTTTAAGTGTCTCCTACAAATCATGGAGGCGGCAGAAATAGCATTAGAAAAAGACAAAGCCAGGTTTTATGTTAAGTTTGGATTTGAAAGCAAGTCATGTTGAGATCCAGGCAATTATTTTGTAAGTGATATGAGGGAATGAAGCTTTTTCCCTTCTCCTGTAGCTGTATTTGTTGTTTCCCTTCCCTACCCTATGCACACAGCTTGTCACCATCCAAGCTATGCCTGTGCTCTGAAAACCGTAACTCCAGCGTGATCTGAAACACGCCTAAGAAATGCAGCAGCTCCCAGCACACATGGAACAGGAACCCCCGTGCCATCCCTGGCAGTGTGCAAGCCCAAGCTGGAGGAGTCTTTGGAGAGTCTGGTCTATTGGAGGGTGTCCCTGCCCATGGCAGAGGGGTTGGAACTAGATCACCTTTAAGGTCCCTAACCCGAGCCATTCTACAACCTCCCACCATCCCATAGAAGGTTGCACGCTCTGCACCCCGTAGCCAGCCACATCAGCTGGCTGGTAAGAAAAGATGACTAGAACCTAAACCTCACACTGTACCAGTATTATCCCAGACCTGTTCTCAACTTTAAGAAGCCTCCAGAAGAACAGATGAAACATACTCTGCCCCAGGTGGGGCATACCCCTTCTTGCTTTCATCACTGAAGTTACTCTGAAAGCAGCTGTAAAGGGTCGGAGGAACAGGCACAGTAACAGCAGTCACACCTCCCCTCTCCTCACCAATTTAGACAACATCCTTTGGATCTCCACTCAGAAGATAGGCAGAAAACTGCTGAACTATGGTTCTCCATCAGCTATGTAGGATTGAGTGGCAAAATTTGATGCCACTGCCCCCTTCTCCTCTAAAACTGAGGCCTTACACTGAGCTGAGAAGCAAATAGGTCTATGTAAAGCCCCATCCCAACATTGAAAGAGCACTGGTTAAGATCCTACAAGGAAAGACTATCTGGATCATGATCTCTTCATTGTAAATGACCATGCCTAAAGATGCAGCACACCAGTTCCTCTTACCTCAGAAGTAAGAGCTGTCAAAGTATTGAGCTGGTGGTGCTCATCATCTCTGCCATCGCTACAGCCTGGACAATTGCTTAGCCTCCCTTGAGCATGGTTACACAGCAGGATGGGGGGGAAGGGGGTGGGAGGAAATGACTGCTTTTTGTGGAGGTTTCTGGAAGATCCAAAGTTCACAAAGCATAAAAAAGTCCAAGGAAAAAAGACACAGAGAAAACTGCTACAGGATCATAAATTATGGGGAGGAATAGCCTATAACACCCCTGAGCCATTAACCTCACGTTTTAAGTGGAAGTGATAAAGTAGTGCTTACTGTGTGACACTGGAACACTAACCTGAAGAAAAGTGATACCCTCATATTTTAGAGACCACCCTGAGAATCACAGAAAAGCATGCTTCCACATAGTTGAATTAAGAGAAGGAGAGATTGTTGCTTTTCAACTGTGAAGTGTCTCCAGTATCATGTAATATTCATTTTTCTTTTCCCATTTAGGTAATTTCAATGGATATCTTTTCCATAAAATAAATTCAAACATTATCTCCATAGCATTGTCTCAGACTCAAATCAGCAGGCTAGCTTGCTTAATTTACCATATCTAGTTGTTCCAACAGATTTTTAAGCCTTAAGCCTTCTACAGGAGTTGAAACTTTCAGCCACTAGCACAGTGGCCTTGAGCTTGATTTATGTGGTCGTCCATGCATGCAGGTAAAACTGGATTCATAAATTGCTGCAGAAAGCCTGGCTGCACATGATAATAAGTACTGGTCAGTATCCAGACGATAGGACCTTAACATTGAATGTCATGGCATTGACTTTTGCTCTACCAGAAGACATGAGCAGACAACTCCTGATGACCAATGATCACTACTCCAAACTGCCTACATCTCTCAGTGGAATCCAGTGGCTTTTGGGCTAGCTGTTTTGTTCTCGTGGTAAAGAGAGGATGAAGGAGGGCTGGGAATTATAGCATTAAAAAGGACTCAAAACCAGACAGTTCAGATTTGGCTCTGCCAAGGAACATCCTGCACACTGAGTTTACTGTCTGTACTGCAAAACTAGGATGACTCCAGTGTTTCTGGGATACCACCACTTGCCTGGCATCTCACACATTTAGACAGTAAACTGTCATAGCAAGGGTTGTGCTTTATTTATGAGCACAAAACAGAGCACAAATCCAATCTCTGCTGGCATATCCAGAAGCACCTTCCATAACATTCTCTCAGCCTCCACATGTACTGTCAGAACACTGAGGTAGCTCCTACAAGCGTTTCTTTGAACAGCAAGATCCTGCCACTGCGACTACTGTGCATCCAGATGCTTTCCCCAGTTTTGCTCTGTGGACTGCAGCTTCAGTGGCTTCAGGTCTGATAGTCAAGGCACCAATATTAAGAGTAATGTGCAGCTTAACTTCCACAGATGAGTAGAAATGACAGGGAGGCCTAAACATTAGAGATTTTTTAGCTTTTTAACATTTCCTACTATCCACTGCCCCTGTAAGAAGCACAGTGCAGTGAAACAGATATTTATGTCCAAGCCACAAAGTGTGGCTAGCAAAGTCACTAACTACAGAATCACTACTGGAACTAACATGGACAAATGGCTTCCAAACCAGGTTCACCTACTTACAGGTAACTTAGATAGTTTTGCACCTCTGTGCATTGTCCAGTTTCCCAATCCAGTCTGGACCTCCAAGGTCCTGCCAGAAATTGAGAAAACATAACCTTGAACTATTACATGTACAGCTCTCATGGGAGTTCTCCAAAGCAGAAGTTATCTACAGCATTTCATTAAGAGTTAAAACTACATTAAGCAGTTTAGCTGACCTCTTTAGATGGAATTACTTCCATTTTAAAATTTATTTCTTGCCTTCTAAGGGAATTTAATCTGTGGGGAAAAAACACAACCCAAAACACCACCAAAAAAATGTGTTCTTAGAGAGCTGCCTGGTGTTTATGTGAAGAACAGTCAAGGCCACAAAGAACTGACAAGGCTGGAGCAAGAGTAGTCCATCAGCATCAAAGGACGGGGTAAATAAGTTCAAGTGTGAAGGCATCAGAAGTGTCTTGTTACACTGAAACACCAAAAATGGTTTTAACTAGATCCTTGCTTAAGCCAGACAAATGAGCTTGAGATCAAGATCTTAAGCACATACAAAACACCACTTACAGGTTTAGTTCCTTATCCCAAAAATTTATAGGAACAAAACCCTGGATTCCTCCCTCTGACCCCAAGTAATAATCAGGCTCATCCTGGTCTCTTTCCCCCAGTACCACTGGGGATGCACAGTAGCTCCCATCCATTGAGTGGGACTTCTCTTGTCCAAGGGAGTTTTGTTACCCAAACCTATTTCTAGTCTAACGGTTGCAAATTCCTCTGAGGAAGCAGGAGACTGGATTTTAAAAAAAACAGAAAAGGTGGGAAAGCAAAGGGGTTAACCTCACCCATAAGTGGGCATGTTTGAAGCATCCTGGCAAACAAGCACATGGTTTCTTGATCTTTAAGAGACAGGTGCTTTAGTGTTCTGCACAAGGCAGTTCTGAACAGGGACATAAGCAGAAATTAGCATCATTTCAAGGTCAAACCACACTGCTCACTTAGTAAACCTCCATGCTTAGGGCAACAGTCAGTCTGCTATTGTGAGCTTGGATATGGGCAACTCAGTTCTAGACAGTCTGCTTCAACTAACTGGGTTTAACACTTTTAGTTTAACTTTTAGCTTTGCTGAATTTAGCTCTAAAGCCTCAGCATAGCAGCTCAGGTTTACCTTCAGATATGCCACAGGCCTATTTAATGCAACTACTCATGCACCATTTGTTGCTCATATAGCTGCAGTTAACAACTGATCTTATGAGCCCCCCATCACTGTCTTCAGATGACTGAGAAGTAAAACTCCTAACACCCAAGAGAGCCAAGAGACAGCTCGGAGACTGGCTCAGCTCTGGAGTGCAGCACAAATGGGAACAAGCAATAATTATGCAGAGGTCTCAGTACCTCATTAAAGGATGGAGCTGTGTAGACTCAGCAGTCTCTGAGCCAGGCCACAGCCTCATGCTGCATCTGGCTGCAGGGAGCACCGTCTGGCCACCCTTGCACAGGTCTACCCTTAAAACAGGATGTGTGTCTCAAATGCAGAGCAGCAGAGCAGTAGACCAGTTCCAATGCCAGCAAGCCTCTGACAAACACAAGGCAGACATGTAGAAACAAAGGGGCAGCTGAGGAACACACAGTGAGATGAACCATGGCTACTACAGACTAGTTACTGCTTATTTTTGGGTGTGCCTCATGGCAAGGAGAAGCATGGAGAGGGGAGGTGAGGTGATTTGCAGTGCTTTTGCTTTGGCAGGGGGGTGTCCCCAGCATGAGGGCAGAAGGAGAAAGAATAAAGGTCCCTGCTAAAAATCTGAGGCCATGGAGCACCTTTTGGATCCTCAAAGGAAACAAGGATATAAAGCTTCTATCACTCAGACTTCATTCTCTACCACTTCTGTCCACCCTGTAGAGAGAAAGGGCAAGATACTGACACACACAGTGACAGGAGCAGTTAGTATCTAAAGAACCATAAGCCTTGAAGGAGAAATACCAGGATTATTGGCAATAAACAAGGAAGTCATGCTTTTTAAAAATTATTTTTTCTTTTAAACGTGGTAGGGTTCTCTAGAGACCCATTGAAACTCTGTCCAGAAACTGTGGGAAATAAAGTCTGAGTCCACAGTGAAATATGTGGAGACATTTATTGTTGGGATGGAATAATCAATCCTTACCTGGACTAAGCCTTATCCCATTTGGATAAAACCTTGTAAAAGTTTGATTTATGTCCTCTAAAAATCCCCCCCCCCCCCCCCAAGCCAAACCACAGTGGAGTTCTGAACAGTGAAATAACCGATTTACTTGGGAGTAAACCCCAGATGTCAGAGCTTCACAAACAAAACTGCAGGATCCCTCTGTAAGAAGATTGTCCTTGTTTTGTCTGGGATAGTGTTTAATTTTCTTCCCAGTTGCTGCTAAAGTGCTGTGTGTTTTGGATTTAGGATGAGAACAATGTTGATAACACACTGAAGGTTTAATTGTTGTGCACACTAAGCCAAGGACTTACCAGCTTCTCATACTGACCCACCAGTAAGGGGGTTGAGGGTGCACAAGAAGCTGGGAGCAGGCACAACCAGGACAGCTGGACCAAACTGGCCACAAGGATATTCCATATCATATGATGTCATGGTCTGTATATAACCAGAGGGAGCTGACCAGACAAGGAATTGTTGCTCAGGGACAGATGGGGCATCGGTCAGCAGGTGGTGAGCAATTACATTGTACATCACCTGACTTGTATATTCCATTACTATTATTATTCCTTTCTCTTACCTGTCCTAAAAAACTGTCTTTACCTCAGTCCACATTATTTTTCCATTATTCTCTCCCTCATCCCACTGCAGGGGGAGAGCAAACAAATGGCTATGCAGTGGTTAGCTGCCTGCCAGGTTAAACCAGAGATCACAACAGATTTCCCCCACACTTTCTCTTGCAGAAATACTGAGGATTGTTGGAAGGTTAACCAGACCCCCCAAAAAAGGAAAGAGAGCAGACAAGTCACCTGAGCTAAACTGTTTCAGTAGATCCTAGTTTCCAAGTGGCCTTGGCTGGCCAAACTGACCATCATAACTCACTCCCCCATTATGCCACCATTCATCTCAATGCCCCTATAGTAATCATCAAGGAAAGACACAAAGAACATTCATGAGTTTAATGGAAAATAGCTCTCTGCTTTCTACTCTTCTACCTCACACAACAGATGTTTTGACCATCACCTTACACTATATAATGATGCACTGTAAGAAAACAAATGGTTTCAGTGCTCTCCCAATGCCCTTCCCATGACTTTGCTTGCAAGGATATTTTTGAAAAGAACAAATTGCCTTCATTAATTGAAGCTGTGCATCCTGCATTTTACAGGGAAGATGTCACAACAAGCATGACCCCACTTTGTAAGGGATTACAAAGTTTCCACACAGAAAAATTGTAGCAAGGAGAAAATACTGAGGCTACAACAAGAAAAAACCCAACAACCACCAAGAACTCTCCGAAGTTGATTAGAAAGAGAACAAGCCATTCAGGATAGCTCTGAAGCAGGCACTGTCATGTGGACACAGTTGTGATCAAGTGTGCACAGGGATCCCAAATTGGCATTTTCAGTTTTATTTAGTATCTTCATTACAAATCTCACTGAGGAGCAGCAAATACATTCCTGCACTCCACAACTTGGGGTGCAGAGGCTGTGAAGGGCACAAACCTTGCCTTGATGACAGGCTCTCTCTCACCCTGATGACAAGTTTCTCAGAAACCATAAATCCTCCTACCTTTGGGAGAATCAGAGGCTTATAGCAGTGGAGTTACTCAGGTGCTAGGGGCTAACGCACACTTAAGTGTTCAACTTCAGGGTCTTAGGGAGCCTGATCTGAAGTCACTTGAAAGCAGGTAGGAGTAAAGATTGGATCTGTGATCTCTGGACAGGCATCCAATAAAATTCACAGGGGAAAGCTAGTAGTTCAGATGGAACACAGACTGTGCAGCAGAATAGCCAACACTTCCACTCTTTCAAGCTGGACAAAGCACTATAAATTGTGCTAAGTGTAATGGAAAGGAAACATATTGGATTGACTTTGAAATGGATGAGATAGTCTATAGGGTCATTTTCATCACCAATTATCATGGCTCAGGCCCAGGCGGCAGCCAAGCACCACACAGTCACTCACTCACTCACCTCTCAGCCATGGTTGGATGGGGAGGAGAACTAGAAGACAGAGGCAAAACTTATGGGTTGGTATAAGGACAGTTTACTGGGACAGCAAAGGAAGAGGAAAATACCAACAACAATACTTAGAACATACAAAGCAGGTGATATACAGAGCAACCTGCTCACCTAACAATATAACCTAATCCCAATGACCACACACTCAGCCCATCATGGAGCTGTGCCACCCCTCCCCAGCTAGTCCTGTTTTTATGATAAGCACAACATCATAGGGTATGGCATACCCCTTCAGCTAGTTTGGGTCAGCTGTCCTGGCTGTATCCCATCCCACCTTCTTGTGAAAATTATTTCTATCCTAGCTAAAAACCTGGAGACCAATTTATTTGATTTTCAGCTTAAAATGAGTAAGCCTAGACAGCTCATCATTTAACCTTTGAAATAACTATTCTGAGGAAAAAACATATAGGTAACATTGCCAAAATAGCAGCATTTTCTTTAGAATAAAAGCATGAATTTTCAAGTACCAGTTACAGCTTGCAATTATGGAAGAAATCCTTTCATGAAAGGCTTCCCTCAAATAACCAAAGCTTCTTCAATAGATTCAGCCACATCTCATTTTCTTTTACATGTGTGCTATATATAGATATGGATACACACATGAGAAAGGAAAAAAGCAAGCTCTAGATAGACAGATTCAAGCTTCAAGGATCAGATCCAGTTCAAAGCTTTCAAACACTGAGAACATTCAAGCTCTTACCCTTATGAACCAGCCACAGGAATCCTGTATCTAAAGCAGCAAAAGCCTCACCAGACAATGTTTAGATTCTATCTTCGCTGTGAAACTTGTGAGACTCTGCAGACTGCCTGCCCAGGGGAGAGAAGCTAATATTAAGCACTGGGCTAAAAACTGACTAGACATTTTCATCTTGCCCCACATCAAACACTCAAAGGTTATCTTGTAAAACCACGTAAGCACAAATGCTAGAAACTCAAGCAAATGCAGCTATCTAACTCTATTTTGAGCTCAGATCAATACTTTTTTCTTCTTCCCACTGAGGGTGACAGAGCCCTGGCACAGGCTGCCCAGGGAGGTTGTGGAGCCTCCACATCTGGAGATATTCAAGACCCATCTGGATGCCTACCTGCATGACCTGTCCTGGGGAATCTGCTTTGGTAGGGAGGTTGGACTCAATATTCTCTGGAGGTCCCTTCCAGCCCCTAAAATTCTGTGACTCTGTGATTATTCAAACACCAGCCACCAGACACAGGTACACTCCTAACCATGTAGGCAATATCAAGCTGGCATGGCTTGGACACAAAGCCACAGGAAAGAGTTTCTACTGAAGAGGAGTGTGGTGGTTTAGCTCCAACCAACGGCTGAACACCACACACCACTTGCTCACTCCCAAAGGAGAAAGAGATGGAGCCTCCATGGGCTAAGATAAGGACAGTTTACTGACAAAACCACGTGCAAGTAGAATGGTAACAGTTCCACTCACACCCAGTGATAACACAGAGTACCTTACTGACCCAACAATTACAGAGTGCTGCACAACACAAGGACTGACCTGACACCACACCTCAACTGCTCTGGAAACAACTAGCCAGCAGCCCTCTCCAACCAGCCCCTTTTATGGGGGAGTGATGCCAGGTGGTGTGGAAACAGCCTGGGCTAACTCAGCTCACCTGGTCTGGCTGGCCGGGAACATTGACTCTGGCCTGGCCAGAACCAGGACAAAGTGGTAATAGAAGTAGAAAGACAATGTAGTTGAGAACAGTGATGATTTGGTAACTGTTTATGGAGTATATCCTTGGCCACTTTGTCTTGTTTGATGCGGGACTGATTTACCTAAATTCCTCACTGTCTGCTGGGGGGACATGGAACAACTCATTTTAGAAAAACATGCAACTGCAGCCTTCTGTCTGGAGACAGCTGTTTGTACCCCATAACCTCCTGCCTACTGATGCAGCTGTGCAGTGCACCAGCTCGAAGCTGGAAACCATCCACTAGCCTGAAAGTGTTGACTGGCTGGTTGCTGTTTCTCTCCTGCAGTAGGGAGGGAACTTTTTTTCCCTTCACAACAGCACAAAGTGCTGTCCACTCCAAAGGCATCTTTGGCTGTGGCAGCAAGCTCTCATGTGATACTCTCTTAGTCTTTATCTTCATGAGGATGTTGAGCAGATACTTCATTACCCTTATATTTCAGCCCTGGGCTGAGCAATCAAATTTAGACTATAAAACCCTTAGGTTCTTACAGCATGGCCAGCAGAGACACTTGTGGCTCCGAGTGCGACCAGCCTGAATAGCAGAACACTTTTCTTGCATGTGCACCCTTTGTCCCCTTCCAGCCAGCTCTCCTACCTGTTAAGTGACTCTCCTTAAATACCTTGAGAAATCCACTCCAAGATTTTGAAGAGTTGGAGAGTCAGAACCCTTTCCTAATAGTGTGAGACGGCATAGCTCATTGGTAGGACATGGAACAGCCCCACTACCAAATTCATCTCTATTCCCCGATAATAAATCCTTGAATCTTTCTCTTTACTAAAGCCCACCCCATAAAAAATTATGGGGTCTCTGTTGCCCTAGGCTGCTGCATTCTGCATCCCAGCTGCTGACAGAGAAAGGACATGAGTGTGCAGACCTGCTCTGCTTTAGCTATGCTTGACCTGACACAAGAGGAGACGGCCTGCACCACTGAACAACTTGCATTTGATTTGGATCTGAGCAGTAGATTCGTGTATCTTTAAAATTACTTTATGTTAACTGCGACTGGTCAGGAATTTTGCTTCAATTTCTGGTAATTCTCATCCCACTCATATTTGAGAAGCACATTTTATTTTTATAGCAAAACTGACACTTCCTAGCTGGTCAAAATCTGGTCAGATCACTTGGTGTAAGGCAGGTCTCCTCTCATATGCTGTGTTACAGGATATGCTGTAAGTGGCTGCTCTTAAAACGGTATATTCAGAAAATAAGCCAAATCCTCAGGTGGCACAGACTAATAAAGATCTACCAAAACAGAGATTCCAAACTATATCCACTGTGATTTGGCCAACTGATATAGTAAGTAATCCTGTCACTTAAGAGTTGTCCGTGACAAAAATGCTAATGTGTGATCTGGGGAATCAGATAGGCTTCTCTCTTCTTAACATCCAAAAAATTAATATCCACGATGAAGCCCCTGAAGAAAAAAACAGAGGCTTTCAGTATATATTTAATTCATTTAATTTTTCCTTTAATACACATCACCAAGGCTTTTAATGGAGTGTAAGAATCAGAATGAATTCTTTCTCCTCTGACCAGAAGTTTTCCTCTTAAAACTCCAAAACGCGACAACCTTTAAATTGCAGTTATGACAGAAACAATCAACATGTTTAGAAAATGAACCAACCCAGTTCTCATCAAATAGCCAGGCTTGATAAGGAACAAACTAGCGTAAGCACCTGAGGAAATACGACTTACAGAAGGTCAAGCTGCATGATCACATCGCTCCTCTACTGGTCTTAAAACTTCATGTATTACATTTTGGGAAGACCTCTGCGTTAGCTCCTTTCCAACTACCAAAACAGCTA
Source organism: Laterallus jamaicensis coturniculus (assembly GCA_022605575.1). Classification (NCBI taxonomy): domain Eukaryota; kingdom Metazoa; phylum Chordata; class Aves; order Gruiformes; family Rallidae; genus Laterallus; species Laterallus jamaicensis. The sequence goes on along the minus strand of JAKCOX010000031.1, from coordinate 3,295,934 downwards.
GTTTTAGTGTAACTTTAATGACTTATTACAGCTCCTACTACATGGTGGCTCAACCTGTCTTGTTATTAAAGCAACACTGTAGGAGAGCTAGGTAGCAATTCATATCCTTTTTGGTGCAAAAAACACTAACACATTACTAAAGCTACAGTTTTATTTGCTTAGAAGAGCACGGAACCAGAGATGGTTGGCTTCAATCCGCACAGAATCTTCTCTGAAGAACACATCCAAAACTTACATACAGGGTGCTGCCCTGTGAACCTGACCCTACTGCCTGTAGCGATGAGAGGCACTGGTTTCAACCTACAGCTGGGGAAGTTCAGAGTGGACATGAGGAAGAAGTCCTCTACTATCAGGCACAGGTTACCCAGAGAGGTGGTGGAGGCATCCTCCCTGGAGACATTCAAGGTTAGGTGTGATGAAGTTCTGAGCAATCTGTAGGTAAAGATGCCCCTGCTTCCTGCACAGGGGTTAGACTAGATGACCTTTAAAGATCCCTTCCAACATAACATATTCTGTGATTCTAGGATTCATTTCAGCAGCGCTCTATTGGAATGGAAGAGGAAACCCTGGCTCACAAAACTGCTGGTGGTGACTGTCTTCCATCTGCCCAATAGAGCTCTGGCTCTGGCACTCAGTTATCAGGATTGAGTTCAATTCCCTCCTCTGCTCAAGTGGAAATTCAACCACCGATATCTACACTTTATACTAGAGGACAGTTGACAGCAAGTCCCTCTCAGCCACTCTAAATGAAGCTGTTCCACTACAGATAAAATACTTAAATATCAATAGAAAGAAAAAGCAACAGAATGAATCTGGCTCTCAGTATCACCAGTGAGGATGCCTATTCTTTGTTTCAGCTCCAATGAAAGTTTAATTAATCATATGAAATTTTAACAGAGGGTATTGTGAAGACTCCCCTACTTCAGGCTAGCTTTCTGATTTGTGGCTGAAGTTACTAGTGTGACATGCAAGTTTAAATGACCCCCCAAAAATATGGGAAGTGAATGATAGTTTTCCATATCCTAGGTGACAACACAAAGCAAAAAACTCCAAGAAAAAAAGGGAGTGTGACCACTGATGATTTTGTGAACGTAGGAATTTCCTTCCTTTGTTTTCCAACCAGCTGCTGAAAATAGTGCTACATGTTTTATTTTGGACTAAGCAGAAAAATTGGTAATTAGCAAAAGGGAAAAATGTTGCATTTAGCATAAACTGTGGGTTTGAATATTTTTCCTGGTCAATTTCAGTATTTTGTTATTCGGTTCATTTGCCATCCTTTAAAAGAATATCAATTGTCTGGACAGGCAAATTACAAGCATTTGGCATATTGATATGTCTATCCTAAGTCGTCTTTACATCAGACATGTACTAGCATCAACAGATGTGATGCAGGCAGATCAAAGGCAGATATTCATCTCAAGTGTAGCCCTGAAGCAGCTATGAATCACTGTCTTTGCAAAAAGGCAAAAATCTTCTTTATTCTTTTAAACCCATCTGTCACATCAGAATGCCTCAAATCTGCCATAAACGTGAATCCCACAAATGAAAACATACGTGAAACCATACTGGAACAGATTATAGACAAAGAGTTACTCCCCAGTTAGGGGCAATGCTGCACATCAAAGAATAACCCACATAAAAAAAAAAAATTCTCTGGTGGATGCACACCAGGAATTACACCTGTCTCCACTGTCACAACTGTATTACTCTATTTTTTTCCACCCTGGAGAGTATTCGGTGTGCAAAATAGGATAAGCCAGCTCCTTTTCAGGTAATTCTTTGCAATATTCCACACATCCCTCAGTAAGGCCCAAGTGGCACTGAATGATGTACTGCAGATATGTGAGCCCAAACAGCCAACAGCTTTCTTGACGCTTAACTTGACTTGAGAGTGAACTTGCGCACAAAGCATCTCCCCTATGAGGAAAGGCTGGGTGAGCTGGGTCTGTTCAGCCTGGAGAAAAGAAGACTAAGGGGGGACCTTATTAATGTCTATAAATATCTTAAGTATGGGATGCAGGGGGAAATGGCCAGCCCCTTTTCAGTGGTCTGTGGAGACAGGACAAGGGGTAATGGCTGCAAATTGGAGCACAGGAAGTTCCGCACCAACACGCGGAAGAACTTTTTCACAGTGAGGGTGCCAGAGCCCTGGGACAGGCTGCCCAGGGAGGTGGTGGAGTCTCCTTCTCTGGAGATATTCAAGACCTGTCTGGACACCTGCCTGTGCAGTATGAGCTAGGGAGCCTGTTTTGGCAGGGGGGTTGGACCCAATGATCTCTTGAGGTCCCTTCCAACCCTATGATTCTACACCAAGCCCATTTATGTGCCCAAGTCAAGAGACTCTGGTTTTACATACTAACATCTGCTACTCATGTTTTGTCACTGCAGAGTACAATCACTGCCTCTCCTGATTGGTTACAAGATGCTTGATGCATCTGTATCCGCTGAAGGAGTTATTATTTTCATTGTCTTGATAATAAAGGAGACATTTGCTAACATTCAGTGCTCACAAACAGAGCCCCAAGGCAGTGCCTTTTGTCACGTGGCACAGATACACGTGAGTCAGCAGGAAAACAAGCGTGAGGCTTCGATTGCACAGTGTTAATTTTATTTGTTAATTAATACCTGATTCTTGAGAAAATTAATCTGCTGTTTGTCTCGTGGTACTGACTCAAACTTCCTCCTAAAGCATCACGTAACAATCACTAGATCATTCTAAACTTTACAGCACAATTTTTACCCTCCTTTTTTTTCTTTTTTTTTTGGTGATGGTGTGGGGGGGTGTTTAATGTCTTTCAACCCTCATTTCCCAGGTGATCAACTTCCATGTTTGCAGAAAACCAGCATCTAGATCAGGGGAGACACCACCTGCAAACTTCACTTCTCCCAGCACAAAGAAGAGGCTGGAAAGATCTCCAACTTCTATCTTGAATCACCTCCAGGACAGACTTCTCTTGCCTGGTTTTTCTTTAAATATATTTTAAGCATCAGTGGATGTTTTTATTAGGTATTTTAGAAGAAAATATCCAGTAAAAGGAAAACAGAACCTTTAAAATATACAGAATAAGCATTTAAATGAGCAGTTTGGTTGCCAAATGTTGTGTGGGTAATAATTATGGGAAAACTAAAAGCCTGGGCAATGCAGTGAACACAGATCTGAAATACAGTACTTCTAAACATTGGCAGTCTCTATTATCACAGTCAGTGTTATTTCCAGGACTTGTAGAGGAAAAACTCTTACATTACAGTCTGCTCTTGTCTCACTGCAGTGGACTAACTCAATTTTGATGCTGTGCAAATAGCACTGATCTTTTTGAACAAGGGACCTCAGGTGGAGTTTCTTTATCAGGAAGAAACTTGGTGATGCTCCGTGAAGCTTCACAGCCTCCCTCTTACTGTTGGAATGCAGGAAACCCAAATGTCCTTTTGACTTCCAGCATCTCAAATTCTTCACTCCCCACTGCAAGGTGGAAGGTTATTCTTCTAACAAATCTTTGCTCCATTCTTCAAAATACATCTGAGAAGCCAGGCAGATCTCTCAAGATGACAAGGCTGCTACATAAACTGATATGCCCAATTATATTTCCAGCCCTTTAGCTCATTAAGAGAGTGTATCCAGGTCACAGGACATCGTGACAGCCCACATTTCTGACTATTACCATGTGGAAACCAGGCTTAAGGTATACCAAACCAGCAGCTGGAGTCCCAGTGCAGCTTGCAGAAGCGTTGGGCAAATCTTCCACCAAAAGCAACAGCAGCCACGTCTACAGGGAACTGAATCCTGTTGTCTGCAATTCAGGCAACTCTCTTCTAGTAAGCAGGGAGGGAGAAGGGCAAAAATTCAGGTTTAATAGAAGACCTCAGGGAAGAGAAATTTGTGGCACAGGGACAAAGGGACTGAGTATTATGCTATTAGTGTCTGGTGCACGAAACCCGGGTGCTTAATCCAGGCACAAACAGTATTCTACAGGGTTTATTCTGCCCTGAAGAACAAAATTTCTCTAAGTGCTTGGCTTACAAAGTAATTGGACACCTCAATTATGGTTTAACAAATACCATACCAATCTTTCCAAAAAATCTGAGTCAGTGGATGAAGTTTTGATTCCAACACCATCAGGTACTTTCTAGTGATAACCAGGAGAGAGATGAGTGTCTAAAAGCTATATTTGTTACACCTCCTAGGCTGAATGTGGCTTTCTTCTTCACCTCCAGGTAGCAGTCATACATTTGCACAGTTATCTCATCTTCCATGGATCTTTGCCAGTCTCCTCCTGAGATATATTTTCCTTACCTTCATATCAGCTGAATAGATTCTCCCAGGGAGGGGAGGGAAGGAGAGGGAGAAGCAGTCTGGGCACACCAGGCGTTAGCACATTCAAAATGATAAGGCACCATCACAAATGTGGGTGGAAAGGGCTCTCTGTCAGACCGCTGCAAAGCTGAAGGTAAAAATGATATAGAGGTATTGCCCAGAGTGTTATCAGTGAACAGACTCTCTACGTGACATTTACACTTGGTGAGAGTCTCAGACCCATGCTCAGGGCATGATGTTTCAGGTTGATTACTTGCTCAATTAGAGTGTACTGTCACCAGATTAAGGAGATTGCTGTAACCTTGATTACTTAGCATGGTTTTCCTCATACTGTTTATAGAGATTAGAGCAACTCAGATTAAAATACTGAGTTTTCTGTTACTGTTTTTTTTTTCTTCCAAAGAAATATCCCAAAATAATTGAAATAATTATTTTTCTTCCCCAAAAAACTCCAGCAAATCATAGCTCCTATAATTAAAGCATCCAATAGCAGTATCATGCAATCACATCTCTTTGGAAGCCAGAAACTGCATTTTCAGAGTAGATACGCCCCAGGACAGAAACTTGGCTTTTGTGAGAAACATGGTGGTGAAAAAGGGAAAAGAGTTAAGCTGGATAAAGTGGAAAAAATGTAACTATTTTAATAAATTAATAAAAATCCCTTAAGACTTATTAGACAATATGGACTTGATGTTCCTGAGCCACAGAATACTTACTGCAAGTTGGGAAAGTATTGGCAAAGGACCATTACAAAGCCTGTGATGTTTCTACCTTTCATTAACTAAACATACATTACCAGCTCATGAGACATGAAATGCACGAGGGGGACATTTCCTTCTGACCCAGTACAGCTGCTCTCACATTTTCAGAAGGAACTTCATTACTACACACCATGCTGATCATAGTACCTATTATTAAATTTACTCATGCCTTTTATCATACAGAAGGGTTTTGACTGCTCTAACCTTGAACCAAAAGAGGTTGGACTCCTGAAAGGAAGCCCAACTTGGTAGTTCTACCCAACTTCAAGTCCTTGAATCCTTTTTTGACAAATGAAGAAATACACTGAAAAATGTATTAACTTTACCTACACAGCCAAGCGACTCTCTGCCTGTCAGTGGGGCCACAATTCTTTTTCAGCAGCTCTCATGTACAGCTATTACACATAACCAACATTGCATGAATACATATACAAGTATGTATTTGCTGTCACAGTAAAACACATTTCAAACCTATTTCAAACAGCCCTCAGCTTTTTACCAAAATCTCCTTCCACAAAAGTCACAGAACCACAGAATGGTTTGGGCTGGAATGGACCTTAAAGATCATCAAGTTCCAACCCCCTGCCACAGGCAGGGAAACCTGTCACTAGACCAGGCTGCCCTAAGCCCCATCCAACCTGGCCTTGAACACTGCTATGGAGGGGGCATCCATCACCTCCCTGGGGAACCTGTTCCAGTGCCTCACCACCCTCATAGTGAAGAATTTCATCCTAATATCCAATCTAAAGATACCCACTTCTATTTAAAACCATTCCCCTTCATATTATAACTACAGGCCCTTCCAAAAAGTCCCTTCCCAGCTTTCTTGTAGGCCCTCTTCAGGGATTGAAAGGCTGCTGTAAGATCTCCCCAGAGCCTTCTCTTCTCCAGGCTGAACAACCACAACTCTCTCAGCCCATCTTCATAGAAGAGGTGCTCCAGCTCTCTAACGATCTCTGTGGCCTTCCTCTGGAGCCGTTCCAACAGATCCATGTCTTCCTTATGTTGGAGACTCCAGAGCTGGACGTAGTACTCCAGGTGAGGTCTCATGAGAGCAAAGTAGAGGGGGAGAATCACCTCCCTTGACCCGCTGACCATGCTCCTTTTGATGCAGCCCAGGATACAGTTGGCCTTCTGGACTGCAAGCGCACATTGTCAGCTCATGTTGAGCTTCTCATTCACCAGCACCCCCAAGTCCTTCTCTGTAGGGCTGCTCTCTAGCACATCATCTTCCAGCCTGTATTGATGAAGAGGATTGTCCCAACCCAGGTGCAGGACCTTGCACTTGGCCTTGTTGAACCTCATGAGGTTCACATGGGCCCACTTCACCATCTTCTCCAGGTCCCTCTGGATGACATCCCATCCTTCCTGCATGTCAACTGCACCACTCAGCTTGGTGTCATCTGCAAACTTGCTGAGGGTACATTCAACCTCATGGTCAATGTCATTGATGAAGATATTAAATAATACCGGTCCCAGTATGGACCCCTGAGGGACACCACTTGCCAGAGATCTCCATCTGGACATTGAGCCATTGACAACTACTCTCTGGATGCAACCATCCAACCAATTCCTTATCCACCAAACAGTTCACTCATCAACCCGTATCTCTCCTGTTTAGAGAGAAGGATGTTATGGGGGACTGTGTCAAAGGCTTTACCAAAGTCCAGATAGATTATATCCATGTTTATCCAATGTGTAAGATTTCTCTGACCTCGGTGACAGTGCTGTCAAGCCAGTCATTCAAAAAAAACCCCACACTTTGAAAAACACGTTTTTTACTAGATACTTACGAAAACTCAGTGGAACTGAGTCTGGACGCCTCTCTGAGTGATATGTCCTAGGGAGCTGCTTTGGCAGGGGGGTTGGACCCCATGATCTCTCGAGGTCCCTTCCAACCCCTACAATTCTATGAATTCTATGAACTCTACTTTTGCAGTATCCCCCTCTCTAGTACATGCACTCATAGACATCTCTTCTGCATTTTGATTGGACCATGATGGACCATCAATTATTTTTCCCCAAATAAAAATACTGCATTCAGGAAAATAGAATTCACTGGCAAATTAATACCATGCTCCATTTATTAGGACAGTCACTGAGGAAGAAATAGAGAGGTGTTTAAGAAACTTTGAAGAGTTACCTACATGACATACAGCCTGTGAAGCTGTTTCTAGCAAACAGGTTTGAGGTACTGGACCTTGCCAGCCAACTGCCACCTGATAGTCCTCTCAGCTCAGAAACTGAGTATTGCAAAGGAGCTACAGGATAGCAAAGATATTTCAGAGGTAGGAAAGATGTGAAACGTGTGAGTAGAGAGAAGTTGGAGGTAAAAGAAACCCTAGAAAGAAAAGTGGATGGGTTAGAAATCAGGGCACTGTAATGAGACTTTTATAGCACAGAATCACTACGTTGGAAAAGACCTTTGAGATCATCAAGTCCAATCATATTAAACTGTATCCCTAAGCACCTCATCTACCTGCCTTTTAAATACATCCAGGGTTGGTGACTATATCGCCTCCCTGGGCAGCCTGTTCCAATGGTGATAACCCTTTTGGTGAAGAACTTTTTCCTAATGTCTAATCTGAACCTGCCCAAGCCCTGCTTGAGTCCATTCCTCTTCATTCTATCACCTGTCACTTGGGCAAAGAGACCAACACCCACCTCTCTACAACCTTCTTTCAGGTAATTGTAGGCGTAAACAAGGCCTCTCCTCAGCATCCTCTTCTCAAGGCTAAACAACCCCAGTTCCCTCAGCCTCTCTTCATAAGGTTTGTTCTCTGGCCCCTTCACCAGCCTTGTTGCCTTTCTCTGGACATGCTCGAGGACCTCAGTGTAGTGGACCTTCTTGTAGTGAGGGGCCCAGAACTGAACATAGTATAACAGCACCAACAAAATTGCAACCTATTTATCTGAGTTGTGTACTCTGCACATCCTTGTCTCTAAAGAGTACATCGTGCAAGTCAAGAGGAACTTCACAGTTATTAACAGCAGCATGCAAGCCTTGCTAGCTTTAATGATTACAACTTTTACCTTCTGGTAGAGGCTGGGGACAGAGGTGCCAGAGTGCAGGGCGGGCTGGCCCTCAGGCCAAAAGAAGGTGCACAACCTTTGCAGGGTAACTGCTGGGGAGCGGGAGGGAAAAGGTGACTCCTGGCCAGAAGCACACAGCGGTGCTCGTCCTTGCAAGAAACCTGCCAAGCACACCTCTGCCCGTCAGAATCAGACCTCCCATCACCATAGCAAGCCCATTTCAGAGCCACTGGTTATCAACGGATTATTAACTCTATCTTTTGTGGCCACAAAACAGTGTTTTTCACCCCTTGCGGCTCCCTTCACCGGCAAGCGCCACAGTGAAAAGTTGCTGTGTGGGCACAGCCTTTTAATTAAAAGCCTTGTTATGCTCTGCACAATGCTTATTTTTAAAGCAATGCATGAAATGAAAAAGGAATATCTCCCAGCACAATATATTCCTAGGAGCCTATGATAATTAGGGCAGTCACTTAATTTTCACATTTCGGTTTCTACTGGGGTATGTGCCAATTAGGAAGCTTCTGTGACGTTCCTGCCTCACAAACTTTTCCCCCGCTCTTAAAAATTCATGCAGCTAATGTACAGCTGCCTTCAAGCTCCATTTATGCTATAGCAAACATTAAATATTAAAGTGCCCGTGAAGCAGTGTTATGCAAGCTATCACCAATTCACCGGCACTAACCGGTGCTTTTTAACCCGCTGATCCTGGTGTGTTATCCCTCCTGTCTGGTGTCCAGCTCACAGAGAATATGGGTTGAGGGCAACACCCCAGTGGAAGCTCAGCCATGCAGACCAGGCCACAAAGGTGAGATCTTCACTTGTGCCCCCACTACCAGCCCTGAGCACTTCCTGGCACATTGTTACCAATGGTATCTGGGCAGCACAGGCAGAGCATCTCCCTTGTTCCCCTGGAACGTTTGGGCTCTGTCAACCTTATGCAACAAGAGAGATGCAGAAGGACTGTTTCAGTCTCCTGAGCTACTCACACATTTTGTACCCTTTTACCTTCAGTGGTGAATGTGTCCAGTGCCTTCAGTGTTACCTGGCACTCACTGGGGTCTTGCTGTTCTACACGTGCTGTGCTATTCACAATGTCTGACTGAGTGTGGAATCACAGAACTGCTTTGGCGGGAAAAGGCCTTGAAGGCGGTGAAGTCCAACTGGTAACCTGGCACTGCCAAGTCCAACCACTAAACTCTGTCCCTACGCACCACATCTACGCATCTTTCAAATACCTCCAGGGATGGTGACTCCACCATTTCCCTGGGCAACCTGTTCCAGTGCTTGTCAGCCCTTTGGTCAAAGAAATTTTTCCTAATATTCAACCTAAAACCTCCACTGGCACAGCTTGCAGCCATCTCCTCTTGTCCTGTCACTTGTTACTTGGGAGAAGAGACCAACCCCCACCTGGCTACAGCCTCCTTTCTGGGCGTTGTAGAGAGAGTGCTAAGCTCTCTCCTCAGCCTCCTCTTCTCCCCAGTTCTCCCAGCTGCTCCCTGTAAGACTTGCATGCACACAAATAGGGCAGCAGCTCATTTTCTGAAATCAAGCTCAGATCAGCACTGTACCTAAGTAAATGCTTAATTTTAAGTAGTCCAGCTGCAGCCTGGTGTTTAAAGGCAGGTAGAAGCGCATCTGTCTTGATAAGTACTATAAAAGAGTGATTCCAGCTGTTCAGGTCAGCTTTTCTGTAAGAATGAAAAAAACCACAGAGCCACCACTCCTCAGAACATCCCACTTTTGACATTTGCTTTCATCTCTAATTAGGTTAAAAATTCAAAATATCAGCACTTTCAGCAGAATAAAGCATTTAGAAAGCACTAGGTTCAGATATTAAATATTTTGCTATTCCCCAGCTGAATATGTTAGCATCTTGGACTAAATAGAGAAGTCTTAATTTAAACTAGTTTGACATTAAATTGAATTGGGTCTAAACTGGCCCTGAGGCCAGGTACGCTGCTGCCGCAGAGCCTCCCAGTAGCATCTCCTGACCTTATTCTCCCCCAAAAGGGCTGATCTTCCCAGCCGCATTACATCTCACTACACTCAGCGCACAGGGGCAGCGGGCGGTTTGGTGGGAGGCAGTTCAGCCCAGAACCCAGGGCTCACTGCAGGGAACAGGGTTGGCTTCTCTTGCCAAAAGGAATTACTTCTTTTTTTTTTTTTCCTTTTTCTTTTTTTTTTTTTAATTAATTCCTGCATGCCTCCCTGAATGTACGTTTTAGAAAAGTATACAAAAAGGACTAAGATTTCAGACGTGGCAAAAGCCATGCCAACCTTGAGGAATTATTTAAATTGTTAATTACAGCATAAATTAAAAATGCCTGTTACGATCACAGTCCTCAGGGTGTTATACCTCCACTTCAGATTTCAAATTTCTATTTCCTCTCTATGTATTTAAGGCTATGATCAAGTCACCACTTAAATTCTCTTTATCAAAAGGTGTTCTACGATACAAACCATACCAACAGGTTGAAGGGGCCCAGTGTCTACAGTTCATCACTTTTCTTTGTGGCTCTTCTCCAAATTCCACTTTCAAAAACTTTCCTGACTCATGGACACAAGAAGAAGGCACAGCACAGAAAGGAAAGGTAGCCTTCTTTATGTCAGCAACATTTTTTTTCCTATTTACCATTACATTTGGAGACTTCAGTGATGTGGGTTTTATCTGTTTAACATGTCATGTTGATTCAGTTATCAACCCGGTGTCTCAATCAAAACACTGTACAGCAGCCAGAGAAATACCTCATAGTAGTCTTGGTGTATTAAATCAATTGTATAACTTTTCTTAACTGGGCTTAAAATGTCATAAAGGAAAAAAAAAATGCCAGTTGGATACATTTGGGGTATTTTTAATAAGTCAACACCAACATGAATCATGGAATCATAGAATGGCAAGGGTTGGAAGGGACCCCAAGGATCATAGAGCTCCAACCCCCCTGCCACAGGCAGGGTCACCAACCTCCAGGCAGGATCTACACAAGGTTGCCCAGGGACCCATCCAACCTGGCCTTGAACACTTCCAGGGACAGGGCATCCACTACTTCTCTGAGCAGCCTGTTCCAGCACCTCACCACTCTCTCTCTGTAAAGAACTTCTCCCGAATATCCAATCTAAACCTTCCCTCCTTTAGCTTTAATCCATTCCCCCTTGTCCTGCCATTGTCTAGCCTTTTAAAAAGTTGATTCCCCTCCTGTTTGTATGCTCCCTTCAGGTACTGGAAGGCTGCAATGAGGTCCCCCCACAGCCTTCTTTTCTCCAGGATGAACAAGCCCAGCTCCCTCAGCCTCTCCTTGTAGGGCAGGTGCTCCAGCCCTCTAATCATCCTTGTGGCCCTCCTCTGAACCCTCTCCAACAGTTCCACATCTTTCTTGTATTGGGGGCCCCAGATCTGGACACAGTACTCCAGGTGGGGCCTCACAAGGGCAGAGTAGAGAGGGACAATCACCTCCCTGTCCCTGATGGCCAGCCCTCTGCTGATGAAGCCCAGGATACCATTGGCCTTCCAAGGTATGAAGGCCATGACCTGCTTTCCTTACACTACCCTTCCTTACAACTGTATTAATCACATCACAGGCACTCCACCATTTCTGCTTGGCATAAATACAGGTAACAGATTAACAGGTGGGTTGTACCATTCACCCTTCCTAAATACTGATAAACCATTTGGTCAATGCTGAGGTCAGAATGCTTTGATCAGGATAAAGTAAACTAAAATAAAGCAAACTATTTTGCTTTAATTGTACAAGTCAGAAATCACAGTACTCCTCTCTCTTCCCCATCCCCAAACTGAAATCTTTCTGAGGAATGCTGAATTTTCTGGAAAAAAAAAAGATTTCAAATGAAAAATCCAGATCCCTATTCCTAAATTCAGGGTTGCATGAAGATAACCTAGGCAACTTTGCTAACATCTTCCTTTACCTTCCTACCTCTTGTTATCTCTCATCTATATTTAATTTTTAAAAGGTCTCTGGCTTGTTTTGTGAGTGGATGTAAGAGGAATCTGTATGAGGTCTTTTAGCCCTGCAGAAAGGATTATCCCATTGCTTTTGGCCACAGCCCAGTATGTACCAGTGAAAAATCTTCTGGATGTTTCAGCCATAGAGGATAGCTCCCATTGTGCATTCCTGTAGCTAAAAATAACTATTGCTGTCAAACACCAAAAGGTAGAATCAATACAAGTTTTCCTTTTTGCCTGCTCCTGCGCTGAACAAAGTTATGGATAGACTAAAAAACCCAAAACAAAACGAGCTGTATGTATTGGGCTGGTCCAAGGGAAATATTGGCTAAGGAGGAAGGTAAAACCACAGTAGATGTTCTAAAACCCCCTCACTCTACCTGAACTTCTGGAGCAGGTCAAAGACAACAGAATATGGGTCAGAGCTGTACGAACAATAACAAACTCTAGTTTCAGTGGTTAATCTAAAACATGTTTTCCATCCAGAATGGGGGAAAGAGTGCAGTGTACATTTGAGGAGGACATAAGCAGTGGCCCCAGGCTTCTTGCACAGGACAAGAAGTCAGAAGATGACTTAGTTCTCTTTCAGAAGACAGCAGAAACCCCACCATTAAGAAGGGTGAACCATCCCCCTCACACCTCTTCCCTAGTCTATTCATCCCTTCTCATTCAAAGAGATGTGCAAAATTCAACCTTTCACTAGACTCTGTCATGGACAGTGAAAGAGTGGTGGTGTAAGTCTTACGGATCAGAAGAGGACCGAATTTTCCCCTCTAGCCATTAAAGCCTCATTTCTTTTCTGCAGTAAAATGAAAGCAGACTCCTAAAGTGAGAAGATAAATTTATCATATTGCTTGAGCTTTTCAGATGAAACTAGCATGGAATACATATGGCAGTGGTGTCTATACAATTCTTCTCATACTGATGTAAATGGGGTGTGAACCACTCAAAACCCTGCAACACCCAAGCAAGCTGCTGCAGCATTAACTCCTTCTAGACTGATGTACCAGTGTTGTGGGTTGCAGGGGTTTAGCTAGTTGAGGGGGTTTTTTTCTTCATCATTTTAGTTAAGCTAGTGTAAAAATCCACTCCAAAACCCACAGGGTAGACATGGGGCAGGAACCAAACGCACCACCACCCTCACAGCTGACAAGACTGCAGTGGATACTTTCCATCACTCTGTACCACCAGCCCCCCAACTTTGCACCTGAGTCCATGCCCTTTCACCAGCAGTGGCTTGTGTAGCACCAACTATGCCACTGTGATCACACTGACAACAGTACCTGGGGATCTTAGATAAAACCAAACTCCTGTACCTTCACAAACCAGTCCCAGTGGCTACGTAGTGCATGCAACTCCCATCACCAACTGAACTCTTTTGCTGTCACTTAAACTGCATCTTTCTCTCCTCTAACTCAACACTGAATTTATCCATATTTTCAAAACCTTCTCTATAAAATATCACTGTTCATAGGTCTCATCATTTGTTAAAAACAACAATGCCTTAAGAGGTATTGTGGGGGAAAAAATGTGACAACCTCAGCATCTATTTTAGAAACATTCAGAAAGCAGTTAAAGTAAATCCAACATGTTTTGGGACGCATCACTGTTTGTTAATAAAGGAGGAAGTAAACTTAAAAGTTCAAGGGACTTTGGCCTGCATCAAAAAAAGCCTGAAATGGGAAACTACACAGTTTGATTATATCATAGAATCATAGGGGTTGGAAGGGACCTCCAGAGATCATGGGGTCCAACCCCCCTGCCAAAGCAGCTCCCTAGGACATATCACTCAGATAGGCGTCCAGACGACTCTTGAATATCTCCAGAGACGGAACCTCCACCACCTCCCTGGGCAGCCTGTCCCAGGGCTCTGTCACCCTCACTGTGAAAAAGTTCCTTCACATGTTGGTGTGGAACTTCCTGTGCTCCAATTTGCAGCCATTGCCCCTTGTCCTGTTCCCACAGACCACTGAAAAGGGGCTGAAATATATGCACACACAAGCTAGAGCTGCAGCACCTTAACCAGCCATCCACTCCACTCAATTTGATTCAAATGTTTCAGCAGAGACAAATAAGATAGGAAGGTTTATTATTGTCAACATCTGGTTTAGAGTTTTTACCAAGACTGAAGTTTCTTTCCCTTATCTTTTTGAATATAATGCAGACACTTTGGAAGATGAAGGCAATTAGACTATGCTGCCAGGAGACTTTGTGAGCAATGCAAGATAAATAGGTTAGCTATTCCCTTTGGTCTACTACTTGTGTTAGTTCAAAAAAGTCAGGACGGAGAAGAGTAAGTGTTAAAAAGTGATCTATAAAGTCCAGTGATAGCAAAAGAAGGCATGTTAATGTAGATTACTCAATAACCAACTATTCCTAAGTGCTATGTTACAACTAATGGAAAAAACTGTATTGACTCATCACCAGTGGCCACATCTCTCCTCAGTCATGAAACAGTGTTTTATTTCAAGAGGGCTGGAACCAGACACCTTGCCAGCTGCTAATTACTCCCTAAGGATAAGTTATTTTCTCAACCAAGAATTCAGCTTTGCTGCCTACCTACTGGGTAAGTAAAGGACTCCAACTCAGGGAAATTCTCTCAGTACCTGACCACCTTCATATAGTCTGACACACATCTAGGTATCCTCCCTACAACGTATGCAAAACAATAGGTCTAAGGCCCATACTTGAGAAGGGGCATAGAATGAGCATCAGAGGAGTCTCAGGACAGTAACATCTCATTCTGCAGTGACTTAACTGATCTTTGAAGGAGGAGCAATTCAGATGCCTTTTCTGCATCAGGCATTTCTATTCTAATTGTTGAATCTCTAAGACTTTGGCAGGAAAGACCAAACCCTGTGGAAAAGGAAAGCCAATTCAGAGGTTGTAGTTCATTCCAGAAAAAAAGACAGGGACTCTGCTAGTGGTTCCCAAACTATGTTGCTCCAATGACAGGCATGGGGTGGACAAGACTGGCTCTAATTCACTCATAGTCTAATGGGGTTTTCTCTTAAGATAAATTTGATGAGAATCTGAGCTGGTCCATGAGAAATTGAGACGTGACACTCATTCACTTCCAAAAGGTTTCAGAATCACCGCTACGGAGGATGAGCAATACTAAGTACAATTACAGCCTCACAAGCATTGCTGACAGGTTCAGGACAAGCTCATTCAGTGTATTAGTGGAAAGAAACCATTCCTCCAAGTAATGGCCACAGGTTGCTGCAGAATAGGAAGCTAGCAGCTTCAGCACTATCAGAAATAAAAGCTTGCCCTTAACGGGTATTTTGCCTCACAAACACATCTCAAACTGCTTCACTTTGTATTATGAAATGACTCTAATTTGCTTTTGGCATATATAGTCCATGCTGTTGACACATTTACTCACATCACACTTGCTACAACCTATCCCTTTGATACTCCTTCTCTACAGAGGCCAACAGAGAAAGCTCAAGGGGAGCATACTGTGCCAGGGCTAAGACCGTACACCCACATTTACACCCCCTTGTGCAGTGAGAAGCAAATTCTGCAGGTTTACAGAGGTGGCATATACACCACATGCCCAGAACTCAGGACAAAAACTATTTTAGCGATACACATAGCAAAAGAGAAAGTCCTAGTCAAAAATAAAAATGCCTTCATAAATAACCCTGTTGGATTCTACTGGAGTGAGAACCACACACACTTGTGAAACATTAACTCCTTTCTCTGTTAAACTTACACCACAGGAGTTGTATAGAGCAGAGTAAATTACTGCATTTTGTTAATGAGGAACATTCCTGACAAAACTGTAAATGATTCTTTTTTTTTGTTTAATAACAGCTAATGGAGCATCATAGAAATACATGTCCTTTATGTGTCTATTGCCAGGTAGACAAGGAAGCCTGACAGTGGCTCATTGTTATTCCTTGTGCCGCTTCTAATGAACAGATCTAGGCTCTCAGTTTTCATTGGCTTAATCAAGGATTCTCTGTGATATGCAATTAATCTTTAATATGAAAGTGATTAGGGAGAAGACAGAAAACACTGAACATCCTGACCACTGAAAACCAGATTAAGGAATTATTCCAAATCCATTTCCTTTTTATTGCATTTTTACATTTGCAAATCTCCTGATACATGAAAGCTCAATGAAACAAGTTTATTTTTATAACCCATGGAACAGATTCACAGTTTTCATTCAGATGGGTATGTTGGTAGTTCTTCAGCAGTGAGCCCACATTGCAATTTTAACACTCTGAGGCAAAGCAGCAGAAGAAAGCAAGACATTACCACAGTTCACAGCAAGGTATTGGGAATAGACATCAAAATCATAATACTGGCAAACCACACACATCAATCCTGTCCTGGTCAAACATACAAAAACACTGATGTGAGTCCAGTTTGTCCTGCCTCGCTAAGCCTTGCAAGGACCACAGGTCTTTGAATACCAGCTTAAAAACATGGAAGGCTATAGCCAGAGAAGCTGCTCTTGACTGGGACAGGAAATAAGCTAAGACACTTTAGAAGGATGGATGTGCTTGACCACCACTGCACAGCTCATTCAAGCTCGAGAAGCACTGATTGGGTTTGGGAAGTCCTACGGGCAGGAAGGAGGCTGAAGTAGGAATCAACCAAAAGCACGTTCTGTGGGTTGTCAGTCTGGAGGGGACTAAGCCCTCTGGGTTAGTTGCCTAGGCAGGACCCAACATAACCACCATGAAAAGGGGTTAAATGAGAATGTCTGAAACCCTTTTAAGTGTTTTGAGATGCCACCTCAGGCACAAAAAGAAAAATAAAACCCACAAAAAACCAATATTGGTATTTCAGAAGCTTTGTGGTTTATCATATCTTTTTCCTTTCCTTTCCTTTCCCCTCCTTTCCCTCTCTTCCCTTCCCCTTTCCTCTCCCTTCTCTTCCCCTTTTCTTCCCTCTTCCCTTTCCTCTCCCTTCCGTCCCCCTTTTCTTTCCTTCCCCTTCCCTTCCCTTCGCTTTCTTTCTCCTTTCCTTCCCTTTCCCTTCCCTTCGCTTTCTTTCTCCTTTCCTTCCCCTTCCCTTCCCTTCGCTTTCTTTCTCCTTTCCTTCCCCTTCCCTTCCCCTTTTCTCTCCTTCCCTTCCCCTTCCCTTCCCCTTTTCTCTCCTTCCCTTCCCTTCCCTTCCCCTTTTCTCTCCTTCCCTTCCCCTTTTCTCCCCTTCCCTTCCCTTCCCTTTTCTCCCCTTCCCTTCCCTTCCCTTTTCTCCCCTTCCCTTCCCTTCCCTTCCCTTCCCTTCCCTTCCCTTCCCTTCCCTTCCCTTCCCTTCCCTTCCCTTCCCTTCCCTTCCCTTCCCTTCCCTTCCCTTCCCTTCCCTTCCCTTCCCTTCCCTTCCCTTCCCTTCCCTTCCCTTCCCTTCCCTTCCCTTCCCTTCCCTTCCCTTCCCTTCCCTTCCCTTCCCTTCCCTTCCCTTCCCTTCCCTTCCCTTCCCTTCCCTTCCCACTAGAACCACAGCATAGTGTAGGCTGGTTATATAGTTAGCACTGCTATAGGCAAGGTTTTTAATATGGGTAGTGTCTGCATGCATCTGTTTCACTAGAAACTGCAAAGGACGTATTTTCAGAACCGGGAGGACCCCTAAGAACTAGCTTCTGAGGAGATTCAGAGAAACCAGGAGCTTTAAAAGAAAAAAAATAATCACTAGTCACTTTTGAAAACAGTGGTGATGAGGTAAAATGGAAAGGCAGGCAATAAATCCCAACTATGCACATCTCTGACCACTTCATTTAAACTCTGTTCGACAGACCATTTCCACCGGGACCATTTCCAAGAGTCAGAACAGAGAAAAACCCTCAGTTCTGCAAGACAACAGGTTTCCTTTCCTTCAGAAAGAGCATCTTGCCACTTCAATACCTCATACAGTAAGCAGAGGTCTGCACGGGGGGGTATGTCACCTCTGGACAGTAATGTATCAGCAGAGGCAGCCATCTGGGACCCACGGAAGCTGGACCCCATTCCCTGCACAGGGCAATGCCCCCAGCCTCAAGCCACACCTCCAGAACCTGCCTCTACACCTGGCTGCTCCCCAGCTTAACCCTGCCATCCATTTGCCATGCCACTGCCTACAGCAATGCTAGCGTGGGTTACCTGTATTTCTTTTCATCAAAAGATATCTTTGATACCTATGAGTTCCCTCTGCATTTAACCCTGGGCTGTCACCTCTATAACAAGGCCTAATGTTTTTAAATTAAGAAAAAAACCCAAGAAAATACCCCCCCCCTTGCCTTCCCATAAAAGCTGACATCCAAGATAGCATGCCATACTATGATGGGATTTACTTTGAAGTGACACGAGTAATGTGGTGGCCTTGCACTTCTAAACCAGGGCCAATATAAGTATTTGAGCTACTTCTGGACTCCTTCCATTTTTAAAGCCATCTCCAGTGCAGCTGAGAACCAGGCTATACCAAAACACCACCACCTTTCCAGTGATATACATGCAGTCATGCAATCTTTCCCATACATGTGGAACTGCATCTTTCAGAGACACCAGCCCAAATAATGGAGCAGACAACCAAATACACTGACTTGTCCTTGTCCATACTCCAAATCCCTCATTACAAGCCCTCTGTCTCTCAACTCCACCTTGTATTTTCACATGTGGTTGCCAGTAACAGCCTGGCAAGTAGACAGAGGGACCAGGAGCAGTTGGATTTTAGCTTTCTGACCAGACAACACGTAATACAAGAACAAAGCAACATGCCTATTGCATTGCACAAACCTGAACTGTGGATTATATTCAATCTAACTGGAAGCCCCTTCACATCTTGTAGTCCTTACAAGGTTTCCCTCATGCCTTCCTAGCAGCATTATCTTGAAAGAGAAGTAACCTGAACTGTTTCCAAGAGCAATCTCTTGTAGTTGCCTTACTTTGCGGTTTAGAAAAGCATCTCATGAGAAACAGAGACACTAAGCATGTCCTTTAAACATTTTAATGAATTCAGGCCAGTAAAGGAGCTAGGCTTTATTATGTTGTTTATTATACCCATCCAGTTTAGATGCCTGTAATTCTCCAATTCTCCTTCCAGGGACTGAACTTGGAGCCAGAACCCAGCTTTTCACAACACCACAAGGAACTAATTATCTCCTCAACTTTGTCTCCTCTGTCAGATTCAAATAATCTGATCCATGGGGTCAAAAGCTACAGGGGGAGGTACAAAGGGAGAGAGACAAAGAAACAACCAACACAGAGGAATGTTATTCCTTAAGCCTCAGTTCCTTCAGAAAGGAGGCTAAAGATGTATCATGGGACAAAGGCTTGTGACAGCACATCACTTACCTACTCATGTGCAGGAATGCAGCTGTGCTGCACAGTAATTATGGACTGGAGAATATAGTTTTTTTTAAATGGTGTGCTTACCCTGGAGCAAAAGCTTTAAAAGGACAAATCACAAGAAGTCATTACCTCACCCAGCCTCTTCCCATGTGCCTCCCTTCCCCCTTCTTCTTAATTTTAACCTTGATAGGAACCTGCTCCAATGGTTGGGCTTCTCCTTTTGTTTGACACTGTAGTAAAGTTGTAGGGTTGTTTGTGAAATATGTTGCCATGGAAACTAATGTGTGCTGCCATGGAGATCATGTCAGATCCAGCCTCGCATCTTCACCGCAGACTCAAGAAAGAAGGAAGATAAACTGGGGAGGAGAAATTCTTCCTTGAAATATTTTGAAGTATTAGCAAATCTAACAAGGAGTGATGAGAACTGAGGTCACTGTTAAACCATCAACATTTACTAATAATTCACCCACTGCTTTCTGAGATGTCAGTTCTTTCAGTAATGGTCTCAAAACCAGTGTAGTTAAGGGCTTCAAAGCGATGAACAACATACATGGGAAATCTAAGATTCATTTTCAGATTATCTAGATACCAAAAAACCTTGCCCATCAATTTTTCCAAGTCAAATAATTTAAAAAATCATTGAAGGCAGGAAAAAACTACAAACTGGAAAAGGTACACAAAATGTATAGTGTTTAATAAAATAAATGGATTCAACAATGATGCATGACATAGGTATGTGGTGAGATTAAGGCCCTGATGAAACAAACTACTACAGATGTGAAGTTCAATTCTAAAAAAACCCTCAAAACCCAACAAAAACCAAACAAAATCATCTAGAAATCTGTACAAAGTGAATGGTGGATACTGAAAACTTGTATTCATTTCCCTGCACTTCAAAACTGTGGTATTTATCATTCCTGCATTCTTTAACTGAAAAGCCTGGGAAGCTGTAACTAAAAGCCATTGCTAAATTAAAGGACTTATGAGGTGTCTTAAATCCTACCAGGAGCCAAATCCTAAACATTTATGCTCCCTGAGCAAAATCTGACAGATGTGAATTCTGTCTTGCCCATTCAAATTAATTTTAACCAGAGTCTCTCCAATCAGCATGCACAGTCTTCTTGCTTCAAAATTAAAGATATGTCTAAATCTTTGCCAGATCAGGGACAAACTAAGTTCAGTGGTTCATGAAACAATGTGAATCACTGATAATAAAAGCTCCGAATGAGGAAACATAAATGAATGTTTAAAGACCCATCATGAAGAGCAATCCCTTCCTGAATTGATGCTATATCTTGTCAAATAAAATATCTATTATGTTTTATGTGAGATATATCACATTTCCTAATCATATCAGTTCTCCACACTTGATGGCTCTGCACCCAGCACTGACAATGTGCAGCCATTTGCAGCTTGCAGCCACAAAGCTTTCTGTGCTATAGAAATGCATTTGAGTGAAAACTAATGCTAGAAATTTAAAATTCAACCAGTTCATTTTCTGTTAAAGTAGTGGAAACACACACAAAAAAAACCCAAAGAAACATGTCCTCTTCCTCAAGATAATAGACTTCAGAGAAAAAAAAAACAAGCCCTTAACTCTTGACAAGAAAAATTCCAGCAGGGAAAACTTTGCAGATCCATCCATCCAAAGGCTTTGTCAGAGAAAAACAACACATGTATCCAAGCGCCTGAAACACATCCCTTCAGAGACCCTCCTCAGAAACTTTAAGGAATCTGCATGTTTTATTGTATACTGAAGATACTGCAACATGCTTTTCACAAAAGTAGATATATAATCAACACTCCTATACTTACCGTGCTGACACGCAGGCAGAAAACCTGCCTTACAGCTGATAAATCAAGTTGCCAGGCATGTAACACTATTTTCAAAGTTCCAGCAAGAAACAAACTGAGTAAGGCAGCTAAGCTGCACTGCACAATATAAGGAGGACCAGCAGCAGCTTTCTACAACTACACAGTGACAAAATAACTTTCAGTAAACAAAGTGTATTTTAGATGATAATAAGTTTTAGGATTCATAGATTCAGCTCACAAAAATAGTCTTTAAAAACCACACCTTAAAAATGGACTCATCCTCCAGTGCTTCTGCGCTCTGAAAACAGCTGAGTTCTAATATCCATCTTGATCATAGAATCATAGAATGGCATGGGTTGGAAGGGACAAGGATCATAATGCTCCAAACCCCCTGCCACAGGCAGGGCCACCAACCTCAGGCCTGGATCTACACAAGGTTCCCCAAGGCCCCATCCAACCTGGCCTTGAACACTTCCAGGGACGGGGCATCCACTACTTCTCTGTGCAGCCTGTTCCAGCATCTCACCACTCTCTCTCTGTAAAGAGCTTCTCCCGAATATCCAATCTAAACCTTCCCTCCTTCAGCTTTAAACCATTCCCCCTTGTCCTGCCATTGTCTGCCCTTTTAAAAAGTTGATTCCCCTCTTGTTTATAATCTCCCTTCACGTACTGGCAGGCTGCAATGAGGTCCCCCTGCAGCCTTCTCTTCTCCAGGATGAACAAGCCCAGCTCCCTCAGCCTCTCCTTGTAGGGCAGGTGCTCCAGCCCTCTAATCATCCTTGTGTCCCTCCTCTGAACCCTCTCCAACAGTTCCACATCTTTCTTGTATTGGGGGCCCCAGATCTGGACACAGTACTCCAGGTGGGGCCTCACGAGGGCAGAGTAGAGAGGGACAATCACCTCCCTGTTCCTGCTGGCCACCCCTCTCCTAATGGAGCCCAGGATACCATTGGCCTTGCGAGCTGCAAGAGCACACTGCTGGCTCATGTTAAGTTTCTCATCCACTGTGACACCCAGGTCCTTCTCAGCAAGGCTACTCTCAAGAAGCTCTTCTCCCAGTCTGTATCTATGTCTGGGATTCTTCCAGCCCAAGTGCAACACCTGACACTTGGCAGTGTTGAACCTCATTAGGTTGATGGGGCTGGCCTGAAGCCCTGTAAAACACCCTAAGACAGCCTGATTCACTGAAATGCCACAACTTTACTTCTGTTTCTTTCACACATCTACTCTCTCACTATAAACAGGTACCTAGAAAACACTTTGAGAATTCTTGCTCATGAATATTTTTTTCTCACACAAACACAGTAGGGGAAAAAGTAGATCTCAAAATAACAATAATTTCATTTTCACTGTATTATGGATAAAGTTTATGCAATACATTGGATCCCACCTCCTTCCTATTCCATTCATTTGGCTACAAGTACATGAGGTATCAGAGGCAAAAAAGACATTCTGTTTATCTGCAGAAGCTTCTACTTGGGTGCAATATAAATAATACAGAAAATATTCCAGGTAATAGTATCAATTACTCTTTTTCTACCTGGTGACTGCTGCAAACATCATAGGACCAGCTGGCACACTACACACCTGGATAGTTTAACAACTTTAACTTTCTGGATATATCTGATTTTTTATTCCCTGTGCATTGAATTTGTACAAAATTACTGTTTAGGTTACAGGAGGGCTCGAGATTTACCAGATACTTCTCCAGAACATAGAGGTAAACCCAGAGCCTGCCCTGGAGACTGCAAAGTCTAGACAAAGAGGAATATGCCTGAACTATAACCCCTCTGGCAGGCATTTATTCTGATGAAAGATCCCAAGAGTTCTTTGAGTGGTCCAAATCCAAAAAAAGCATCAAGAGATTGGGGACAGGAAGTAACAGGAAAGAGATTCATCAAGAACAAATCACCTCAAACCAATTTAATTTCCTTCTGCAGCAAAGTAACAGCTTTTGTTGCTCGGGAAAAAGCACAAATACTTTGTACCTTGGGTTTAAGTGAGGGGTTTGATATAGCCCTAAGAAAGCTTGGAAAACATGATCTAGGTGGAGTTAATTCAGGCTGGATAGAAAACTTGGAGAGCTGTATCCAGCAGTTATTACTGGTTCTACATGAGCATATAGCACACGTACCTGGATGAGCTGTGGGCTAGTCCTGCTCTTTGATTGAACGACAGGAGAGAGTCAGCTCGTTAAATCTGTAGGCCAAACAGAACCAAAGAAGACTGCAAATGTGAAGGATGGGATTCAAACCCAGTGCTACTGTAACAACCTGGAGAAACTGGAAGAGATGGGAAAGAAAAGCAGAGCCATACAGACAGGCAGAAATAATTGCATAAATACAGTAAGGGGAACTTCTATCCCAGAGAGGATCCAGGTAGGAGGGGATGACAACCTGCACATGAAGTCATCCTTCCACTCTACTGAGCATCAGCAAAGTTCCAGCTTCTTCACCTGGGCACTGTGTTTTAACAAAAAGATGAGGCAACCAGAGCAAGTCCAGAGAAGAGAAGAGCAACAGGAAAGAGCAAAACTCAGGAAAATGCAACCCAAAGAGATATAAATATCATTGGGACTGGTTAGCAAAAATGTAGAAAATGTAGAAAAGATGACAGGAGATGGGGTGGGAAGAACTGTGACACCACTTAATATTTAAGATGCTACTACGAAGAAGAAAGAGTAGATGGGACCGATTACAGCACAGCAAGAATCAGCTTAGACACTACAAAAAACTTCCTAAAAATAAAGAGAGCAGCACAGGTACATGCTCTGACAGGAGTTTGTACACTCTTCACCCTGAGCTGCTTTTCAGAGAGGCTACACGAGCTGAATGTATCATTTCTCCTGCCTCTACGGGTCACTTCCAGCTCTGTCTTTCTATGCCCTCCTGGAACAGAGCAATCAGTCATTTGTGCTATGTAAAACATATTCCCCAAGAACAGGGCTGGCAAGAGCTCATCTGTAGGCACTACCTTTCAAGAAGAGATGGCCAACAGAGGGGCACAATAGGATTGACCAAGAAGCAAGGGTGGGGAGGCAGGGAGGAAGATATGCTTATTTCTTGGACTGGTTTTAAATCTAGAGAAGATGAAGCAGACCTGTAGAAATCACTGTTACTCTGCAGTAAAAGACAGTGGGAGAGGTACTGACTGTATCTGTAGGCAAAATTTCCCTTCCTCTTTCATAAGGAATGGCTAGAAAATGGTCACTACTCCATTTTATTAAGTACCTACTTTAAATACCACTTCTAACAGAAAGAATAACAGAATAAATAACAGCCAGGTAAAATGACTGCTGGTGATGAGAATCTGCTTTCCTGCAATTGAGGAATCGCACGTGGCAACAAAGTAATTCAATGTGGGGGTGTTTTTTTTCAGCTGGCACTTTCTGTTGTTTGCATACTTCTAGTAAGATTTGCAGAAGATTGTGGGACACAACAAGATATGACAGCTGCTCTAATTTCTTGTCAAATTCCATTTTCACCTGCAATAAAAGACAAATGGGAGAAAAGCAATGACGGGTACCCTCCTCGCCACATGAGGAGGGGGAGAAAAACTGCATACACAAGTCATCCATTAGTTTAATACAAAAGAGATTATGGAAGCAGCAGTCACTCAAGAGCAAAGGGATAAGTGATGCTCTTGCTAGCCATTACGCTAATGGTGAGAGCGAGGGAATGCCTGCCTAATTGCTAGAGAGTAGGTTGAAAACTCTGGGGATCCAGACAGCACAGAGGACACAGGAGAAACTGCTCAGCCCTAGCACAGGGATGACTTCTGACTTACAAAATCATATATGTTATTATAGACATCAGACCCATCCTTGCAGCCTTTATCTGTTACATGTCATTCCCTGGTTTATTCAAGACCCTGGTGAGTCAAATGCATTCCAAAAGCATTGCCTGGGGGATTAAAGGATGAAGTGTTAGGTTCCCTAAATTCCTTCCTCAGTTCAGGTGCTCTTTCCGAAGAGTTTCCCACTTCAATCCTCAGCTGTGAATCAGGGAACAACCCTCACCTTTAGAGGCAAGAGCAGAACATAGATGCACTCGCCCCCAGTGAACAGCTCTGGATTGTGCAAAACCTGTCACACCAAAGAAGTGAGCTGCTTCCTTTTCATGCCTCTAGTAGACCTAGGGCACCATAAGCCCAAGAAAAAGCTTTTGGTGCTTTCTTAATATCTCCCATTACATGCAGGTCTCCACTCCTTGGTTGACCTTCTGCCAACCAGTCAACTGCCTTTGCACCTTCTGTGTTCAGTCAGTGCAAACCTGCTTCTGGCCAAGATACACAAATAATTAACCCCATCAATGCAAAGCAACATAAATCTGCTGAAATCTCAATGAACTTAGGTACTCCAGCCCAGCTACAACTTCTCATAAGGCTTGCATGCCTACTGAATAGCACTCTTCAACTGGCGCCGTGCACTTGACAACAGCTCCCTTTCAGCCAGTGAAGGCTGGAAACAGTTGGCATCTCTGAACTGAAGGCAACTCATTACTATGAAGTTTAAGCAAAGCGTGAGCAGACCCAGGCATGGCCAAGTGCCACAATCAGCCCTGAGACCCAGAACTCACAAGCCATTTCACAGACTAGATGTGCTCCCTTCAGTACTGAATTTAAGATGACCTTAATCAATCAGGTAATTAAGCATTCCTTTAAGCCGCTCAGTTGAGTATCACATCTCAAACTCTTACTCATGGGCAAACACTACTAAAATTTCTCCCTCATCTATTGGCTTTTTGGCAGTACACAATGGGTCACTCTTAATGCAATTTCTTTTCTTAATTAAATCTTCCCTGAGGTATCATCACAGGGTATTATTTCCCTTCGATTCCTTTATTTAATATTTCAAAGTAGAGACCATCTCACTCTGCTTTCATGGGTTGGAAAGTTTCTCCCTTGATTAACCCTCAGAGAAGATGAGAGGATTCTTAAGTGAATAACATTCATGTTTGTTAAATAAACAACATAGAAAAGGCCATATAACAAGGCTTAGGAGACTGTAAAGGAAAAAGTGAAGCACAGCCAAGTTAATAAAAGAAAAGATTTTTTTCTTGAATTTTATTTCCTCAAGTTTTACAGAGTAGAGTTTGCTTGCATAAAAGAGGAGAAAGACCCCCAAATCAAACTGCCTTCCAGCGGGCTCAGCACTACTGGAAGTCTGAAAATCAATGCTTTTCCTAATCTTCAGAGTCAAGGAAAAGAATTCTCATCTTCCTTCTCCAAAAAATAGATCTCCAACCAGCAGGTACTGAAAGTCTTCAATGTGAAGCCCAGTCCTGTATGAGAAAGTCTCCCAAGCAGAAGCCTTGAACATGCCTACATTGGCAGGGTTTCCAACTCCTGATTTTTCAAAGGCAATGGACAGACATACGGGCTGGCTATGTGATCACCCTTTGTACTTTCCAAACACTACACTGCTCTACATAGTTATATGCTGGTGATTATGAATCAACCATTACTGCTTGTGACGCCTTCCACTGGATGTAATGATATGCAACCCCTCTGTTAAAGCAAAACTAAACTGTCCAGGAAGATGTTTTTAACATATACTTCAATAAAACACTAACATGAACCAGCACTGAAATACCAACCAGCAATTGCAGTTCTTTGTTGCCATATATGGCCCTGAAACAGGCATATAAGGTGAGTTTTACATT
This sequence comes from Laterallus jamaicensis coturniculus, assembly GCA_022605575.1. Classification (NCBI taxonomy): domain Eukaryota; kingdom Metazoa; phylum Chordata; class Aves; order Gruiformes; family Rallidae; genus Laterallus; species Laterallus jamaicensis. Next base: position 3,269,106 of record JAKCOX010000031.1, on the reverse strand, counting down.
GTCCATTTCTGTTTTGATAAAGTTTGCATCCAGGCTCTTTCTCACTAGAGTGTCTTGCTGAAACCTTGAAAATAGTGTTACATGCCTCACAACTTGATTTGTCATCTGTAGAAAAAACCAACTTCCCTCAAAATACAAAATGATCCATCCCAAGCCCCTCTCCCTGCTACACAGGTTATTCCAGCAAGGTGAAGTAAAGATTGCAATAGAAAAGCATAAAAAAGTGACCAAAATGAGAACAGAGCTGTATTTGGTCTGGTAACATCAAAGACTAAAATCAAGACTATGTTCAAGACCTATATATGGGTGGCAAGAGCCAAAAAGAGGAAGGAAATAAAAGAGTCACATACAAGAAACTACACTGGATCCAGATGAGGTAGCAGTGAAACAGAACCACATAGGATGCCTGAGCTGTAACTAGAGATGCAAAATTGTATGTTAGGGTTTGGAGTCTGATGTAAGAATTCATTTAGGAGTTAACACAAAAGAAGTACCTGAAAGAACAGGAGTGCATAGTATAATGGTAGCAGGTTAGGAGATGAAGGGTATTGCAGATAGATAAGTGAATCACAGATATGACATTTCTATGAGGGGTTCACAACCCTGGTAGAAGAGCCTTTAAGGTCTGAAGATTCAGGGTCCACAAGCTGAGTATGGCTAAGCATTCCTGGCAGAGCATGACAAGGGTCTCTGAAAGATTCCCATTTCTATCCATGGACAGCAGCACACTTTCAAGGGAAAAGAAAAGAACTTTCCAACATATAATCAGTTTTCATATATCATACATGGCTACCTACATGCAGCCTTTAAAGACATCAAGCACAGAGATAAGGTTGCTGCAGTTCTTTTGCTTCATCCATGGGCAGACAAAATTTTGACACCTTCAAATTCTACCCCGATGACAGAGGACTTCATGATTAGTTTTGCCTCTGGCTATATGGATACCTGGAGCCAGGGAACTAGTGACACAGGAGGAATTCCCTGCAGCCCTGTCATCCAGCAGAAGGGGTGTCGGGCCAGGGAAAGACCAAAAGGTATCTGCATACACAGGATACAGGGCAAGTGGTAGTAATTAAGTACAAGAAACTGGTCAACTGAACAAAATGAGAAATAGTCTGAGGATAATAATAATAATAATAAAAATCCATTAAGCTTCTCTTTCTTCGTCTTACTTAGGAGATGTCAAAGCTGCTATGTTATCACTGCACAGTGTAGTCTGAACAAGGAACCACTCAGCTGGTGAACAAACACACTGTTGAGTGACCACACTAAGAAAAATGCATTTTCCACATTCATATTTTGACAGAGTAAGCAACAGGAGGGTAGTCTTCAACACACCAGAGCAACCCAAAAATGGTCTTTGCAGGAACAAAGTGCCAAAAGAGTGGAGAAAGAAAAAGCTGTAAGGATAACTGAAACCATCATTTGTTTGTCCACTGCGCTGTCACCTGGTTTGACTGCCACAGGATAAGCAAGGCCAAAGTGGGACATTTCCCTCCTTGAAGAGGAGGCCACTCCTGTTAAGGCCACTTAACAGTAACATGTTTCTGCAGAGAGTTTGCCTTTGTGCTACCCTAAGTAAGGAAACACAACTCTGTCAAGCACAGGCCTTCTTTGCAACCAGAAATAAGATCCGAACACCACTGAAACCAGAGGGCCTAAACAGTAGCCGTATGCTTGGTTTGCACCAGCTTAGCCTAAACATCTTAGAGGCCTGCTACTGAGAGAACAGAGATATTGGCCTCCAATGGCTATACAAAAAGGTTTTTAGGAACTAGAGGCAATGATGAGAGGGGGGAAATTTCCCCCAGCAATATCAGAGCCGGGGTGTGGAGGGGGGGAAGGAGAACCTTGCTAAAATAACATTAGTATCTAAACTGGTAAATTTGAATTAAAAGAGAGAGAGCCAGGACCCCCATTCAAGGTGATATTTTAAAGCCAAAAAGCAAGCGGGGAAGGGAGGGGGGCAGTTCCCTCACTGACGCGCTTTTGTTTTCCAGTACCCAAGAGTTACCAAATCACGAGCTGAAACAGTCTGTGTGGTCTCTGCCCCACATAAATATGCAGTGAATCTTTCCACAATTATTTTAAGCCCTCACAAGCTAAATGCATCCCTAGAGCAAGATCAGTGATCTAAATGAACTCAGCGTAGCAATGAGATGGGCCCCAGGCTTCCAGGAAGTAAATACAATAGTACGACGCTACGACGATGATGCGCGCTGGAGACAGTAGGTAGGTTTTAAGAAAACGGCTGTATGAAGGAGAGTAGGTCAAGTCTCATTTTCTGCACTGTGGGAAATTGAAGCATTTTGAAGTTTTCCTTAAAGCTGGAGCATAACAACAACAACCACCACCTTGCCACACCTCCATCTCTGATCTCTCCCAACTGGATCTGATCATTAAACAAGGCTGCAGGGCTCCAGGTCCTCTGAACGGCTGCCAGCTGCAGTACAAACACATTCTTGTGAGGAACATTTAGATTCTGTTTAAAACAGCAGGGCTTTTTTTTTGACAGAAAACTGTTCCACTGGTAAATTATCATGCAGCTCCACTACTTAATATGCCTCCCCTCCTCCCACACATGCATGCACCAGAGCTACTTGGAGGAGATAATTATGCTGCATGTTTGTAATGCATTGGATTTGCTCCTGCCAGGTCGCCTTGTCTTCTCCAGGAGTGAGAGACTCCAAGGAAAAGAGTCATCAAAACAAAACTGATTGAGATTCACTGTCTGCACATAAATGACATGTATTCCCCAAAAGTACATGCAAAGAAAAATATATATGGATTTCTTTTGTTTTCTGTTAAAGAGGCTTGGTAGCCTCAGGGTGGCTCACATGGCAACAAGTTCATCTCTTCACACAAGCAGCCAGCTATTTGAAAGTGAACATCGTAATTATACCACCAAATAATCTCAATGGACAACTGAAGATGTGCATGGGATTTGCAGGGGTCTCTAGTCTTCAGCAGATAATCCACCTGTGCTGCACAACTCTCAGTAATACTTGTACCTCCAGCTCTTCCCTGTGACTAAGCATTCAGTCAGGCTGCCAAGGGTTTGCTGGAGCTCCTGGACCACACCTGAAGCTGGACTGTGAAGACAAGCCTGGCTGGACAGCACAGCAAGGACGCTAAGCACGCACAGTAAGAGGAACAACATCGCATTCGCTTAGTGGTTTCTCAAGACTGCTCAATATTAACCTTCTCTGGCCTAAAAATGAGATGTTAAGGTTTTTCCTCCAAAGCAATTACAGAAAAATGGTTCTTTATTTGACAGAAGACCTGCTACCTCCAGCAGATGCAGAATTTGCCTCCTGACTTAAGCACAAAAAGGTTTTTATCCCTTTTTAAAAAAAAAAAAACCTGGGGAAAACCTTTACAAGATCTGAGAGGAAGCTAACATTTTTTGATTCATTTATCATGAACTGTGACATCCTCTTAAGTTCCTCTGATGAGCAACCCTCAATTTGCATAGAAGTCCAGCTGAGACCTCTTTTGGCTTCAAAGTCTCCCTCCTGCCCTACTACCTATCACAGGCCATGAACTGAGATTGAGGGAAGCGGTTATGGAAAGACAGTGTTTTTGGCTGAGTGAGTGGTGCACCTGGAAAGCATTTTTCAGCAATCTCTCCTCTACATCTTCTCACTCTTAAACTCAGAAGTGAGACAAACAACTTTCTGAGCTCTGCACCCAGGTCCTCTGAGGCTCGAAGAACCGGCTACCACATATAATCTCCTGCTTATCAAAGCCCTGACTAAATTATATTGTTATCCTATTACCTAGGAATTCTCTGCAAGTCTTTGTTTTTATCATTAGCTACTGGGATTCAACCTAGAAAGCTGCTGCATAAAACAAGCACAACGAACACGCAGATTCCCACCGGACACATCACCAGGGCATGAATAGGCTGCCCAGGGAGGTGGTGGAGTCTCCTTCTCTGGAGATATTCAAGACTTGTCTGGATGCCTATCTGTGTAGTATGAGCTGGGGAGCTGCTTTGGCAGGGGGGTTGGACCCCATGATCTCTCGAGGTCCCTTCCAACCCCTACAACTCTGTGATTCTGTGAATAAATGAGGATCAAGACTGACCATAGATATTTTGGGCCAGATCAAAACAATGGGCTTACACAGAATTTGGGCATTAAAGCTGGAAATGGTACTCAAGGCTACTCAGCCCTGCTTTCAACATACAGGATTCAGGGACCTGCAGTTCTGCACCCGTGCATCCCAGAAACACCAGCCTTGACTTCACACCTGCTAATCTGTATATAAAATACATGAACCAGTTCTCAGCAAAGGAACCCAGGAACTCCCTCTCTAGTCATTAAATCAGAGTTATGCTCCCTCTTGCTCTGTGGATCAATGAATCTTCAAATCTTCTATGGAGAACATAACAACTTTGGCCAGCTGGGTGTAAATCAAGTCACATATGCCCTTAGAGGAGCTCCCTGCCTGTTAGGGCACATACCTGGAAAGCCACCCTTCTAGGTCTGATCTGAATCATGTGCAAGAGAAATAATAACACCCCTCCTGTGAGAGGGCAGCTCCTCCCTCAGTTGCAGGTCCTACCCAACACACAGGTTTTGGAGTACCTGCTTCTGAGGGCCTGCCTCCCTTCAGGCACTGCTAACCAGCTTTGCACCCAAATCAAGGGCACAAATGCACCAAGGGAGCAGAAATGCAGCAAGCTACTTTTGCCTGAAAATAAAACCAAAAATAAATTAAAAAAAAATAATAACATTGAACAAAACCTGGAATTAAAAGCCCTGGAGAGCACAGAGCAGGAACTCTACCGCTGCCTGCACATAAGCCAGTTGCATCCAGCCAATTCAAGCTAATCTGTTATGCCTCTCTTTTTGGTGCAGTGCTGCACAAAACATGGCTACAGTGTTCTGGATACGAGCTAGTAAGCTCACAGAGCGCCATGCAGACTTAGCAGCTTACATCTTCGTTTGCTTAAGGCCTTCATCACTTTTAATTTCAGCATGTGGATGTCCCCTCTCGTGGTCCCACAGGGATTGTTTGGATAGGTAATTGACATTTATCTTTTGGTCCAGGTAGCTAAAGGAGATGAACTGGGTTTTCCAGTGAGCTATTAGAAGGCCATCAAGTAGATTGATCTCCTGTCTGTCTCTCAGAGCTATGACAAGGAGGTCACAAGTCAGCCAAACTACTATTCTCGATGAACCTTCCTGAACTACAAGATGATACAGTGTTAAATTAGTAGACTCCTCCTCTAACATCCTACTCCATGTCTTCGCCTTGCTATGCTAGCCTGACAGCCCATCCCATGCAAACTCTGAGCCTGCTACCACCACTTAGGTACCAGCTTTCCTAAGGTGCACTGTCTTTCTGAAGTCAGCAGGACTCCCCAAGCAAGCAACATCATCCATGCACACACAGAACTGGCAGAATTAGGTTGGGGAAAAATAGGTCATAGCAGGCATATATTTAACTTGGAGCCCAAACCTCAGAATTGTATTTTAGCAACAAATAATTCATACACACGTGCACAAAATCCACATTTAATAAGGGTCAGAAAGGCATTCTGGTATGAACTAGGCAACCAAGGTATTTTGCAGATGCAGAAGCTCGACAAGAAACATTTCTATTCCTACTCCAAGTAGAGGTTTAAGCATACAACCTCTTCCTCGGAACCCTAGATCCATTCTTCTTATGTAATCAAGTAACTTCCTCCTGTATGATCTTTCAGGAAATTTTTTCTTATTCATTTACAAGTAGAGCTGGGCCACTACCCCTATTCCAAGCTTCAGAAAGCCACCTTTGCAGGCAGGTCCAAGCAGACACACAAAGAGAGGAGAGAGGGCACAAGGACAGTCTGCCCCTCTCTAGAAGTTCTGTAGCAACTTCCCTGGGCTTGCGATGGTCTTCCAAGCTGTACAAGACAGTACAGTTGACACCTTGAAGAAGTTACCATGTGACTCCAATAAGCAAATTGAGCATCAGATCTTTAGATCAGATTTCTAGAAGGCCCTGTGTTTCACCCTCCTCTAGGATCCACCTCTAGTCAAACCTCAGCAGCGCAGTTGGCAGGTTGAGCGCAGGGAAGCATCCGAAACATTTTACCACACCTTTGCTACAATTTTGCTTCATTTCAGGCAGCATGATTGCTTGCTTTTTGGCCCTCATGTCCCAAAATTTCACATTCCCTCTCAGCAACAGTAATATCTTTCCAACACCAGATTTGTAAGCTGACCTGAGCACTTCAAGACAGGCACATGCCCTCTCTGCACCTGCTCCTGCTTTAGACACAACTGAGTGCAAAAGACACTGAAGTTTAAGAATTCAAGCACTTACAATTAGGTGATATATGTTTTTAATTACAAATGCCTTAATATAATCACGCAAATACAGACACTAAGGTTTTAGCCTACATCATGCTAATGGGTACAAAGAATTAGTCTGAGTTATTAACCCATGCTTTAATTGCATGAGACAAGATTGCGTGGCCTAGGAAACGCTATCTGCCAAGCAGACAGAATTGGGAAGAACAGTGCTTTGCAGTCACACAGTTCTTGAAGGGTGGGAAAGTCAAAGGGGGAAAGGAGACTATCTATCAATGAGAATGCACGCTGATGTGGAGAGAGAAAGTACCTTTGAAAATCTGCAAAGAGGATGCTTTCGGACTGGCAGTTCTGAGGAGCGTGAAGGAGCAACACAAAGTCAAATTTAGAGGAAGGGTAATGGTTCTACACCAGCATGCAGTTTTTTGACCAACATAAGAAATTGTGTTTTATTCTTTATTGGGAGCTTGGCATGGGTCATTTCTTTCAACACACACAAAACAAAATCCTTAGGGAACATTAAGAGGTAGAAATCAAAAAGAATGTAGCCTAACTTTTACAGACCACCATAGTGATGGGTCTTGGAAAGTTCTACCACAGAACCAGGTGCTTCTGTGTTGGAATCCTTTCCTAGCCTGAGGAGAAGAAAATATAGTTCAGCTCATTAGCCCTTAATACCTGGTCTGGGTAGTAGCTCCTGTGTCTGTTTCTGCTTTAGCCTGCTGCTAGAGCAATGAGAAAGAAACGCCAGTGCTTCATACTGGCAGAGGAAACAGCCAGCTTCCCTGTGTTACACAGCAATGTAAAAGACAAAAATTTTAAAAAACCAAACCACAAAAGGCCAGACAGCACTGCCCTGAATCAAGCAAAGTTCCCAATACCTTCAGGAGAAGCACTATTCGTTTTTAGACCAAAGAGTTTGACTCAACAATACCTCATCTCAGCATCAGGTCTCTACTGTGACTCAGGGTACGTCTGTAGTATTTCTGAATTGTGGTATTTGACCTCACACTGACTACACTTGGAGAGCACGGTGCAGTCAAATTAAGCAACTTAAAAGTTTGTGAAAAGGCTTCTCTCCTAATCTCCACATAGCTTCCACAGGCCTGTAACCAAGGCAGCAGACAACTTAATGGCTAATGGGCCTTTCATGAATCTTGAACAGCATCATCTTAGAAATGTGTGTTCTGACTCCAAGACTAAACATTTCATCTATTTTTCCCTCCTTTTCACATTAAGCATATAGCAACTAAACCTTACTATTTAAATTAAGATGTTGCTTCAGAGTAAATCTGTTGTCATCTTTGTCTTCTATAGGCAACCATGCACAGTTGCTCACAAAACCTGCATATTTTTCTATTAAAAATCTTAAGGTGTCTACCATAGCATTATTTTTAAACACATCATTAAAGGCACTTGACAAGTAACCCAACACTTAATGGATGTTCTGCACTAGAATGTGAATTCTAAGTTTCCTGAGGCTGCATTAAGACATAGGCACAAGACAGTATCTCCTACTATCAGCCTTGACAAGGGCCAGATTTCAAAGGAAATCATCTAGCTGCCCAGGGATTGGCTTGGGACATCAGATAATCCCATCCATCTCATTAGTTTGTCAAGCACTTTTAAGTGTAGCCACAGATGCAGGTGGCCCCCCACAAATTATTTGTGTCCAGCTGGAAGGACAAATGCACTTCAGATGGTTCAGGAAGGACCCTCCAACAGGAATCCACTTCACAAGCAAAGCTGGATTATCCCCAACAACGTACATTTTGCCAAAGAGAGAGGCTTTGGCAGAGCAGTGCATTTTGGGGAGGAAGAGGACTCACAGCAACGGCTCAGATCCAGAGAACAGCTCCTTGACCCATCTCCTCCATACCACCAGCACCCAGGTTCACCAGCATACAGTAAAGAACAAATTGTTTGTCCACCTCATCAAGCAAACCCCCTCTCTTGCTCTTTTCTCCCCCTTTGGGAAAGCAGACAATTTCCTGCTCCACCTCTTCTGCTTACACACGTTTGGGAGGAGTATCCATCAGTTTTCCCCTCTGCAAAAAAGTATGCAGTGCATAGCACAACGTGAGATCTTTGCAAGCTCATAGGATGCCATCCTCAATTTTACATGGAGACGTGTGAAAGCAGTTTGTTGGCACCAGAAGAAGAGCACACTCCTTTCTCTAAAACAATAGGCCTGCTGAACCACACATTTCAGGACCTGAGAAACCTGATTTGATAATTGAAGGTGCACATGGCACACATTTTCCTGTGGTTTGGAAAAATTAAGTATACCATGTGACAGATTTCAGTCTTGCTGCTCAAGAGCTCATTAACAAAACTACTTTAAAAGGTGCTAATAGAAACAAATGCCTTTAACATCACAGACCTCCCAGATGACTCCTGCTATGGAGATGGATGACAAATCACTGTCAGTCATCTTTAAATTCCATATTGACTACATTGAAGCAATTACCCATTTATTTTTAGAGCATGTTCCATTTTAAACAAGTGATTCAGTTCAAGAGACATTCCACACTGCATCACTATTTCATGGGTTAACTACACTCAAATTTAAATGCATTTCAATTCTGGGACAAACACTTGCCTTTTCTTTTTTTGCTTTTTTTTCCCTTTCCCTTTTGCCTCTAGACATTGGTTAGGACTTTTAATCTGGTCTTCAAAACCAAACAAATGTTGGTGTTCTACAAGCATCTGCAGAGAAACACAAAAATACCCGGAAAGTGTGAAAAAGCAAGTCTGTTTTGCTAAATGCATAAAAGGAAACCTCAGCTGAGGTCTCAGTAATAGCCTTCCCCACTGCTCTCTCCCACAGACCTTCTGCTCCGCAGGAAGGGAACTGCTGCCTGCACCGCTGCTGCTGCGGCCTCAAAGAACTTTGCACTACAATGGAGCGCGGCGATTCCCCGGGGAGCACCCACTGAGATTTACTTCCTTATTTCAAAGAAGAGCATCAGGGTTCCCCCCTTTTATTAAGGTCTGAAAGCAACAGCTTGCTACATCGCCCCCCCCTCCCAGCACCCAAGCTATCACAGGGTTTATCTGCATTGTAGGCAACGTTCTGGACAGAAGGATGCAGGGCTGGGATCAAGCTTAGGCTGCTCTGAACTCATGGAAAAGGAGGGTGAGATGATAAAGTGGAGAGTTAAGGAAGGAGAATCTCTAGAAGCTGAGGTTTTTCTTGCTGCTGCAGAAGAGGAGGACAGGAGCTGCAACAGACACTGCAGCAGGGGAATCCCGCTTCAGGCTCAGCTGCTGCCCTCAACCCAACTCCTCCCTCTTTCCAAAGCAATTGCAGGCTGCAGGGCTATAGCCAACCTCTCCTCTCCACCACGCAGTCTACTGCCCATGACAACAGCGTATTTCACCATTGGCTTGAACCAGTCTTACTGGTCCATGCTCTGTTGAACCCACAAACATGTGAGATGAGGACACCATCTTGCCAAGAGACAGTCCCAGCATCTCCTGGGGAGACCTGCTTGGAGAACCTAAACCTCCTACTTCTAGAGCTGACGATGGGATACCCTAGCCATAGCATAGCTGATCAAAAGAGTCCACTACTGACTCACGAGCCCATTATATAGCTACCTAGCCACCATTCATTAACTGTAACAAAAATTACCCCGGGCTCCCTACATCAAAGAACCTTGCCATTTCTTCTTAATTAATTCTAAGCATCTTACTGCCCTCAAATCTCAGCTGGAAAACATCAACTGGAGTAGGTGGCATCCCCACCTGCCCTTTGCTGCTAGCTGTATTTTTATTTTTTCTGTGTTGTATGGCCCCCACCCTCCTGAGATTATCCCCAGTGCTGATGTGTTTTAGGACAAATGCACATGTACGTAAGATCTAGCCTGTTTTAGGCTTCATTAGAATTAACATTCATGATGTCCAAGGCCAACAGAAATTGATTTCTAAAGAATTAAACCATATCCCTGCAGCATTTCCCACTAGGCCATTGCAGAATCACAACAGCACATGAAATGTTAGAAGAGAAATGGGTAAAAAAAAAAAAAAGTGCCTTAAACAGAAGCAAAACTGACTCATCTCCTTATTGCCAAAACGGAGAGAGGCGCTGAGCGTAAACAAACAACAGACATCCTGAAGGAAAGGGGGCGTCACGACTCCTCTCCATGCTCATACCCAGATACACAGACCGGGACGCGCAGGACCCTCCTCCAGCTACTATCACAAGCTGATCCGAGGGAGACAGCTGACTCTTACAGCCACATTCCCGGCAGCGCGGGTACCACCAGAGACCGGTGACATCCAGCACGCTGGTGGTTCCTAGTTACATACGCTGAGAAGCTGTGACAGCTGCAGGTATGAGCTGCTCGTGGAAGGCATGCGGATGTGTGGATACACGGTACTTTGGCTTGGACTGGTAAGCATCCCTTCTATAGAACGGGAAGGAGAGCGGGGCAGAGCTCTTTTCCCTATCTACAGGGGCCCACAAAGAATGCAGCCTATGCATGCTGAAGCCAGACCTTGGGGGTACCCCTAAACTGGGAGGAAACCAAGAAGGTAAAGCTTAGGACTAGAGAGACACTTAGAACTAAAGGAAAGTCATTGTGAAGACAAGTTAAATTCTTCTGCAAAGTCCATCATCCCAAACCAAGATACCTTGGAGTAATTGCTCTTTTTTTATTACTAAAAGCCCTTCTAGTTGACCTTTGCAACATGCTTAACTGGGGACGGGGCGGGGGGAAGGTTGTCTTGCAGGACTTTTTTAAAAAAAACATCTTTCAGAATTGAAAACACAGAGGCAACCTTCTTGACTGCATCCACAAGCCACATTTTCAACTACTTTACAAAACAGGTAACCCAAACTCTGCTAGAACAGGTCCTGGTCCAACACCAACACCATTGCTCTCACAACTTGAATTCCTCCCACTATGCCATAATCACACCTCCTGAAGCATTTCAAAGAGTAGCTAAGAAGTTAAATCCCACTTCCACTATTTATTCAGGTAATTGCATTGTTTGTAAGAAGACCTCTGGAAAGGAGGCAAGGAGAAGGATTCAGCACTACCTCGAATGAATGCTGCTTAGCATCAGACACAGCACATGCAGAACTCCATGAGAGTTCACGGGGAATAACTCATGATCGCAAAGAATAGCTACATCATGTGCCACGTACGTGAAACACAAAGCCACAGAAAGATGCACTTTAGTAACAAGTCTTAGCCAGCTATTTATTGGAATACAATAAATACTATGTTGCTTATTAGAATGCATTTAAAATACCAAGCATATGGATTCTGGATCAATTGTTTGGGATGTCCTGAGCACACGTACAGTTTGCTTTCAAATAAATCACTGTCACATTCAGATATTGGTAGTTCCTGATAAAGTCACTGAGTGCATCAGTTCGTGCTCTGGCCTACTCTGGTTTCAAACCAGTAGCCTGACAAGAGCGAGCTGATTGATACTAAAAAGGTTGAGAGCCCAAAGCTCAGGCTACATTAATCAGCAGCACATTAGGGTATGTATTACATGAGCGATAGGACATGCCATCCACCACTGACTCGCGCGCCACTTGCTCCTCACAAGCACTGGCCATCTGACCAGTCTTTGTTCTGAGCTAACTCCCCACTCACCCTCCTCAAACAAACAAGTAAACAGACCCAGCATTTCCTCCGTAAGGACAGATACTCTTCCTCCTCCCTCCTGTCCCCCCCCCCCATACGAGACTGAGGCTGCATCGACAGGATGAGTGTTGAGTGTTGACTAAGCGCGCGCTGCTTTTTACATCCACTCTGGGTTCCAGGCATGAAAATCAACATTGCACCTGGGTTGTCCAAGTGTGGGTGTGTTTCAGAGACAGGCAGAAGTGGAGAGAGCAGCCAGGACACATACCATACTCCGCTCCTTCATGAAACACACGTACTATGCAGAGGAATGATAATCCCTTCTTAGTGGAAAATCCAAATTTTCAAAATGAATCCCCAAGCTAAAATGAATTACCGTAATAGCTGCAATCCTCGCACGAGCGCTAATCGCAACGGCGCAGCTGACCACCTGCTACGGGGCACCGCTGGCACGGCGGCACCCTGCCCCTAAGCTGCTGCTGCGTTCAGACAGGGCTAGGTGCACCCCCCCCACACACACACACACACCCAAAAATAAGACAGTAGGGCTGGTAAATAGGTGGACAGGAGCACAGCCTGCCTGGCTGTTGTGTAGCCCCGCTGAGTGCGCTTCTGCTGAGTGCAGCATTAAAAAAAAAAAAAAAAAAAAAAAAAAAAAAAGCACTACTGCAGCTCCAAACAGCAGGATGCAAAAACCTAAACCCAGGCCAAGTCATTTCTTCTGCAACTACAGGGAAACACACACGGGAAACGGTGCAGGAGACGGCAAAATGAATTGTGTGAGCCTGTGTCAGTACAAACCCATTATATATTCCGGCTGCAAAATGAGGGGGGGGAAAAAAGCAGCATTTGACAATGCTACAGGCTAGGGCAATGTTCACAACATACTTATAATAAGTTATTTTGCTTAATTGCTAAGGGGGGAAATGCAGTTACATAATAACACAAGGTAATAACCAAAATACGAAGTCACAAGGTTGGCTTACAGCACCCGAGCAGGGGGGGAAAAAGGCAGTTTATGCTTTAAATTTTGCTGCATTGTCAAGCAGCCAAGAACCAAATCTGGGGGCTTCTTCTCTAACAGAGAAGGGATGGAACCACGGAAAATTCAGCGCGGGACTCTTCATCACCGCCTGCGCGCACCCACATCCCCGAATGATGTCAGTCCCCGCCAGCACGTCGCTCATCGTAATTCTACACTATTTGCTCACTAGTGAAATTCAGCCGACAGGCCGACGGCGAAACCCGTAACCCACCACGGCCCGGAGGCTCCCCGGAGAGCAACCGGGGTAGGGGGCGGGGGTCCCCACTGCCCCACGGACCGGCCGGCTCCGAGGCACAAAGACGGGCACCCGCGCAGCCGGGCACGGATGACAGCGCACACCCACGACCCGCCACCGCATCTCGCCGGCCGGGCGGGGGGCTGCCAGCCCCGGGAAGGCCCTTTCCCGGCGGCGAGGCCGCTGACAGCCCCATCCTGCTCGCACTTCGCCGCCGGGAGGCAACGCCGACCCCCACCCAGTCCCCACCACCCTCACCCGGGGCCGGGCGGCAGCAGCCCCTCGTACCTGGACAATGCCGGCCTGGGCACAGCTCATGCTCCCCCGGCGAGGGCAGGTATCACATCCCACACGTGCGGCTCGGGGCTCGCCGCCTGTCAGCCGACAGGGAGGAAGGGAGGAAGACGGGGTGCCGGCGTGTCAGCCCCCGCCGAGCCGCACCATAGTCCAGCACCGGCTGATACGCCCGCAACGCTGCCGCGCTCCCTCCTCCTCCTCCTCCTCCTCCTCCTCCGCCCCGCCAGCCTCCTCCCACCCCGCCGCCTGTCGCTGGGTACCGACCGCCTGGAGCCACCCACACGCCGCGGCGGGCGCCCGGCAGCGCCGCCCGGCCCGGCCCGCCCCTCAGCGCGCCGCCTCACGCCCGGCCCCCGCCTCCCGCCCGGCACTGCACGCCGGCGTCCCAGGCCACCTGGGGACGGGGCGGTCACCGCCGGCAGCCCGCCCGGCCCCTCAGCCCCTGGGCTTCCGCGTCGCCCTCGCCGTGCTCCTGCCCGGCGGGCGCGATGCTGCCAATCCGGGGGTCGTCCGACTCCCCCTCCACCCGCAGTCCCCGGGCTCTCCTCATCTGATCTCTGAGGGACGCCGCTGCACGTAATCCCGCTCCCCAGCCTCCCGCAGGTGCCCCAACGTGGCAGGTACCCTGCCGCACAACGAGGCAAAGAAAATAGCCCGTTTTCCTTGTTGCCCCTTCACTCGGTCCTGCGGCACCCCTCCCCTCCCGCCAGCCCCCGACCGTGCCATAGTCTCTGGGGTGATCCTTAATGCCTTCCCCACACACACACACTCAGGCTGAGAGGAGCTCGGGAAGCACTGCCGCCTAGGAGCCGTACCTCCAGCCCCGGGCAGCACGCACCCCTCAACACCCTGATCTCCAGTGGTCTCTCTCCTCCTCACCACCCGGCCTGCGCTTTGGGAACGGCACCCCTGGAGAAAGCAAGCCGCAGTACCACAGCAGGGGAGAGGGCGAGGTTCAATACGCAGTTCGGGATCTAGGCAGAGGTGCTGTATACCCATGTCGCCCCCAGATCTTCCGTGTGTCCTGTCCCTGCGCCAATCTGCTCACCAAAACCAGCCCAGGAGTGCTACTGGGGATGCAGGGAGCGGCAGCTTCCACCAGCAACGTGTTGTCTTCGCACCTACCGGTGAAAAGGGCTGAAGACCCTGGGAGAGGGAACTACAGTTCTCTACAGAACTACCCTGTAGAGGTCTTCTTGCTCCTCCATCTCATTTTTAGATACAGGGTGGCTTTAGATAATAGGGAACTTTTGAACCATCCTATTGGAGTGGATTTTTTTCCACTCTCTGCCACTAAATACATCTTTTTTTTTTTCTTTAATAGCCTTCTAGATCTTAGCAAAGACATGTTGATAAAAACCCACAAATACACCCAGTGACATATCACAATTGAAGATGAGTTTGTCCTTAAAACCTTCTTTGCATCCTCCACTCATATAAATTTCCTTGGAACCAACAATTTACTGTGCTTGGGATCAGTGCAAGTAGCATGTTTTCTTCTAATTTTTTTTTTTTTTAACCAATGTGTTCTGAAATATTTTTGGAGACAGTGGCCTCTAATTTCCACTCGATCATCTCATTTCCTTTCTTAAAGAGGTGAAACAAGAGGAATTAAAACTTAGCACCAGCAGAAACCTCAGAAGAAAAATCAAATTGAATTTGGAAAGGAGAACGGCTTGGTGTTTTATTACATTAGTGGAAGGCAGAAAACATCTACAGTCAGAATTACTGGCACACGAGACCAGTGAGTGGGCAGTTCCCTGCACAGAGTAGGAAGAAGAGAAGGTCTATCACAAGTGCACAGCAGCTCTTCCCCAGGAGAAAGGCAGATCAAAATATCTATCATGAAGGCCACACAAGCAAATTAATGTGCGTCTCGGGGCAATGTGCGAGCACACTCTTCTGCAGGTGTTGGAGACATTCAGTTGATGTTTGGGCAAGCACACTGTCTCTCCTCATATGGTGAGGCCATCCACTGATCATGGATGACAGTAGATCATGCGAGCAAATGCCTATCGGTGCCTCCAGCCAGACACTCACCTCCTTGCTTTGAAGCTGTATATCAATTCTTACACTGAAACAGTTCATGGGAGCAAAGTGCTTTTGCCCTCGTGCTTTGAAAGCCTAAAGATGAGGGGGTCAGAGGCATAGAAAGATCACAGAATCACAGAACATTAGGAGTTGGAAGGGACTTCAAAAGATCATCTAATCCAACCCTTCTGCCAGAGAAGAAACTAAATCACACAGGAATGGATCCAGGTGGGTTTTGAATGTCTCTAGAAAAGGGGACTCCACAACCTCTTTGAGCAGCCTGTTCCAGTGCTCTGTCACCCTCATAGTGAAGAAGTTCCTCCTTTATGATGAAGTAGTTTGTCCAAAGGTCACACTGCAAGTTGCTGGAAGAGAGCAGAGAACTGACCCAAGCGTCCTCACTCCTGATTCATTGCTCCCTCTGACCATTTCCCCCATCTCCTTCTGCTCATGTGAGTTTCTGGTATAATTCTACATTATGTATTAATCTCAAACGTGCATCTCATCTTCAGAGGTGGATGCATATGCTCACTCTATCAAAGACATCAAGTTAGCTAAACCAGGGAAAATTAGTAAATGCACATGCTCTAAAAACCAGTCTGAATCCAGCAACTCCAAATCCAAGCTTGATTCTGAGTCATAGAGGCAGCTTAACATTACAGGTGTGCAAGGAGGAGCCAAGACCCTCACCAGCACTTCTCAGGGCCATGAGAATTAAAAGCACAAGACCTTGCCATGCTCTGTGGACCTGAGGAGAGGAAACCCTTTAAGGATGATTAGGTATATACTTCCCTCTTCATGAGCTACCACCCCAGCTTTCCTTTTGGACCAAAAAAACCCCTGAAATATCCTACAGGGTAAGTTGAAAATTGTCCCCTGCTGGAATTTGAGTAGAAGCAGTGAGATAAAAGTTAAGATGAAGAGGAGAAACACATACCTCCAGTGGCTGTACACTCAAATGTTGAGCAGAAGATGAATGTGGCCACTGATTCAGAAAATGAAGAGGACATTTAGCCCTCCTGTTCCTCAAAAGAAGAAAATGATACACATTGGAAGTGGTTTCCATTGTAACTTTGCATTTTACTGAAGAGGAGGGGAGTTGCATAATGCATAAGGAGCTTTAAAATTAGACTAAACTTTAGCAGTTCAGATGTTTAAGTATTTTATAAACAAACCTCTTAAATTTATATGCCTACCTATTATATACTCCCTAACCTCCCACTGACTAAGCAAACCAGCACGTTTTACTGTCCCACAGGGTATCTTTTCAGCCATAAACTAAGGTATACTAAGGCAGGACAGGTCTGCAAACGGCATAGGGTGAAGATGATTTGGGCAGCCAGTGACCAAGAGTCTTTTGCAAGGAATTTCAGCAGCCAAAAAACACTCCTGCAAAAGCAGGAAATGTGAGCAAGAAAAACATGGCTTGTGGAAGGTGGGAAAAGCAAGGTGAAGCAACTGTATCTTTCCTAACCAAGTATTTCTGCCCACCCCTGGGAAATTGTAGCCATTCTTACATGTGTCAGGTACATCTTCACCTGGAAAAACAGACTAATATAGTGGTTGTAGGGTTACAGCCAGTGAAAAAACACTGATGTCCTTCCCTGCAAGTCTCTTGACTTGAGCTGCTCTGGGTGATGATGGAAGGACTGAGTAAAGGGTCTCACAGGGTTTACTCATATTTTGCAGTTGTAGGGGGCCAGGTGGAAACAGACCAAACTTCCCCCAAAAGAGCTTTATTGAAAGAAGAAATAGGCAGCTTCTAAATCCATTACTAAGCACGCTCCTGCCTTAAAGCTGTATAAAACCTGTGAGTAACTTCAAGCAGCTTAAGCTTTATGTTGCCCTTTTAATCTGTCAAACACAGCAGCGCAGCCATTATCCTGCCACCAGCCCTGGGTGCCCATTGTACAAGTAAAGACTGGATGACTGATAAATAGAAATCCACCACCTTGGCAGGACTGGCTGGAGACTCTGTGCTCTGAGGGCTGTTTAGCAGTTTAGGTGTACGTATCTTAAGTTTTTATGCTGGATTCATCTCCAGCTGAGCTAGGTGTCACGTAAGATTTTACCAAGAAACACAATTTTTTTGCCTAATAATGAGACTGTCACTCTGATGACATGGGACAGCATGTCTAGATGCTAGACTCATTTATGTGCAAGTAATATTCTCATACCTGGCTCACGTGGCTTCTGATTTTGGATTATTCACTCTGTTGGGACTCAGAACTCTATTACTGACTTTGACACACACAGACTGTCGTTAAAAAGGCACTTGGCTGATGCTGCCTAATGTCTTTTACTATTTTTTGCCTTACACAGATGGGATTGCTCATATCTCAGCTGCAAGCTATGCTTTTGCATAACAGTAGGTATGTGTCTAATGTAGGTGCTAGGACTTCAGGCTCTGCTTTCTTTAAGCAGCTCTTGGGCAAAAGCTGCCTTTTCCTTAGGCACTATATGCTTCCTTCCCAGCAGCCCAGATCTGAACATTTAGGGACATTCCTGGAATACACTGAGCAAGGATTATAATGGAGGGAATGACAGGGGACAGACCCGGGAGTGATTTCTGCCCTAGCAGGATGCAACCCCTAGAGCTACCAACCCTCTCCCGTGCAGGAGCGGGCAGCATGCAACGCAACAGCCCAGACTCCATCCCTGTCCATCCTGGGTGTACAGAGCAGTTTCTTTACACAGGTACTGAATTACTGGAGCACAAACTCGACTTGATCAAAAGAATTCCAGCCCTTCAGCTGCAATCATTTGCATGGCCTGATTTTTGCAGTTTCCCCTAATTGTTTTACATGTAGGTATGCATTGGTTTGACATTTTTTTCCCCCTGTTAAGTTCATTTTCTTCTACCTTGATTCTCTTTCTGGAGCAAATGCTAACCAGCTTCAAAATAGGATGTTGAACATTAGCATCCCAGGCAGAAGAGATGCACAGTGATTATGAAACATTATTCTACATGGGCAAACATGCTGCATATTTTCTCCTGCATAAAGCCTATGATAATCCTACCAAGAGACCAACTATTTTTACAGCTAAGGCTCCACTTAAAGAAAAAAGGCAAATCAAAAAGCATGTTCAATGGCGCAAATTTTGGGCCCATGTCATATCTCAACAAGTTGTTCTATCAGTAATGAAATAATTTAGATGAGTATCCCTGTAGCTCCTTTGAGATGTCTGGTAAACTGTGAGTTCACATCACAGCTTTTCCTCCTACACCAGTAAAGAGGGAGTGGGAATACAGGTTATCAGGGTCTCTTCCCTACCTGGCTGTCACCAAACTCATAAGAACCTGGTATATTTGAGACTTCCCATCTAGTGTGCAGAAGGGCCTCAACCAGTTTAAAGATTACATGGATTACACATAGTCAGATACTCAAAGTTATGATGCAAGTCTTATTTTCTTAGGAATCCATGCTGAAAGAGGGGAATAATGGTCTCACTGACTGGGAAAAAAAGCCAGCTCAGTACAGCATAACTGCAACAATGAAGTCAGGAGAGAACAGGAGACCCCTGGAGAGTCACAGCACCAGACTGATTTGGCTTAATTAGCATATATTTAGTGTTAATCTCAATTGGAGACCTCCTCTAAAGGGGCAAAGTGAGTAAATCTCTAGTTACAGGAATCTGTTTTGAAGGTACTCCCCCAACAGGAATAAATCTGATGAAGACTGACCACGCTCACCTTTTGCACAGGCAGCGCTGCCTCATTACTGACCGGACAGCTACTCATGTGCTGAGACACACACGCTAACACTGTGCTAAAGCACAGCCAGACACACACACACTGTGCTAAAGCAGAGCCACACACACACACTAACACTGTGCTAAAGCAGAGCCAGAGAGAGGTTTTTCTACTCTCGATGAAGGTGGTATTCAAAAGGGATGAATCAATCCGTAATGAAAGGGAATGATTCTGGTTTTGCTCTGCACCCAATTCCTGATCTGGTGGTCCCACCCCCTCTTGCCAAAGCTTTCATCTGATCCTTGGGTACCCGCTGCTTTGCTGGGTTAATTTTCTACTAACTGAACTGGAGTCAGACCAATACCTCCCATTGGTACATTGGAGAGAGAGGAGAAATCACTTGGACAGCAAGAGGGGAAAAAAAAAGAAAATATTCCCTTTTATGGGGGCAATTAAGCCTGTTGGATTGGTTCAGGCTTCTCAGGAGATCTCTTCCAGACTGAACTGGAAGAAGATCAAGCCCAAGACAAGCAGGGGTATTCCACTTAACTTCTAAAAGCATACCAAGCCAAAATCACTGCGTACTCAGTAGGGTGGTGAAGATGAGATTGTTGTTGCCTGCATCCAGGCCTTAGTAATTTATTTTTTTTTAAATGCCAAATGCTCTATTGTTTTGGCCTCCCTCTCAAAGGTTCCCAGACAAATCATTAGTAATACACATTTTTCTCAACACTGGACCACCACTGATTAGTAGCAGGCCTGTTTTAACTAGGTTGGAGGGAGTAGAGGTGCTCATCGTCCACACTCATTTGGCTGATAAGCAGTTCAATAGTAACAGCGGGCCGAATTAACAGATGAAGGCAGATGGGTTTATGGAGTAGGGAGGGACTGGGAGAGAGGTTACATTGAGAGAGCAGAAGGATTGGAAAAAGATCAACCAAAAAAGGGCCAGCATGTTAGGCCATATGTCTCTTCCAAACATTTTTTCTGCTCTTGTTGTTTGATTGTCACAGTGCTTCATAATTATCTGTTGTTTTGTTCTGAGATTTCCAGGGTTTGTGTTTGCAGCCGGTGCTTCCCCAGAGGCTGAGCGAGCCACGCCACACACGCCATTTTGTGTGGGGTGAAGACCTTTGCTCTTTTTACAAATGTCACGATAACAGGAGTCCTGCTATGCTAAGCACAGATCCACAGCCACCCTGGGTAGTTCTGCAGTGTCTGATCCACCTCCCCATGCAAATACAGTTGGAGATAAGTCTGGCACGAGTTCAGTTGCCACTGTCTTCCCTCATCTGTCAATCTATCCTACTAATAAAAGGAAAAAGTGGATCTGCACTTAAATAGCATATCCCTTCCAATTGCAGCCAAAAGAACCTATTATGAAATATCTTAATCACTCAGGACAGATGTCCTGAGCTTATACGCAGCCCTCTGCCACATTTCTGACAGGCTTTGATTGATATCAACCATGCCAGGTTTAAACTTCAGTGGCCAGTAATGAAACACCAGCTTGAGTCCCTAACCCTAAAGCTGGCAACATTAAAGCAAGCCATCTGGTACTCAAAGGCCTATTTTTTTCCACACCTAAAACCATACAGATTTTCATAATAAATTGTTACTCTATTGAATAGGAGAAAAGGACAACAGGAAGACAAAAGCAGTAGGATGCAATACCTCTCCCATAGTTGCATTATAATTGTTTGCAGCCTGGTGTAGCCAGGGTGCACTATCACTCCCTTTTCAGTTTGCAGTCAGCAGGTCTCAGGGCTTTGTCACCTGAGCAGTGGGGTAACAAGCGTTCATCCAAGATGTGGCCAGCTCTACAGCCTTGGCTGCTCCTCTTGGCCACAAGTGCTGCCTGCTCTCCTGGATGAGCTCTGTTCCTCCAGCTCTGCTCTTGAACATCTTGCTCTTGCTCTGCCAGCTCTTTTAGCTAATCATGAAGGCTTTGCTTGTAGTTGCTGCTCTTCTCTGTCATCATCTGATCTCCTCTTCCTACTAAGTTCTATGCAGACATAGCAATTGCTTTTAGTCCTCAGCCCACAGACTGACACCTGAAATCATGTAGACAGGCTTTAAACTATGCCACACATCACTGTATATGGCCAGTCACTGAGAAATTATTACTCCATATACCTAATTTGTCTATCTCTGCTTTTAAAATACAAGTGACATGATTGACAGCTCCCAGCTAGGAAGACTGAGGGTCGGATTTACAGGAGTTAGATCTACCAGCTTGCTCTTTGGCATCTCCTAGCTCTACAGAGCACCACTACCTGCTTTTACATACTCATCTAACTTCTGATCTCTAGTTAGAACCAATACATATGAGGAGTTCTTGCCACAGAGAAGTCCCTGAAGTCTTCAAGCGTAACTCCCTTTTTTTTCTAAGTTGCATGAATTACACCAGGGATGTTCATTAGCCCCAGCAAACATTTCAATCTTAAACTTAAAGGTCAGCCTGAAAAAAAAAGCAGTGCTTTCATGCTCAGCGTGAAGTAAAACTAATTCCTTTCCTTTCAGCAGTTTGTCTTAAAAGACATTACCATTAGGCATTAACTGTTGGAAGAAGCTAATGACTAGTAAACACAGCAAAGCTATATGTGTACATAGAACAAACATGTATAACGTACCACTGCACGGTACACAGAGATGAGAGAAACATCAGGTCTATTGGACATGCACAAATGCAGTACGAATCCTGTCTTCTCATGAATACATGTGAAGTAACAGAGAAATTTAGGCCTTGGCAGTTCTGTTGAACTTGAGTTACACCTGGGATTTGCTTCCGGATAATGCTGGGCATCTTTAATCCTATGAGAAAGTCCACATCCATGTCTCCAGTTTATATCTAAGGTAGACTTTAAGAGAAGCTGCTCCTTGCCCAGCAGCTCTACATCCAGCCCAGCATCAGGCAATCGAGCAAGGCTACACATCTGGCTCCCACAGTACTCGTAGAGACTGTTCTCCGTGGGGAATTTAGCAAATGAGCTGTTCATAATGCACCAGCCTTGCATTTCAGCTATATTGTCTCTGCAAAGCTAACAGGAGTAAAAAGCAATAAAACCTGTTTTGACACTGTTAGCAGATGTGACTGACTACACACCATTCTGTTGAGTAAGTAGGAGCTTCACATGTTACATCCTGGAGCTGAGCTATGCTGTTTGAAACAGAAGAAGCACGGACAGAATTATGGACAAGTCACATAGAGCAGCAGTGGCTGAATTCCCTATGTGTTCCACATGTAAAGGAAAAGCATCTAGGCTTGACAGCTGAGCCCTGCAAGTTAGCGCTGGTGGTGTGCCAGTGTCTCTCCAAACTACCCATACACCCACAAAGGGTCACTGGCCACCACAGAGCAATGTAGTAGCCTTTTCTGCTGTGTAGGAGTGGTCTATGCTGCAGTCCCTTCTCCATCCCAGAGTCCACTGTTGTGGAAGTGAGAAGGAAATGGCATTGCAGTGTTTCTTTCTGTAGGACTAATGATAAAGAGGTCTTGCATTTTCCTGGCAAGGTAAGAGTTTTTACAGGAGGGACACGAATAAGAGCCAGGAGCAGGGTCTGAATCCAAGATAAAAATGGCATCTGGTGGGAAAAGGAGACTTGATCCAGAAGTGATATTAGAAGACAATTGACACGTGAGCAGGGAGAATGTTATCAGAGTCACTGAACACCCAGAGCCTGAGTGCATTCATTAAAGGGTTTTCTTGCCTTTCATATCTTCCAGTCTTAAAAGCATTAACCTGCAGCTGAAATGAGCATTATCCCTGCAGGGCCAAACTCAGATATATCACACTGATTTATATCCAGAATAATTCATTACTGAGACCACAATCTGTCCTTAATTATTATGAAAAAGCATCAGTATCAAAGTTCAGCATTATCTTGAGGTACAGAGGTATATACTCTTAATTCCAATGTGAGCATCCATTTTAGTGTTCTTGTGCTTCCCAGCCAAGGAGTAAACTGTTGCTGGTTTTGGTTTTAATATTTGAGATAAGAAATGTTACGGTTACATTACAGCTTGAATGCTTTAAATGCTTTTTTAAAAGTCTAAAAAAATTAATTTCCTCATGATTAATATCTCCCAGACTTTGTACTTCAGAGCAGGGATAAGGAAGTAGCGGAAAAAAGGATGTCTGGCTTTGCTATAATCCAATGATTTTCAATAGACCTTATACACATCTGGCCATGCATGGATTAATGTTGTCTATATAATCAAAGCATTTAAAGAAGAGAGAGGAAATACAGCTTCCAACACAGTTAGCCAGAGCTGCCTGGAGAACATCTATGTAGACCAGGGTTCTTTGTGGACTTCAGGATTCACTCATTTTTGGCACATAACAGAAGTCTCCAGTGTGTAAGGTGGCACATGTGTGTTCTCAGCTGTGCTTTATTACAGCCAGAATTTATCCTGCAACAACTTTTCAGCTATGATCCATTGGTGTAGAGTACTACTCTTCCACATTAATTGTCCTCAGTTTACAGACTCTCATATGCCTTCCTGACAGTGCAAGTTGCCTCTCCAGGAAGCCTGGGGCAGCTAAGAGGAAGACAACTTTCCCAGGTAAATTGCATCCCGCTGGCAGATAGTTGGGTTTTTTTGCCAAGCTGATCAAATGCTAAGTCTGACTGACCTACAGAAAGCTGCAACATCTCTCTTGGAAAATGACTCCTACCAAAAATAACACTCCCTAAAATAAAATTCATAATGCAACATCCCTTTTACTTGTAGAGCTAGCTGAGACACCCTGCCTGATGTTCAGGCACTTCTGGGTAGCGGTGCAAGAGCCTTAGGATAAGAGTTATTTTTTCATATAGCTGCTTTAAATAGTGTGGTGATATTTTTAGTTTTACTGTACCCTTACACTGTTTAAAATTGTATTCCTTTAAAATAGCCTCTGCAGTACCAGGGTTCTATGCTGTGGTCAGAAAATTGAGTTCAACTTCACATTCAGTATTTGCATAAATCTGATGCTTTTTACAAATTATACTCTTGCATCCAATTCTTCTTCTCTCACACTTCTCAATTGATCGAAGTGTTTCTGATAATTTTCAGCTTTTACCCCAAATAAGGTGAATTATGACACCTAATATAGGGTCAAAGCAAGCAAACTAAATAAAATCAGGGATAGATAAAGGGAAAGAAGGATTCTTGCAAAAGAATCCCATACTGATTTTGGCCATTACCAAGCATGAGTAACAGAATTGCTCTTTTTCTGCAGCATCATATTTCGGTCCCGTAGGAAAAGTCACAATTTTGCCCATTGTCAGAATACACTAGACAATATTGCAAGAGGATGACCACAAATGTCTGATGACCGTGCTGCAAGTCCAGATGCTAGGAGTCAGGCCCTGGATCTGCCAGACTTCCCCTATAGTCTTGGGTAAATACTTCAATGTACCTGCTGTGCCTGTTCCTTATGTGTAAAAAGGAAAATATTGCTTTACCCAGGGAAATGTCACCAAGCAATAAACCAGAGTGGATTGTGAGAATGACAGGTCAGATGCATGTTATGAACAGAGAAGATCATGCAACTGTTTGGATAGACAGGACAAAACACAGATTGAAGCGCAGGAAATTGGCATTTTTTAAGGGCCTTAATAAGGTAAACAGTGTAATTTTGTGGGGCAGACCTTGCTTTTCAGGGTCTGAAAATGAACAAGTTATTGCAACCTAAAGCCAAATTTTAGGTCTAATTCTTTGTGATTAAATCTGTGTTGATATAACACAGAAATGGATTATTATATCCTGAAGATTTTCAGTTTCCAGTATTGTTAAGGTAAAAATTGCTTCATGACCTCTCATAATATTTCCAAGCATCTTTAAGAAGACAACAAAGGACAGGCACAAGCTGCAGAATTGTAACTGGAAAATAAGCGATACTGAATTTCTCTGTTCTCCAGTGGCAGACCACTTGTCAGTTAACTGGGTAATTCTGATTTCACTAGCTTAAGTCCTCTTGACTTATTGGATTTATCCTAAATATGCCCACCTGTATTAGAGGACAAGAACAGGTAACGCATAGAAATTCTTCAGGGGAGAGTGAAGGACAGATTGAGCTACCCAATCCCATTTTTTTATTGTAGTGTTTGAGCTCTTTCAATTGGTAAAGCTCTACAAATCTCAAAAACCCCACCTTCAAACCTGGATACAAGCAGGAGAATCCATGATGTAGAGATCTTTACTGTTAAAGTTCCCAGAGTGGTTTTGTATCAGACAGAGTGGGAAACCAGCACAACCACACTAAGTTGGGAATTTAAATAATGCTGGAATTTTACTTTATTCTCTTGGATGTGTTATTGCCAGATGAAGAAGCGGGAACCTTTCAGAAGCACAACCTCCTACAGTAAAGCAACAGATGAGTGGCAGAGCATTTATTCCCTTTGTACTTTGGGGTTTTTTGGGTTGTTTCTTTTTTGTTAGTCATGATGCTGATAGTTCTGCTCAGTGGTGATTTGTGACTATCATGTCTGTGGAAAACACAGCCAGGGAGCATCTGACAAAACAGCTGGCTGGCCAGGTTTTGCTTTCAGACTATTGTCAGCAGATAGGCAAAAGGAACAGACCAAATGGTAACCCCTACATGCGGTGCAGATCATTGCACTTCATGACCCAGTGATGCAGTTTCATAGATCGCTTATGCTTGGGTAAAAGTGCTGAAGTCAACACAGATGAGCTTATTCCCCTTCAATTCAGTCTTTGCAACATGTGCATCCCTCCTGTGTGGACATGGATGTTGCAGTAGTTCCCTTCTTCCTTTAGACATTCTCCTAAGGTTTCCTTGGGAACCTACAAAAGATGTCCAAGGACCCACCCATGGAGGCTTTCCTGATATTCCTCTAAGAGTACAGAAGAAAGTGTTTCTAAAGAGGATAGCTAAAAAATGTGTCAGATTCTTGCCTTCCTTTCCACTGCCGAACTCCTGTCTCTGACACAGGATCCTATGGAATTTCTAATAAAGAAAGTTTTACAGCAATGAGTTAGTAAACCAAGCTGCCAGGGCATGACTGGGACACATCACAACACATTAGCCAAACAGGACACCATAGCTGAGTTATTTCTAGAAGATGACAAGGGGTAAGAGGAAGAAAACCCTGCCAGTACAACCCTGCTCCGTTTCATACAGCACATTCTCAGTAGAAGCCTAACTTATCTGCGTAGCAGGTTTGCCTCTGTGTGTATATAGATTAAAATCTTGTTAGGGTTGGTTATTGCAGAATACATCTACAGATATCTAAAATACTTGAAGTGCTGTTTACTGTACAGGAATTATTTCATGTACATGTACTTCCTAAACAGAGTCGTTCTGTGTAATCCATTGTTGTTGTTACTACCCAATCTGCTGTGTCTAATAATACTTTCCTAATCAGGAAGTGTCCTATTTTATGATTAATCCACAGGAGATATTTGGAAGTGTTTCCTCTGAAGTACATTTTTTTTCTAATCCTTTCTTAGTTTTGGGGTGGGGCTTTTTGTTTAGTTTGGGGTTTGGTTTTGGTTTTTTAAAGCATATCACAGAATAAAGATATGGAAGTGAACAAATTTCAGATTCAGGACTACCTTCTATGAGGCTAATTTTTTCATGTCTTGACAATAATTTTGGGTTATGGCATACATTTTGGATTATGACATCTGATTAATTAAAAAATTGTTTCACAACTTTTAATCCATTAGGAAAACATGTGCTGATAAGGTAGGGAAATTGGAAGTATTTCCTTGTAATTAAACAATTTGAAAACTTTCTTCAGTCCTAAAGAAGATGTCTGTGTTTGGGATAAGCATATTCTTCAATGGCTTAATCTTTAGTTTTAAAAAGCTTTTAAGGGTAGGCAAATACCCAGGTCAGAAGAACAATATCTTAACCTATGCTGTGAAAGTAAAACATAAACCATTGACCTTTTATTTATTATGGATATTTTGCTGATTATCGATCCTCTTTTCTTCATATTTTTCCTTGATTATCTCACATCATGGCTACAAGTGAAATTTCAGTTTCAATAGGCTCGAATTCTCTGTCTTGACATTTCATTTACTAACGAGTTGCAGATCACAGTAGAGGATGCCACTGCCACTTCCTACTTGCATATACATACACTTCTTGTACTTGAGCTGCTCCTCTAAAAAACAGAAATTGAACCAAGCTAGCAGTTGTTAAGAAGAACTGTCCTTGAAATATGGCTATCATGCAAAGTCAATGACAATAGGATAGCTGAGGAAAGAGGAGGTGTGTTATAACAAGAATAGGATGCTGTTCTCCAAAGTTCAGAGCAACTCTTGGCCAAACAAGAATATCATTTTAAGCAATCCTTGTTATTACTGACTCAAGAACCACACCATTTACCTCAGCGAGGAAAGGTTATTTAGAAAGGAATACAGTATTCATAGTCTTGGGAAAAGATACTGGTAGTTATAGCTGCAGAAGAGCAACTGCCACTGCTCAGACTGCATGAGAAAACATTCAAGTGACCCTATTCACTGCCTGGAAAGCCAGCATACTTTCATAGCAACCTTATGTCGGGTCAAGAAGCAATCCATCAAAAGATAAAAGTACACTGTGAAATACCTAGTGGATGTTACTGCCGTGGAGCCTTCTGACTCAGCAGTGATACATGCCACTGTGTGCACTACCCAGTTTCCCCTAGTATCTTAGCCTCTTAAATGAGTTTGTTGTGAAACACTGAATGAGTGTCACTGACACTCAATTTGAGCAAAATAACAGCTTTGATGTAGTCCTTCATCTAAACTGTTTCCCTCCCGAGCACTGCCTCTGCTGATCCATTCTCTGTAAACAGCAGACACAGTCTGACTGTACCAAGTGGACATTTCCTAGCTGCTGCCTAGGGGAAAAAACACCACATGAAAGTGAGAAATTAGAAGAGTTCTGAAATACAAAAAAATGTTCAGAAATTCATGTGGAAAATAGGGGATGGACTATCAGCACTAAAAGGTATCATCCTTTCAAATACTACATAAAAATGGGGAGCCAAAAGTGGAAGCTGGGATCTTGGTCTAAACCAGTCTTGGGAACCCAATACAGAAAATGTGTGTTGGTCTGTTGTCAGATGCAAGAACACTTTAAATGGCCTCGAATTCTGTGAGGAGCAGCTTTCACACAAACCATACCCAGCTGCACACATGCAGTAGAAAGCAGAGCCCATATAACTACAGGTCACAGTGAATCCCAGGTGCTCTACTGATGATTTCTGACCCCATGGTCAAGGCATGTCCAGATCCATCCAGCTATTTGGTCAATCTGATGTCTGGTGGGACAGGAACAGTAAAAAAAAAACCAAAAAAAGTCATGTCCTTACACAGTTTTCTTGAATTTATACCATAATTAGGAAACATCCCTCTTAGAGGGACTCAAGCAAAAAATTAATCACCACAATTTGACAGCTTTTAATGAGGATGGATACATAGGAACCACCAAATGGGGAAATAGCCTCACACAACAGTATAATTTAATAGTCTTATCTCTTAGTTATTAGACTGACATTTCAGAATGAGAGTTTGGGGTAAGAAGGAATAAAGATGCTTGGGAACACCTGCTATTGCCATCCTGTCAGCTAATGAACTGGGGGTTAGGTTGGACTTTATGACAAGTCAGTCACACAGGGAACATGCATTTTCCTGCCAGGGTGGCACTGGAATAATGCATAGGCAGATGACTTGAGCTCTGCCTACCACACAAGTCTGACTACAGGAAGCGATCATGCTCTGCTATCCTTCAAACCTTCATTACACCGCTGCCTGCCCAATGCTAGTGCAGAAGTAAGATTTTCTAACCACTTAAACCTTCCTGATAGGCTTCTCTTAAGTCTGGCTTTTTTCCATGCACAGAATTCATGGCCCAGATATCCTCTAGGTCCAAAACTTTCCTATTGTTGCTTTGATACATATTATCCTAAACCACATGCCCCCGAAATATAATGTGAGGAAGTTGGTATCTCAGTAGCTATTTAGGGCAGAATAAGCAGGCATTTTTATAAAAAAAGGTAACAGTTTGTGCAGTTTCATTCCAAGCTGGAACAGAAATTGAGAGTAGTGTGCTAGCCAGCTCACAGCACCTTAAGATAATGACTAGCTGTGAAGTGAGGGCAAACAACAGTGATGTGAAATTTGGTTAGCATCTTGGACAGTTCAAGCATCCTTCCTGTAAGTGACTGTGCTGAGGCATATATTGTAGCCAAGGTCATGGAGAAAGTTGGCAGAGAAGTTGGAACAAGAGCCCAGAAGTTCTAATTCTCCTGAGAGAGATTTCATTTTCCTCAGATAGCTTTAAGTCAGACAGCTGAAAAGTTTTGAAAATATTGCCTATTCGTTTCTAGACACACAAAGCAGACGTATGTTCCTTCCTTTCTTTTCTTCCTTCAGCACACTCTTTCTGTGTCTCAAAATCTGGAGAGGTCATAAACAAACCCTAGACCAGGTTAGTGGGGAAAATCCTTCATGGACATCAGGGGTACTGCTGGTGTGATTAAGGTGAGTGGGATTTAACCCCGTACAGGTGAATTGAAGAACAGTGCTGTTATTTCAGCTGGGACTTGAAAATACCATAGAAATGGATACCACTGAGAAAAAACTATTCAAGGTTTGAACTTGTTTTTCAGGTTATAACAGGGAAACCTCTTCAGGAATTTTTTTGATGTCCTAATTACTGTTCATCTGTATCAATTTGCAATTACAAGTCTTTAACTCTGCTACTGAAGGATGTGGATCACAGACTCCCATTGATATTTGTTAGTTTGTTGTCTCACTAGATTACCCAAGGCATGGCAAGATATTTTTGTCCCCTCTGTTGTTTCATTTGATGAAAATGCAATTTCCTTCCACCAGTCATAGTTCTGACACATAACAATAATGGCTCATAATACTACTTTGTAATAT
This sequence comes from Laterallus jamaicensis coturniculus, assembly GCA_022605575.1. Classification (NCBI taxonomy): domain Eukaryota; kingdom Metazoa; phylum Chordata; class Aves; order Gruiformes; family Rallidae; genus Laterallus; species Laterallus jamaicensis. The sequence continues at coordinate 3,239,002 of JAKCOX010000031.1, read as the reverse complement.
ATTTGTCATAGCCTATACTGTAACCACTCTGCTCGTTTGTCAGAAAATTATACAGACAGCCAATTTTAAAGCCTCAAGTAGCTTCTGTGATTATCAGCTAGAAAAAAAAAAATTCCCAAGCTGTATTTTTAAGCTATTTTCCACAATCTCCCTTCCTGTCATCCCCAAAGACTTAATCTCAGCTTCTTCAGCCTTTATCTTAACTCTGCAGGAAACAAACCCAGAATTTGCTTTTGTCTTGTCCTTCCCCCTTTAAAAGCAGACTAGCATACTTAAAAGTACAGTCTACCACAAATTTAGCTTTAGAGTTTGGGGACAATGATGGAGAGAGCCCTCACATGCAAGCTAAACAACTGAGGATATCAGCAGCTGCTTTGAAATCCCACAGCATATGGAGTATTTGTGTGGAGAAGAGAGCACAGATTTGGATTCTCTCAGATTTGCCCTTCCTCAAGTCTGGCAGGGTGCGTAGAGGAGCAGTGGGGCTGCCCAGATCTGTCCTTGCTCCACCCTAGCTCCAAGTCAGAAGAACACAAGCTCTGTCAAGGCACTGCAAAAAGCTTTTGGGAACACAGAGCCTTTGCATCAGATTGGTATGTCCAGGTGGTTCAGAGCACAGGTAGAGCAGATCCCAGTGTGTGCAGAAAGCTAAGCAGATGGAGTCTCCTATTGTGCAATGTAGGTCAAATGTAAGTTTTTTTCAGACATAAGAGTCTAATATTTGGGGTACAAGGTTGTTTAGGATACTCAGGCATAGCACCAGCTGATATAAATGCAGTAGATAAGTCTTACTTTTATCTCAAGCTGAGTCCATTCCAGATTTGGGCAACAGTGTCTGGTATGCTTATGGTATCTTCTTCAAACCGTCTTTCACAGCCCACAAAACACCACCTGTATCAGGAGGCACCACAAGTATTACAACAATGCTACTAGAGTCTCTCCCCATCCTTCTGGAAATTCTGAAGTATGTTTCAAAAGGCTAAAGCCAGTTTTGATTAAAAATAATTCATGTCATCATAACTCAAAGGGTGCATGAGAACGTAATGTGCAATTCCAGGATACAGCCTGAGTGTAGACACAAGGGAGTTAGATTACATGTAGCAGCTACTATAGATACAGGGATGAAAGACAAGTGGTATTTGTCAGCCAGACTCTCTCTTCTCTAAGTCTTAAGGGAAACATTCCCAATATTTCTACAGTCCTGATTTATTTATTTGATCATCAGTAGTGTTCTGAGAATGTGACAATCCTAAATCTGTTTGCCCATACTATCTCAAAATGAACCAGTACAAACAAAAACGTGGGCTGTAAAGGTATTTCAGTCAGTGATATATGGAAGCACAGAGAGCTTCTATCACATTCAGAGTGTAGAAAGCCTTTGGTCTTTGACAGTCTCAGAACCTTTCCATGAAACACCATGGCTCATCCCCAGAGGTGGCACATTAAATAACAGGCTTCTGCACAAGCCCTCCCCTGGACTGAGGAATCTGGGAACCATAATACCCTTTCCGCCTCGGAAAGGCTCCCTCTGGACCTTAGTAAAAAAGAAACACATCCTAGAGTCATAGAATGATTTTGCTTGGCAAAGACCTTCAAGATCATTTAGTCCATATGCAGCCTTCTTGGAAATGGGGACAGATGGGAACAGGGGCTCCACATCACTGCATTATGTGAAGAATAGATAGAATCCTGAATGGATAATAGTTTTCCAAGCTCTGGAGGTAGAGCTCTGCTCTAGTTTAGGCCTGAATAAATCTGGATGCAGTCCTAACACTATCAAGTCTATTGTTCCCTACAGCAGTTCAAGTGAATTTTACCCATCCACTGCCTACAGAAGGTGTACCAACCTGGAAGAGCCACGAGTAATCTATTTTGACAAGAGCTGCTGTAACAAGTCACAAGTTCTTACCACACCTTTGAGCCACACTAATAGCTCCAATAGACACTGTTTTCAGAGCAGTAAGATGCCGTCTGCACCTCTGCAGTCATAGAATCATAGAATGGCAAGGGTTGGAAGGGACCCCGAGGATCATAAAGCTCCAACCCCCCTGCCACAGGCAGGGCCACCAACCTAAAGGTCTGGATCTACACAAGGTTGCCCAGGGCCCCAGCCAACCTGGCCTTGAACACTTCCAGGGATGGGGCATCCACCACCTCTCTGGGCAGCCTGTTCCAGCACCTCACCACTCTTTCTGTAAAAAACTTCCCCCTAATATCCAATCTAAACCTTCCCTCCTTTGGTTTTAATGCATTCCCGATTGTCCTGCCATTTTCTGCCCTTTTAAAAAGTTGATTCCCCTCCTTTTTGTCTGCTCCCTTCAGGTTCTGGAAGGCTGCAATGAGGTCCCCCTGCAGCCTTCTCTTCTCCAGGCTGAACAAGCCCAGCTCCCTCAGCCTCTCCTTGTAGGGCAGGTGCTCCAGCCCTCTAATCATCCTTGTGGCCCTCCTCTGAACCCTCTCCAACAGTTCTACATCCTTCTTGTATTGGGGGCCCCAGATCTGGACACAGGACTCCAGGTGGGGCCTCACGAGGGCAGAGTAGAGAGGGACAATCACCTCCCTGTCCCTGCTGACCACCCCTCTTCTGATGGAGCCCAGGATACCATTGGCCTTGCGAGCTGCAAGAGCACACTGCTGGCTCGTGTTAAGTTTCTCATCCACTATGACACCCAGGTCCTTCTCATCAGGGCTACTCTCAAGGAGTTCTTCTCCCAGTCTGTATCTATGTCTGGGATTCTTCCGGCCCAAGTGCAACACCTGACACTTGGCAGTGTTGAACCTCATTAGGTTCACCCGGGCCCATCTTTCCAGCCCGTCAAGATCCCTCTGGATGGCTTCCTTTCCTTCTAGGGTGTCGACCACACCACTCAGCTTGGTGTCATCCACAAACTTGCTGAGGGTGCACTCAATCCCATCATCCATGTCATTGATAAAGATGTTAAAGAGAACCGGTCCCAAGACAGACCCCTGGGGGACACCGCTTGTCACCAGCCTCCCCCTGGTCATAGACCTAGTCCTAGATACCTTTCAGAGATAAAAGGGTGTTTTCCAATCCACCTTTGGAAAGATGATTATTTTGGAAACTGTTTCTGAAGACCTTCTTGTAACCAGCTACATGACTAAGTTGTGCAATCACTAAAACATATACTACCCCTCTCCCAAATATGCCAACACTTACTCACTGGGCAGGTACTCTGTTGATCTGGCACTAAAAAGCAATGTGTGGTGCTCTAATCTTTAGGACTACTCCTGTAGAAACCCTGTTCCAGCTTCCTGATGGATGTGACTTCACATCTTGATTTTCTTTGATGGAATTGTCATTGAATTTTTAAAAATGGCACTAGCTGGTTGAATATTAGCATCTTGTCCTTGTAACATAATTTACAAGGTCTGGTCGTTGATTTTTTAAACAATCCCATCAGATCACTGTGCATTAAGTCAGGACCCAGATTTTCAACCATCACTAGCAATTTTACATGCCCTGTGTGGGGCATTTTGAAGGATCCCTTTTAGCCAAACAGGAAAACATCCAACACTGAATCAAAACACAGCACTAAACCAAACACTTCTGGCAAGAGAAGTCATCTGAAAGAACCACCCACCATTGTAATCACTTGCTGATGATACATCTGTGATTTCTTTCTTTAGATAACTTTTATTCTTATCATTCAGCTTTACTTTTATATATTACTGATATATTAGCAATGGTACTTTGTTCCTGTAATAAGTCTTGCACATCTCCCTGCAAGCATCCTGCTGCAAATAAAAAAACATTCCACTTATTTAGCTGCATGGAAAAGTGGGATTAAGCAGTTCCTTCCCTGGCATCACATACATATCTCAGGCACACTTTTCCATCCAAGCTAATTAGATTCTCACCTCCATTAGCCTAACACCTTCCTACATTACCTGTGGCAGGTTTGTAGCAGCTAAGGGCCAGTCCAGTGAATTTTAACAAAACATTTAATTACCCTGGGACAGATTCATACACCTGGATCTCACCACTGATTAAAAACCTGTAGCAGCAGTTAAGTATTGTGTTTAACAAGCATACAAGTGCAAGGTTAAAGAAGGACATTAGTTTGACTACCATTATGTCACTCATTACTGCAATGTTGTTTTCTCCTATAACACAAGGGTTTGGTCATGTCTAAAAATACGCAGCCCCAGAAGCATTAGTTCCTGGAAGAGCAGAATGGTTGTATGAGCCAGTGACCTTTTTGTGGCTTTCACAGCAATGAACATAGCTGTGAGCTTCCAAGTCAGTTTTCTTTTGGTAGCTCAAGAACTGTAATTCAGCTTTTAGGTACAAGAGGTTGATTAATAAAAAGGAAGGGTTTACATGGACGCTTATGCAATTGGTTTCTGGAACTTTTATGCCAGAAGTTGTTTTGTGTGAAAGGAAAAGAGATTTAGTCTGACATTTGCTGTCATTAGGGGGAACTAAGTGATGGGGTAAGCTGGTTCAGAACTCATCTGTGCAGGAAATCTTGTTCTTTCTGAGGATGTAGTGGGACTTAGTCTCCAGGCCAAGCAAAACTGCCCCTAGAAAGAGAAGCCCCCTTTTTTTTGGTAGGATCAGAGACAGATACTTTTTCCACAACACGAACAGAGTATAATCAGAATTTAGATTGCTCCTTTGTTTTATATCTCCACCCTCTCAGGTGGATTTTCCTTTCCTGACAGCAACTTCCTTTGTTCTTAATGTCAGAAAAATACCAATACAGAAGAAATTCTCTTGAGAATAACAAGGATGGGGAATGACTAGGCTGACCCAGCCATGTGGGCAGAAGACAGAGAGCTGCCAATACCAAAAGAGAATAAAGCAGGAGAACTTTAGTAAGGCAAGAAATCATAACAATAAATCCAGACAGTTCATTTAGAAAACTACCATAGTGTTCTATGCATGTTGGGCCAGTTCTGCAACTGGTTCATTAATGGAATTAATAATCAATATTAGCCAAGGATCTGTCCTTTTACTATTTGATTTAAATAGAAGAATTTCAAGGAACCATTTCAGTTTGTATGCAGACTGTGGATACGTGATCTGCATACACACCATAAGAGAATGAAGATCAAAATAAATTTTCAAGAACAATTAATTGCATTTAAAAGTCACATTTGAAAAATCAGTTGCTCAGGAAATGGGTTTAACTGGCAGAAGAACTATTTAAGATAAATATATGCACCATTTAAACATAGGTTTACTGGATCTCACCTTTTTCATGACATATTTCATACTGTATCTCTAGAAAAGTGATCCATTGCAGCTTTTTCTACTGGCAGAAGACATCCTACCTGACTGGCATCACCCAGGTAAGCTGGGACCATATTTGCACTGTCTAAGGACAATCACACCAGGTCAAATAGAATCCACCCGTGTTTCCAGCAGTGGCAGATGCTCAAGCAGGCAAAGCGTCATCTTCCATTGCGCTCTCTGCACCCTGATAGTCCTGTTACTTCCCCAACCTCACAGCGCCCTTCCTGACCTTGTGCTACCTTCCCCCACTTTTTCCTTCTCCCAACAGCAGATTTCTTTCCACAGGGACTTAGCAAGAAGAGTATGGAGAACTGCTCCTCTCCATCACTTTTCTCTTAAGACTGCTAGGGAAAAAGTAAAAGAAATGCATCAAATACACATTAATCTGTTTTCCAAATGTGCCCACCCAAGGCAGTAAGGAGTTCAAAGACTTCTGGAGCTGAAAAAACATCTGTGTTGACACTATTGTATTCAGCATCTGCAGCTGGTCTTATACTCTTATCACTTTTCCTTAGCCTTTCCGTGCTTCTGTCCTCTACCACATGCCTCTACCAGTGAGTGAGGTCTGCCACTGTGCTATGCCCTCCCTGGAAAAGTCCTTTTCCTTTCCAAAGCCACTTGCCATCAGAAAAGCCTGATGAGTCGATACAAGCAGACATTCACTGCTGACTCTCTCCAACCCATCAATTTGTACCTCCCTTAAATGGAAACAATTCTGTAGCAATAGCAAAGTGTCCTCCCCACACACCTTTTCCAACAGCTGTGTCCTCAGAGGAGTGGTAAGATCTGCTGACAGCCTGCAGGCACACCACCTTGTACTTAATGGCATGATGATGTTTGCTGGGTTTGCTCACAGCTCCTCTCCTACCAATTCTTAACACCTGATTTGATTTTTAACAACTTCTGACACTTCTGGAGAGGTCTCCAGGGTAATACCTGAGCAGTAGTTCCTGGGAGCTTTTCTCGCAATATATGCACTATAGGCATTTATTCATCCTATCCTATTGCCTTCCTTATCCCAATAAGTCAAATAATGTCAAGCCCTAGCCAGTTTATCTTCAAACTACTGACTCTACCTTGCTGTCCCATCAGAGCATAGGAGGAACCCTAGGAGAAAGTGGCTCAGTAGCCGATCTAGCCTCCACTGCAAGTTGAGTTGATGCCACTGTGCAGCCAGACAAACACTAAAGGCAGGAAGACTAACAGCCTTTTTGGCTGCTTTCAGCTGCTCCTTGTATATCTTCCATGCAGTAGTACTTAAAATAACTTAAAATAACTCAACCTACCTGCCACTGAAATAGGTGAGGGACATTCACATGGTCAAAGTCCACATGTGTGGAGCTGTGCCTCCATGGACATTGTAGGATCTGCTTTCTTAATTATCTCATCTGACAACCTGCATAAAGCAGGCCATGGGACTTCATTGAATTACTGCATGTCCAAACTAGAATTTAATCTTTCATTCTTCACTTAGAAGTGCCCAGGTCATTCCCAACAAGTTGGCATTAAGCATTATTCATAATCAGAATGGATGCAGCTTTTACTGTTGCTGCTGACATTTCTATGGTCTTGTTTGCTGGACTTCTGAGTCCTCTAATTCTGGTTTTGGTTCCTGTTCACATTTGCTAAGCTAAATGGACTAAGATCCAGGGCTCTTACTATCAATCTTACTTTCTAGCCCTTCTGTCACTCTCGTGGCTTATCTCATCTCCAAAATTCTCAGCATCTTTTGGAAGGACACCCTATGTTTTGACATGCTTGAATGGCAGAAGCACCCTTGCCAGCATAACAGCCACTCTATCCTCACAGGAAAATCATTGGGTTTACTCTTGTTTTCCAAGCGGAGCTGTAGAAGCTCTTCTGATAACAACAACTGGAGCTTGCATTCAGGTGACTGAACTTTCCTCATACCCTGCACACCACCAGCTCGAAAGCCTTCATCACTCCCTAAGATGCTGCATCAGTTTGTTCAGCCAGATCCCCAGCTGAGTGCCTGCTGTCTCAGGTCAGATCAGGGACATCTAACCCAGTGACCATCCTGATGACCGACAACTCCTGGCAGAGAGTAAAAGACCCCAGCAAGCACATAACCACACCTTCCTAGGATACTCTTTTCACTTCCACCAGCTTCCAGCTTAGGGACTGCCAAAGCCAATGCCTGCTTCTGCCAGCTTTGCTGAACTACATGGCCAAGATGCCAAGCTTCACCTTCTACTGTACAAAGCAAGAGAAATTAAAATCTTCATTATCCTCATTTTAAGACTAATTTACATATCTTTATGTGAAATTTTAAGCAGTAAGTAGAAATTAATACATGTACACAGGAGTGATATAGTGAAAGAACTAAAGTGCAGTTTAAAATTCTCTTGAGGACAACTCTGCAGCCTCCAAAACACAGTTAGATTAACCACGGGAAAACAGTTTTTAGGAGTGCTACCACAGAAAATTATAAAGCTCTCAATTTGTTTTAATCCATGTTTTAGAGTTTAGAAAGACCCTTCCAAAACATAACAGAACCTGATCTACATATTCTTCATGTTTTACTCTATCTGCTATATGAATTGTACTGAATCACTTGAATAAGCTTAGGATGTTTACACATGAAGTTCCCTTGGGCACACATGAGATCCTGAGGTGGTCCAATGTTAGGGGAAGAGAGTATACTGGCTGGTAGTAGCTCTAAGCTTGCTATTTGATCTAAACTTTAAAGTAGGATTACTGTAAGGATTATATTATTGGAAATCAGTACATTTATCAGACATCCAGAAATACACTCAGTTTTAAGAGAATGGATAACCAAAATGAAAAGAAAATGGAGTTCACTTACAGGAAACTTATGAGGTCATCATGAGCACAAGGAGTCAAGCTTTGATACACTAGATCATACAAGTACTACTGGTTCTGAGCACCGTTAATTCCTGTAGCAGACTGCCTCAGTTAGTACAAGAGCCCTCTGCAGTGATTATTAGTGAGCTCTTAACATACACAATTTAAAGCTTTGTGAATGTCTCTGGTTAAAAAGAGCATGCTGAGTTTTATCAGAAAGCCTTATCAAATTTTCTAGTTTTGAATCAGTGATTAGAACATGCCAAAACAGCAACTGAAAAATAAGAAGCATTGTCCAATTTTGAGCAAGTTTGACAATAGTACCATACTATCCTTGAGGACATCCTTTTTGTCACAGATCATATGAGAACAGCCAGCACTGGGAGACAAGGATGTGCATTAATGACCTTCTTGAGCTAATGGGTGCAGCATGACTAACTCCTGCAAGGCAACAACAAACCCCAGCATGGGGAGAAGTTTTGTTTCCAAGTGCAGAGGTTTCCAAGTTTCAGGGTGAGATTCTTCATTGCTGGTTGTATGTAGTTACTCTGATTCCCAGTGCCTATGTTTCTCACAAGACTGAACACAAATTCAACCCTTTCCTAAGTTTGTTTTCTGCAGTCATGAGGTAGTAGGAAACATCTTTTTCACTTAACAGGAATGTGAACTCTTGCTATTGGACAGGAACCTATACAAAGCACTACAAAGCAAGATTCAGTCTTTCCCTTAATGTGAGAAACAACTTTGAGGGCCTGTGAAACTGTTATCAGCAATGTTGTCTTTCATTAAGTACAAAAGAACTGTTAAAACATTTTTTTCTGAAATAATGGAAATTAATATTTGCACATTTAAAGTCATTTTAGCTTATTGATTGTCCTCATCCATTTGCCCAAATTGTAGTAATGTAGGAAGGCATCTAACTACTTCCTTATCCTAAAATATTTTTCTTCAAAATGGCAAATATAATCCAGAAGCCCCAGGGATTTGTCCTCCAGGATATGTAAGCCCCCTGCTCTACTGACACATTTATAACCATTGATTTTAATTTTATCTCACCCAAATAACATAAGATTTTAAACATTCACAGAATCACAGAATCTTAGAGGTTGGAAGGGACCTCCAGAGATCATCGGGTCCAACCCCACTGCCAAAGCAGCTCCCTGGGATATATCACTCAGATGGGCGTCCAGACGGGTCTTGAATGTCTCCAGAGAAGGAGACTCCACCACCTCCCTGGGCAGCCTGTCCCAGGGCTCTGTCACCCTCACTGTGTTTTCCTCCACATGTCGGCGCAGAACTTCCTGTGCTCCAATTTGCAGCCATTGCCCCTTGTCCTGTCTCCATTAGTGAGCCATTTGTGGCATGCAGCCTCTTTCCAAACACTGGCAAGAAACACTACTAGTAACCACTGAAGAAAGGACATGACCAAATGCCACCTGCCAAACTGTTTGGCAATACTGGCTTTGCTATAGGTTTATTGCTTGCTGGGTGTTGGTGCTGCCTTCTCACAAGCCCTTCAGCAAGGAATGCTGCAAGCGTTATTATTTCTATTGGACCTATAATTTTTTTCTAATTAAATATTTTAATGGTGACAGATTTTTAGATGAGGGTATTTTATTTTTAATTCACACAGTAATATAAATAATTCAGTCAGGGTAGCTGGAGCCAACAGGTCAGCAAGAGGTCTTGGCAACTCAGGCAAACCATGAGGCTGTAAACCAAAACACAGCTCAGCAGAAAGGAGAAAGGATGGCCCAGGACTGCTACAACTTCTTTCTCTATCAGCAGATTCCTCCTAGTACTACCTCAGATTTGTATTTTCTTTTACTACTACCTTATTTACATGTTTCAGTTAAAGCTGATCATAGAAGTCCAGTGAAAATCAAAAAGGATTCTTTTAAATGCACACCCACAATAGATATCTATTTTAAAGCCAGATCTCAGTACAACTTGCTTGGCTATGACTCACATCAGTCATTTCAGTCTAGTGCAGCATTACATTTGCATGCTTTGGCTTTGATGTTGCCACTTCACTTGCAGTAACAGGAACCAACAAAGTCAACACTGTGAACACCGGATTTTAGGCAGCATGACCTGTGATGCTTCCTACCAATAAAAACTTTTAGGACGCAGTGTGACTGAGACACTCTGCTGAAGTTTAGCAACCAAACCAACCTCTGGAGTCTTCAGCACAGGAAAGACATGGGCCAGTTGGAGGGAGTCCAGAGGAGGGCTGTGAAGATGATGAGAGGGTTGGAGCACCGCTCCTATGCAGACAGGCTGATGAAGTTGGGCTCGTTCAGCCTGGAGAAGGCTCCAGGGGGATCTTTATAGCAGCCTTCCAGTACCTGAATGGGGCCTACAGAAAAGATAGAGAAGGACTGTTTACAAGGGTGTGTAGTGATAGGACAAGGGCTAATAGGTTTAAACTAAAGGAGGGTAGATTCAGACTAGATGTAAGGAAGACATTTTTTACAATGAGGGTGGTGAAACACTGGAACAGATTGCCTAGAGAGACAGTATTCCTCCTGGAAACAGGAGATCCAGGTTCTTTTGTGTTGGGTTTCTTGTTTGGTTTTTTTTTCTTGACAAGACCCTGCCCCAAGCTGCAGCTCAGCACATCAGGCAGGAGGGTACAGAGAGATCACAGAATCATTCTGGTTGGAAAAGGCCTTTAAGATCATCAAGTCCATCCACTAATCTAGTAACCTTAGTCCATCACTAAACCACATCTAAGCCCTGCATCTTCACATCTTTTAAATACCTCCGGGGATGGTAACTCAATGACCTCCCTCTGGGCAGCCTGTTCCAGTGATTGACAGCCCTTTTGGTGAAGAAATTTTTCTTAACATCCAATCTAAACCTCCCCTGGCACAACTTGAGGCCATTTCCTCTGTTCTTGTCACTTGTTACTTGAGATAGAAGACCAATATCCACCTGGCTACAACTTCCTTTCAGGTAGTTGTAGAGAGCTATAAGGTCTCTGCTCAGCCTCCTTTTCTCCTCACAATACTTGTTCTCTAGACCCTTCACCAGCTTCATTGCACTTCACTGGGCATGCTGCAGCATCTCAATGTCTTTCTTGTAGTGAGGGGCCCAAAAGTGAACACAGTACTTGAGGTGAGACCTCACCAGTGCCAAGTACAGTGAGACAATTTCTTCCCTTGTCCTGCTGGCCACACTGTTTCTGACAAAAGCCAGGGTACTGCTGGCCACCTGGGCATACTTCCAGTTTGTATGTTGGCTACTGACCAATACCCCCAGGTCCTTTTCTGCCAGGCAGCTTTCCAGACACTCTTCCCCAAGCCTGTAGCGTTGCATGATGTTGTTGTGACCCCAGTGCAGGACCCAGCACTCAGCCTTGTTGAACCTCATACAGCTGGTCTCGGCCCATTGCTGCAGCCTGTCCACATCCTACCGTAGAGCCTGAAGCAGATCAACACTCCCACCCAGTTTGCTGTCTGCAAACTGACTGAGGGCAAACTTGATCTGCTCATCCAGATAATTGATGAAGATACTAAAGAGAACTGGTCCCAGTACTGAGCCCTGGGGAACACCACTTGTGACTGGCTATCAACTGAGTTCACTGCAACTCTTTGGGCCCAGCCATCCAGCAAGTATTTTTGTCCAGTGAAGAGTGCACCAGTCCAAGCAATGAGCAGCCAGTTTCCCCAGGAGAATGCTGTGGGAAATGGTGCCAAAGACTTTACTGAAGTCTGGGTAAACAAAACACACAGCTTTTCCCTCATCCATTAAGCACCTCACCTTGTCATAGAAGGAGATCAGGTTTGTCAAGCAGGACCTACCTTCCATAAATCCATGCTGACTGGTTCTGATCACCTGGTTGTCCTTTATGTGCCACATGATGGCATTAAAGAAAATCTACTCCATAACCTTCCCCAGAACTCAGGTCAGACTGATAGGGCTGCAGTCCCTTGAATCCTCCTTCTAGACCTACTTGTAGATGGGCATCATATTTGCTATACTCTGGTCAACTGGGAACTCCTCAGGTAGTCAAGACTGCTGATAAATGATGTAAAATGGCTTGTTGAGCACTTCCTCCAACTCAGTACTCTTGAGTAGTGTCTAAGTAGGTCACTATTTCCCCTTGGGTTGTGGGGGCTTCATTCTGCTCCTGTTCCCTGTCTTCCAACTCAGGGGGCTGGAGACTCAGAGAACAACTGGTCATACTGTTAAGACTGAGGCAAAGAAGGCATTAAGTACCTCAGCCTTTCCCATATCCTTTGTCACTATGTTTCTCTCCACATCCAATAAAGGATGGAGATTCTCCTAAGCCATCCTCTGGTTGCTAATGTATTCATAGAAACATTTTTATTGTCTTTTATGACAGTAGCCAGATTAAGTTCTAGTTGGGCTTTGGCCCTTCTAGTTTTCTCCCTGCATAACCTCACAATTTCCTTCTAGTCCTGAGTTGCTGCTCCTTCCTCCAAAGTTCATAAACTCTGCTGTTGTCCTGAGTTCCAGCCAAAGTTCCTGGCCCAGCCAGGACAGACTTCTTCTGTGCCAGCTCATCTTTCTAGCGCAAGGGGATGTCTTGCCTCTGCACCTTTAAGATTTACTTCTTGAAGAATGTCCATCTTTCTTGGACTCCTCTGCCCTTCAGGATTGCCTGAATCTATCCAGGCCAAAGTATGCCCTCTGTAAGTCCAAAGTAGCAGTTCTGCTGATGGACCCTCCTTACTTCTCTCAGAATTGAAAACTAATTTCATGATTGCTATGCTCAAGATGGTCTCCATCTATCAAATCACCCACGAGTCCTTCTCTGTTCACAAACAGATCCAGGTGCTCCTCACTCCTCCCAAGGAAGCTGCATTGCTGTGCAGTGATGGGCACAAAACTATCACACCAGCAAGGAGAGCAAGTGACAATGTGGAGAGGGAGCACTGAGCTCCAGGGGAAGACCTGTGTTGCAGCCACAGCTAGGATTGTGCTTTAGCAGATTAATATTTTAGTTCAAAATAAGTAGCTCTGGGAGCAGGGATGAGAACCCAAGCTTCCTGCTTGGTGGGTGCCATATCAAAGAGATTAATCATGACTTCTCATTTGTATTTCCTTCCCACAAGCACCTCTCCCTACCTTTCATAAAAGGGAGGAAAAGCAGCTTTATAGAAAGGATACTGGTAGCTATGATTACCCAGGGGATGCCAACCAATTAGGATGAGAAGTGAAGCAGCCAAGCTGCAGGATTCAGAGCTCAGCCCTGCACTTAACACATCCTATTGAGTACATCCAGACCAGTGCGTATTGATTTCCAGTAGGTCCCAGCTCCCCACACTGGCAGACATGAGCTCCTCCTTGCAGCACAACCTTCCCTGTGCCAGATAGATGCCAGGTCCCACTGCAGAGCTTTAAAATATGCACTGGTATTTCAGGGCTCCCCTCCTACAATGCATGCCACTTGTCCAAGGTGGACAAAAATAATATGATAAGATCTTGTTGGAAGCCCTAGGAAACTTTTCCTCCTTGCCTCTTTTGCTTGTTATGAAGCCAAGCCTTACTTACTGGAGTTTTGTGCACTGTACATATGCTGCCAACACATGGGATATATACTTGTTTTTGCCATCAGAATGGCAAGGCTGATAAGAAACTTCAGAAAAAAATGCCTCTTTGCCCATATAACACATGTTCATTTCCAGCCAGGAGCATTCCTGAGACTAGTCCATGGTGCTTGGTCAGAGGAAAACAATGTTGTGTGTAATTATCAGGCAGTAAGTCAAAGATGGACAGCCTCCTCCTGTTCATCTTTGTGTCCAACATGCAAACAGAAGGTGGCAATCTGCCCACCTCATGCAGGCAAGTAAACCTCAGTCTGACACTTTAACTCACCATCTAGTCTACCAGGCTAGCAAAGGCCTTTGTGTTCAAGAGGAGGAAAGATGTTCCTTTTCCCTTTTTTAAGGCGTATGAATTAAAGATCAAGGCTATATCCTCTGGGTTTTATTTCTTCTGTGAAAGACCATATTGGGCTTCATCAAATAGACAAAAAAATACCTTATAAAATAATGACCAAAGCCTTCCAGTTGTCATAATAGCAAATGTAGAACAAATGCGCTGGCTGCACCCCTATTTACTTAGCAGCATGAAGCCAGGTTGATAACAGGAGGAGCTTAAGTGGGAGAAAAAGAAATACATTTGTGTAGCTTGCTGCATTTTAGAAATTAGAAGTTCACATTTTGATTCAAAAGGAGCCCAGAAAGTTTAGCCAAATATCAAAGGGATCACAGAAAAATAGCGGGGATTATTGCCTATTTAAATAAAATAGAAGATCAAAGTCTTTCCGAATGAAACATTTACAAATACTGTCAAGATTTGAGAATTATTAATTTAATTCTGAAAATCTGGATCATTATAAATTATCCATGCACATGAATTTTAAGGGTAGTTCTTAACTGCAAGTATAAGAGGAGGAAATGATGGCCAGAAGTGTTCAAGAGTAAGAGCCAGGCCCTTGGAACACATTCAGAAGTATCTGAATGAACAACTAAAAGAAAAGGAGCGGAGGTATTTAGGTCCATGAAGACCCAGAGGTACTTGAGATCTCCCTTCTTAAGGCTTAACTTTCTCTCCAGACACCATAGCATTTCCCATGTCCCAGTAGAGGTAGATGTGTGGAGAGTGCAGCTGCTTCAGAAAGCCTGTGCCCCCGAAGCATATATGACTCGATAGAAAACAGCTCATAAGATGCTAAGAAAAAAGCTTGTTTTAAAAATAGCTTGTAAACCTCCTTGTAGCTTGCCTTTAAGTAGATTTAAGATCTATTTAAAAAGCCTACCAAGCACAACTCCTACATATCATGTATTTCAAAGGTAGCTGAAAAATTCTGCTGCTTTCTTTTAGCCCTACGCTTTCTGTTGCAGATCTGAGATTTTTACATTTCTGTGGTATTTCACAGGCACAGAAGTCTAGGAAAGACTAGTCCTGCCCTGAACCATGCAGTTTGTGCCCATGCTGACCTACTTGGACAACTTTCCCGTTCTAGACTTGAAGTATAGCAATATGGACTTAGGTGGACAGTTGATATCTGTGTTCCCAGCTCTTCTTCTCAGTTTTCAAAGTCTTTAAGATTTGCAGCTTTTTAAAGCTGAAGCTCTTGCTGTGAAAATATTAGCTTTCTGTTTTTATTAAACTGATTTTTTTGACCTTACTCGCAAGTGAAAGAAGGCAGGTCAAGCCAAAGGAACGTGACTTATAGTCTGAAAACCAAAGTCAAATACAAAGGGGAAAAGTATGTGTATTTTTAAACTCACTCGTGATTTCTGGGGCTGACTCAGTTCTCACAAATGCTTGATTTAGCAGTGAAATTGAAATATGATTATCAAAGTACTATCTGAAAGGAAGATAGAGAAACTACTGCTGGTTAGCCTTTTGGTGTTTAATTAGATTTCCTGGAAGCTTTTCCCCTTCCTTCTCTACTCCAGACATTACACTTGTGTTTCATCAGAAAAAGAGAACATCTTTCCTTCCTTCAAAGTTCAGCAAGTTCCTCACAGAAACAAGTAGTAAACAAAACAACTCTTTCCAACCCAGCCCCAGGGCTACTCCTGGAACCTCCTAATTTCTGCTTTCTCGCTGGAAAGAGACAGAGGGTGCATCTTCCAGCCTACTCAAAAAAGAACTCAATCCACTTCTAGGCACGTCCCTGCAAGCAGCTATTGAGATCTTCTGCCCTGAGTCAGCCCTTATTACCTGCAGTGGATGTCTCTGGATTTTGAGAGGGACATTGTGAGATCCCCTCTATACCAACACTGGATGCTCTATCCCATCCCCATGCCTTTGAAGTTGTTGATGCAAAACCTTCACTGGTGGAATCAGTCCTCACTGCAGCTGTAGAGGTTGCCCAAGTGAGCATGGATAACCCACACAAATGAGCTTTGGCTGAAGCCATTCAAACCAGACTGCAACACTGCAAAATGCAGCTGAGAAGTAAGGCCCTGACTTCAAGTTTTGTACACAAGTTGCTCATTTAGTTCAGCTCTGATAAATTACAGCTCCACAAGCTCCCGTACTGGATTTAGCACATCTGCTCCGAAACAGCACCTCTGGCTGCTGATACAATTGCTTCATTGAGGAAAACAAATTAAAAATTTAAAAAGCCCTGAATCTGAAATAAGATAGAGGAATCTGAGTCAGAGATGGGTTTTACTAGTGAACTCTGCTTGGGTAGAAACTCTCTCCCCTTGTGTAAGCATGTAAGGGAAAAAAGTAAAGCAGCGTTATAGCATCTGCGCGTCTTTCACTTACATAACATAGGTTTCCATGCACCTCACTTCCTGGGGAGCAGCAGCAGCATCTTCCAAATAGTCTAATGTTCTTAAATCAGAAAACTGAGAATGGTTTCAAGCTGAAATAATCCAATTGTTTTCACAGGAATTACCAGGCTACTGTAATACAAAGGTATGGCAATATCAGGGGGGTATGGCAATTTTTGAGGGTCCTGCAATAAGGAGCTGTCAAAACAGAAAAGAAAGTATCCAGCAAGACTCAGTGATATCCATACAGTGACCTTTTCAGGTGATCTTTTGGGGTCACAGGGTCTCCTAACAGCACTTCCAAATAACGTTGCATTCCATCCATAAATATCTTCTCATTCCTGATCACACCACTCAGAGAAGCCTTTTCCCCTTCCCACAACTTAAAACATGTTGGATTATTCTTTTATTTATTCATTTTGAAGTCCTTCCTCCACAAACATAGTCCTGCCAATTTTCTTTCATTTTGGCCAAGTACATCTTAACTGATTAGGTAGAGCAGAAAACCAAATCTGCTTCTTTAGAATATTCAGTTATTAGAAATAAAACAAGCTAGACCTACGTGGGATAAAAACCAAGAGCTAGCAGGTTTTTCTTCACCAAGTCAAAACAGTAACTGTTGCAAGTTAACGGGCCAGTTTTACATTTCCAAAAACCTGAGTATATTTAGCCTTTATCCATCCAATTCAAGTACTGAAAAGAGATTGATGATAGGAGTCTCCTCCATAGCCATATTTTTTTTATCCTGTTGTGCCTGTTTTCCTAATGACTCCTTTGATTTGATTTTTGAACTGTTGCTATTATCAGCTCTCCTGGGTATTTGTCATATGTCTCCAAAGCTGGTATTTTGGCAATCGTAGGAGTTGTGGTGAAGTGTGGATTTTGACACATGCATATTTTTAAATAATCAAGTTCTCTTCTCCTTGCCCTTGTTCACCATTGCTTTCCTAGATTTCACAATAAGGCAGAGGTTGCCTGCTTAGTGTTACTCTGTTAAAGCCAAGAAATCTTGCAATCCCCTGTCAGTAATTACATTCTTAAAACATTTACGTCCAAACAAGTTGTAATCCAAGTTAAAGGTAAGTTCCCACTTGTACTATCACTCTAACATAAAGTTTGGTTTTAAAAATTTTTTTGTTTGTGTGTGGCTAAATGACCCCTAGCTCCAAATAAAATGCATCTATTCTCTGCCTTGTGGGTAGAAACACAACACTCCTTTTTGAGAGTTTTTTTGCTTGGGAGTTACAAGTTTAGGGACACCCAGGAGTCAGGCTCTTCCCCCTCCCCTGCTGCATGGTACATATGTGCCAGTTAATGCTTTTGGTTAGAAGACCTCTCCCCTGCTAACACTCTGATTCATCAGTTCTCTTGGTCCTTCTGTCTTTGAAGACTAAGTTTTGGGGAGTTCTAACCTTGTGCCTAAGCACTAGCTGGAGCAGCGACCCTGTCATGATTATTGTCCTGTGGGAAGAAATCCTTCCAGTTTACCAGCCACCCAAAAGTCATCTTTAGCACAGAGACACTGAAGTGAAAAGGAGGATGTCTTCCTGCTGTGCAAAGGTTAACAGAACTCTTTTCTGTGTTTAGAGACAGGTACCAAGAAAGAAATTATAAATCATGTTATATTAGCTACCAGTACCATGCAGGAGTTTTGCACCAGAAGATTCTTTCACTTAGCTGCCAGAGTGCACACACAGGTTTTCCAAGTGGCATTTGATCCAAGATGCAGCCTCAGGCTACCCTTATTGGAAATCAAGCCTGAGCTGAGAAGCAGCAGCTTGTCCCCATGGTCCCCCCCTCATGCCACCTCACTCACAACCCCACTTTAACATGAAGTCTTCCCTCCTGCTCATCCTTCCAGGGCTTCTGACTACTCATTTAGATGATACTTTTAATGCTGGTGTAGGAATAGTGACTTAAATGTAAACCAAAAACATCCACTGGGATGGGTATAATCTGTCCAGATGGTAAACAAGCCATTTATTGAAGGTGAATGAAACTCCTAACTTGATACTTGGCTTTAAGAAGAAAGCCATGGAAAGTTATACTTCAGCTCCAGATTGGTAGGAGGACAAATCTCTGTTTGGAATGTGGATTCTAATATGATCCAGAAAGCAATAAGCTGCTTTTGTTGTGTTAAGACCTATTTTAGGATGGACAACTAACATCAGTTCAGGGATGATAGCATGCCTGAAGTGAGCATCCTTTAAACATGGGCTGCAGGGCACTGACTTTTCCAGCATAACTTGGCTCAGGTATTACTGATAAGGGATGTTGAAAAATGCCCCACTGGGACACATTCAGTGGTTTCATTGTTTCCCAGGCTATGAGATTTGGTGTTATCATATTACTTGGGCCTACAGCCATTCACATTGGCTAGATACAAGTCAGGAAAAAAACAGAAGAGTACTCATTCTCATATATCAATATCTATCTAGAACACCTGCATTTTTCACCAAGCATTAATTGTTTTACTAGATATATCCAAATAGGATCTTTGTTTCCTTAATTAACACTATGAATGAGGTAATTTTGTGGCAATACACTAATGCCTAGATTGTAGCACCATTTTCTGGGAATGCCTTAAGTGGGGCATCCTCTCCTCCTCAAGGGGGAAAGGATAGATGCTGAGTGCCCAAGATAACAGAAAACTGATCCTCTACTCTCCTTGCAGTGGGCATGACAAAACTGAAAGAACGGCCTGTTCAGTAGAATACCACTCCACTGTAGACTGATATGTCCAACAGCATTATCAGATTTAGCATGCACACCAAGATAGAAAACTTAACTGGAGGAATGGAATTGAAATATTCATTCTTCTGTCCCTGCTCTCAGCAGAAGAGAGTGTCGGACGAGAAGAAACAGTAGATTTGATGGCAAAACCAAACGCAGCCAAAGATATTAGAGGCTTAGAAATGGAAATAAATCAGCAAGAACAGGGCTTGTAGCTGCACAGAAAGTTAAAACTCTTCCTGCCAAGGAAGCCCACAACTCCCTCCTCCCACTGAGCAAGTCCACCATATGACCATACCCCTTGCATATAAGTAAGTCCATTACTTGTCCAAGTCATCGCTGCTGTGCAACCTAGATATCACCATCTCTTGTGTTTGGATTCAGAGTGTCCATGGCATGCTAACAGAGGAGTTAAGCCTACCCTTACAGTCATAATTTCAGACTAATCACCTTAAGAAGTCAGGAAAACCACAAACCTCCTTATTTATGGGCAGAGTAACTACATGATCTTTTATGGCCTGCTCGTATCAGCAAGCATTTGCAGGATTCGACCACAAATGTTACGTTACAGAAAGGAAGAAAATAAAATGCAACTCCACAATCCACTTTTACTGCAATTAGGAAAAAAAAAAGAAAATAGGGACAAGAAAAACACCTGGACATAGTTCAGCAATTTGACTTCTCAGCGATTAAAGTGTCATGTTTCCATGGAAAAATAACTATGTATTCATCTGAGGACAGAAGACAGATCTGGACTTCATTCATGGCCATCACACTTTCTGTGTGACCTCAGGCGACTTACATCTTTCCATGCCTGAGTGGGATCATGAATGAAATGAGATTTTATATCTGTGCTACTGCCTTTCTAAAAAAGGATGCAAACATACACCCATAGCAAGTACTGAGCAACACTTAACCATTCTGGACAAAACCCAGGAAATATCTACTTAAACTCAATGAGCAGAGACTGCCCCCTTAGCATATTTCAAGTTAATGAGCATATTTCACTGCATTTTAAATCTATCTTTAATGTGAGATTTCAGGAACGCTTGTAACTACTGGACAAAATTCTGCTTGCACAAGACACCCACGAAGAAAGAGCTCATTTTTTCCCCTTGCAAGAAAGGGATAGCTGTTAAATGACCTGTAGAAGCTCACAAAAGAAGGCTAAGTAAAACATGAACACATTTCTTGTAGGCCTGTAGCAAGGTTTCTAGCAGATTTCCTACATGTAGGGGCATCAGACCAGACTCTTAGAAGCTTTCAGATTCCATTTCAGTATTCAGCAAATTATGGAGTTCACTATAGCCTGAGTGGTGCTTGATCTTTGAGAAAGGATGATCTGCAAAGAGTGTTTTGTATTCTTTTCAGAAACAAACACCAATGCAGGAGGCACTGTTGCCTGCTTCTGAAATATAAAGTAGAAGCTGTTTTGAAATGGTAGTGGTGATTTCTTGAAAGCAGACAAGCTTGATTCTTTTAGATTAATTTGATTTTTTTTAAATTTAAATCTCCTCTCACTGTATTACCATGTGGAAAAAGTCTTGTACTAAATTACCTTTTACAATGGTAATTTCCTAAGTTTGTTCTTAAGGATGACAGGCTTCTTGACTGAACTGCAAGGAAAACAGGCTGGCCCTATGTCCCAATTTAATTGTAATTCTTTTAAATTAGTACTTGTAGCAAGAGAAACAACTATGAAATTAATAAATCGAGAAATTCATGAAATAACTATAGGCTTTCTGAAAAACAGCATGAATGATTCATTGCTTTAGTTAAACTACTTATCAGGAGCTCAAGTGGCAAAAAAATTGAAGACAGCAGCTGGTGCTTTAAAATTTTAAGAAAAATGCAGAAGATAAGGCAGCATTTGGTCTCTTGGGAAAGCAACTTGACTGTAGTGTTCCTTCCCTCAAGGATTCAACTTCTAAAACCCCAAGAACAAGAAAATACACTCTTCTGGGAATGTCTAACTCTGCATCCTTTTGATAAGTCAAACTTTTTTCTTCATTTGGGTTAAATTGGGGAGTTAGAAAACCACACATCACATTTTCACTCTCCTACTTTAAAATGCACTCTGTAGGTTCAAATAAGGGAAAGCAATCACTCAAAAACTTCTAAGATGTTTCGGAATAGAATATATTAGTAAGCTACTAAATAGATGCTCAATATCCAAAGCAGCTTAGAGCACAAAACCCAGAAAATATAAAGCCCAACTGAGATGCTTATGTAGATTATGATACTTGTGAAAACAGAGCCATTTTTCTCCTAATGAGCCTGAAGCAAGCTATCATTTTTGCAGCTGTTCTTTCTATCTGTTGGTACTAGCCAACAGCTTGAGGGATCCAGACCTCCTAGTATGCAATGCCCATCCTGGTGTGCTAACTGTTCACATGAGTGGATGTTACATTTCATTATCACACCCAAGAAAGCCTTTACTTCAGAGAGGTTTGATTTGAGGTTCTACCTCACTTAATAAGTACTATTTCATCTAGCCACTTGGCTAGATTTTGTAACTCTCAAATAGCTTGTAGGAACTTGTCTCTGAAATCATTACTGCTCTGCTAAGTTTAGTTACATTGGTCAGATGTTCCTTAAATCTTAATGGAAGACCTAAGTGAAGAGGAGATGAACACCTTAAAAACAAAAATTCTATCTGCTTGAAAAAACCAGAAGCAAGTCAGAAGTTAAATAATACTTCAGAAGATCTCATCTTATATAAATAAGGAATAAGTCACATTCTCAAAGAAGCCAATAGAAGCACTGCACCAAAACAAGCATCCTGTTTATTCCCTTCAATATTAGACTTGAGGTAAAGCTTAGAAATCTGTAAAATGCAAGATGCCTTGACTAAATAGTTGCTGAGATGTCTACACCAAATATGTATCTCAGCCAGCATCCTGACTAACAACATAACAGGTGTACACAGCCAGGGATGAACTCAAGAATGAGGTAGGTGTGCAGTAGCATATCTCCAAACCACTCACCCAACTTCCCAGGTATAGCAAGCAGCAACAATGGGGCTGACTGATGAAGGCCATGAAGGAAGATAAACCTAGAGCTGAGGACAACCACGGTGAGCAAAGCCAAGCTGGTGACAGGGTCCATCAACAGTAAAGACAGGACAAAATGGTGAGTCAACATCCAGAGCAGCAGGAAACAGGGTTTCCATGTAGGTTCCATGGGATAGAGTACCAGAGTTGGGACTGGAGACAAGCTAGGGCGAAAGATCATCATTCAGTCCTAATCTGCTTTCTCTGTGTCTCTCTTGATTTTCTTACAGTCTAGATCTCTGTTGTTCTCTACCACAGTTGTCTCCTTCAATACCTCAGGACTCCCAGTCTACCTAATGTTCCTTTCTATGGAAATTGTTTCCTTCTCACGGCTGTCTGAGCCCTCTCCAACTCAATATCCTCCTGAGATGGAGGAAGGTAAGCATGATATTCTGGAGGCAGAGTTATTATGAATTTATATAGGGCACAATTATTACCTGATGTTTTATTCTCCAAAACTTTTTAATCATTCCAAAACATTCTGATTTTGCTAGCTTAGTCACTACTGAGCACTGAGCTGCCATTTTGATAGGGCTGTCTATGGAAATCATGCCAATGTCTTGAATAATAAAAATCTAGAGTCCTTTTTTATGCACAAAGTTAGGATTACTTTACTTTCCTTTGCACTGAATTTCCTCTGCCTTTTGTGGCTGACCTGAAGTCCTTTTACCTGTCTTCCTGTCTAGCCCTCATCTTCACTACCTTGACTAAGATGACCATAAGATACACCTGCCTTTCAGATGGGAGGGAGCCCATGGTAAACATGTCTGGCAGGATGGTTACAAGAAGTTTCTACCCTCAGATCTAACTCCTAGCCCTGTACTGGGCTATGTGGGCACCCCAGCATGCTGTGGGCCTGTTAGCAAGGGATGCAGTGGGGACAGAAGTGATGTGACACAGAGCAGGGACAGACTGGGGTACTCATAAAATGCCACTTACAGTGTTAATCCATCTCTGTATTGTCACCATTTCAGTAAAAACAAGGTGTCTGGCTGACAGGTAGAAATGTAGGAAGGAGACTTTTGAGCTCTGCTATATATAGCACAAATCTGAGGAACTGTTGCTATTAACCTGTATCCCAGTAGCAATTTCCCTGCAGCAGGGGGAAGAGAGAAGCTTGGGGGGAGCATTCAGTTCCCGGACTATAACCCATACATGTGTACATCATACCTCCTCACTTGGAAACTTTAAGTTTGGCTTCAGGCTTTACCCTGGAGAAAGCCTGTTCCACATCTCTTATTCTCAAATGTGAGGCTTCGTCTCCCTTTGCCTATTTCATTCAGTCCTTGTTTCTATGGATCAGTCTCTTTGCTGTGCTATTTAAGAGGCATTCACAAGTTTTGACTTGTGTAGGCAGCTCACACTGTCCTTCACGAGGCCACCCCTCTCAGCTTTCACATCTCCTCTTCCAGCCGAGGATTCATCATCAGATACTCCCCTTCAACAGCAACGAAACACCTACAGCCCCAGCTCCCAGCCATTCCAGTTGCCCCTACAGTGCTCCAGGCTTCTTCAGTGCTATTTTAAGAGTGATTATCATCCCTTCATGGGTTTCTCAAGTCTTTGAAGTTAGGCACAAGTAAAAAGAATCCTTCCATTCCCCCACAGCTCTTATTTACTCTTGTGCTTCTTGGAGTTTTCATCCTTTTGCCTGGGTCAGCCCGTTTTCCTCCTCAGCCCCAGTAAACAGCCTGCTGAATAATTCCTTTTCACCACAGGTTGCAAAACACCTCCCCAGTTGAGGACATGTAGTCTCCAAGCAAACTACACACTACATCCCAAACCCTGTCATTTACAATTTGCGGACAAACACACCAGCAAGCAAGAGAGAAAAGATCATGTAAGCCCCTCACTCCCCCAAATGCTTACCCTTGCAGAGAAGCAATTACTCCTTGCTCATGAGAAGTCCCACCCAAGCTTCTGACTTTGTTGGATTTCCTGCACACTGGGGTCTTCTCTAGGAAAGCCACTACATCAAACTATGAATAGCACTGCAGAAAGATACACATTGGCGTAGCTGTCGGCAGCTAAGGTGGGCACACAGAGACTGGGTAGGCATGTGGGTTATTTCTTTTACTCGTGTCTAGTGCACAAGGAGTACAAAGGGGAGGGGAAAAAAAGGTATTTTTACATCTGTCAAGAGCAGCCAAGCAAAAAACGTGCCAAAAGCAGGTCTTAGACATGGAGAGTGGAAAGCTGTTTTGCAGCGTTGTCCACAACTGTGCTTCTCAGCCCATCCTAATCAAGTGCTGCTGGAAATTGATGTTCATAACATGAAGAGACATGGAATGAAAACAGTCAAGAAGTCACAAGGCTGAAAAAAAAGTTAATATGCCCCTGCTCTCCTTGCTCCCAGGCAGTGTACTCCTGCAATGAAGATGATCTGACAGTTCATTTTCTTAACACATAACTGCTGAAATCTCTCTTTACTGGTAATCTCTTTCCCAATCCTGGTGATGCTGAGTTTTTTAATAGTGCATATGCTCAGGCAACAAGGTTTCTTTATTGTCTTTCAAAACCTACTTCAGGATGAAGAAATCCAACAGAATTTCAATCTCCATTACCTTTTATAATTTTATTGTAATTTTTCCCAACTTCTACATCACGTACCAATGAAACAGAGTATCTCTCATCTAAACAGATACAATCTTCACAATACCTCTCTACCTTTCCTGCCAGAGCACTATGCTATACGTATTGGATGCTTCCAGTAGTAAACGTTTTAGAGGAATTTATTCTCAAAAATTCTTAAGTATTTAAAATAATGTTTTTCTCTTTCATAAATTACCTGAAGCAACATTTCCCAGTTGAAAAAAAGTAGCTACTATTTCTGCTGCAGGTTTGGTTTTGCTTTTCTATTCAGAAATTGCTGTATTAGAAGGAGTGGGAACAGAACTCAAATATGACATCCACTGTTATCCTTACATCTGTTATCAGGAACAATGTCATTGATGAATTCAGTAAGACTTTTCTTTTAAACACAAAACCACACAAAATTGTCATCCAGCTGCTTGAAAGACTGCACTGTAGCTTTCCTCTCTGAGATGGCAACTTTTGGTTAGGTGGTGTATCTTTTATTTTTGCTGTCCCATAAGCAATGTTATCCTTTGCTGACAGCATTCCTGAATAGCTGAGAAATGGCTTTATGTGCATCTTGCAGACACAACACCAGCAGGAGCCACTACAAGAATGGAGAGGGCAATGTTCAAAGACTTGATTGCACACAGGGCTTATGAACAGTGTCTCTATCCACACACCATGATGTTTATGACAAAAGCTTAAAGAAAACACAAAAAAAGGCATATCTTTTCTTCCATAAGCAACAGGTTATCTCTCACATAAAGCTAATAATTCATCTGGACTCTGAAATAGTTCCTGGGACTAGAGAAAAAACAGCCTGCAAAGTGACATGTTCCAGATCACCACTTTGTGCTCTGCTCTTTGATGTAGCCACTTGCCCTTCAGTGTGGAATCACAGAATGACAGAATCATAGGTGTTGGAAGGGACCTCCAGAGATCATCAAGTCCCCTGCCAAAGCAGGCTCCCTAGGACATATCTCACAGGTCAGCATCCAGACGAGTCTTGAATATCCCCAGAGAAGGAGACTCCACAGCCCTCCTGGGCAGCCTGTCCCAGGGCTCTGTCACCCTCACTGTGAAAAAGTTCTTTCACATATTGGTGAGGAACTTCCTGTGCACCAACTTGAGGCCACTGCCCCTTGTCCTGTCCCCACAGACCACAGAAAAGAGGCTGGCCCTGTGTCCCACACTTGAGATATTTATAAAGATTAATAAGATCCCCTCTCAGTCATCTTTTCTCAAGGCCGAACAGCCCCAGTTCATTCAGCCTGTCCTCGTTGCAGGATGGGTGCCAAGGAGAAAAGAATGGGAAGTACATGATCACCCTCTTTATTTACTGCAAGACAGTAAGGTGGTACCATCTGTGTGGAGCTTAACGTCCTCCATGACAGATGGCCCAAGCAGTAGATGTTAACTCTCAACACACTACCTCTGAACAAGCAACCAGGTAGTTATTTCACTGACAGCTCGTGCTCATCTGTTGTTCATTTGCTGAGTAAGCTGTCAGAAATACAACCCTGGCATGCTGCGAGCCATGCCAAGCCAAAACAGTTTCCTGCTCTAATGAAGTATTTTCTTGGTGTTGTCATTTTAGATAACTACTTTTATTTCATAAAAATTAGTGATGGGCAGGTAAATTTCTGTGCTTTACAACATAAGCAGCTGCACGACCACTTAATCACATGCTAACTTCCAGGTTATAACCAGTTGGAAAAAGATGTTTAATAGATATAGAGGTAGGGATGGAGGAGGTTCTGTGGGAGGGAAAACTAATGGAGCAAAGATTGTACATGCTGCTGGGAGACTTTACAGCTTCTTCAAACCAAGGCTGCTGTTTGTTTATTATGAACACAATCCTGGAAGGCAGGAAGTACCTTCTAAGACACCCTGAGCACATTCATTATCACTGCTCTCCTATCTATCTGGTAGGTTTTTTTGGGAGTGAAGGTGATGCCACTTCAGGAAACTAGAAAAGAGCAAAATTTATCCCTGCAGGATGGAAAAATGTCATGAAAACTGTTCATTGGGGGTGCCAGGATAAAGCTGTGTGCAGCACAGCTGCACTGGATGCAAAACTGAGTCCTACTGCTTATAGCTTATAGCAAAACAAAATAAAAGTAGTATTTTTAATGCTTTTAAATTAAACATGGTATAATGGTCTAGGGCTTCACTTTGATGCAGAGATACTCAAATAGCCCATATAAGATTGTCCTAAAAATATAACTCCTCAAGCTGGCTAAAGATATCTGATGACCAGTAAATATTTGTCTAATGATTAAAAAACTCATGTAATTACTTTGAACTTTTCAAGGCTGTACTGACAGTGCCCTTGTAAATGTTAAAATATAAACAAGCCTCAGGATTTAAATGTTAAATATATCAATAAGACATTCCTGGCTGCTTTGTGGTTCAGCAGGTTCTTTTGGCCCAAACAATTAATCTGGAATTCGGTTAGATTAATCGTAGCACAAACACTCACAGGTTTATCCTTTGCTTTTCATTATCAAAGAAATATGTAGCACAAGACTTTATGAATCAGTCAGAGGTAAATTTATGCTTCTCAGGTGAACCCATTTCTCTTCAGACTTCAAGTGAAACAGTGAAGACTCACTTTCCATTTTCTATAGGGCTGTTTCAGTTAAGGACTAGTTAAATCCTAGCTTGTGGATAAATTAGCATACTTAATTCAGAAAAAAAGATGGATTTGCGATTGTCAGCCTGGATGGCAGACATTTATCTTCTATTTTTACATCCAAAATAAAATCTGCTGTGTAATTCCAAGCAAGTCACTTCACCAAGATCCTGTTTTCATCTCCTACCTCACTAAACCATAACCACACCTACATCTTCTCATCACAAGGCGCCACTGCAATCCTCAATGTCATTTTTTGTGCTTATTGGACCCTACCTAAAATGCTTCCTAAAAGGCACAAAGGTTTTTAAGTTCACTGACAAAAGGTCAGGGAATGGTAAATTCTTGTTTCTAATTAAAGTCCTACGTATAAATGTTTTATTTGCAGTGGTGAGCATGTGGAGTTACATCCCTCAACCTATTAACCTACATTAATAATATAGGCATGCGACGCCATGGCAACTGACTGTAAGAACAGCAGCGTTCATCAGTAAAGCAAGACTGTGTGATCCATATATATGGAGATATATATATATATAATACTGGGGGCCGCATCGTCAGTAATGGTATATGGTAATAGATAGCTAGGTTCTCATTATTTATTAAGAATCATACCAAATTGCGCAGACACATATAAAACCAATGAATTTGAAAGCGTAGGGTTATCAGCCACATCCTTCAATAAAAGACCCCACAACGGTCTCGCTTCCCTTTCACCCTCTTAAGCAGCACAATAGTTTTCTGGGGTAGGAACAAAATGCCTCACACAGCATTTTACTTGGTGCCTGATACACTTTGAAGGGGACTTCCATTGGTTCACATGTACTTGCCCTGTATTTGTCTTTTCCACTGAGGTAGAGGTTATCAGGAAAACGGGCAGAAAGGGAGGTGTGAAGGAAGGGTCTGCTCCCTGCCCTGGTTTCCTGAGGCTGTAAGGTGGTTTCTGTATAAATACTGTCCAGGGTCACATTGTCATTCATCTGTGCAAAAGCAGAGGGGAATTTCTACCGTCTTCCTTTCCCATTAAGCTGGAGTGAGCTTGTTTTCAGCCATAAGCAATACACCAAGGCATACGTAACTGCAAGGTGTCTGTGTGTTTTTGAGCTGCCACCTACAAGTTCATGGCCTGTGCTCTCAGCCTTCACTCTTCTGAGGAAGATACAGCCCCCACAGGGTTTCTGTGATAAGAGTAAAGACAAATGCATTCAGCAGTGTCCTCACACTCCCTCCATTAGCATGAAGCAGCTCATACATCACAGTAAGCAATGGCAGTGAACAGAGAGTGAATATCTCCTCAGCATCTCAATTGGTCCCATATACTGAGGAAGGATGTGAGGTTGCAGCTTGAGCAGGATCACATGAATGAGGATTACTGGTAGTTCCCTGCAACATGAAAGGCTGGCATTATCTCAATAGGTATGCCAAGGATTTTCCTACTGCACATTATTTTTCAATGAAAATTCCAAGGTCTTTTCCATCGTTGTCTCCTGGGAATGATCAGAATACCCATAAAAATCAAAATATTGACAATCCTGGAAAGCAGAGGTTTCTCTCTTCCTATATCAAGTACAGCATGATCAATCACATCTTGCAAACATGAATCTTACTAGACTATCCACAACATTTGTCTTCATTCCCCTCCAACTTCCATCCTACAAATCTGGTATGTACAAAATTTTGCAGTGCGTATTTTGGAGAAGGAGCATTTCACCACTGGAGACAAGAAGGTGATCCTCAATTCCTCCTGGCATTACATTTTTTAACTCATACCACCATGAGCTCCACTCAAAGCAGCAGCCTCAAAGACCAAGTTTTATATTCTAGTGCTGTGTTTCAAGCTCATTAAATCAACATTTCGATTTTGTACATTCGGGTACTTTTAATAGAGAAATTCAAAGATGTTTTTCCCCTTCTGCCTCTCCTTTCATGGTTCATAATTTGGTACAGTGTTTTAACACAGTCATACATGCATGGTATTACAGATTATTAAAAGAAGATATAATCTAGCTTCTATTTTACTTAGAAATGATCCAATCTTCAAAAGATTTTAAACTGTGACACAGGAGATTTGTTTTCAGTTCCTGCTACAAAAGCTTTCTGCAGTATAATAGGCAAGCTATCTGATTGCTCTGTTACTTCTGTTTGTCTAAATATGTTCCTTTCTTCTCTTTCAAACTGTCTTGGCTATGTGCTGTGACAATGCTTGGTGCTCTTCTCTCTATGTCCCCACACTCAAACCTGTACAACACCTAACACCAAACCCAATAACCTGGCAGAAATGCAAAGCATGTGTCCTTAATCCTTATCTTTATCTTTGCCCTTTACTATTCCACTGACATATAAAACGTATCTTGATGTGAACCAATTAAACCCACCTGCCTTGTAGTAATAAGGAGGCTGTTGTATTGTTTCTTGTAAAAATAAGCTGTCTTGAGCAGTTCTAACACAAGGAGATGCAACTGATGACAGGAGAACTTGCTCACTGAGCTGTTGGATATGAAAGTAAGGAAGGTCCCCACCTTGCATGTGAGTCTGCATAGAGGTGTTCACATTTTCACATCCAGCCTTGTTGGTTTTAAAGGGACTCCTTGCACGGGCAGAGTCTGTTCACACAGATTTCACTACTGCATCATGAGCCAATTCAATGGAAAAATCAAAAAAACCCAAAAAGCAGATTCTTGCAAAATGCAAGAGAAATGCATGGGTGAGGGGAGGAGGTTGAGATGAGGAGTGTAGAAGAGTCCCCACAACCATTTCTTGCACAGGGATGAAAAGCAGTGACACTTTCACTAGGGATTACTGTTAAATACATATACTGTTAAATACATATAACTGCTTTGACTAACTGTAACCCTAACCCCTAATGCTAGCCATAATGATTGATGATGAGGGGACTGGAGCATCTCCTGTATGAGGAAAAGCTGAGAGAGATGGGTCTGTTTAGCTTGGAGAAGAGACTAAGAGGGGATCTGATTAATGCTTATAAATATCTAAAGGCTGGATGTCTAGAGGACAGGCCCAGACTCTTCTCAGTGGTGCCCAGCAACAGGACAAAGGGCAATAGACACAAACTGGAACACAGGAAGTTTCATCTCAACATGAGAAAAAACTTGTTTACTCTGAGCATAACAGAGCACTGGAACAGGCTTCCTAGAGAGGTTGTGGAGATATTAAAGACCCACCTGGACACAGTCCTGTACAACCTGCTCTAGGTGATCCTTCTTTAGCAGGGAAATTGGACTAGATGTTCTTCAGAAGTCCCTTCCAATCCCGACCATTCAGAGGTCCCTTCCAAACGTGAACCTGTGACTTTTTAATTTCTGTGCAAGGAACTTTAAAAAGAAAAAAAGGAATTAACAGAAGCTGATGAAAAATTATTTTCCTTGGAGAGAAAATCTTTGAGATAAAACAGTTTTTCTGTGGGTAGCTGTGGAAGCTGTTAGGACCATGAACTGTAGAGTTACTAAGCTGCATCCTTATGACCTGAATATACAGTCTGCCCTTGCACAGGTCACTGGAGCTTTTGAGGGATATTAGGGTAGTCGATTTATTCCCCTGGGGCACCTCCAGATGCCAGTCTGAGGTCCTGGAGGCTTCAGTGTCTGCTAGTAAGCCCTGCTGGTCTTCACCAGACAGTGACTCACAGGTTTTGTCTGGCAAAAGGAGAGGAGTCTGGCTTTGTGATTTGGGATTGCATACATTGGCCAAGTCTTTTCCTTAATTGCACCTGTATGGGGTTGACACTAAGCAGACACTATGTTGTACCATATATGCTCCTGAGTTACAGACAGTTTGGTCCCACCACCTAAATCCAGCTCATTTTCTGAGTATACATTATCTCAACACCCATGTGTTTAACCACTGGCACTGCTTTGGTGTATAAACACAGATTCTCACTCACAGGGAAGCTGACAATACAGACTTCACAAACCCAAGAGCGATGTGCAGGCTATCATGGATAAGAGCGTATTTTACATAAAAAGAATTGCAGATACAAGGAAGGAATCTATTCCCTGACCACTTGCAATCCATGTACAGTAAAACTGGTGAGAAAGAGACAGAAAGGCCACACACACTTCTTGAATTAGCTGCTGTCACATGCTCTGTGTTTATAGTAGGGTATTTTGGCAACATAATCTACATGATGTACGAAGGAATGGGCTGGGCAGGAATACATGTTCACAAACAGGGATGCTCTGACTCCTCCCTTATGAAAATGCCAGGTGAGTTGTCTTTGACACCAGCTCCTTTGCAAAACTCTGCTCTGTTTCACCAGTTTTACAATATAAAAAAATGAGAGCTGACAGCAGCTCTCAGGAGCCCACCTTCCAACCAGAAATGAGGCAAAAGCCTATTTCAGGTGCTTTAAAAGGAAAACACTGTCTCTTCTAAGTGACTCTGCACTCAAAAATGAGTGCTACTTTGAGTCACCAGAAAAAAGAATGGAACTATGAGACATTTGCAGGTGTTTTGGTTTTTTTTCTTCCTGAAATGAAACTTGTCAAGGTATTAAGCAGTACAGTACACCTGGTAGCAAATGACTGCTCAATTAGGTCCTAAAAAAGATGCTAAATTTAGAGCATCTTTGTCATGTTTTAAACTGAGAATTACCAGGAAACCAGATGTCCAGAAATACCAACTAGGAGAAAAGAAGGAGGAGGAAAGCGTGCATCAGTTCCAGTTTAAGCCAATAGTGTCAGGCTTCAAAATAAGGGCACAGATTAGAGCAAAGGCAGACCTAACATTGTAAAATGTCAGTGCTGGTGCTGCATTTATCTACAGGGAAGTCACTGCACATTCACAGGAAGGTAGGTAGTTCCACTCTGTAAATAGGCTACTTGGGGTGATAGCATTCTTGGCTCATGGATTTTCCTGTGTGTACTCAGACAAACCAGGTATGTGCTCTCTCTCTCTCTCTCAGAATCACACCTGTACACCGATGCTACGCTGCTGCCTCACTGTTTGAGAAAGGGGACAAGGAGTTTCATGCACACTGGAGCTAAAGTCTGAGCTTACGTGACCAGGGATGGGGAGAGGGAACTTGCCATCACGCTGAACATAAATGACGTGGCTTCCAGGAAAAGAGGGAAGCTTGCCAGAGCTGTATTTAAACAGGTGGTTTAAAAACACCATCTGTGATTTCAACTGCCAGTGCTGAACCAGAATGAACTGCTTTTTGGGAGGAGCACACAAAGATAGAAAGCCTCTATGATTCTCTCCCTGGGACTGTGATGGCAAATACCGGCCAGGATGCTTTTAGATCTTGTTCTCCACATCAGATGTGTTTCGATGCTGTGTCACTAAGCTGTGGCACAGGGGAAGGCAGCAGTAGTAACACATGTTGTCATAGCATCCATCGTGGCAAAGCTGACATTGTAAAGGTGGGATTTGAAGGAGGAAGTCACACGTTTTATTAACCCAAGGGGTACAGTTGTGGGGGGAGGAAAAACCAGACAAAGCCCTGAACACTGAAGTCCAGGGCATAGACCATCCCATCAGACACCTCAGTGCTGTGAAACTCATGCAGCAGGCCAGGGCTGTGACACATGGACTGCAGTTTTACGGCCACAACAGCAAAAGCTAGGACAGCTGGTCAGGATCCTCGATTTGCATGACCAAGGATAAGGTCATTTCTCTCAAAGGACACAGCCCACCTTGGTGGGGGTCTTTTGCATTGGATCCAAGGGCAACGGCCTCCGTAACAGCGAATGTTACGTTGGGGGACAGGGGGGAGGCTCTATTGAAGCAAATAATTGCTTTCAAATGAGTTTATTAGCTGTGCATAAAACCAATCTACAAAAAAGCATCACCTCTAATTAGATTCTCAGACTCTCGTGTGTGTTCTATGAAAGCCTCCATCTTTTTAATTACTGAGGGTAACGTGTCAGAGGATGACTCAGGTGAGGAGAGTGTTTTGGGCATTGGCAAGATGAATTCTGCCAGTTGGGGCTAGAAAGGTGGGCTTAAACACAGCTGTGTTTTGAAAAAAAAATCCTAAGAAATTGAAATGTATGAGGTGCCAATTGCCTGCTCCTCTTGCAAGGCTTCATACAAAATGAAAGGAGGGATCAAAGTACCAAAACCCACTGCACACCATTAAGGATCGTGCTGCGAACACTGGAAGTGTTATTAGCCTGCTAACCAAACATGCGGCTTTCATACAAGAGTCTAAGCAGAGGGAAATGAAGTAATTGATCTAATTAAAACCTGAAACTTGTCAACTTTTTCTTTTCTTGAAATCATGAGCACTCAGTAGCACCTCATACCCAGTTCCAGTAGCTAAATTGCCTGAGGAAATAAAAAGCTTTTAAAAAAGTCCTGGGCAGGATATCTTTGAAATTTCAAGCTGCCCCTATAAAATAAGAACAAAGCAGATAAAAAGCATCATGGGTTTGCAGCTTTTATTTTTTCAGTTCAACTTGCATAATTTTCCTCTCTCCTTCTTTGTACAATCCCCTAAATCCTGAACTGTGTGACATGGAAATTTATGCTTCTTCAGGCCTGTTCTTTTATAAAAAGTTTCTAGCATTGCCCAGTTAGGCTGCCTGACACTTTGCATTATAGGACACAGTTGCTTCTGGCTTTGCCAAACGTTATCCATTTGGAGTAATAGTGCCTCTGCTGAATGTTTGCCTCAGGCTGATTATCTTTAATAAAATAAAATAAATTTTAAAAATCAGTCAAAATGGTTCAACTGTTTCTAAATAAAATGCTAGAATAAATACTCGTTTGGATGTTAGAGGATTCTTTTTCTTTCTTTGAAATACTAAGGTGACTTGCTGTTTTGAAAGAGAAAATTGAAGCTTGGCAGAGATGCTTTCTGAGTCACACAAAGGAGAGAACCTGGCCAGGTTTCAGAAGTACAGAAAATAACACTTCAGAAATTCAGATTACTAAAAATTGCACTCCTGACTGAACACACAGTGCCCCTCTTACCACCAAGCTGCCTGACTGCCATCCTCCCAGAGGGTTACCAGGGCAAACCTGGTCTTTCCCATAAACCCACATCGATGTGGAGGCAAGGAGTAGAACAGAGCCTGGGCAAGCCGCCTCTCTTGAGGGTGTGTGGCTGGCGTGCCAGAAACTGGGAGAAGGGAGCCAACTGGTCCAAATGAGGTTAACAAACCAGCTCAGGTGGAAGGTGGAGGAGTGCACTAAAATAAGGAGGGCTTGGAAACACAAACCATGGCTCAGGGCAGCAGGGGAAACTAGACTGTATAGGGCTATGTGGGCTTAGTGGAGAAAGCAGAGCAGATCTATCTGGCTGCAGTATTTTGGCAGAGAGGAAAGAGACTGGACCAGAAACTTCACTGAGACTGGGGCTAATGGTAGTGTGAATGGGAGATTAGCACTCAAATAAGTGATTGCATTTCTGTTGCTCATAATTTAAGTGAGTTTTTTCAGGGACAATGAAGGATGTGCCACCTCCTGACAGATCTCACTTTGCTGCTCTAGAAGTCGGATTCGTTGCAGCTAGCCAAAATGCCTGAAGCATCCTCACAGAGTATGGTTTGGGTTTGTTTTTGCTACATTATCAGCAAGTTTATTTGGACTCTAAAATTAGAGAATGCTTTGAAAACACGCTAGGACTCTGCAGCTATCTTCCTCCATTTTCAAGTTTACCAATGATTTTCTGTTTCTGTTCATATGGTAAATTATTAGAGGCAGGGATTGTTTTAGATTATATGTTGGAGCTAAATATGAAAGTCCCACCTCTTGATTTCTAGGTGCTGCAATAAAACCTCTTAGGAATGCACTCATTTTTCTTGCCATACTGTTAATTTTAAGGTAAAGGAGTAGCAACAGGGTCACAATGCCAGCCCCTTCTGAGCATCGATCACCATAAAGATTTATTGCATCTTGAACTGTAGCTCTTTTTTTCCGTCTTCCAGCACCACTTTCAGGCATAATACACCCACTTAGAAATTCCATACACCACTTGTATCTTAATTTGCTTTGCCTTTTTAAGAAGTTTTTCCACCCTGCACTTTAACAGCACAGCCAACCACAACCAGCCACAAAACTTGCAGTGAATGACTTTTCCTACCGCATCTCAACTGTTCTGGAAATACACTTCTCACTCCACAAAACCTTTTTATACATTACTCCTTAAACAGACCAATGGCTCATTAATACCTGATGGCAGGAGGTCAACTGAATGCTCTTGGTCTGACAGTGGGGAAATGTGATTTTTCTCACACCAGTTTCTGTGAGTGTCTTGATTTGAGCCACAGCACAAAGTTTGACTGAAGCCTGATCAGATAATTTATTGTGACAACAAGCCCAGCCCATGAAAACTGCTGATTAATCCCTTTAATTGAAACTACCCTTTAACCCCTTAACCTTACATTTACATACAACTGTTTCACCCCAGCCACTATGTAGCAAGTCTCTAATTTCTGTAGTACAAAAGAATTCCCATTCAAGGTATAATGATTGCTGAAAGGAAGAGCAAGACATCTCAGTTTTACAAAAGAAAATATCCCCTCATGCACACAGTCTGACATCATATGGTCAACATATGATGATTTCTGCCAGGAGTGCAGTATGTTTCATCGTAGCTTTAAGTGGCTTTGATTTCTTCATCACTAAAAACTCTGATGGGGGAAGAAAGCAACATACCTTATATATACTTAGATTACTTTTAGAGACCATATTATCACGTTAGAAACCCCGAGACCACCTAATTAGCAGCTTATTTTGTCCTAAGCCCATTTATGCCATGAACTTTGACACTATTTTGTACTCTCTTTGAACAAGTTTACATAATACGACCTTCCTGTCACTGTTTGTTTCTTTCAAAGCAATTGAGGTTTTAATAAAGACATACTTCAACAAAATGCATCAGATAGATAGAAGCTTGAGGGTACAAATATTTTAAGGACAGAACATATTAAAACAAAAACCCCACTCTCCATGACTAGCATAGATAGAAAAAGGAGTAATATTTCAAGTTTTCAGAAAATAGAGCTTAATAGCACAATTCCCAGCTATCTTGGGCCAATTTCTCAGCTTGAAGAAGACACAGCTCCCCAGCTTCCAAGTAATGAAAATAAAAGAGGATACTGGTTTAAATTTCTAAAAGGGCTCATGTAGAATAAATATGATTATGCTCCAATGCACACTAAGAAGCAGGTGGGCTCAGAGGTCCATCTTGGCACTATGTGTTACAATGCTGTACTAAATTTAACACCTTCCACATCCCTATCAGGCAAATATTATCTTCTAGGTGACAGTCAACAGCCAGCAGGCAGCCAGGTTGTGCTGTCAGTATCCATCTCTCATTAAAAGCCTCTGAACCATTGGCCCAAAGGAATATGTATTTCTAAGGCAATGAAATTATTCCTTTTTTAATTTATGAAAAAGGATCGCTATCAGGATAAAGCTGAAAAAAACCCCAAACTAGTGACTCACTGAGAAGAAAGTGCAGAGTATGTCTGTCCTTCACTCCCAGGGAAGCGAGTGCTGGGCATGGGGACAACACAGAGTGTACAGATGTCCCCTTGATACTGGTGGGGCACTGGGAACAAGGTGGCATTCCTGGAATGGGAGGAGAGGAAATAAAGAACTAGAAGAGGAAGGCAAAGGACTGAAATCCCCAGGAATTTGGGCTGCATGAACTTTCTGGCTGACAGAACTGCTTGTTCTTCAATAGAGGCCAATGAAACTTATCTCTGCCTCCTCCCAAGCAAGTGTAAAATACACCTGGCCTGCAATGAGGTATTCTTGGAAGGATGCCCACCATGCACAAACATGTGGCTTACAGAGGCATGGAGTGTAATAAATCTCTCTGAGGATCAGAAAACACTTGCTCTGGTTTTGGTACTTGCCTTTTATTGCCTTAGCAACATTGTGCTAAAAGAACAAGCAGTTTTCGTAAATCCTTCCTAAGTATCTCAAACTAATTTGAAGTAAGAAAATTCCATCCTTTCAAATCTTTCTGATGCCATTCCTAAGCAAGATTTTAAGGCCTGAGGAGAGATGCTGTATAAGATAGCCAAAGTAGTTTAATAACATTATTCTTGTGCTTCCTTTGTGAACTCTTGTCTTTCAATAGCTTCATTAATATTGTCCTGACTTGTCTCCTATGTAGACAAGCTATTTTTCAGCAATAAAAGCAGCAGATTTTGTATTGATTGGTCTCCACATTTATTCTTGCCTTTCACTTATTTTTAAAAGCAATGCTTCAGCATGTTAATGTGAAGAAAAAAAAATTCTCTCCCTCCCCCTTGTCCCATTAAACATGACCACAGCTTTGGATCTTCTTAGGTCATGACTAGAGTCAGATAATGATGAGCTCCAGTCACCAGATAGGAGAGATGACACAGGCACAAGGCTTTGCTTCAGTTGATTTTACTCTGTAAGAAAAGGGCTACTACTCTCAACCCCATAAAAATTTCTTAACCGAGCTTTACCTCCTCCTGGCCAAGTGCCTGTGCAATTCAAACCATCACAATATACAGTCTCTGGTGAAACATTCACTTCTCATTACAAAGATTTTGTTAGGATTTTCTTAAACTGTTTAGAGATTTTAGTTACAAATATGTACAAGCAGATCAAAGTGACAGTTTGTCAGACCCATGAATGAGACCATGCATTTGCTCTTTTATTCCTGTGCTATAGTCATCTGGTATAAGGATTTCAAGATGGATATTATTAACAGCTGCTACCCCAAACCCAAATATTTTGTGGTACTGCAGTGTTATACAATAGTACATTTATGTTAGGGGCACATCATTTCCATCGTGTATAGCTAAATGGGCTATTTGAAACAACCAACCTTCTGCCTTACAGCCTTCACCTCTGCTGAATAACATGTCAGCAAGGGTAACAACACAGGAGATACTTGCTTTTTGTCTTACTCTCAATGCTCTCTGCTTTTCATCATGGACAAAACATCCTCGTTCCTTTCTCTATGTGGGATTAACCAGAGCATGGGTTATTCTTGTGAAAGTATGGCATCACCTTCCTCCGCCTAAATGTTGCCATTTATTTCTACACAAAAACTGTAAACCAAAATAAGTTTCATTGCACGTAACATTGCTCCATTCCATCCATGAGAAAGCATTTATAACTCCTAAGACCAGTGCACAAAGCTTACCCATTTACATAGTCTGCTCAAAATAGGCACACATATATATCCAGCAATGTTTGTTACATCTGCCTTACCCTTTGTTCCATAGGACTCCAAAGACAGGAGATAATAATTAGGAGAAAAATTGTCTCTATTTCAGAAAAAACCAAAGAATGTTACTGTTTTAAAATTTATTTTCTCTGGGTTGAGAATTGGCTGTTGGACCGAGCCCAGAGGGTTGTGATTCAAGGAGCAGAATCTGACTGGAGGCCTGTGACTAGCGGTGTTCCCCAGGGCTCGGTGTTGGGTCCAGTCCTGTTTAATATCTTCATTGACGACCTTGATGAGGGAATAGCATCCACCCTCAGCAAGTACGCCGATAATACAAAGCTGGGAGGGGTGGCTGACACACAGGAACACTGCGCTGCCATCCAGCGAGACCTGGACAGGCTGGAGAGCTGGGCAGGGAGAAACCAGATGAAATTCAACAAGTGCAAGTGTAAAGTCTTGCACCTGGGGAGGAACAACCGCATGTATCAGTACAGGCTGGGGGATGACCTGCTGGAGAAGAGCTCTGTAGAGAAGGACCTGGGGGTCCTGGTTGACGACAGGTTGGCCATGAGCCAGCAGTGTGCCCTGGTGGCCAAGAGAGCCAATGGGATCCTGGGATGCATCAGGAGGAGTGTGGCCAGCAGGTCTAAGGAGGTGATCCTCCCCCTCTACTCTGCGTTGGTCAGGCCCCACCTGGAGTATTGTGGCCAGTTCTGGGCTCTTTGGTTTAAAAAGGACAGGGATCTCCTGGAGAGAGTCCAAAGAAGGGCTACGAAGATGATTAGGGGTCTGGAGCATCTCCCCTATGAGGAAAGGCTGAGTAAGTTGGGACTCTTCAGCCTTGAGAAGACTAAGGGGGGACTTAATTAAACTCTATATTTATATGAAGCAGGGGATGCAGGGGGAATCAGCCAGCCCCTTTTCAGTGGTCTGTGGGGACAGGACAAAGGGCAATGGCTGCAAATTGGAGCACAGGAAGTTCCGCACCAACTTGCAGAGGAACTTTTTCCCAGTGAGGGTGACGGAGCCCTGGGACAGGCTGCCCAGGGAGGTGGTGGAGTCTCCTTCTCTGGAGATATTCAAGACCCATCTGGACGCCTATCTGAGTGATATGTCCTAGGGAGCTGCTTTGGCAGGGGGGTTGGACCCGATGATCTCTCAAGGTCCCTTCCAACCCCTACAATTCTATGATTCTATGATCCCTCTACAAAATCTCCATGACTTTGCAACTGGCACTAGCCCAGTAAACTCATTGACCAATTGTCTTAAATCACCAATGATTTTTTTTTAATTATTTTTTCCCCCTGACCTTGAATTTCACAGCCTCACTTAAATTTGGTTGCTGCTATGGTAAGACCAATTCAAGTTAGTGATTTAGAAAAAGCAGTACCTCCTCTGCAAAGGCCACAACACAGGAGATATTTGCTTTTCAATTACTGAAATATTTCACAGATAGTTTAGTTCCTCTTGCATTATAATTAATACAAGCATTGTGGCACAGCAATGAAGGCAGTAAATCAGATTTCCATGCCTGCAGTTCTTTTTTATAAGATCTTACCCAGGAATGATGCTTTGAAAAAATCTCTCACCCACTCTCTGCCTACTCAGAGTGCAAACCTACAAAGTTACCACCTCTAGGACCCATCAGTGTAAAACAATCTCCAGGTTTTGTACCATTCAGACAGTTATTAACCATTATTATTAGCCAGAATACTGGCTACCAACTGCTTTGAGTCAAAACTTCCTAAAGATTTTCTGGTGGAAAGAGTGACCCTCCACAGTGAACTTGTGCAGACTGACACTTCAGAATTGGTGAATTACTTTCTGATAAATTTCTAAGAGTATTCCATGGGACACAGAACATTGACTTATACTTACTCTAGCCATGATCAGGTAACATGATGATACAGACACCTCTGTCTATACCATGAACATAATGACAGCGATGCTTCAGCCACAGAGGGAAATTTATAGATATGACCATTGCAAACACATATCAGGAATTACACTTCTGCATTAGATTAGAGTAAGATTTTGAAACTTTCACAACTTGACTATTTGAGGACAGACTGTGTTTAAATGGGAGAACATTTAAATACTGGGGAAAAAACTTGGAACACATTAAGTCACACTGTATTGTGATCAAGTACAGCTGCAGGAGGTGATTGAAAAGGTAGCAGTGGTGCTGGAAGTAACACCCTAGATGTCTTTGCTTTAAAAAGGTCTCCTCCTGCTAGAAACAGAAGTCCTTCTTGCAGCTAGCAAGCTGCAGGCATGCTTTCTGTCAACAGACTGTGAGTCCTATGGTAGAGAAGGATGTACCCAAGCTTGTGATGGATTTCAGGCCTTCATGGCAATTCACGTCTGTAAATAAGGGGAATGTCTCTGGGACAAGCACGGCATCGGCAGCCCTGCAGCCACACCTCACCCAACAGATGCAAAATGTCCCTGCTGGCAGCTATGAGTGGGCAAATTTTGCACTGGCTTGTGCAGACAGCCCATTTCTGGTATCCAAGGAAATGTCCAAATCCCATTTCCATTCCAGAGGGGTTGGTGGGGAAGAGCGTTACCTCTGCGTCAGAAAGGGGATGGCTGCATTAGCTTTGCTGCTGCAGGAAGGAGGGGAACTGCACGCTTGCTTTGGCTGCGCTGGAGACAGGCCAAGACCATGGCTCTTGGGTAGCATTAGTGCAATCCTGACAACAAATATGAGATCAGGATGGCTTTTTTTGGCTCCTGCCATTTGAACAGGTCCTGCAGTTGAGGAGGTCTGTGTCCTGGCAGAGGGAGGGATAGGCTGGGCAGCAAAGAAGCAGAAGACCTGCTCCCTACCCCAGGCAAACACACTTCCCTCCTCCAGTGCTGAGAACTACAGGGCCACAAGTGCTTGTAGCATAAGTTCAGCTAAATCACTAAATTCCTTCCCCTTTCCTTCCTCTCACATTTCTTCCTCAAATGCTTTAACAGCTATAATTGGGTCAGTGCCAGTGGGAAGTGGAAGGTTTAGTTAGCATCTTAACATCATCTTAACATAGGCCAAGTGCTACTACTTTGATGCTGCAAACCCTTAAATGAATAGCAGCCTAGGGTTAAAAAAGAGTCACAAGATTAAGCAAACTCTCTAAAACACTGCTCTAAAAACTATATAGAATAGCCTAATTCTTGGAGGGTTTACACTT
This sequence comes from Laterallus jamaicensis coturniculus, assembly GCA_022605575.1. Lineage (NCBI taxonomy): Eukaryota > Metazoa > Chordata > Aves > Gruiformes > Rallidae > Laterallus > Laterallus jamaicensis. The sequence continues at coordinate 3,197,344 of JAKCOX010000031.1, read as the reverse complement.
CTCTGGCACAGAGCGGCCACATAAGCTAGCTACATCCCTATATCCATCCTAATGAGTATGGGCCAGCTGAATTAAAGATGTATTTCAAGAGCACTGATTTACTAGAGTCTCCAATTCTTCCAGCATTCACCTCACACACGGCAAGATTTGTGTTGCTTCTTTTTTAATTATCACTTAAATGAGAAAGTTCCTGAATGAGAAGTGAAGACACACATTCACTGACAGCAGGTTCACAGTAATACAGTTTATGGGGAAAACCCCCAAACATTCTTTAACAAAACTATTTTCTCCTCCAGCTTTTAATAACTGTAGCTACTTTAAGTGACTAATGAAGTGTACAGTATAAAATATAAGTAAAGAATATGAAGTGTATAATAGAGTATATAATTAGCATGCACTAAATGCATACCAATGTTAATATTAATGTCTGAAATATAATCTCTGTACTGTCCTTGTGCATCTACATCTTTACCTGTTTTTTTCCCCCCTCTGATGTTTCCTCCTGGACAACCTGTGATTCCCTCTCCTAGAAGGGATGTAAGGCACCTGCTCTGATCCACCCCTCTACCTACCATGATGGTAGCACCACCCTCTCCCTCCAGCTTGAAATTTTTTAACCCTTTTTTCCTCAGATCACACAAAAAGGGTAATAATGGGGCAGTATAATCTACTTGGCTTTCTTTTCTATTCTGTACCAGTAAGAGTCCTGGAAGCTGGAGCTTGGTTTAGAAAGCATGTTTTCTGCACACAGTGTATGGCCACCAAGTAGGCTGGTAACATTGCTGGAGTTCAAAAGCATGGAGTTCACATGCATCTCCGGAGATGCAGATGTACAAGGTGATTCTTCTGTTCTTATTTTACATTAAAAATTGCCAATTCCTAAAAGACCTGATTGGAGAGCCTCTCATTTAAACTAGGCCTGTTTTCTTAGGGCCAGAGGCATAACTTTAACACCCCTAGATGGTCTGAGGACTGCAGGACACACACACTGCAAACTGTTTTCGCAACTTGTCCAAGGAACTCTGTCACTTAAAATCCCACCTCTGCTGTTTGCTGTGCCTAGCACACGATGGCTGGCCAGCACTGCACGCGACACAGTGTTTCATTAACACAGCCAAAAATGCAGTTTGGATTACAGCTTGTGGAGCAGTAGTTTTAACCTTAGTGCCTGACCCTTTTCTTTATCCACAACAAAATAAACAGAGCCCTCTTAGAAAGAGGATAGAAAATATATTTGTAAGCATAATAATCAGCTCGTCCCCCCGCCCTTCTCCCCCCACTCCTGCAAACACAGCCTGACTGTGAAGCCCGTTGTGAAATCCGCATGTGCTGCATTCTGGGATGGGAGTGATGGAAGAACATCCTTTTCAATTCCTAAATTAAAAGCAGCGATTGAATTAGCTCCCCTCCTCGGCATCACCACTGCCCCACGTAGCGTGTGACCAGGCTGGATGCATCTAAACAATAGGCCCATACAGATGATGCACAATAATTCTCTGGCTGAGTTGGGATCTGTCTTCTCGGCACCTGCTGCAGCTGAAGCCCCCATCTGTGCTCCCCGGAGAGCTACGGCATGTCAGGACTTAATGTGCTTGATGTCACTGCGCTTCCTGAGCTCTTGTTTTATACCAATGAAAGGGAATTTGGGGAGGAGGGGGTGTGAGGGGAAGAGGCTCACAGAAGCGCACGCACAAAGAGCGAGAGTTTTAATTAGAAAACAGGTCGGGGGGGTGGTGGGGACTGATACTGTGGGCAAACAGCACAGCGCAGAAGTAATTAGGTGCACAAATCTCTGTTGTTAACAGACTCTTCAACACCTATTATCCACAGTGTTGCACAAAAAAAAAAAGCAGATCCCTTGTATGAAAGGGGATGGAAAGCTTCATTTTTACTTCTCTCTATTTGGGCAGATTGGTGACAAGGAGGGAAAGAGAACTTTGAGGATACAGCACTGTGCAGTCAGAGTATGGGGACCCCTTTACCCTCCCTGCCCCACTCCCTCTCTCCACTTACCACACCATCCTCCATTCCAAATACATTCAATCGGTTCTCTCAGACTGTGAGCTTATTTTGTTATGGGTCTGTCACACATTTTGCTCTGGTTTTCCCTCATTGCCTCACTGTATTACTACAAGTTTCATCACTCTTATTCATTACTGCAATTGTACCCCCAGGCCTTGCTGACAGGTAGGAGGACAAAGCCCATGTCTTTATTCAACTTCTCTATATGTAAAACAACAGCAAGAAACCCTGAAGCTTCTCTTTGGCACTGATCATCTCCTGTCACCATTTAAGAAAAGGCACAACATCTTTCCCAGTATTTCCATCTCGGGGACTCTCCACTGCTTTACAAAAGCAGCTGTGAGGGTCAGTCGAGTTAGGCTAAAACTTGAAATCGAGGGTAGCTGTGAGGGGAAGGTATAAGCTTTTTAAAACTGATATAGCTCTGAGAAATAGTGTAGTGCAAATGAAGTTATCAATTACCAGATGCCACATTGTACTCCTTTATCCACAGTAAGCCAAACCCCCAAATTAGGGCCTTTCATATACTCTGACAATTTTGCTCTTTATATTCTGCCAGAATAAATCAGAAGCAAGTCCCCTGAAGACAGGAGACAATACCAATTTCCATAAGATCAAACATACAAGCAACTGGCACTCCGGATTCACATGATTAAACTCCACATCTCTGCAGTACTTTAGATAATTTTTCTCTCCATTTTACTAAAAAGCATATAAAATCTCAACGTTTTTTTCCTTGGATTTATCTAATGGAAGTTAAGTACCTACATCTGCAGGTAGGCACAAAAACGAGCATCCTGATTTCTGCTTTCAGCTTGCAGTTCAGAGATAATGATAAAAATAATTGACTAGTCACCCAGGATCTGCTGTTCCACCACCTGCTGGGTGGGACTGGGACACATGCTAACTTTTTCTTTCATATCAGTAAGCCCTGACAAAACTGCAGGTATGCAGGTTTGGAAATAACAGGGGGTCCCTAAAGGTCACAGAAAGAATCAAGAAAAAAGCTGAACTCACTGGTCTTCCAGCAGTTCCTTGCCTCACCATCACAGGTCAATAGCTTGGTGTACATAAGTGAGCGAGACATCCCATTTACATTATTCTGCTCTTCAGTTTTAAGTTAGGTATTTATTTTGTAAGTAAATTCTCTTTGCTAGGCTAAGCGTGGGGATCCCACAAAAGAGCTAAGATTCTGTCTGTGTGAGAGCTGAATGTAAAAAATGTTTCCCAAATGGAATTTCCCAAATGGAAATTCCCCAAAAACATTCCCAAATGCAGAGATACTTGCATACGTGCTGAGGTGAGTTCACATAGAAGCACATGATACAGCACACTTGGGTATGTCAGTGTTACACACAGTGATCTTTGCATTGTGGTGACCCCAAACACTGCAGTGATAGCTCTGTCCTTTGCTCATATATCGCACTCCTACTGCTTGCGCTCACCCTCTTCAAATGCAAGTGTGGCAGCCAGTAACTTCTGGAGAGTAATGGGCTGACCACTGCTCAAAAATACCCTTCCCAATGCAGCATATACCACAATTAGGATTGAAAGTTTTAACAGAGACTGTTGTGATGTGCTGTAGAGGTTGCTTAATGCTGGCCATGAAGCCCTATGCTGTGGTCCATCGTCATCTTCACTTCATATGAGGGGGTGTTTTCCCAGCAGGAAATATCCCTTCTTGATTCACTTGCAGACTACATTACTGCAATACTAGAAAAGCTGAGTTCATGCTATCAATTACATTTTCAAAGCCACTTTGTGTTATTTGAGAGACGTGCTAAGCGCATAATGTGAAACCACAAAAGTGCTTTTTTGGCATTCTTTATCTTAGGAAGAAATGGGTATGCTAATTTAAGGTTGTTGCAGCCATCCTCAGACTGAATTTCATCCCAGGGAGGAGTTATTATTGTTATGTGCCTTTTGGGGAAAAAAAAAGGGGGGAAGGGGGACGTTTGTAAGAAGCTAAGATGACCTTCATCAGAAGTAATAGTCACTGTAACACTATCATTCTACTAATGGCACACACAGAAGGAAGGTGGCTAGGGACTAGAAAATAGAAATAGGAAATCTGGACAAATCAGTCAGTCCTTTGCTCTGCTATCGACATATTTTTTGGCCTCAGGCAAGTCCAGTTAAGTTAGTGAAGAAGTTTCTCTGACTCAATTGTCTTTGGATGAGACTTTTAAACATCTCTATCCATGCTCAGTTGACCTCTCTGTAGAATTCAGATACTGAATACTCAGAGGAACTAACTGATTAAACTTTGCAAAACACTTTATAATCCTTTGGCCAGACTACTTGATATTATGGGCCACAAGGATGATTAGAGGGCTGGAGCACCTGCCCCACAAGGAGAGGCTGAGGGAGCTGGGCTTGTTCAGCCTGGAGAAGAGAAGGCTGCGGGGGGACCTCATTGCAGCCTTCCAGTACCTGAAGGGAGCAGACAAAAAGGAGGGGAATCAACTTTTTAAAAGGGCAGATAATGGCAGGACAAGGGGAATGGATTAAAGCTAAAGGAAGGAAGGTTTAGATCGGATATTAGGGGGAAGTTTTTTACAGAAAGAGTGGTGAGGTGCTGGAACAGGCTGCCCAGAGAGGTGGTGGATGCCCCATCCCTGGAAGTGTTCAAGGCCAGGTTGGATGGGGCCCTGGGCAACCTTGTGTAGATCCAGGCCTGAGGTTGGTGGCCCTGCCTGTGACAGGGGGGTTGGAGCTTTACGATCCTTGGGGTCCCTTCCAACCCTTGTCATTATATGATTCTATGATTATTGTGAACATTAAGTGATATATATGGATACAGAGATACCGGTATCTATATATATAGATGGGCATTCTTCTCTTTGTGAAGTATTTCAAGACAAATTATTGATGTTGGTTTCTTAATGGCATATATGCTTTTATTAATACAAAGGAAAATGTTCAAGCATACTTTTATCTACAGGAGCAATTTTAAGCTACACTGGGACAATATAAAAGACAATTATATCATCTCTCAGTGGGTCAGTTCCATAACCACTTTAAACTGTCTCAATCCAGGTTGCCATCACCACAAAAAATGTAGTTCCATCCTTTCCTTTATCATATTTTCCTGCACACATCCTTGTGTGGGCAGTAACTCCTGCTGACTTTGAAATCTCTTCTTATTTTTTCCCCTTCCCTGGATGTTTTTCAGCCAGATACATTCCTCTGCATGGTTGTGTGGCTGCATGGGAGAAGGAGAGCTTGAAAAGTAAGGCTCCACATCAACACTGTGCGAATCACTATCTCAAATGATGGTTTCAGGACCAGGAGAGAGGTTGTGAATCAGAGCAGAGGGCATATGGAGTCACCGAAATAACACACCAAGTATTTCCTAACCCTCTGTTGCTCGCTGCCTTCTGAGCAGCACCAGGTCTTCCTGCCAGCTCAGTAGCAGCCCAGTTCGTGTTTCTCTATGGTGCGTGGGAGCTGTCAGCATCACTATGTGAAATCCAGCTCTGAGTACAAATACCACATGGAGAAACAGCAACATGAGACTGGTGTAAAAGCTGTCTCTGCTGAGAGCCCAAATACACACACAAACCTTAATAATACAGATTTTAAAAGTAAAATAAAAAATGGCTCATTTTGCCAGACAAATGAAGAAGAACAGTTTTCCTGGCAGCATGTGTTTTATTTATAGTAACAGGTGATATCTCTGAGGACTGCCAAATACTGAGCAAAATGCAACCAAGTGCAGTGTGACTATTAATAATAAATTTTAACTCTTAGTTGGTCACTTGGTTCAGATTCCTTTGCTTCTCCTGTCAAAGCAGCAGAGCAAAGCATGCTGACAGCTTCCATAAAGAGCAGAGATTTAAATAATTCATCAGCAGGCAAATGGGATGCACATTTATACAGAATGTGAGCATCTCCCTCGCTAGCTCTCAGAACCCAAGTTAGCTGAATGCATTTCCTTGTAGGCATCAGTCAGCTCCAACATGAAAGAGCGATACAAGAGCTCAGAATCAAAGGGAGTAGTTTTGTCTGCAGTTTTACACAAGGGACCAAAACTTTCCTGATTCTTAAAGCTGACTTTGGCAGTCACTAAACTTCTTGCTTGTACAGTACAAATAACTATATTTCTCACTTGAAGAGCTCTCCTGTATTTGAAAGAATGAACGAATGGTGTTTAAAAGCAAGAAAACTGGCTTTCTAGAGGGGTTTGGATGCTTAGATATATTGCTGAGATGTCACTGACATTCACAAAGCTACCCCACGAGTAACAGCTCACCCTGCAGGTGTGTAATGGTACACTATAGCAATGCCATATGCCATTTATAATGGCTGTCTGTAAGTAAGGTAAGCTTGGGAATGGAAGATGGACAACAAAGCATGGGAACTCCTGTGCCATTATATGATGCTTCTCCAGAAGGCCAAATTGAAGCAGAGCAAAATGCCACAGTAACGTGTCTAGGCTGCTTCCAAGACCAAGTTAATCTATTCAGCAGTGGCTGGGATGTCTTGATGTAATACCACTGCTCAAGTACTAGCACTGCTGTCCAAAAGTCCACGGCAAAGTCACTAGGCATTTACTACATGTCTGGGCCCCATCATGAGCCACAAAATACACTGCATCTGCCGCTTTCATCTGCCAGGCTCAAACGAGGGATGTGCTCTCCGTGCACTGATCCCCCTGTTCTGCTGAGGAAGCACGCAGAGGACACCACCTCTTCCTTCTTCTCAGTGACTCAGGACATTCACCTGAGGGGTTCCAGAATTAGTGTGGTGTCCTGGGCTTTGGGAGGTAAAGGTCAGGTTTTTTGGAAGGAGGAGGGCTTTGAACGGAGATGCTCTGTATAGGTGAATGCACTAGCTGACAATCTGTTTGTGACAAGAAGAAGGTGCAACGACATTCCCTCCTCTGGACAGCTACTGGGGTGAGGCTTGCTCAGAGAGCAGACTTCTGACTTATGCTCAAGTGGAGTTAGCTATTCATGGTAAAAAAACCAAAACAGATGCTGGAAACCTAATTTGTACAAAGACTGAAATTTCCTCTATGATACACAAACAAGGAAAACTGGTTCCACATTTAAAAAAAATTAAAAAATAATAATAAAAAAGTCTCTTAATTTAGTGAGTCTAATATGCAAAGATCCACCATAGCCCATGAACACTTAGAAATATCTGAAAGAATCAGTGTGACTTTGCTGGTGCCTAGTGTTATGCTAATGCTCCTTGGGATCAGGGACTAAATTTTCCTCTGGCAAGCACATACAGCCACGGTAATTAAGAGAAGCCAGAAAAGAATATAAGCTACAAGCTTGGTCATTTCAACAAAATAACCTTACTATCTGAAAGCGAATGCCTGGATATTCAAGAGAAATGAGTTGAGCAGAATGTGCAATCGCATCGGGAAAATCTATTACTTATTCAGTAGCAAATGCATTAAGGATATCATCACAAGCCGTAGCACTGCCAAGTACTATTAAGAAGCTGTGCATTGAGTCAGGCTGCTCCTCATCATTTATTAAATGAATGCCTCTTTCTTTATTCCTGCAAAGGCTGCCTTCCGAGATCGTGATGTTAAGAATGATTGGGTAAATTGTTTTCTGCAGGACGGTTTTCCAAACAGAAATTATTCCTATTATTTGCTTTGTGCGCTGTGGAAACCGATGCCTGATGTTGACACAGTCCCTGTGGGCCTGGCCACTGCTCAGCAGAGTGGCCCTGACAGTCCCTGTGGGCCTGGCCACTGCTCAGCAGAGTGGCCCTGACAGTCCCTGTGGGCCTGGCCACTGCTCAGCAGGGTGGCCCCAAGCTCCGGCTAGGAACTGGGGGCATTTGTCCTCTGTCAGGTGCTGCTGGAGCTGTAACCTCCCCCTGAAAAGCCAGCTGACATGTCAGCAGTCCTCTCACCTGCACAGCTAGAGAGCTGAAGGCTGGGGACTCCCAGGGAGCATCCCATCAAAGCCAGGACTGTTACGGTGTGTGGCACAGACCTAGATCCCCGCAACAACCCTTGAAAATGTAACAGTGTCTCTCCCAGTCTCACTGCTCATTTTTTCTGACTTTATTCAGGCTATTTGGAACATATGCCATCCAGCAATCCAGCACAGCTCTGGTACAGGAGTCACTACAGCTGTTGTAACATATACTATATGAGGATTCCCCTCAGCTTGGAGGAGTTCTTAGGCATCTGCATTCCCACCAAATTTACATTTCCTTTAGCATCAGGGAGCCTGTGCAAAATAGTGGATCAGAGAACAGGGCCTTCCAAGGGTGACTTCCTATTATTTCCAGCAAGCACATAGGAAGGGAAGGAAAGGGGAAGGGGAAGGGGAAGGGGAAGGGGAAGGGGAAGGGGAAGGGGAAGGGGAAGGGGAAGGGGAAGGGGGAGGGGAAGGGGAAGGGGAAGGGGAAGGGGAAGGGGAAGGGGAAGGGGAAGAGAGAGGAGAGAAGAGGAGAGAAAATATATCCTGGGTTGGAAGGGACCCATAGGATCATTGAGTCCAACTCCTGGCTCCACACAGGGCCAGCCAAGTCAGAGCATCTCACCGAAAGCATCATCCAGACGCTTCTTGAACTCAGCCATGCTGGGTGCTGTGACCACTGCCCTGGGAGTCTGTTCCAGTGACCAACCACCCTCTCAGTAAAGAATCTCTTCCTAATATCCAACCTGAACCTCCCCTGTCGCAGCTTCATGCTGTACCCTTGGGTTCTATCACTGGTCACCAAAGACAGGAGATGGACGCCTGCCCCTCGTCAGGAAGCCATAGATCACGATAAGGTCTCCCCTCAGCCTCCTCTTCTCCAGGCTGTACAAACCACAGGACTTCAGCCTCACCTCATATGATTTCCCCTCCAGACCCTTCACCACCCTCATTGCCCTCCTCTGGACACTCTTCAATATTTTTGTGTCCCCCTTGTCCTGTGGTGCCCAAAACTGTTCTAGTCCAGTCCAATCCTTTAAAAAAAGGCTAGAGCAAGACAAAAATAAGGAGCTCCCTGAAAAAATGTGCAAACCCAAAAAGCAGGTTACAAGTGCAAATTCAGACCTCTTTATGAAAGCCACACATGTCCCTGGGTCTCGGGAATCATCTGTACTTTCTTTCCAAATAACACTATTACAGGAACATGAAATCATGTATGTTCTGGGACTCCATTCTATTTTGCCTCAACACAAGTAAATGCATCATCTTTAAAACTTTTATTTACATATATATATATTTAATTAATTTGGAGTGGTTAAAGTTTGAAGTCTCACTAAAAAAATCCCTTTCAAAGAAAGCCTGGCCCTGTGGATTTCTCATCTAGACTGCCACATCACATTTTCGAGCGGCTGCAGAAATTCTGTAGGAACTCAAATCTGGGATTTTACCATTTTGGCTCAACCTGGCCCCCTTCCTGTGAGGCATTGATAAGAAGGTGACTGCTTGGATAAATCTTAATGCTTTGGCAGTTCTATAAACAAACAGAAGGCAGCTCTCCTGATGGACACCCACAGCTTCCTGAGTTCTGAATGGGATTCCCCTTCACAGCGGTAGCACGTACCCTGCCATCAATCTGAGGCACTGCCTAAAACCTGAGTTGAGGACTAGCACTAAGACTGGGAGGGACAATCCTGTACAGGATTACATGGAACACAGCAGTAAAGAATACCTCATATAAATCCCATAATTAGCAGACACACACACATTGTTCTGCTTTTCCTCCTAGAAAAGTTTTTTGCTTTCCCAACACAAAACACAGGACAATAAATTACTGAACCAGAGATTCAGATGACCATGTTATTTCCATGTCTTTGCACATCTGAAAATATGACAACAAAATATTCTTTTTCTGTCCCCCAGCTTTTTTGCCCCAACCCTTTCATCCTTCTTCCAAAGAAGGTCAATTTTTCATGAAAGCTGGACAAGCAACTGGCTCGGTTGTTTCGATTTTGCATTTCTGACTTTTCATGGTTCTGGCACCTGTGGGAAAAGTTCACTGAATCTGGGTAAGAGATAAGAAATCTAGCTTGGTGTATTGAAAGAGGGCTGGCTGGAAGCTATGTTTTGTTTTTCCTTTTCCCTGTTTTTTAAAAATAGAATGAAACCTCAGTGGAGACCTAAGACTTGAAAAAATTACTGCAAGAATGGGGGGAAGCAGAGATGAAGGGCTATGTTCTATATTCTCACCTGTCATATGTCTTCATTGAGCAGGGTAAGAGGAGAGGGAGGGGAAGAAGAGGGAAATTTTTTTGTTTCTTTTTTTTATTGTTCCTCTAGGAAAATAAAGTTTGGATTTAAGTGAATATTTTTGGAAGTACCTACAAAATGGACACAGCAGAAAGGTGACCCTGAATAACTGAAATCAAATGATGAGTCTGCTTGCTTTCCTTATTTATGGACAGAATAAGTTTTAAGTAGATGCTATTCTTTTTGTCCTGAGCAACTTGTTTCCACTAGATGTGAAAGTCACATTGGTAGTGGGAATTGTTTCTGTCTCTTTATTTCCCCCTGGGGGAGGGTGAGAGTATCCCCAAACTCTCACACTTTAGTTTGTAGCTTCAGATTAAAAGTACCTGCTTATCTAAACATGCTTTCTGGTTTGTTTTGTAGCAGGTCACTATGACGGACCTCTCTCAAGTCTGTAGGAGCCAGTCAAGGGACTTCTCCTCTCACATCTGAAGTGGTCATCTGAAGTGGACACCACATCTCACCCACTCCATGGTCTGCAGAATGAAAAGCAGCACTGAGGAGTCACTGGGAGAGGAGACAAAAGCTGGCATCAAGCAGTATAACCTGCAAAATCACATACAGTTACTATTAGTTTCTTCTACCCAAAGGACAAATGGGTTAAGAGACAACAAAAAAAAAAACCTAGCAAGTGTCTGTATGTCTGCAAGAAGAGAAAGCAGCTGGCAGACCACCACAGTTACCCATCTTGGAGCCACAGCACAGGAGATCAGAAGAGACACCATGTGGTCTGTTACTGTGACTGAGTGATTGTTGCAACCTGGATAAAAGGGAAAAGTTCTGAAGCTTTTCTCCTTACAGCAGACAACAGTTTTATCAAGGGTTCAGCAACTTGCAAGGCGGTGTGCAAGACCATAGCTTCCTTTCCCAAATTAGCATGCTGACAACACTTCAGTGGAAGATGTGCTGCTGGTCTGATGTGTCTTTGTGGAGAGCAGCACCTCTCCCTCACACAGAGTTTGTCTCTCAGTGGGAGCTCCTGCTTCTTGTAAACGTCTCCCTCAAAATGCTGCAGGTCTCCAGCAAAATTTGTCAGTGTGTAGTTTGTGCCTGCTTCCCAGACTCGATGACAGCATAAGGGAACCTTCCCTGGCTTCACCATCACACACCAGTAAGGCTTCTGGCTCCTGTTCCAGGCTCTGTGGGAGGTGACTTGGGTCTCTATCAGTATCTGCCTTCAGCTCCTCTGTGTGTGTTCGTTTTCCACGCTTAGTTCAGCATCCTTTTTTGGCTTACCCATTCCTTATGATTAAACACAAGTTTTCTTATTCCCAGTGGTTGCTCTCCTCACAAGCCTGGCAGCCTTTGTGACCTCCAATATATTTAGCAGCTGGCTCAGTACAGACTCAGGCATGATTTTACTGAAGAAGTTTAGTCTAGTCTAGTTTTGAGGGGAAGGTCAGTAGTACAGTAACAAGCTGAAATATAACAAAGTACAGTGCCCTGTGTAAATACAGTTTTCCTCTGTTTCTCTCAAGATGAAGAAGCAAAGACCACAAGCTCATCACAAAAAACAGCAAGGAAGAAGACTTTTGGAAGAGAGTTGGGGAAATCATATAGTTTATTTGGGAAACCTGTATAATTGCCTGAAGCACTGGGGATATTTGCTTTCAAGATGTTTGTGGGCCAGATTTCCTCTGCAGAGGCAATTTTAGCTCTTCCAGCTGGCCAGAAAGGACCCCATTCTGCTCTTCTAACCCAATGTTTTGTGAAGGGAAGCTTTTACCAACAGTACCCTATTAATACAATCATTCTTCCTTTAAAGAGGAAGAAAGATGGCAAAACCAAAAACCAGATAAGGAGCAAAAAAATTGTATTGGGAAAAAACTAATTCCCTGGGAAACACCATCTCCTGTTAACTGTAGTCATAAACTCAACATTAAGGAGGCAAAGCAGGAAAAGATGCATTTTTAGTTTTAGGTTTTGTCCCACAGGAGCTGGAACAACTTCAATGATAAAGACACTTTGTCACAGCACAGCTCTCAGCTGTGGAATGATTAAATCCCAGAATTAAAGCAAGCATTTATTAGACTAAATAAAATCCTGTCAAGCCTGATATCCACAGCTGGATTATGCCTTCTTAGACTACAGCCAGACAGTCAAGATTAGACAAAGTCTTTCAAAAAAGGAAGCCCACCTGAAATAACCTTTGCTTCAGTATCAAGCCTGATCTTACTGAGCTGAATTATATCTTAGTCACGAATAAAGTCCCAACCCTGAAGAAATCTGCAACACATAGGACCAAATTGTGGGCTCCTTATCTCTACCTTAGTGGAACTCCTGGCAACCAGGAAGTGTTTTCACTATCTATATTAACCTTTGTGGTACAGAGGCTGCTGAATTTTTGCATACAATAGCTCAATATCTACCCAGAGCCGTATGTAGGGGCATGACCTTGCCTTTAAATAGCAGCTCATCACTGCTACTACAGAAGTGGAACATGAGAGCTTTCTTTTTATCTTGTAGTGTCAGAAGTCAGTCACCTCCTAAACTGCTGGGTAGTTGTGTGAAAAACTCACTGTCCATATTCACTACTGCTCTGATGAACCAGATATTTAATGGAAGGAATGGGAGCAGGTTCTAGGTAGTAACTAAATTTGGTGGTGACACTTCATTTCATAGTGAAACAGATTTATTTTTTTGCTAAGAAAATGCTCATACACTTCCCTCAACTCCTGCCAGTTTAATTACACCTTCAATAATTCATTCAGTTAACTTCCAAGTTAAATTATTAAGTAGACAAGAGGAAAAACCCGCAACTGAGCATGGGAGATGAAGCACTCTAGGAATTGCAGCTGGGGTTGGGCACACACAATATCTGGGAGAGGGAGTCCTGGAGCGATTCTCCATCTGAGCCTAATCTCACATCTCTGAACACACAGGATTTCCCTTCTTCCCTCCCTGCTTCCTTCCCTCTCTGCCTTTGTGTTTTTTTTCTTAGTATTACACTTCCCATCACCTCACCTGAACACAGGTTTTTGGGTGTCCCTGTGGCTTCCCCAGTAGGCTGACTTGTCTTTTTATATGCTGAATGGAAATGTCAGGTCCCAAATACATTTCAAGGCGAGAGCTCAGAAGAACAAGGAAAAGTTTGTTTTCAGAAGCTGGGGAAGGTGTCTCAAGGTATCTTGAACTTCAGTGGGTGGGAAAAGACAAGGGCTTCATACAGTAGCTAAAGATGAAAAAGATCCTTAGAATCCTTAGAAGAAAGTATGGGAAGAAGAAACATCTAACAGCTGGGTCAGAGACATGGGAATAATGAAACAAAGCTTCACTAAGACAAAGGAATGTGGAAAGCAAGAGAGAGAATGGATTTGGGATTACACATGAAATGGCAGACTGAAAGTTAAACAGCACTTTTAAACAACATAACTATCCTCATTGAAGCTTTCTTTCAGCTGCTAAATTTACATTTATGCTTCCCATATTGATCCATATTTCTGCTATTAACTTGTGACAAGGTCATCCATCTGAAAAGAATTTCTGAACAAGGCAATGAAGTAATTAATTTCTCTGTTAGAGAACTTGTTTAGCCAATAACAGTTCTTAATATTTTAAGGCAATTTTCCCTACTTAGAAGAATATATGGAATATGTGTGAATAAGTAGCAGAAAAAACTTACCCCTCAAGGAAAGTGGTGGGCTAATTAAAGCACTTCTCCTATGCTGATACAATATTAAAAAAATGCAGCTTTCTGCTGGCTTTGAGAAAACCAGTGCATAAATTAATCAAAAGGTATTGCAGCCAGATACACTACATGGCAAGCGAATCAAAACCATGCTGGTCATTATGGGACATAAAATCCACAACTGATGGTGGTCCACAACTTAGAATCCACGTTCTCTTCAAACAACCATTCGAGATCAACGTGCTTACAGCAAGATCTCTGCCTTCCCTATAGAGTACCAGCACTGAGTACTCTCCAGCTGTTCATCCCCCTTCCCCCTCCATCCACATTTCCATACTGCTGCTTTTCTGATAATCCCCCATGGCCTCAGGACTTCCTCCGTAGCTAAAATAAGATATAAAGCCATAATAGTCTCAGAATAATGAGTGAGGCATTCGACCTCTGCTTCTATATGCTGTCACTGTTTTTCCAGCTGATCAGAAATAGGAAAAATTGGATATACATATCTCCAAGCAAATAAATGGAGGATCCTCCTTGGCATGAGCTCCTAATTGTTGTTGGTGTTACGTATTGCTGCCACTGGAGCTGCACAGACACAAAGCACTCTTTTCTAGGAGCTGAATTTCACAAAAGCACAATGTTCTTTTCTTTAAAGGAGAACAGAAACTGGAAAGAAGTCAACAAGGTACAGAGAGTCCTCCATGTTTATTGACTGTCTCACAGACTGAACACTGGAAGCAATTTGCACCGAGTTGTACACCAGTTCTTGAGCACTGGCTCAGTATTTTGCTTTACTGGAAAATGACTGAGGAAGAGAGCAGGAATAATGCCAGGTCAGGATTTCAAACTTAAAATGGAGGAAGCCCAAGAACACCGCTTAACTTCTGCCCTGCGTGAATTCATTCACTGCAAAATCCAGAGGGACTAATGCAGAGCCCAAGCAGGAGGTTGGCTGGAAATACGTGACCATGCTTATCCCCCTGTACCCTTGCTTAGATCAGTAGTTTACCAAAGGTGGAATTAGCCCCAAGGCCACATACAGAAAACAGGAGGAGGGTACTAAGAAAATCAGGCTGTATAAAATGTAAGATCTTATTTTAAGAAAGGTCTCCAACAGTTAGTGCATTCTTAAAATTTCAAACAGGGAAAATAAGTGATTAGGTTATGAAATCACAAGACATGCCAAAGCTATGCATATTTTGGCAGTGGAGCAAGCACCACAGGGAACTCTACCATGGCCAAATTATAATGCAAATGTCTAAATATTCAGGCACTGCAGCAAGGATTGCCTCCAGGATGGAGTGCAGGAGAGCAGAGCACCAAACAGTACATGGAAAATTATGTTCCAGTAACGGGAACAAGACTAAAAGTTGGTGCCTGGCCTATCAAACATTCCCTGTATTTCTGTCTATTTAAGTGATGGAAGAATTATGGTACACTTCAAATAGCTTAAGTTTAAAAATCTCAACTCCATATTCTCTCCAGTAAGGGAAGCAAGAGAGGGGAAGGGAGAATTGCTTCCTGCTGTACTCCATCTTGATCTCGGCACAGATCCAAGAATCTTTATGCCATCTGTAATTCAGGCCCACTGTGGGTGGTGGTGGTTGATGGGTGGGAAAAAGGCACTGCAAAATTCCACCGGCCTCAACTAAGGACTGCCTCCACTGCCTGTCTCCTTAGGACCTGAAAATGCTTCCTTTGATCACCAAGCATGGCAGAATCTGTCCTTTACCATTTAGGTGCCACGGTGTGTGGCACAATCAGGAGAACACACAGACCACACACAGGCACGAGCCTGCTGCAGCTGGCTGCACACAACCAAACCAAGCTGTGGTTTGTGTCATCTCCACAAAGCTTTGCACTTGCCCATTGTTCCCCAGCAATCAGTGGGAATGATTATTTTCCACAACCACTCCTCTGAGGCCGCCAGCACAGAGCTACTGTGAGTGCTTCTGCGCAGGCCAGCGATGCCGCGCTGTGTAGGCCAGAGCAGGAAGAGACGCTTTTCTGTAACAGGCACACTGCATCCAGGGGCACTGAGTGCAAAAAGCCTGAGAAATGGGCTATAAACATGGTTATTGCTACATAGGGGAGCACTGCAGCCTCTCTCAGAAGGTGAGGTGGCCAACATTTTGAGAAGCAAGCAATACCCAGGCCACCAGTAAGACAGACTTCTGCATGCTCCTGGCTTTGATGTGAAACGTGCCCATGGCTGCGTTCTGGTGATCCCCAGAATGCAGATGGCTTAGGAAAAAGATTCCTGTCAGATCTCTGTGAAAGTGTAATGACATCTGTATTATCCCCATTTTTTAGACAGAAGAGAGAGGCACAGAGAAAAGGATACAATGTTCTCCAATTATTGGCAACTTAACTAAGGACCATGGCTGATGGTAACACTTAAGGGATGATGCTCAGCAGTGAAACATTAACATCTAACACTTGACTAAAGTTACTATGGGTTTTACTGCTGAAGTAGGGGCCTTGCAACTCAGTGGGAGTTTTTTACATTTTTTTCTGCTGCTTTCTCTGTTAGTGGCAACTATTACCAGTCATGATTAACACTGACTGCAAACATGCAAGAGTAATTCTGTTGGGACATGGATATAGTATGCACAAAATTAGCCTGCATGGCAATGCTCTCTCTACAGTTTTGAATTCAGCAAGGAACTAAGGAACTTCCATCTTTTTATTTCACCTCTGCAGGTTGAGAAAACTCAGTGAAACATGTTTATCGCTAGTCATCACTTTTTAATTTCAGCTTTGCCCTTGGAAAGGAATTTTACTTAAAGTCTCAGATTCTCTTTAATATTTCTCAGACCCAAATGTGGCTAAAAGATCTGTCAAAGAAGGGTATGGATGGATTCTCTTTTTTTTTTTTTTCCCCTTCCTTCAAGTGCTGTGTTCCTGACACAGGTAGCATTATTGAAAATCATATTAACAAAGCCAATGTCTACGCTCTTGGGAAAATAAATACATTGCAATCAGGGTCATTATAACATCAATAAACTGAAAGTAATTACATTAATTTTTATTCAGACTACCTATTCTCAATGTTGAACCTGACAGTCATATAACTTAAGCAAGAGATTCAGGGATCCCAGCATCTGCCAAATCAGCAGGATAAGGAAGATACAGTCTTGAAAGCAAAATAGATCTGTTTGATAGGAAAGAAAAGGGGAAAAATTATTGCAAATTCTCTTCCTTTGTATTTTTCAGCATGAGGTGTCTCAGAGGAAAAATGTTTTCTTTGAGAAGTGATCTAAACCACTTCTTTGTACATTGGTACTGCTAGTTTTGCTGGTGAATGATTTATTGTTCTTATGTGTTTGAGGTTTTTTCCAAACAATTTAATTACTTCTATTGTTTGGGCATTTTGGGTTTTGGCATTTTGTTCTGCTGGGGTTTTGTATTTGACAGGATGCCTTGAATAAAGCAGATAAAGAAGGCACCTTATTCCTGACCAAAAGGAATCTAATCTGTGGAGGAGTAACTTTTTACTTCTAGAACTACAACGATTTTCAGATTCATACATTAAAAATTCCTGGGGACAAATTCTGCCATCGTTGTCCAGCTGACTCTTACCCTTATAAATAACCCCATGGCTTTTCTTTTAGGGTAAGTCACTCCTCTGCAGATGAGAAGTGATTGAGTATGGTGCTTGGGAGCTTCCTGCAAAACTCACACTTTTTTTTCCTCCTGTCTGATGTGAAAGGAGAAAAAAAATAAGGCACCATTTAGTAATAAACCAGATTTTAAATTTCTTACAAGAGCTCTGGATAAAGGCACTCATAGGCCTATGTCCTAACAAATGTTTAGTTATATAGCATCTTTGCAGCATTTTACTTGATCAAAACACAAGCCTAACTAGTTTAATGGCCACTGCAAATGATAATTGTCATTATTCCCTAACCTGTGACACAGCAGAGAATTCAATAAGCTGCAAACAGCTTCAGTTCCTTCCACTGCCACTGACTGAGGAAGAAATTTCAAGGAATTCATTTGCTCTTTCTGTACCTCAGTTTGCCACCTGTCAAGTAGGAATTGTGCTACTTAGCTTCCAATAAAACCCATTAACGTGAAAGTGATGGGTGCTGGAGGGGTATTTCCTACACCATCCATGTCCGCAGCGCCACATACACGAGCACTTCGCAGTTACTTGCTCAGTTGCACAATTTAGCTGTTTCTTGCAGCTAACTCCTATTTTACTCCTCTCATGCACAGCAACAGGCTGCCTCTTACTTCTACATACTTGGCAGTGACAATACTTTTTTAGTCTTCAACTCTTCTTCCACTCCTTTTTCATAGTGACTTCATGGTAATCGACTCTGCTCTGGGCAGAAATATCTGAGCAGGATTAATTTGGAGTCCAAGAAATTCAAATGTCCCAGCATTCTCCTGAACTCCTGAAAGATTACGTTCTTTGCTCCTAAATGACCTTATTTAAAGGACTAAGGCAGAGTTGGACTCAAGGACTCAACTGGTGTATAATGTTGCATGTTGGCAACTGACAGGCTTTTTATTGCCCTGATTTCTGTTTAAAAAAACACTGTCATGATCTCATTAAGCACCTTTGTAAGAAACAGCCTGATGCTTTTCAGCCCATCTCTTGGCCACTTGGAATTACAGTTTCCTTTAAAAGACATCCTACTGAAATCAGTGGCTTCTCGAAGATTATGGTTTCGTTTATCCTGTTTAACAGTGAGAGAATTATGTAAGATAATTTTAACTGGACCAAATCCTGACATTATTCTTCAGAACACCTTAAATGCTATGCTTGTACTGATGATGACTGTGTAGGAACAGTTGAAAGTGGAATGAGTGAGAATTTCCTAACTCCATATTTTTAGAACAGACCTTTCCCATGCAACTGGTCTGTCAATTCTAAGCCTTAAGCTATTCAGTATAGTCTCTTTAAAACCACTGTTCTTTGTGTTTAGTATTAATCCCAGATTATAAAATGAAATATACATCTTTCCAATAGCCCGTTAGAAATCCTTAGCTCCACTGGAAGTATTTCACATAATGTGCTCTAGAGCTACACTGTGATGGAAAACAGAGCCGTAAGCCACATTGCAAGAGAAGCCGATGAGCCTGCGTGCCGGGGCTGGGAATAGAAACAGCATTAGTATACCTTGGGAATGGATGTAAAAAGCCATGTCAGCTGGTAACAGGGACTGATTGCCCTTCCTACACCATGCCACACATAGGATTTAACGTGCCTATTCCTCTTGAGCCTCACAAGCCATTCCCATACGTAGGACCCGTAAAGGATTCATCTTGCTTATAACCAAGTCCTGTCAGACAGAACACTTCTGTATGCTTGCATAGTGAGAACAACTCTATCGGAACCACCCTGTATAGAGAAGAGTCCGTGCCCTTTCAAGATACCAAGGGAAACTGTCAGATGCTTATGTATCTGGATGATCAGAACACCCTAAGTATTTCCCAAATTTTCAAAATCACAGGATTGGTTTAAAAGGTGTAACAAAATATACATAGGATTGTTTTTCTGCCTAGTGATTTTCAAAATCTTTGCTTCATCTTTGACTCACCATCTTAGAACCAGGAAATCTGATTTTTTTTTTCTTAAAATCATTTTCCCTTTATCTAGGAGTGAGGCTTTAGAGAAATCCCTGCCAAATACTGCACATTGACAACTCCACAAAAGCTTCTGTTTTGGTTCTTCTGCTCTAGAGCAGTTTCAGTTTTGCTTTTCTTATATTACTCTAGCACATTCAGTGTTGGATGGTTCCTATACCTTTTCTTATAAATACATATATTGTCCTCAATCAGGGGAAATGGAAATATAGGATGTTTGAAAGAAATTCAAGTACCAAGTGATTAGGCTCAATTTACTACATTCATCAAATGCAATCTTACTTTTCATCTGTAAACCCAATCCTGTTTTGCTATCCAGCGGTAGCTTGACAGCTATATATATGCTCTGCATTAAAAATATACATACTTGCATACATCTGTATGTTCAGGATTTCAGGACATTGGACCAAATTCTGCCTTGAAGTCAGTGAAGTGGAATGCAACAGAATTTCCTAGGAATATACATAGAGTAGGCAAAACTTGATCCATCACTGCTCCATAACCTACTTCCTTCTCAGCCTTTTAATTGATTTTCCTCCCGTTTGGCCCTATTCTTAAACTCTTTGGTAGGTTGAGTTAGGCATATTATTTGGAAACTACTTGCATTTACTGATCCCCATTCACTGTACAAATTACACAGTGCAGTCATATGAGCTAAAAGAAGGATTTATGCTAATATCTTATTTAAATACTAAACGACAACTGAGTTCTATAGATACAGGCACCTTTATTACTTCTGTGCTTCCAAAACAGTTTCAAACTTGGATGGAGCACACAACCTTCTACCCCTTTCTGAGCAACTAACAGTCATTTAAACACTGCAATTAAATTAAACACAATTAAATTAAACACAACTGGTTTTCTTTCCATTTTGTGTCTGCTCTTTGCAAACTGATCCTTATGACTCTACAAATTCAAAGCAGCTTTGCCTTTTGAAATTCACTGGAATGCCACCACACCTATTATTTGCAGGACTTTGTACCTGCATGAATAAAGTGTCAATTAACTAAGTATACTAGGCATACCAAGCAACATCGAAAGCAAGTCACCTGTAATTCAGAGGTGTATAAAGAGCTCCACTATCGTGTTAGGGAAAAATGAAAGGTACAAGTAGTTTCAAATAATTCACCCAGCAAAGGGCAGAAGTGCATAAACACACACAAAATCCAGATCAACTGTCAGTATAGATCCAATAAAATTTAGTCAAAACAGCAAATTAGAATAAATCACAGAATCACAGAATCGTAGAGGTTGGAAGGGACCTCCAGAGATCATCGGGTCCAACCCCCCTGCCAAAGCAGCTCCCTAGCTCATACTGCACAGATAGGCGTCCAAACGAGACTTGAATATCTCCAGAGAAGGAGACTCCACCACCTCCCTGGGCAGCCTGTCCCAGGGCTCTGTCACCCTCACTGGGAAAAAGTTCCTCCGCATGTTGGTGCGGAACTTCCTGTGCTCCAGCTTACAGCCATTGCCCCTTGTCCTGTCCCCACAGACCACTGAAAAGGGGCTGGCCAATTCCCTCTGCATCCCGTACATCGGTTGATGTCTCATAATCACCACTGTGGTTTTCTTCAGACTTAGAAAATCTAGTCTTTTTGCAGATCTTTTCCTAACGCAGGTCCACATTTCTTGAATCTGACAACGCTTGAATCACTTGAATCTCACTAGCGGTCTCCGGCTTTTGTTTTACAGTACTGGAAAGCTACACTCCTCTGCCACCTAGTGCTTTAAAGAAGGGTATTTTAGATCAACTGCCAGCTCTTGCTGGTCTAGTGGGTTCAACAGAATAGATGAGGTCTGTGCAGAAACCTTCTATTAATGTTTCCTTGCTAAATAGGAAATTGAAGAGAAACTTGCTTTATCAGCCTCTATGGATACTGTAACTTATCACTGCCAGAGATCACTTCTATCTCTGCAGATCTTAGTATGATAAAAAATCATTTAGCAGCTTGCATACTCGCATTTCAGGACACTCCAACCTCTTCCTGGTTCTTTCTAAAACGCATAATAAAATAACTTTTACATAAAATCCTTACAGACGAAAAAGATAATAAAATATAACATGCATTTAATCACAGGAAATTTACAGACAAGGTTCCAAATGTACCAAAGAGAAATTCCTGAGGCATATAATTTTTGTTTTTAAATAGGTTCCAAAGCACAGCATTTGTAACCACCACTTTGCTTTTTGTTAGCTTTCACTCACATTGATTGGAAAAATGTGTGTTTATATATTAGTGCCATTGCAATTTGTATTTCTTTAAAAATGACATATAAACAGAGTTTATTTCAAGTAACAGACTAATCCACTGTTTTAGGGGAATTCTGGAAATTTTTTAATACTTTTTTTAAGTAATGCAGTTTCATATCGTCAGTGTTAACAGAATGAAGCTATGAAAGTGAACCTTCCTTTACTCTTCTTTTGATGGAAAAGTCATTCAAACTCAATTGTCCTGAGCTCCCTGAAGGCAACTTCCCTTTTTGAAAATTATCTGGTACTATACCAGTCAGGTAAGTGATTCTTCAATATTTGTTTCTGATTTTTCTTTTACAGACCATGAATACCAGATATTTTAATGACTTTTTTCTCCCACATTACTCAGAAACCACGATGAAGCATTATTGAGCATCTCCTCCTGTCTGGATTGTACAAATGCAGCACTAATATAAGTAGTATGGTTGTGAAATTAAATCATTACCTAATCGTGATCTGGCAACCCCCTTAAAACGTCTAGTGTTGACACAGCTTACCTTCACTCATGTTTCCTAGGAACTCTATTTGTAAAGCATCTTCATTGCTTCACTGATACTATAATTCAATAAACTAATGCAATATACCGCCAATTATTACTCCATTAGCAGAAACCTTATGCCCTCTCTCATGTTTAGAGAAAAATACTCTCTTTTTTTTTCTTTTTAATAATACCTCTGTGTTTCTGAGAAATTAACCCATGATTCTCAACATCCCAGGTTAATTTAGCTTATTTCTCTACAGAACCTTTAGCAAAAATATAAATAAATAAAGAGCAAATAAGATAGTAGGAAGCATTTGGTCCTATAATAAGTGGACAAAGAAACAAATGAACAAAACCCCACCTCTCCTTAACATACACAAACACCTTTCCCTGGGGACAATCTATGTGTCATTGCTTGGCGAATCTCACCTCCACTCTGTCAGCCTCCTTCCATATAGCTCTGTCAAAAATAAGTCTTCCGCTCTGTATCCTGCTTGCCACCTTTTATTTGCCTCAGTTCAGAGTAAGTGAAAACCAGCTATGACTGGAATCAATCCTGTTTGGGCAAATCAGAAAGAACTTAGGTTGTTTGCTTGGATACTGTCAACTAAATGGCATCGATTTACACGTCAGCTTTTGTTATTCCCTTAGAGTATGGGGGAAATGTGACATCACTGCTAACATCTGTTCCTACCAGTGGTGTTTCAGAACATGGAATCCAGATTGAAGAAAGCAGAAGTGAAGCATGACAGCACACATCAGCCCATTCCTTAAGCAGGCATAGTTGGCTCAGCCACGTACAAACGAAGGCTCTTCAGGAAAGCGTGGTCCTGCGTCCTCCACTTCCACTCCTCTACTCTCCATGTTGCCACTTTTTGTGACCCTGACAAAAGCCAAACTACAGGGAGGTACCCACTCAAACCCAAGCTGTAGAAAGCCACAGAACAGTTCTCTATCAGCACAGCTCCCCAAACCAGGACAGGACAGTAGCAGATACACTCAAGAAAACCAAGGGCCATCTAGTCAGGGGCTGGTTTGCATCTTTTGGCAGCAAATAGCTATTAGCCTGGCTGAGCCATAATATCAAACAATACAGTTTCTATATTGGAATCCTACTATAAAAATCAGGAACAGTCTTAATCTTAAATGCAATCATGCTGCTGTGTGGCTAAAACCGAAGTGAAAATCCACAGGTAGGTGCTGTAACTGCACCACTGAGGAGTACCAATGGACAGCAGAGCTGCCCCCTCTCTGTAGAAGATGCAAGACAGGAAGGCACTGCTGTTCTTTCTGGATTTCCAAGCACACCTGACCACCCAGGCTACTAAATCACAAAGGCTGCAAAGAATTGGCTTTGATCCTTGTCAAATGTATGGATTTCCATTCCCTACATTTCAGTTTGTCATTTCACTCAAGAAATCAAGTGCACTTTGAAGAGGGGGAAAAAAAAAAAAGGCCATATCCCTTTAAGACAGAAAATTACTTTGTATACTGGTAAGTGGGGAACATTTAACCTTTGGTCCAGTATAGAAAAAGTGCAGCTGCTGGGTGGCAATCACTGTTTTGCTCAAAACCAGGAATACCACTAAGTATCTTAAAAGGTAGCATTGCAGAGACCCCCTGGCAGACTCTGTTAAGAGCCATGGAAAGAACCAAATAACTGTGTCCTTCCTTGTAAACATACTTTGTATCTAATGAACACTGGGTTTGCAGTTCTTTTTCTCCCCCAAAAAAGCACAGCAGACAAAAGTAGAAGGCAGATTTCCCCAGGGAAACTTAACGTACTTTATTTCAGACCCGTGAATGGTTTCTCTTCGCTTAAAAAAAACCCCACATTATTTACAAAACCAACACAGAACATTAGCAAACATATTATTCAGTGTACTGTATATGGATGTCAAAACCTAAGATAGATCTTGATTTCTCTTTAATTGTCAGCTGCTAATATGTATCACCAAGAAGTGTTTCCCGCTGCCTGCTAAAGAAACAGCACCTGAGTGCAGAATCATACAGCACACCATGCACTTCAAGCAGGCTTCCCAAAAGTTCATAGGTTTTTCTGTACCAACATTGAGGGCATGAAACAAGGAAAATATTCCTGAAAATCACCATCCTTCTTGCTGCGGCAACTGTTTTTGTTAGCATTAGTTCTCTAGCATTAATTTTGAACAAACCAAGAGGGACGCTTCCTGGCTCTTTCAATGATCCGCTTGCCTTCATCTTTTTCTGTGGGCTTTTCTCCACTGTAAAGGACAAGAGTCTCTACAGTGGGAGCATTAAATGGTCCTCCTTCCTTTTTATGCATTTCCATCCGTATCAGTCGAGTTTCTGCTTTGACCTTTGCATAGCAATAGCCACAAAGGATGTGTTTCTGTTTCAAGTTGCCACACTCAGGACAAACATCTATGTTGGTCTGAAAAAAGACAGAAGAAAATAGGAAATTTTGTAATTTGAAATTTTGCAATTTGAACAACAGCAACAAAACAAACAGGGAACAGTCACAAACTATTAAAAGCATTAAATTCAGTACCAGTGAAATTCAATAGCGTTTTCAAAATTTACTCTTCTATGTAATTTTTCTGTAATGTAATGCTATGTCAAATGCTTACTACTAAAACAGTCTATGAAGTAGGTACCTAAATCATTATGTCTGTTGATGCTTGGAAGGCTAAAGACCTATTGACTCTATTAGAGGCATAGAAAGCACAGACCTTTTCCATTTATACCAGCTGTGTTGCTAAAATTCACCTTTATTTTGGCTTGCACCTTGAACTCTATTTAACCAGAGACACACGCCGAACTGTCACACACGACTAATGTACTTGCTACACAGTATTTTGAAGATTACACTGTCTTTTGAGTTATTAAACAAATTCCACAAAGTTTCTGCAGTCAACATTGACAACCATGAGTCACTAAAACAGGTGAAATGAAAAACAATATAAATCATAGAATCATAGAATTGTAGGGGTTGGAAGGGACCTCGAGAGATCATCGGGTCCAAGCCCCCTGCCAAAGCAGCTCCCTAGGACATATCACTCAGAGAGGCGTCCAGATGGGTCTTGAATATCTCCAGAGAAGGAGACTCCACCACCTCCCTGGGCAGCCTGTCCCAGGGCTCTGTCACCCTCACTGGGAAAATGTTTTTCCGCGTGTTGGTGCGGAACTTCCTGTGCTCCAATTTGCAGCCATTGCCCCTTGTCCTGTCCCCACAGACCACTGAAAAGGGGCTGGCCAATTCCTCCTGCATCCTCTGCTTAAGATAATTATAGACTTTTATTAGGTCCCCTCTTAGTCTTCTCTTCTCAAGGCTGAAGAGTCCCAACTTACTCAGCCTTTCCTCTTAGGGGAGATGCTTACTCCGGCAGGCTCGACTGCCATTAACAAAGTTACTTGCAGTGACTAAGGTGGGAATCGGGCGATTACCTTTACTTTGATAAGGTTTCGGGGATTTCTTCGCCTGCAGCGGTTCACTTCAATGGTGCGCCTCTTCTTCGGCGCCGCCATCCACAAGACGCTGTCCAGCAGGCTTGGTGCTTCGCTGCTTTCGCCAGTGCCGCTTACCGGCTGTGGAAGGCAAACTGGAGCTTGGACAGCTAGCGCGGGTCCTGAAGGAAAAAGGTAACGGTCATTCTTTACAGCCACCTTCGATTTGCGCCTGCGGCGAGGAAAGGCCACCCGGATGCTACAGCAACCCCCAAAGCGAGGGGATAACAGCGGCCAGCGGCGCCTCCCGCCCCGCTCCCTCCCTTTCCCCAGAGCTGAGGGATCTCCTGCTCCTGTCACCTTCCTGTCCGACCAAGGGGAACAACGAGCCCCGATACCGCCCTCTCCTTCAGCCCAGAGGGGAACAGGGCGATACCTACCCCAAGGCGGGCTCTGGCCTCCGAAGACACCCGGCAGGAGGCCGCGCTCCAGCCGCCCCCAGCAGCGCTGGAGGAGGCCGCGAAGCCGCGGCAGCGGAGAGAAAACCACCACGAAAGCCGCCATAGCCCCACACAGAGCCGCCAAGGCCTCGGAGGAGGGGGGAAGCGGTCTCTCGCCTGAGGGCGCATTGAGCATGCGCACCTGCCGCCGCGCCTTCTGGGAAACCGAGTGCCCTGAGCGCTTTAAGGCGTAACAAGGTCAGAGGCCCGGACTCCAAGTCCCAGGAGTGCTCTCGGCACCAGGAGGGTGGGGCGGCGGCAAGGGCGCTCCGCGACTTCAGTGCCCGGCATGCCTCACCGCGCTCCTCTTCGCCAATCGCGTCCCTTGCTGGCCTGGCGCTACTTCCCGGCATGCTCTGGCACTCTCCGCCTTCCCGCCAATCAGCGCGCTAGCTGTACCCTGGTGCCGGAAGCTGAACGAGTGACTGCGCCTGCGCAGAAGAAGCTGGTGAGGGGTGTGCAGGGGTTTGTTCCAAAATGGCGGAGCGCGGCTACAGCTTCTCCCTCACTACCTTCAGGTACCCGCGGGGAGGGGGTCGCGGGGCCGGGCTCTCGGCGGGCAGGCCGGCGGGAGAGGGGGAGGACGGTGCATTGCCTACACGGAGCTGTCTTCCGGCGGCGGGGCCGGGCGGAGCGGGGGACTTTGCAGAGTCATCGCGTCCCGGCGGGTCCGCGGAGCCGGGCCTGCGAGCGCTGAGCGGGGCCTGCGAGCGCTGAGCGGGGCCTGCGAGCGCTGAGCGGGGCCTGCGAGCGCTGAGCGGGGCCTGCGAGCGCTGAGCCGGGCCTGCGAGCGCTGAGCCGGGCCTGCGAGCGCTGAGCGGGGCCTGCGAGCGCTGAGCCGGGCCTGCGAGCGCTGAGCCGGGCCTGCGAGCGCTGAGCGGGGCCTGCGAGCGCTGAGCGGGGCCTGCGAGCGCTGAGCGGGGCCTGCGAGCGCTGAGCGGGGCCTGCGAGCGCTGAGCGGGGCCTGCGAGCGCTGAGCCGGGCCTGCGAGCGCTGAGCCGGGCCTGCGAGCGCTGAGCGGGGCCTGCGAGCGCTGAGCCGGGCCTGCGAGCGCTGAGCCGGGCCTGCGAGCGCTGAGCGGGGCCTGCGAGCGCTGAGCGGGGCCTGCGAGCGCTGAGCGGGGCCTGCGAGCGCTGAGCGGGGCCTGCGAGCGCTGAGCGGGGCCTGCGAGCGCTGAGCGGGGCCTGCGAGCGCTGAGCGGGGCCTGCGAGCGCTGAGCGGGGCCTGCGAGCGCTGAGCGGGGCGGGGCTGCCGGAACGCGGGCAGAGGGGCGTGGGGAACGCGACCGGGATCAGGGGGCTTCTCCTTCGCCTGAGGGGGGCACGCGGCTGCCGTGAGTGTTGGAGAGCCGAACGGCTGCGGGCGCTGGCGGAGGTAGAGAGGGGGGCTGAGGTAGCGAGTCCCGGGTCCCGCCTGGTCACTGCTGCTGACCTTGGGCCCAGCTGCACTCGCTGCTCGTATCTTTTGTTGCTGTAAGGCAGAGTCACCGTGAGGTCTGTCTCCTCGCTGGTAGTGCCTTACAGCGACCGCTCGGTGAGACGGTTTAAGACACTTAGGGTCTCCACGCACGCACGCGTAAGGCTGGGCAGTTCATCTGAGATAGCTGGAAATAGGGGATGATAGCCGAGCTATGGTGTATCCAGTGCTTGCTTCAGAGTGAACTCTGAGGATGCAGGAATGGAAAAGAACCTTCAGATGAGTTATTTAAGTAGTTTATTTCATGGGGATGCGCTGTTGGAGTACTGTCTATTAAAGATATCACTTAAGATTAATTCAGAGAAAATGAAATCACCTTCCATTACATTTTTGATTAAACTATTAAGCTATCCAGGATAATACTGTACATACAAAAAGAGAAATTGAATGCAAGAACTTTGGTGCAGCTTTTGGTGAAATACCCCCTTAATCTCAGAGCAGGCTACTGCTGTGTAATTGTGAAGTACATTGCTGAAGGCTTGTTGCAGTTAAGGTAGTGGAGTGGTTCATGATCTGACACCTGAAAAAGAATCTTCTTCATGGATGGATGCAGCCAAATATGCCCACTTTATTCAAGCAAGTTGTGTTCTTTGTTGGCTCTTGGAATTGGTTTCTTAAGGGAGTTTACAGGCTTTCTGTGCTGCGTGGAAGCACTACATGCTCTGAAACTTATCATAGAATCATTTAGGTTAGAAGAGACCTTTCAGATCACCGAGTCCAACCACACAGCCTAACCCTGCCTAGTCCATGTCTAGACCATGTCCCCAAGCACAACATCTACACACCTTTTAAATACCTCCAGGGGTGGTGACTCCATCACCTCCCTGGGCAGCCTGTTCCAATACTTGACTACCGTTTCAATAAAGAAATTCTTCCTGATGTCTAACCTAAATCTCCCCTGGTGCAATTTGAAACCATTTCCTCTCATCCGGTCACTTGTTACCTGGGAGAAGAGACTGACCTACACCTCTCTACACCCTCCTTGCAGGTAGTTGTAGAAAGCGATAAAGCGTCCCCTCAGCCTCCTTTTCCTAAGACTAAAAAGACTTGAAGATATTTGATTTTATACTCATGTAAGAGAATACACTTAAGCTTTATTACAGTTACCTTTTCTTTGCAGTGAGATTTATTTATTTTAGTTTCTGGCTACTTTTTAAAAAGTTTGCTAATGTTCTGTGTATTTTAATTGATCCTGCAGGAAACTGTTATTCTGGTTTGCTGGCATTTTGCAGTGGAGGAGCTGGAATTATTACTTTGTCACCTTTACACACTAATTGACTATTGTGTTTTCTGCTGCCTCTAAGCTTGGAGTCACATAATTTCCTGTTTTACTTCAGCATGTATTAAAGCAGCAGTGTCTGAAATACAGCGCTGAGAATAGATCCCACTTGCAGAGTCATTTGTCCATTGAGTGACTGTGCTGTCCCTTTCCCCAGGGCTTGAGGATGGGGCCCTTGGTTCCCCTCATTCTGTGTGAATTACTTTGTCAGCCTGACCCCTGCTGCTCCTTTACAAGGATTCTGTATTCCTTACTGGAATGACATAGAATCATAGAATGGCAAGGGTTGGAAGTGACCCCAAGGATTATAATGCTCCAACCCCCCTGCCACAGGCAGGGCCACCAACCTCAGGCCTGGATCTACACTAGGTTGCCCAGGGCCCCATCCAACCTGGCCTTGAACACTTCCAGGGACGGGGCATCCAACACCTCTCTGGGCAGCCTGTTCCAGCACCTCACCACTCTTTCTGTAAAAAACGTCCCCCTAATATCCAATCTAAACCTTCCCTCCTTTAGCTTTAAACCATTCCCCCTTGTCCTGCCATTATCTGCCCTTTTAAAAAGTTGATTCCCCTCCTGTTTATAATCTCCCTTCAGGGACTGGAAGGCTGCAATGAGGTCCCCCCGCAGCCTTCTCTTCTCCAGGATGAAGCAGCCCAGCTCCCTCAGCCTCTCCTTGTAGGGCAGGTGCTCCAGCCCTCTAATCATCTTTGTGGCCCTCCTCTGAACCCTCTCCAACAGTTCTACATCCTTTTTGTGTTGGGGGCCCCAGATCTGGACACAGTACTCCAGGTGGAGAGATGGACATGGATCATTAAAACGCAGGAATACCTGGGGATGGAATGGGAGCTGTTTCTACCTTGTGATCTGATGTGTGCTTAGCAGGCAGTGTTTTGCTCGCACCTCTCAGCAGTGAATGTGTCTGTCTTTAGAACTTTTGCAAACCGCACGTGTAACGTCATTCCAGTAGAAAGTCATGACATGCTCTGAAACCTTTCCACCGAGTCAAAAACTTTTTTACACTGGTAGAAAGTTGGAGAACAAACTTGTCCTGCTTCGTCACTGCCCCCTGTCCAAGACACATTAACTTTCATCAGGGTTGTAGGCAGGTGCCATGTGAGCACCCCAGTAGCACTGTGTAGCAGTGAATTTGGCGATGAACCAATCCTCTTCTTTCAGCTGTTAGGAATATTCAGGCTTGCCTTTTCTGTTGGGTTGTGCTTGGTTTATGGTTGGTTTTTTTTTAAAATCTTGTTATCTTATGCTGATGCGAGGTGTAAAGAGGCTTTAAAAAGCAAGTTAGCATCAGATTGTTGTAGGAAAGGTTTGAGCATATCAGAATTATGTTAGGCTCACTTCTGTGTTTCCCTTTTCAGTCCTTCTGGAAAGCTTGTTCAGATTGAATATGCTTTGGCTGCAGTGGCTGCAGGAGCTCCATCAGTTGGGATTAAAGGTATGTTCAGAACATAACTACCTCAGTGAAGGATGCAGGATTCTGGGTATCATTTGAGAGAACTAAAATAGTTTAGACCACATACTGGCTCTTTTTCACCTCACATTCTACTGCATATTTTGTTTTTATTTCAGTGGTTTTTCACATGTTTTAGTGGGTTTAATATTTTCTATTTTTTTTTCCTGCAACTTCTTTTTTAAAGAAGGAAGGGAGCATAGAGTTCTGTGCTAGGAGAATTGCTTGGGTGATTTTGGAGATGCTCAGCTGGTAGAACGAGGCATCTTTACTTTTGACTGTTCTTGTCCCTTAAATAACTCCAGCTGTGTGTCCATATATATATACATAAAATGACAGATGATAATTGAACAGCTGAAGTAACTTTATGTGCTTCAGAATCTTTAGAATGGGATTATGAGAGCTGTGTGACTAATTACAATGAGAACTGGCGTATTGGGTGGTTTCATCAAAGTATCTCTGTTTAACATGGTTGCAAACTTGAAGGGGTTTTTAAAAAGGGAGGAACAAAGTTCTTTACAGTCTGACAGACCTGTTCTGTATTTTCACTGCTTTCCAGAAATTGAGTTTAATATTAAAAAAAATAAATAAATCCTGTTCCTTTCCAGCTGCAAACGGAGTGGTGCTGGCAACTGAGAAGAAGCAGAAATCCATTCTTTACGATGAAAGGAGTGTCCACAAAGTAGAACCAATTACCAAACATATAGGCTTAGTGTACAGTGGTATGGGTCCAGATTACAGGTACTAAAAATTTGTTTGGTTGCCATTTAGATGCATTTTTGTACAAGAGATGCAAAACCTAGAAACAGATAGCAATTAGTCATTTCTTTCTTAGTGTATAGCATAATATATACTGTGTTACACTGGATTTGAAATGCACTTTTTTCTTAATATATTCAATATCTTGTGAAATAACCCTCTACCTAAAGGAGGAGTGGGGAATGAACAGCAGTGTAATACAACCTTAATTTCAGTTGATAAATACAACCCAGCACAGTCCATGTTTCCTTATGTTGGTGATGTTCCAGATGTTTGACTCCTTAGCATAGTATTTATGATGAGTTTTCAGTTCTAGTTGTAACAACTAGTTGGAATTTCTTTGACATACTACTTTTGCCTTTGCTTTCAGAGTACTTGTGCACAGAGCTCGGAAGCTGGCCCAGCAGTACTACTTGGTTTATCATGAGCCCATTCCAACAGCTCAGCTAGTACAGAGAATTGCATCTGTGATGCAGGAATACACGCAATCTGGGTACGTGCCTTTCAGAATTGTGAGGTTGCTTATAATGGTTATCTTGTTTCAGTGTCAGGAAGAACAGCTACCCGGTGATGTGGGGGGGAGCAGGGTTGTGTTGGGGAAGACAGCAGGCCTGCTAGCAGCCTAGCTCTCTTCTCCCAAGATTTAGGCCCTGACAATATTCTTCTGTTCCCATGAGACAGGAAAAGTTACTCATGCTGAGAGGATCCTAATAATCACATTCTCAAAACACAGCAGCCTTGTTGATAGGGGTACAGGCTACCCTAAACCAAGAAGCAGTTATGGGAAGGGATTTGGGAGTAACAGAACATGTTAGGAGCCAACCATAACAAGAGGTTCAAAACAGCAGGTGTGCGGATGCTTTTAGGTATTAAATGTAAACTAAGGATGTTTAGCTATAAGATAGGTTTATCAGAGCTTGTTATAATTACTAACCAATCAATATGGTGTGAACAGGTGTGTAACCAATTAGCAGTTTTTTAGCTTGCATGTTTGCAGTAAGAAAGGTTTATAATCTGTGTGATTTCACCTAATAAAATGGCTTCATGGCTTCACCTAAAATTCATATATTGAATTGCGTGTTGCTCCCTGCTGGACGCCACAGGGTTGGGTTTGGGGGTGTTTTGCATCAAAAAGGCAGTTAGTTTTGCAATGGAGAATGTCCACAGAGAGTGGGCTGGGGAGGAGTGCTAACTGGCAGCAGGGGAGATAGGGTCTTCATGTCTTGCCAACACCCATGTCGGACAAGGCAGCATACTTTGGTTTTGTACTCTTGGTCGACTGGTCATTCCTGATTGCAGCTCTGGGATGGTGGGAAGCGTTTTGGGAGGAAGAATTTAGTCACCATTGTTTTTCACTGAATAAATTTAAAATATCAACTGTGTGGGTTGTTGGGTTTTTTCTTCTCCTTGCCTGCAGTGGTGTTCGTCCCTTTGGTGTCTCACTGCTGATATGTGGCTGGAATGAAGGGCGGCCGTACTTATTTCAGTCGGATCCATCTGTAAGTTCATGGTTTTAAATTCAGCTGCTTTTATGGGACATGTAAAACTTTAGATGTGCAGAGCTAGAGTAAAAGATGTCTTAATGCAGCTTCAGAAATCAGAATGAGTCAGTTTCAGGAGGCACGTGGTGCAAACCTGGATCATTTTGTGCCTGTGTGTTCCTGTACTGCATGAGGGAAGGCAGCTAATTTTGAGGGAGATCACCACTCCTTTTCATCCCTTCCCACCTAGTTGGTAGTGACAGCAAGAGTGGCATTCTGCAGCAGGTATCAGGAAAGAAAATATTAATTGACTGCTTATGCTGCCAAATAGTTGTTCCCTAAACTGGGTGGCAGTTAGGCCAAACTCTTGTGTTGTGAAATATAATGCTTATGCTTTAGAAGTTAAAGACAGTGGATAATTTCAGTGAGTTTTTTCACTGCACTTCTTACACATGCATCAAAGGGTTGTTTTTGAGATCTAATATCGAACATCAAACAAAAAATGTGGTCACCGTAGCAATCGTTGGTAAGCTTCAGAAACTTCAATTAATACCTGATGTTCAAATGTAAGAAGGAAAATGCAGATGTCTTGTGTACACGAGGCAGCTTGACTGAGGCATAGTACTGCTGACCATCTTCATGCCAGAGGAGAGAATAGAAGTGATGGCTAAATAGCTTCTTAGTAGCTAAGATAAATCAGATGGCTGATCTGCAATAAACTGTTAACATTGCTTCATCTTAAAAATAAGAATATATGAAGTGAACCTTGGGAGATCTGACTGTGTTCCTTGTCAAGGGCAAAAGTACTATTTGTTTTTTAAGAATCCCAAATTAAGAACTATGCTAATGACTTAAATTGATCTTTCAAAGTAATGGATGGGTGAAAATAGTGGGACTGTATACAAATTTTTGGTACATTTTCACAGCATGTGTTTCTGTATCAAACTAGTCTGAATGTGTCCCCAAATAGACTCCTATAATCTCAGAATATTCCATGTCTTCCTGATTGCTAGCAAGTAATTGCATAGATACCGTTTGACTTAGGTTTTGCAAAACAATTCACTAGATTGTTGCTTTTACAGGGAGCTTACTTTGCATGGAAAGCAACAGCAATGGGAAAAAACTACGTCAATGGGAAAACATTCCTTGAGAAAAGGTGAAGTATTTGATGCTTGTCTGAAAGGACACCATCTGATTTGCTCAGGTTCCATGTAGAACAGCCAGATAAAAAAATGCTGTATGATGTTTCCAGTTCACTTATCTATACGTGTGCTGGACATTTGCTT
Organism: Laterallus jamaicensis coturniculus; assembly: GCA_022605575.1. Lineage (NCBI taxonomy): Eukaryota > Metazoa > Chordata > Aves > Gruiformes > Rallidae > Laterallus > Laterallus jamaicensis. Next base: position 3,163,482 of record JAKCOX010000031.1, on the reverse strand, counting down.
TATTTAAAGTCCCAACTTTTTGTGCTTATGGAGAATTATTTCAATGCAATAAACATTATAATCAATATATTATATCAATTGTTCTATACCGTGTCACTAGGAAAAGTAATGGTTTTACATATATAAAGAATAATGTTGACTACTAATATAATCATAATTCCGATAGCATTTGTATGAGAAATAGGAAGATTTTAGTAGAGCTGGAGTGTTTAGAGACTATTGGATTTACAAAGATGTTTGTCCCATGCTGAAATACGTGAATATCTGTTTACAGATACAATGAAGATTTGGAGCTTGAAGATGCCATTCATACAGCTATCTTAACACTAAAGGTTAGCAAAATATTTAAGAAATAAGAAACTTACTGTTTTGACAACACTGATATGATTGACTGAACTGTATTTTCTTTAACAGGAGAGCTTTGAAGGGCAGATGACAGAAGACAACATTGAAGTTGGCATCTGTAACGAAGCTGGTTTTAGGAGGCTCACCCCAACTGAGGTTAAGGACTACTTGGCTGCAATAGCCTAGTAGAAACCGAGCAAGACTGTGTGATTCACACAAAGGTCTTTTTAATTTTGGCTACTTAAATGTTTTTGTTTGCAGTTTTTGCATACTTATTTCTACATGGTTTGTCTGACAGATTTTTAAATGTCATGGGTGCAAATGCAACAGTCCTAGTATTGTAATACATGAAATCTTACTACAGGTATTCTTAACCTTGATAAATGAAATCTTTGTACACAAAACACTGTACAAAAGGTAAACTTAGAATGACAGGTTGCAAAAGGCTAAAGAATAAAATTTGAAGGCCACTATTTTTGGGGAAAGTGTCTGCGTCTTTTTAATCCTAGCTTGTTTGTTTTATCTGCATAAAGCTGAGATTTCAGTGTCTTTATTGCTGAGGAAACAGAATTTCCCACATCCATATCACATTAGACCTTTATTTTTAAGATTTTAACTTTTGAGTGGATGAGATTATTTTTTTTTAACTTTGGAATGTGGTTTATATGTTAAGTAACTTCCACAAATGGTTTTATGTGCAATAAAAGATCATGTACCTTCACAAAGAGGCAGAACAGTCCTCTATTTCAGGTGTGAACTGTGATCTACTTGAGCATCTTGGTTCTTTACTCTCTTGGTCTTTGTGTCTCAAGAACTTGTTTTCTATTACTCAGGTAATTTCTGTGGCCCTAAAATTGCACTTTTTCAACCCTCAGACATTGTTAGAAACAATGAAAGTAATAACGCCTCCTGAAAACTAAATACATTTATCTCCATCAACAAATATCAGCAGGATTTTTTTGACTGTTCAGAAAGCTGCTTGGTAAGATTCCATGGGAGGCAGCCCTGGAGGGTAAAGGAGCCCAAGAGGGTTGGATGCTCCTCAGGAAGGAAATCTTGGTGGCACAAGAACAGGCTGTCCCAGGCTGTGGGAAGAGGAGTCGGCAAGGCAGGGAGCCAGCTTGGCTGAGTAGAGAGATCCGGGAAGATATCAGGAAAAAGAGGGAAAAAGAAGAGCTTTGGAAGAAGGGGCAGGTGTCTTGGCATGACTCTAGGGGTGTAGTAAGGTCATGTAGAGAGAAACTGAGAAGGGCTAAAGCCCAACTGGAACTCAGACTGGCCACTGCTGTGAAAGATAATAAAAAATTCACTTTGTATAGATATAGAAACAGTAAAAGGAGGGTCAAGGAGAATCTCCAGCCCTTACTGGATACAAGGGGAACATCAATGACAAGGGATGAGGACAAGGCTGAGGTCCTTAATTCCTTCTTTACCTCAGTCTTTAATAGTAAAGATGGATATTCCCTGAGTACTCATCCTCAGGAACTGGCTGACAGGGAGGGATAGCAGAACAAAGCTCCCATGATTCAGGTGGAAATGATTAGCGACCTACTTGGCCAGTTAGAGACCCACAAGTCAATAGGGCTGGATGGGATCCACCAGAGGACACTGAGAGAGCTGGCAGATGTGATATCCAAACCTCTTTCCATGACCTACCAGCAATCCTGGCTGACTGGAGAAGTTCCACTCCACTGGAGGCTGGCAGATGTTACACCCATATATAAGAAGGGCTGGAAGGAGGATCCGGGGAACTACAGGCCGGTCAGTCTGACCTCAGTCCTGGGGAAGATCATGGAGAGGGTCATCTTGGGAGCTATCATGCAGCACATGCGTGATGGGCAGGGGATCAGGCCTAGCCAACATAGGTTTACAAAAGGTAGATCCTGTCCAACTAACCTGCTCACCTATGACAAGGTGATCCGCTTAATGGATGAGGGGAAGGCTGTGGATGTGTCTACCTGGACTTCAGTAAAGCTTTTGACACGGTTTCTCCCAGCATTCTGATTGAGGAACTGGTTGCCACTGGCCTGGACAGGTGGACCCTCAGCTGGGTTAAAAACTGGCTGGATGGCCGGGCCCAAAGGGTGGGGGTAAATGGAACAAAATCCAGCTGGAGGCTGGTCACAAGTGGCGTCCCCCAGGGCTCAGTCCTGGGTCCAGTTTTGTTCAACATCTTTATCAATGACCTTGATGAAAGGATTGAATGCTCCCTCAGTACGTTTGCAGATGACACTGAACTGGAAGTGTTGATCTGCCTGAGGGTAGGGAGGCTCTTCAGAGGGATCTGAACAGACTGGACCGATGGGCTGAGACCAATGGGATGAAGTTTAACAAGGGCAAGTGTAGAGAGCTGCACATGGGACGTAACAACCCCATGCAGCGCTACAGGCTTGGGGGAGACTGGCTGGAGAGCTGTCAGGCAGAGAAAGACCGGGGGGCATTGGATGACTGCCAACTGAATATGAGTCAGCAGTGTGCCCAGGTAGCCAAGAAAGCCAATGGCATCCTGGCTTGCATCGAAAATGGGGTGGCCACCAGGTCTAGGGAGGTGATTGTGCCCCTGGACTCTGCATTGGTGAGGCCGCACCTCGAGTGCTGTGTCCAGTTCTGGGCTCCTCACCATAAGGACATTGAGATCCTCGAGCGAGTCCAGAGAAGGGCAACCAGGCTGGGGAAGGGGCTGGAGGGCAAATCATATGAGGAGTGGCTGAGGGAGCTGGGGCTGTTTAGCCTGGAGGAGAGGAGGCTGAGGGGAGACCTCATCACCACCTACAACTACCTGAAGGGAGGTTGTAGAGGGGTGGGCGATGGTCTCTTCAGCCAGGTGACAGGAGATAGGACAAGGGGAAATGGCACAAAGCTGCACCAGGGCAGGTTCAGATTAGATGTTAGGAAAAAAGAGTTGTCAGGGCCTGGAACAGGCTGCCCAGGGAGGTGGTTGAGTCAGCATCCCTGGGTGTGTTTAAAAAAAAGGGTAGATCAGGTTTTTAGGGATATGGTTTAGCATAAGGTTGGGAATGGTTTGACTCAATGATCTTAAAAGGTCTTTTCCAACCTTGTAATTCTGATTCTGTGATTCTTTAATTACTTTATCCCTCAAATTGTGCTAAAGTATTTTTCAACTTGCAAGATAACTCTCTATGCAGTAGTGAAAAGAACACTTACTTTATGCAACGTGACTTTTACAGGTGCAGAACTTTATTCTTGTGTGTGGGTCTGTATCGATAACATTTGTAACGTGTGTAGAATCCTTCAGGTTATATATAAACACAAAATTTACCTCAAAAGAACCAGGAGAGACAGATGTACTTTATTTTTCAGGAGAAATAACCTGGTCTGCGGCCATTTAAGTAACTGTTTGCAAATTATTTAAAAAACAAATAAAAATTAGTCTGTTAAAATGTTGATAATGAATGGGGAGCAACAGCTGGATCACTCTGCTTTACTAAGCATGTATGGAAGCAGCCTGATTTGGTGACATGTTAGTCAGCCCTAAATAACAAAGGCAAAATATGAAGCATGAGTTAGTCCACAGAAAGTGTATAAGCTAATCAATCTGTTCTTGCCAATGTCTGTCTTCTGATGTTTTATGTTATCATTAGGTAAATTAAGAATTTCTAGAGCATGCCATAAACAAAGTTTTATTTCCTAATGTCAGAAATAAAAGCTGTGTCCAAATGGTTCATTAAGACTTAGTCCAGATAACTTTTTGAGTATTTTATTCTGAGAACCAATCCATGCCCTGATTATTCATCTGGAGACAATGAGCAGCTAGGGACAAACTGGAGGCTTTAAAGATCCAGCAACGTAAGCTTTCAGAATCATTTGGAGAAGCAGAATGCCACTTGAATATTCATACACATGCAGCTGGCTTTCTTTAAAGGAATTGCAGGTAGGTATGTCAGAAAACGTTTAGCATGAGCTGTAGTAGCTTAGTTGCCTCCTCCACTAAAAACAGTTGATCAGCAAAGAGCACCATATGGAAAGTAACTGAAACCAAAGCGATGTCAAATAAATTACACTCTCACTTTCCAGATGGTAACAACGGGGCAAACAAAAGACTGTTCCAGAGTTTAAAGGGTGTGGTTTGCATTTTGATTTTGGTTTGTGTGTTGGGCTTGGTGGTTTTTTTCCAAACAACTGAACAACTTTCATCTCTGTAGAATTTTATTCAGTTTTTACAGGTGGTGAAGGGAAATGTAAAAACTTATCTTCCATCTTTTCCTGTGGTTTAAAGCGTAGTAACTGTTGTGTACATTCTACAGGAAGCATTGTGCTCTGAGTAAGGAAAGGGCTGCCTTTCAGATATCTGATAACTGGTGTGAAGGTTGGGGGGGGGGTTTGCCCACCCCCCCAGCTCGTTAGGATGACAGACACCCATTACCATATGGGGCAATTGTACTGAAGTGCCTATGTCCTGGTTTCAGCTGAGAAAATTTTCTTCACAGAGCTACTATGGCTTTGGGCGGTGTCTGGTGTCCTGCCAGGGCCAAAGCACAACACAGGCAGACTTTGATATTACACATTCTAATGGGAAAGGTGGTGAGATTTGGAGTGTGGGTTGTGGGTTTTATACTGCTTAATGCTACATTGAAGAAAATTATTGCCATATTCAGGTGGTGGCATGCCTAGAATATTAGCAAAATTTTAGCATTTAAAGGGACTCTTGAAATTGCTTGGAACTATTCTGCATCTTTTTCATTCAAAACCCTTAGAAATAGTAATTTTGAGATGTATTTCTCAAATAAAATAACTTCATGAGAAATACTAGAGTAATCGTGTAGCAAATTATATGGCCATTGTGGTAATGTTCCAAAGGTGCAATTTTTACAATTAATATATTAGCTTTGCTCATGTTTTGTAAAACAACTTCCTGAATAAAGTGGAGTTGGGGGAATAAAGCGGAGTTGGGGGGATAAAGCGGAGAAACACTGTTCACTTGTGAGAAATGACAAATGACAAGCCTGATAACTGAAGCATGACTTGCCCCATCCCTGGAGGTGTTCAAGGCCAGGTTGGCTGGGGCCCTGGGCAACCTTGTGTAGATCCAGGCCTGAGGTTGGTGGCCCTGCCTGTGGCAGGGGGGTTGGAGCTTTATGATCCTTGGGGTCCCTTCCAACCCTTGCCATTCTATGATTCTATGACTTCATTTATCTTGCTTCCAATGGAGCCATATGGAAGGAGAGGAAGGGATACTGGTCACTTAAAGTAGGTAGTGCTCTTGGTTTACAGGTCTTGGAAGATGATCTGCTCCGAGGAGCTCTGGGTAGTGTGACACCTCTGGGCACACAGAATTTCCTTGGGCTTTATTTAGCTCGTCGGGTTGGGATCTGGGAACAGTACCACCATTCCATGAGGCCGTGAGTGCCATGTGATACAAGACAGAGGTGCAGTAAGCTCCTTACAACTTGCTTTGGCTTACTGTTGCTTTGCAGAACCCTGTGAAGCAGCTCAGACGAGTAAAGGCAAGTCTCTCTTGCGGCAGCACGGAGAGAGGCTGGAGGCCACGGAGGTGCCCACGGCTTGTGAGCAGGCAGCAACCTGGGGCAGGCAAGGAGAACGCTTGCTCACGCTTGGTACCCAGGGGTTATTAAAGCCCGGGTTTGTTTTTAACCCACAGACCTGCTACCGGATGAAGTTCAAGCCCGCGGCTGACTTGCCTCTGCCCCGCCTGACCTACTGGCTTTGCTCCTCGCCCGATAAAAGCTTCCCGGGGTAACCCGCCCCCCCAGCCCGGGTGTGAGGCCCTCCGTGACCGCGCGCAGGCACGCCGGGGAAGAGAGCCAGGCCGGGAGGGCTGGGGCCGGCGGCGAGGCGGGTGCGGCGGCTGTCCCCGCCCGGCGGCCCCGGGGGAGGTGCCGGGCCGCGCCACGCCGCGCCACGCCGGGCCGCATCCCGCAGCTGCCCGGGTCAAAGGCTGCGGCCGCCGCCGCGCTGTGAGTACGGGGTGCTGCGGGGGCAGCCGGCGGGCGGGAGGGAGGGAGCGGGGCCCGGGCGTGCTCGGAGGGGCGAGGTGGGCGCCGGATCGTCACGTCCGCAGGGTGACGGGGAGGGAGGGGGGAAGCGAGGGCGCAGCTCCCGCCGGCCACCCTGCCGGAGAAGGTGTGTCGGGTGAGGGCGAGGCCAGGGCTGGGGCCGCGGCGCTCCGCAGCCCGCCGGCTCTGCCGGGAAGGGATGGGGGCGAACGCCGAGGGCAACCTGCCCTTACCCAACATGGCGCCGCGACCTCCCCAGCGCCCCTATCACGTGATGGTGGACCGACGTGAAGGGGGGGCCGGGCTGGGAGAGGCGGGCGTGGCGGCCCCGAGGCGAAGAGCTGCGCGTCGGGTGGCGCCTGTGCGCGGCTGCGGGAGGGAGTCGGGCGCGGGGCCGGGCTCTGGCCATGATGGGCGCCTCCGTGTGTCGGACGCGCCCTGCATGCGTGGGGTGGCTGTTCCCGCCGGTCCTGTCTGCGCATGTGCGAGAGGGCGAGATTTGGCCGGCTCGGCCTCCGGGCGCCTGGTGCCAGCAGCTCTGCGTGTGTGTGAAGGGCTTTGTGGGCCCCCGCCTGGCTGTGCGGGGCGGCTCTGCCCCCGCGGCCCCGCGGGCGCCCCCGCCTGGCTGTGCGGGGCGGCTCTGCCCCCGCGGCCCCGCGGGCGCCCCCGCCTGGCTGTGCGGGGCGGCTCTGCCCCCGCGGCCCCGCGGGCGCCCCCGCCTGGCTGTGCGGGCCGGCTCTGCCCCCGCGGCCCGGCGGGCGATGTCGAGGCCGCCTCGCAGGTGTGCTGGAAGGTACCTGTGTTTGCGGGCTCATGCCCTCTGAACCGCTGGAAGCCGAGCGATGTCGTGCGCCCTTTTCTGTGTGAAGTTGTAGTCGCTGTGGCGAGAGGCGCCACAGTGAGGCGGCCCCCCCACAATGAGGTGGGGGGCAGGACTGGCTTCGCTGGCTGCCTCTGGCCCTGAAGGGAGTCAGCAGGCCGTGTTGGAGGACGGTGGTGTTTTCAGTTGGCAAGAAGGAGGAGGCTTTGGCAGTGTTGGCCATTAACCTGGCCAGTAGCCGTTCACGTTGGCTTACTAGAAGTTGAATTTAACTTGTTGGTGACTTCAGCTGCTTGACACCAGGCTCCATGGTTACCCTGGCAGAGCCTGCTGTACATGGCTGCTTGTTTTCAGCTGAAGCTGCGTTTGTCTTGCCCTTTCATACCAGTTTGCTTCAATATGCAGCGTAGCTAAGAACTACAGGAGCATGTGTTTAATCCTTGCTTACCCCCAACTACAATTTCACTGTTCATAGAGGCTCTTTACAGCTTCTCAGAAAGAAAAAGAAATATTACACTGTTAACTCTGGCATTGAATCCTACATTTTTCTAAGCCATCCCACATTCATTTAAGTAATTCCTATTGTACTTTCTCAGGGAGACATACTGAAGTGCTACGGGTGTGAAGGAACAGACTTGCCGGATGCAACACAGTGAATCTTCAGCAGAACTAGAAAAGTGAGATTGCAAGATCCTCCTGGCTCAAGAATTGGGAAGCATAGTCTGACGTGATGCTGTACAATGTTGGAGCTTTGCCAGGAGGTTGTTAGGGGATCGTTCATTGAGTTGTGTAGTTTAATGTGAAAGCTGGAGAGTACAGAGGTGTGCTACCCATAATTATGAAACACAATGGTTGTGTTAAAATACTTAAAGGGAGCCAGACTTCACAGTTTTTATATGTGTACACATGGTAGCTAGCTTTTGTATTTAAATAGTAATTGAGGTGAAAGGGAGAGGCAAGATTTTCTCATGGCATTAACAGGATTTCTAACTTGGCTCTTTGCAAATGAGCTCTGAGGGTTGAGATATCTCTAAGCGACTATCTCAATGAAGGGCTTGTGTGTGTGCAGGGGGGAGTGGAGGGAAGGCTTGAATGCTGCTCTTCTCCCTCGCTAAGAACTGACAACTTCTGAGGCTATGGGATGGATAACCCAGAGTCGAAGGAAAGGAATTGAATTCTTTGGTGGGACTTGTTTTGAGGTTCTTTGTGGTTGTGCTTTACAGTTCCAGTAGCTGTTGCGCTAAATCTAACGCAAAACTCCAGCGTGCACTGTTGGAAAGAATGCTTTTGATTGTCTTTATTCTTGACCACTCAATAACAAATTTATCTTTTGCCTTCGCTTGATAGGAATAATGTTTCCAACATGTCTGTGCAGTCGCTGCTTTGTGAAAGAATCGCCGTTGCCAAAGACTTGATCAAGAGAGCAGAAGCCCTTTCCAAGTCACAGAAAAGGAGAATAGAAGGTGGGGCAAAACTATGTGGCAAACTGAAGGCTGAGCTAAACTTCTTGCACAAGGTGGAGGCAGGGAAGGTGGCCATTAAAGAATCCCATCTTCAGAGTACAAACCTTACCCACCTTCAAGCCATTATTCAGTCAGCAGAGAACCTGGAGGATGTTGTCAGTGTCCTCCATGTCTTTACTTATGAAGACAGGTTTGGAGACAAACAGACACTGGTGGTAGATGTTGTCGCAAACGGAGGTCACACCTGGGTGAAGGCCATCGGTCGGAAGGCCGAGGCCCTGCATAATATCTGGCTGGGGAGAGGTCAGTATGGTGACAAAAGCATTATCGAGCAGGCAGAGGACTTCCTGCAAGCAAGCCGTCAGCAGCCAGTGGAGTACAGCAACCCCCACATAATCTTTGCCTTCTACAACAGCGTGTCCAGTCCTATGGCAGAGAGACTCAAGGAGATGGGGATATCTGTGCGAGGAGACATTGTGGCTGTGAACTTGCTGGTGGAGCCATCTACGGAAAACCAGCACCTCAGTGCCAGTGAATCAGATGAAGAAGGCCCAGAGCTCCTGCAGGTGACCAGAGTGGACCGGGAGAATTTAGTGGCCAGCATCGCTTTTCCCACCCAGATCAAAGTAAACGTGTGCAATAGAGTGAACTTGGACATAACTACCTTAATAACCTATGTCTCTGCCCTGAGCTATGGTGGCTGCAACTTCCTCTTCAAGGAGAAAGTGCTAACGGAGCAAGCGGCCCAAGAGAGGAGGGAAAGAGTCCTGCCTCAGCTGCAACAGTTCATGGAGGGGAAGGAGCTCTTTGCCTGCGAGTCTGCTGTCAGAGACTTTCAGTCCATCTTGGAAACGCTGGGAGGACCTGGGGAGAAAGAGCGAGCTGCGCTGCTTATCGAAAGAATTAATGTGGTGCCAGATCAGCCATCCGACCGTGCCTTAGGACTGGTGGCTAGTTCGAAGATCAATGGTCGCTCTCTTACCATTTTTGGGACAGGAGACACTCTAAAAGCCATCACCATGACCGCAAATAGCGGTTTTGTGAGGGCAGCGGCTAACCAGGGGGTCAAGTTCAGTGTTTTTGTCCATCAGCCACGAGCATTGACAGAAAGCAAAGAGTCTGTTGCCACACCTTTACCAAAGAGCTGCCCACCTGATAATGGGCTGTAAGTCCTTTGAGGAGCTCGTCAGTTTAATTATAGCAGGTGCTGCCATGGAGGCATTTTGAGAAACCCAAGAAACCTAACATTATGTTTTTGGGCATGAATCAGGGAAAAGAGTAACTGTAGAAGTGAAAAGGTTCCTTGAGGGGCTTGCAATACCTTTACTCAATCCTTAGGTTTTTATTTTGTTCAGCTGACCATTTATTTATTTGCTAATGAAGTAAGATTTCAGTGAAAAATGTTAAGTGGCTGATAGTATATTAATTGTATCAATCCCTATTAAAAAGTTCAGTTAAAGCACAGTTGCCATTGTGCCCTTGTTGTTTTTGTCCTGTGTAGAGAAATTACATTCAGCACCTTAGACTTAAGACTTCTGTGGAACTTAAATCTTTCACCTGTCCTATTGAACTGAATTCTTTGTTGTTTCAGAGGTACCTTGTGTAGAGAGCTGCGCCTTTTTGGTTTTATGCTGTTTTGTGAAGGCCTGACTGTTAGCCATGAACCCACTTAAGCCTGCTTTCTGTTACTGAAAGGAGCCTCTGTATACATACACACCACACAGATGGAATTGGGCAACAGCTTTAATGTTCCCAGAAAAACTTGATTGAAACTGCAGTTTATTGGCACTGACCTGTTGTCAGTCTTGGGCCAAAATGGACAGCCAGTGGTAGCAGACCAAGAAGGCAAATCTGTTTCCCTTTTCTTTTAGCCCTTGTCCAAATGCCAAGCCTCCCAGCATGCGAAACACAGTGTGAGGCTTCTGATGACAGAATCCTCCTAAACTGAACCAGCACCCAGGAAGGTTTGGATGCGAGTGAATTCTTCTGAGGAACCATGGTGAACTTGGCTCTGCTGCTCCTGGATTGCCTCCAATAAAGCCTCACTGAGGTTCTTGAGTGTTTTGGCAAGGTGGAGGTTTGTTGGGGTATGTTACTGTCTAGCTTGCCTTATAGTGGAGAGCAGCTTTTCCACTGGTTTAAACATGCTGGTTTTATGGAAAGTGTAGAACAAACAATTTTTTTCTTTTATTTTTTTTTTCCCCCAGGAGAGAGTTGCTGTTTTAGAAGTCTTTCTAATGTCTTTCTGTATGCTGTAATGTAAGCAAACAGCAAGCGCTGTCGGTTTGCATCAGGTTCCTAATGGAAAAATACTGAGATGTCAGACAGAAGCTCTTTGCGCTGGGCTGTACCTTTTCTCAGGTCAGTGAAAGAGATACCCATTGAAAATTTTATAGGCTGTTGTTTCATAGTGTTATTATGCAGCTTATAGTTCAGGCAAAGTGTGTTCCCTTGCCTCTTGCCACTCTAAATTTCCTCCTACAGTATACAGTAGCTGCAGTGCTTCTCCTGGCCATATATAGTCTCTACCTGTTCTTTTTGTCCCCTGTACTCTGGTGTACTCCAGCAGTGGTGTAAAGATACTCCTGCCAAGTAAGCTTATCTTCAACCAAAAGCATTTTTTTGTTGGTATGACTCTTGCTCTGCTCTATTTTCACTGTACACATGGAGTACCTTGCTGGGGATTGTCACCAGTACCCACATGCTGCATATCTTTATGTGTAACTTTTAACAGTGTGGGGGGAAGTCTGCTAGTCACCTGCCCCTCGTTTCTCCTGGCAGCTGAGGTAGCTCATGGGTTTTAAGATGGGTGGAACTGGATTTTGGGGTTTGCTGCTTCAGCAGACAGGCTGGTGCCTGCCAGTTCCACGGGGCTCCCTCGGTGAGTTGTTCCATCAAAGCACCTAGCTTGTTCCTGCAGTCTTAATGCTGTGCAACAAAAACCCCATGGCAGGATACATCCCCACTGTGTCCATTAATTTTCCTGGAAGTTCTTCTGAAGGGAAAGGAGGACCTGTACAGTGAAACAGTATAAATAACATGTTGGCTGTGCTGCAGAAATGCAAGTCTGCCTGAGTAGTTGACAGCACAAACTTTGTCTTATGGCAGCTTAGGGAGATAGTGCTTTATCATGGCGTGATGGATTTACTAGAGCACAACCACAGATGTTCCTGAAATGTTGCAGGGCTATAAACAGCTGGAAGGAGAAGTGCCTTTCATTTTTGCCAGGAGAGCTCTTACTCCAGACACCTATGTGATCTTTCTTCTGCAGTAGTTGTGGGAGAGGCTGTCTGTGGAGAACAAAAAAGAGCTGTGTGTCTCAAAACTCTGTTGCTGCTTGGTAGCAGAAGTCCTGAAAGGAGGTGCAAGAAAGCTCGGGAGAAATTTAAGAACAAACACAGGGGAGAGAGAGGTTCTCTTGGTGTGCAACTCAGAGGTTTAAAAGCTGAGGTCCCGACAGGCAGCTTACTGTTTATCACTGATTAATCCATTTTACAATCTTAGAAGATACATTTAGAGCCAAGTACATGGGAACAGTGCACTTCAGCATGATAATTCACAATGGCTTTTTAAGAACTAATTGTTTGTAGCATTTAAATTCCTTGTGGCCTTTCTACCCTTGATGATGAGGGTTTTGGATGGGAGAGCGTGCCTTCGTTCCACTTCTTGCTGTGACACTTCAGTGCATTTCTATCATTTTCCTTGCTGTTTCCCACTGAATACTCTCAAGTATCCTCATGGGCACCATCTGAAAAGGTTTCCTCACACCACAGCTGAGAGGGCAGTGACCCACATTCGTAAATGGTGGGTTACCCAGAGAAATTAGGGAAAAGCAAGGAATCCCTGTATTGCCTAGATAACAAGTGGGTGAGCTCTGTTTGCTGTATGTCTATGCTCCTGCTGCTGCAGAGCTAGCTGACTTATTTTCTATTGATAGTTTTGTATCTACATTAAATGGAGCTCTGTTTAAAAACCTCTGTATCTGGAGCCATCATGTGGTGATTTACTTCATTACCAGTCACTTTTGACCAACACAGGATTTGTCACTGAATTAATTTTCTTTCTCTTGCCAATTTCTACCAATCATATGAGCAATATTTTAGGAATTAAAAGCTGTAGAAGCTATCTGCATGCCATTGTGTGACTTGAGAGGGTTTCATTGTTACTTTGTGTCTCACTGTTGCCCAGTGCAATAAAAAGCTCAGAACATGGGTGTTCTGTGGAGGGGTGTTGTTTTTGAGGTTTGGGGGTTTTAAGCTATTTTTACCTTCAGTGTTTGGTTGGGTTTTCTTGGTGAAACAGAAGTTCAATGCTGGCAGACTGTAAGAATTGCTTTATAGGATGAAACCTGAAACTGAATGCTGGCTGGTGGGTTGGTTGAATGCTTGCTGGCTGTTTGCTTGTGGTGGGTTGACCCTGGTTGGAGGCCAGATGCCTACCAAAGCTGTTCTATCACTCCCCTTCTCAGGGGAGAGAAGAGAAGCTTAAGTGTTGAGATAAGGACAGGGAGAGATCATTCAGCAATTCAACCAAGGACAAAAGAGACTTAAATAGAATAAAATGCATCTAATTAGTTACCCAGAGAGTAACAGAGTAGGATATTGAGAAATAAAATTAAATCTTAAAACACCTCTCCCTTTTTCCTGGGCTCAACTTTATCCATTATTTCCCTCCCTTTTCTCCCCCAGGTGTCATGGGGGAAACAGGGAATGGGGGTTTTGGTCAGTTCCTCATGAGTTGTTTTCCTTCTTAGTGGGGGGTGAGGGGGGATAGTCCAGTGTGGGGTCCCACAGGTGATAGTCCTCCTCAAACGTCTCCAACGTGCATCCTTTCCGTAAGCTCTTCACCAAGTGCCCCAGCATGGCTTCCATGGGGTGCAGTCCTTCAGGCCCAGCCTGGTCCCCTGATGGGTCACAAGTTTTCCCCAGCAAACCACCTCTGGTGTGGGCCTCTCCACACAGGCCGCAGGTCCTGCCAGGAGCTTGCTCCAACACTGAGTCAGTGGCGTCTGTCCTTCATGTGTCTCCACTGGCTCCAGAGTGAGGCCTCTCCACAGGCTGCAGGTGGGGTCTCTGGTCCCCATCATCTTCCATGGGCTGCAGGGGGACAACCTGCTCCACCATGGTCTTTTCCACAGGCTGAAGGGGAGTTTCTCTGTCTGGTGCCTGGAGTGCTGCCTCCACCTCCTTCTTCACTGGTCTTGGTGTCTGCAGTTTCTCTACATCTTCTCACTCCCTTCTCTGGTGGCAAAAAGCGGCTTCTTGTGGTGTTTTTTTCCTCTTAAATGTGATTCACAGAGGTGGTATCACCATCACTGATGGGCTCAGCCTTGGTCAGTGGTGGATCCTGCCTTGAGCCAGCTGGTGTTTACTCTGTTGGCCCTAGGGGAAGCTTCTAGCAGCTTCTTGCTGCAGCCCCCCCACCCACCACTACTAAAACCTTGCTACACAAAACCAGAGCAGCTTGGAACCAAAGTGTGTTTTGATTGTAATATTTGGTGGCTTTTGTACTGCCTTCTAAAGGTGCTGGTGATCTACGTATATAAACTAGTCTTCTGGTTTAATGCATTTAGATAGCTCCTACTTAATTTTACAAATGGGGGATTAGATGTCAGACTTCCTTTGTTTATGACTTTACAAATGAGTAATTAGAAGATACCAAATTATGTTTGAAATTAAGTTGGGAAAAAAAAAAAAAAGTAAATCCAAGATTGCTTAATCTTTTATCCAGCATCGCACAACTATTTTGTCTGCACTACACCAGGCACCTGAGGGTATTGGAGACATCTCTCTTGCTGCAATGGATTTTGTTTGGTTATTTTTTTCAAGGTATTTTTCAGCATTAAGTTCCTAGAGAAAGATGGATTCCTGAACTGTTTTGGAGAACCTTGTTCTTCTGGCATTTTTATTTTACCTTCTCTCTGTCTGGTTCCATATACTCTGTGAGAAGAGCCAGCACCTCTGTTCTGCACAGCACTCAGCCCGCACTCTTTGTTCCAACAGTAAGAATGCCAAACAAGGAGAGCTGTGATTCATGCCAAGTAGTGGAAGGCACCTAGGTATTATATGAGACGTAGATAAGTAAGTTAAGTTGTTAATACATTCATGTTTCTAATTTGTCTTCTATAGTTTTGTCTAAAGCAAACTTTATTTTTGGACAAAGCTGCGTACGCTCCTCACTGTTGTTCTGGCTGGCAAAGATTGCAGAGAAATTACTTGTTTTCATGGCTCATGAGTACATGACACACACTCAGAGGTAGTTTTGTGTGTTTCAGCTGTGTAAAAGTGTTTTTCCTTTGGTAGGTTAATGGGCTAAAGAGTGGTTTGTGTTTCAAACTGATGCCCTTCTCTGGTGATGCCTTCAGCAGACTTAACACAGCCCGACAAAGTCTATTGGAGCTGATCTGAAAATATTTTCAAGCCCTGTTCCTAGTCCTGGGAACTGAATGTAGCTTGGTTACAGCAGTATGAAAACACAAGCAGCAGTTGTTTGAAATAAGCTTGAGAGAAGACATAGGAAAAAAAGTACAGAATCGTAGAGGTTGGAAGGGACCTCAAGAGATCATCGGGTCCAACCCCCTGCCAAAGCAGCTCCCTAGCTCATATTGCACAGATAGGCGTCCAGATGGGTCTTGAATATCTCCAGGGAAGGAGACTCCACCACCTCCCTGGGCAGCCTGTCCCAGGGCTCTGTCACCCTCACTGTGAAAAAGTTCTTCCGTGTGTTGGAGCGGAACTTCCTGTGCTCCAGCTTACAACCATTGCCCCTTGTCCTGTCTCCACTGACCACTGAAAAGGGGCTGGCTAACTTGCCCTGCATCCCATGCTTAAGATAATTGTAAGCACCAATTAGGTCCCCCCTCAGTCTTCTTTTCTCCAGGCTGAACTGTCCCAGCTTACTCAGCCTCTCCTCACAGGGGAGATGCTCCAGGCCCTTAATCATCTTCGTAGCCCTTCTCTGGACTCTCTCAAGGAGATCCCTGTACTTTTTACACCAGGGAGCCCAGAACTGGACACAATACTCCTAGTGGAGCCTGACCAGGGCAGAGTAGAGGGGGAGGATCACCTCCTCAGACCTGCTGGCCACACTCCCCCTGATACCCTAAACCTTTTGTTGTTGTTGTTGTTGTTGTTAAAGTGGTGCAAGGAGAGGATTTACAATAATGATAAAGCATGTAGTTGCAATGACGTTCTTTATTTTAGGTTATTATGCAAGCAAAACAGCACAGGTCACCTGTGATCTAATTAACCTGGTAAAGTAAGCAAGAATTAGATGCGGTTCTTGAAGTGAAGGCTACGGTTACGGTTTTCCTGCGAGCTGTATTTTTCCTGCTCCACCACCCAGCTTGCCGCAGACACCGTGTGTGAGTTCTTTTGTGGTGAAATCAGCTCTGCAGGTACGTGTGGCTGTTGCTTTTCCATCCAGATCAAATATTGCAGTTTATTCTAGAGTAAAAACAGAGAGTGAATGTAAAATTACTACACTTGTGTGACACAACCACTTGTAATTGTGACTGGGGGTTTGCAAATGGTTTCTTAAGTTCCATGGTGTTCAAATGATTGTGTCTACATAAACTATTGTAAAGAACAAGCAAACAAACGAAAGACCCCACCTCCTCAAGCCGTCTTTGTTCAGAAGACACTTCTTTACTTTTAAAAGATCCTCATGCATAATGACTTACATAATAGAAACCCCAAACAACCCAAACCTCCCAAAACCCCAAAGTGACAAAACCAACAACAAAAAACCCCCCAAACCCCTAAACAAAAGAAAAGCGAACGAATTAACAATGCCTGATAATGAAGCTGCTTCCCATTATTCATTAATGAGGCTCAGTGCATGATAAAGCAACTCACTGTGGTAATGAGGGATGGAGAAACAGGGCACAGAAATTTACACTGTAGTATAAGGTACCAAAATCCAGGGACTAGAGAAGGGAAGAGCATGAGAGATTGATAGTATTTTTTTTTCAATTTACTGAAGCATTTGAGGTCTCCACACTGCCCTGATGATAACAGTAGTGAAGGTGATAGTTTACAGTGAGCTACTGCAGTGCTTCTGTGTTATGTCTATGGCAGCAGTGCTGACTAATTTCAGGCATTGCTCCATTTTCTGAGATAACTCTGAAAATGATACGCTAATTGCCAGCTTTTCTAGCACAGGCATAGACCTAAATGCTCTTGAAGTTAGTGGGAGAAAAAAAGCAAACAAACATCACAAAGGTAATAGTTTCAAGGTAAAACACTCAAAAGATGAGGCAGCTGATGTAAGCAGGAGTAAAGGAATATGGAAGGCTAAGTCTGTTAGACTGTCTTGCTAGCCGCAGCTAGAAGCATGGTAGGAACGCGTGAGGATGGGGGAAAGTAGCTCTGGTGTATCCACTCTCTGTATGCTCTCTGCTCTGCTGTGAGCTCTGGAGAAGCTGCTGATGGCTCTGGGGGACAAAAGGTAGAGCCTTCAAATGTAACACTGTTTGAGATTAGATCTTTGGGTGATACATGACACGTCCTTGCATGTCTTGCTCCATGGTATGACACATCCTCTGCTGGTTTGCAGTCACAGAATTTCTGACTCCTGTCCAGAGTTGGTTTTTTTTCTGTAGGAGAAAATTTGGCCCATCTTTACAGAGATGAGGTAGACCTCAGTGAAGTGCCACTCAGGCAGACCACAGGCCTTCAGAACAGAGAAACATCACCATATAAATCTGGTTTTATTTTTTGGTTGCGTGTTTTTTCCCCATTAACAAAGCACATTATGAGCCAGCATCAACTAAATCCACAAGAGAAACCTCTTTCACAGAGAGGGGAGGTGCAACCTCCTTACTTCACATGCAGCTGTAAAATGCACTCATTTCTATCTAGCCTTCCTCTCCATGACTAACAATTTATTTATGGTTTTGGGCTGAGAAGAGGAGCAGAAGGTGGCTAGAAGGAAAAGCAGTATTTTTTACGTCATGCCCCATTAATGCAGGAAATGTAGGGGCAGTGGCATAGCAAAACTGAGATAACAAATGACATGGACAATCAAAGACAAAGTAGGTCTCACCAGACGTATAAGTGGTTGACTGCTGGGTTGATTCTTTGCTTGGCTCCACACTTGGCTCCACACTTGGCTTAGGAGTGGATTCAGTACTCGGCTCACCACTCAGCTCCCAAGTGGCTTCTTCCCCTTGCACACCAGTGTTCCCAACTTGCTCCGTGCCTTCCTCCTTGTATGGGTCTCTGCTGTAGTCCAGGGGGAGCTCTGTGCTTGGTTGCATGCTGGCATCTCGGCGTTGCTCCACGCTTGTCTCTTCAAGTAGAGGGGTAACAGTGGTACCTAAAGATAAAATGAAAGGAGTTTACATGGATGAGGAGGATGGTTTATAAAGCCAAGTTCCTTCTAGGGACATCTAAGCATATGCATAGTTGCTTTTACAGATCAAAGAGCCGAAGTAGGAATTTGAGGAGGGCGAAAAAAATCTAGGAATAAGAGCATTCTAGAATATCTTTATTTCAAATTGACAGAGATTGATTTGCCAGTTTGTTTTTGACTCACCTTGTGCCTTTAGCAGATTGACCAGAATCAGAGCCAGCAGTGCTGAAAGGACTGTCACCTTTTTCAGCATGGTTGCTTAATGCCACTTCAAGCACGAGCGTTTGGAATGAAACTCGAAGTAGGTAGTGGACAGAAAGCCCTGGGTATTTAAAGGCAAGCTGATACCTCTGCGTCCTTTGGCATCTTCCTGAAAATAACAGGTTTCAACACCCAAGTTACGTTCTCAGAATGAATTTAGGACCTGTCAGGGGCTGTAATCAGTCAGTTCCTGCCCCTTGCTACAGGGTGAGATAACCTTTACTGGAAGCGGTAAAGGACACTGGGAGCAGCGAGGTGGGGCGGTGGTGCCCCAGACTGCAGCGGCGCTGAGAGTGGCGTGGCCGCGTGCCTCTGGCAATGCTGGTCTCCCCAGGCAATCGATCCGGTTGGGTTTGAATGAGGACCTGCAGAAGTCCTTTGATATGACACTCGACAAGCTGAACGTGCCTCACAGTAACAGGTGAAAGGTGAAGTGTGGCTGAAAGATGTGCAGCTGGCTTCTGTGCTGCAAGGAAATAATCGCAGTGTGACAGAAAGGAGATGCTTTGGGCAGGGCTGGGGGAGTGTTTCACTGGGGAGCCTGCCCTTTCCCCCTGTTGGGAACTTGTGTGCTTGTGCTCGTGTGGGTCTAGTCTGTGGTATCTCGGGCAGCATCTCAGCCCCAACGTGATGCGTTTGAAAGCTTGGACAGAACCAGGCAAACCTCCAGAGAGGAGCCAGCTCCTCTGTGCACAGAGCACAATGCGTTGTTCAAAAAGGGCCGTTTCTGACGCAGAGAAGATGCTCTGTTTGCACGGGTGCAGTTCCCCAGGACTTTCCCTGTCACCGCTCACCCCTAACCAGGGAAGCAGGTCATGGCTAGACACTCAGAGGTTGTGGCATATGTAACTGGGTTAGTTACATTTTGGGAACTGCTGGGGAAGCAGTGGACCTCATGTCTGTGTGTTCAACTCTCCATGGAGCAGAGAGAGAACGGTAGGCTTGGTTATGTATGTTACATGTGTATGAGGGAGTGGTGTAATTGCTATAGCCAACAATTCAGCAGTAATTAGCAGAATTAGGTTAATGTCAAATCAATGTAAAGGAATTCAGAATCTGGCTCTCTACAAATTCCTCCCCCCAATTTCCCTTATTTCACTTGTTTAATATTGCATTAACTTAGTTTTTCAGCACAGTGTTTCTTTCAAGTTGCTTCTACCTCTGGGGTTTGCCTGAGGCATTATTCTTCTAATCAAGCTTTTTATGGTGCAACAGAAGGATTTTATTTTTTTCTTGAAGTGAAAAAGAAAAGCTGATGCCTATGAACACCTACAGATACACGTCTGCTGTAGTAGGTTTCTCCTGTGTTACTAGTTTCCATTGAAGGTCAATGGGTAACACCTTTTTTTTAAATGTGACTGGAAGAATTAATTGCTGAATCACCAATCAGAGGTATCAGAATGATGCACAGGTCAGAAATCCGCAGATAACTATCTGCAATGAGCAAGATTCCTCAGTGTAGACTGGGAAATCTTGTTTTTCATTCGTGTCAGTGTTTTTCTAACACGCATTTCTTTTCATGAGTTGGTGGGCCTGCTATTTGTGAAGGAAGAGCAAACAAATATGCTGAAGATTCTGTTACTCCTACTGAATTATTACTGTGCAAAGAAAGAGGAATTGTCATGTTACTCCTTCTGTGGATCTCAAATTTGTTTCTGAACTGTTTATCTTCCTTTCTTGTGAGGCTCACTGAACAGAGTTGCCGGTCTTGCTCTTCCCAGATCTCTTCAGCTTGTTTTGATGTTACAGTTTCTAACAATCCTTTCTTATGCCAAATCTGTTTATTTTTTCAAAAAGGATACAGGGGTGACTTACGGTTCTTAGGGAGGAAGGCTAGGTCCTAGCATTACCAGAGACTATGGATAGATGCCAAAAGAGAATTAATGATTTAGGTACTAATCACTGGACTTACTTTGAGGGAAAGGAGCGGTATTTAAAGACCTGATTGTCTAAAAAAAGCCCAGCAACCACCTAGGTATTATTATACAGTGATTTCTCTTAGCTTTGTGGTCTCTTGAATCTCACTTGTCCAGGTGATGTATCCTTGTTGGACTCCTAGGGAGTAGCAAATACGACTTCAGTACTACAGAGATGGATCACCACCTTCCCTTGTAGGGTGGTGGAAGATGTTTGGTCTCACTATTAAAATGCAGCTGGTTACAGCTCTGTGTGTACAAACTGTTCATCCTGTATGTTCAGCTCACTTGTGTGCTGAGGATGGAAAGCTGTGGAGGCGTCCACAGAGCATCTTTAGTATAAAACTGAACTCTGCCCTAACAGGATTAGAGTTTTGAAGGATACCTCATGGAAACCTGATAGTGACTGAAATGGTCTGCTGGTCCCCGGGGCAGGGCAGGTTGTGACACTACTGCCTTAGACCATCTCTGTGGAGGAGGAACGTCACTCATTCTCTGTACCCATTTGGTCCAGGTGCCTTGGTGGAGGCTGAGACTGGCACATGGAACTCTGCTGGGTGTGAGACAAGCAATCCTTCCTTCTCACGCCTCAGTTCTGGAGCAATGGGTGGAGCTGAAAACTTCCCTTACATTTTAACAATCCAGTGTGAGCGTTCCAGTGGTGTCTGTGAAGGCAGGCATGGTGCTAAGTTTTGACAGCAAGTAATGGTAACTGAAGCAAGTGGTGATATGTAGGCTCCCTTCCCTCTCACCTCCAATTTGGGATGGGTAGTGCCGGGTATTTACTAAAAGGGTTTCCAGGTCCTAAGAATACCATGACTGAATTATACTAAAATACTTTTTAAAAGAATGTATTTATTTTCTTCCCTAGCTGATGCTTTTTCTTTTTCTTTCTCCTGAAAGCAAGCTGGGGACATGAATTGAAGCAAGGGATGTTGTTTGTCAGATGGTGGAGCAACTAGTTGTCACAATTTTACACAGGCTCAAGAGAAGACTACATATAAAAGTAAAGCTGGGCATAACTTAATACATGGGTGCAACATCCATCCCAGAATATTCTCAAGTGAAAAATAGGATCATAGGATAATTCAGCTTGGAAAGGATCTCAGGTTGTTTCTTGTCCAATATCCTGCTGAAAGCAGGGTCACCTAGTTCATACCAGCTTACACAGAGCTTTAGTCAGTCTGGTTTTGGTATCTCTGGTTATCCTGTTTCAATACTTGACAGTCCTCATGGTGAATGTGTGTTTCCTTGTATTCAATCTGAACTTCCCTTGTTCCAGCTTATGCCTGATGTCTCTTGTCCTCCCATTGGGTATCACTGTCAAGCCTCACTTTTGATAACCTTCATAAAGAACTCATAAAGAGAGAGTGTTAGTTGAAGGCTGACATATTACATGTGTTTATGTGCATATAATGTAACGACTTCTAAATTCTTACTCATCTCTGGGTGTAGGCTTAGGGCCACCTTTGCAAAGAGGGCACTAGGCTAGGTGGATCCTTGGACAGACTTGGTTATGATAAACATATTGACTGCTGCCCTTTATTACACCAGTGTAGGAGGGAAGGGTGTTGATCCTGATTTGGGTATCTGAAACAGCAGCAGAACACTTAAAGTGTAGCTGGTTATTTGGGCTTTTTTTAAGGTGTTGCAGAATACTTTTTTAGGCAGAATGATTTTTAGTTTTGTGATCTTAAGAAAAGAGGTCATTTAGGAAATTACCTAATTTACAGAAGTAGACTCAGTGCTAAAGGCCTTTAAGATTAGATTACACAACATGAGACAGAAACTACTGCTTTAAAAACAACCTATTTTTGTGTTAGCAGCAAGGACCAGATTTTCTGGAAAGGTGAATGATGCTAAAACCATTTCATTCTTTTCTTGTGAGCTGAGGGTTGTAAGTGCCCCGGGGTATCTTGTGTCAGACATAACTATTTATGTTTTGGGAAAAGGATCTGTGGTAGTGTCCCTTCAGGTGCTTCATTTGTAGTTTTTCTTCTTTTTCATAGAGAGTAGCTTGGGAGAAAAGGAAAGTCAAAGATTCTGTTTCTTCAGGTTCCAAGAAGAAGAAGAGTTTTATGCACTGTACTTAGTGCTTAATGTTCCAGCAAGATTCATGGAGCTAATTTGGTTTTGTTTGTTAGTAAGGCAAATCTTGGCTTTTTCTGGAGAATCTGGGAAAAAAAATACAAAGT
This sequence comes from Laterallus jamaicensis coturniculus, assembly GCA_022605575.1. NCBI lineage: Eukaryota > Metazoa > Chordata > Aves > Gruiformes > Rallidae > Laterallus > Laterallus jamaicensis. The sequence continues at coordinate 3,141,153 of JAKCOX010000031.1, read as the reverse complement.
CAGGATCTTTTGTGTGTGGATGAGGATAGGCTGAGTTACATATCCAAGGCTGTAAATGTAACTGCTTGAAATGTTTTGTGGTTCAGGCTAGACTTTCAGCAGTACATGGGATTCAGCCACGTTTTTCCCCAGAAGTCAAAAGTAATTTATAGAAGTTTTCAACACTTCACAGATGTGGATAATGAGGCACAGAAAGGACTACAAGACTCACTGAGTCTCCAATGCTGCTCCACAGGGATGTCTCAAAATGAAGTTTTTCCAGAGATGTCTTGGGGTGGAAGGTGATGGAGGTGAAGGAAGTCAAGAGAGAGAGAAAGATGTTATGGCAAGTTAAGATACCCGCAGTAGGTCAGAAGGAATTGGTGGTAGGGGGGTGTGTTCTTTGTAGGCCATGTCTGCAGTTCTGTGTAGAATAATTCAGGAGTGGTAACGTTGAAATGGCTCCCCCCGTCCTCACATGAGTCCTGCACAAAGTTGAGGTCCACTTGTATCACAGGGCTGTGCAGTAACCTGTTACTGGTCAATGTGCCCACAGAGAGCCCTTCTTTCTAGCTGTCGTTAATGAGGTGTTTGGGAAAGCCAGACCCCACGTTTGTTTCTGCTTGTTGTAGGTGTTATTTGGGGTGTCTCATTCCCTCCAATAGCATTAAGTGTTACATATTTGGCCCTATTAAAATCTGATGACAGTGATCCCCATGAGCTAATAATGGAAAAATGAATGAAATGGTTGAGAAATTATCCCAAGATGTACAGCCAATAGTAAGGTGGAGAGTTGATCTTTGCAGAAAAGCTGTCAGAAGTCATCTGTTTTATGTGTCTTCATGTCTAAAGACATTTCAGAGCTGGCTTTGATATTTGACTGGCAAAATCAACGCAGAGGTCCACTGTGTAACCTCCTCAAGTTACAGAGTTGGGCAGGAATGCCCAACTCCTCAAGTGAGGCAGCTTTAAGCCACTTCAGCGTGTAAGAGAGAACGATCTGATTCTGTTTTACCTAACTGGTTCTCTCCTAGGAGTGGTGCCTGCAATTTCCAGAGAGAGTTGTGTGCTATCTGTTTAACAAGCAGGTACTCTAACACCCAGTCATTAGGTAGTGTAATCTAATGGTTATTAATGTAATGAAAATACTGTAGATAAAAAAAGAGGCAGCTTCTCTAAAGCTGTAAGGACAGAGAAGATAGTTTATAGCTTGTGTTTTCTGCACAGTCTTTCAGTTATAGGAGGATGATAAGCTGGGAGCACTATGAAGCTGTGTAGCCCTTCATTCCTCTGTAAAATGCTTGTTTTGCTTAAGCACTCAACTTTGACTTCCTGATAACAGTACCAACTGAAGGAGTGAAGGAAAGCAAAAATCAAGTATATGATTCTTTACTTTTACCGTCCTTGGATGTAAATTTGCATTCTTACATCTGAACTGATATAAAAGCTTCTATTTAAGTTTGATTGGTTTCATTTGATCCAGTTTAAATCAGATTGGGTTGCAGCTTCCCAGGACTGAAGCTGGGTGGAATAACAAAAGACCATTCAATCAGTTTAACTAAAAAACCAAGAGGCACAACCCTAAAAGACAGTTGTGATTCCCTCTCCTCTTCTAACTGTGTGCCCTGGTGCTTTCTTTTCTGCTACCAGTGGTGCTCAAGTGCCTCCTGGGGAGCCGATTCAACTCGCTGATGTGGCAGAAAACTTTCTTTTCCTGCCAGACTGAAGAATTAAAACACCTCAGTAGAGGTCAGATGAGCACTGGAGCTGATGGAAGGAAGCAGTGGGAGCACGTGGCCGAGAACAGAGACTTGGCAGTGGCAGTGAGCTGCTTGGTCACCTCAGCTGATCTCATCCGGATGCTCCATAACTCACTAGAAAAACAAAAATTGAAATGGTGGGTTGCAGGGATTCTGTTCTTTGTGTAAAGACAAACTGGCAGTCATTAGTCCAAACGGAGCTGATGGTAGGGGTTTCAGCCAGACACAGTAATGCAGTCTCAGGAGAGCCCCTGTGCAGGTTGGCAGTGCCAGAGCGAGCTGTGCATGGCAGGCTTACAGCTCAGAGACGCGCTCGGACCTTCGCCCTAGGCCTCGCTGTTTCAGCAGGAGCTCTCATGCCACCCCAGCCTTGTCCAGGCACCGACAGTGCTGGGGACTGGCATTTGGGAGCAGACAGGAAGGTACAAGCCAGCATAGCAGATGTGCAGATGTGCTTTTCTGCTGGGCAAAGGCAGACAAAGGGGATTAGCTGGTGCGTTGGTTGGGTAGTGTGTTTAGTAGGAGATGTATGCTCAGGTAATTCTGCTTTTATCAACACCATAGTTTCCACGCTCTACTTTGTATTCTTGTTCCATGGTTTTTCATGTCCCAACACCATCATGTCCTTTTGGTCCTGCTTTTTCTCCTCTCACTGTTTTGTAAATGTAGGTTTATTACTGGTTCATAGGACAGCTTTAGTCTGCCTTCCATGGAGAGCCATCTGAAAGAGGTCAGGAAGGAAGTAGCTCACCTGAACTTTACCAGGATGGAATGGATAGAAATGTTTTCTTATCTATAAAACCTGAGGCTCCTGGCTTTCCCCAGAGGGCAAAAATGCTTACTCAGAGAGAATGTGAACCTACTCAACTGCTGAGATCTCTGTCTTACCAAGCAGCATATTTGACCCTATAATGTCATGGCTTCCCACTGCCCTTGGGAGTTTTTCCAAACTGAAGTGCTTCATGTAGGGAAGGGATCTATGAAAATACAAGTGGCACGGGTACCAGAGACTGCCTGCTCTGTAAAGGGTGTCCACTGTAGTATCCTAATGCCTGCTCTTCTGCAGGAGCCACAGAAAACACATCTCAGTCAAATGTGGAAGATGCAATGCAAAATGATGTTAGTATTTTCTTCTGTTGCTTTCCCAAACTGTTTCAAATTTCTCAATAATTTTTAAACTTCTGTATGTTACACCAAGCACTGGCAGTATTATTATAGCACAGGAACATTTCAGTAGCATAATGAAATCATAGATTTCATGTACAGGAGGATCTTCCTTGTACCAGGGAAGTGTGCTCTTTTGTGACTTGTTTTCCCTTTTTTAGGAATCAGTATTGCTAAAGTTAGTGGAAGCCGTGCTAACTTCAATGAAGGCAACTGCAAGGTGTAACCAGTCAAAGGGACAGCTTGAACATATCAGTATGTGTTTTGTGAAACCTCACTAACCTATAGCGAGCCCATGGGAATAACAGGGTTTCCTTAAACCTTTGCCACTATCAGCACATGAGTGAGAGACCTCCTCAGGGTGCTCTCGTAAGGTGCAGATGATCCATCTTCAAATCGCTGCCCTGACTGGTGGTCTATTTGCTTCACACTGTCTTTTGCCTGAATAGACATGAGGCTTTCAGGGGGATTGCTGTGACTTGTTCCTGCCTTAAATGTGGTCATTAGTTGTGTCAGTCTTGATCCTTCAAATGCTTCTATTACTATTTGCCTACAATCAGCAGAGAGGTGGATTATGTAGCTCATGAGTTGCTCTCCCTCTTACCTGACTACATTTGGAGTGAAGACATTTTAAGGTCTTTGTGGAGCCAGTTGAGTTTTCAAGTGGAACTGTTTTGCTGATAAAGGACAGGGGTTTTTTTTGCTGGATTTGTTTCCCACCTTAGCTCACTGTGCAGCTGTGTGAATGTCCACCCAGAAGGCAAGGACAGTAATGACTGTAGGAGTCAGAGGTGCGGAGGCTGGACTACACCGCTCAGCGGCGAGCTGGGTTTATCTTGTGACCTTAAAAAGCAGCCGAGTTGCAATGAAGACTGAGGCAGGCAGAGAGGAAGGGATGCCAGAAATGGAAGCAGGGCTCGCCTTTCCCTTGTCAGCACGGAAGCTACCTGTCATGCAGGCTCCCACCACAGAGAGGGGAAACTCTGACCCTGTGCAGTACACCCACTACTGAGTAGGTAAAGCTGTTGTGGCAATCCAGAAAGGTGCTGCTAGCACAGCGATTGGGATTTCTACTGGGAAAAAGCATTCGGGGAATATATTAAGGAAGAAATATTCTTTGACTTAAAAGTGAATGGCAAGTGATTGGTTAGGAGAGCTGTGCTTATTGCTTCTTTTCTTGGGACTAGAAACTAAGGCCCTGTAATGCAAAGTTTGTCTACCACAGGTATAAGAAGTACTTTATTCAAAAAATCCTGATGGATTCTGCTGTTTGTATGGTACTGAAAGAGTTAAGAGGAAACTTCGTCTCTGCTCAGCCTAGCAGCATCCAGTTCAAAAGATAAAAGCTCCCCTCAGCATGAACAGGCTGCAAAATGTATTTGAAAATAAATTCTTTAATGCCAATTGTCATTACAAATTTATTTTCAAATACGTTTTGCAGTTTGCTCCTGCTGAGAGGTTCTTTTATCTTTGTAACTCCCAGACTGTGGGGCTGAACAAAATAGGTAGCTTTCCTTTTAAATAAAGTGGGAAATATTGGAGCAAGATCCTATCTGTCACCGATTATAATTTTTATATGTATTTCTCATCAAACCTGAGTTCCCCCGGGACTCTCAGCTTCGCACAAGGTCTCAGAGTCCTGGATTTTGTGCCTGGGTATGTGATTGCTTTAATGGAAGACTGTGCTGTTTGCATTTGCTCTACCCACACTCCGTTACACTCGGTCACATGCACATAAAAGACAATCTAAAGCTGTTTAGAAGGTTGATATTTTAGGTATCGCGATGAGTTAATATGTCTTTCAGTCCTGGCTCCTTTGGTTTGGAAGCTATTACAGAATCTAAGGGGTTGGAAGGGACCTCGAGAGATCATCAGGTCCAACCCCCCTACCAAAGCATCTCCCTAGCTCATACTGCATAGATAGGCGTCCAGATGAGTCTTGAATATCTCCAGAGAAGGAGACTCCACCACCTCCCTGGGCAGCCTGTCCCAGGGCTCTGGCACCCTCACTGTGAAAAAGTTCTTCCACCTGTTGGTGCGGAACTTCCTGTGCTCCAGCTTACAGCCATTGCCCCTAGTCCTGTCCCCACTGACCACTGAAAAGGGGCTGGCCAATTCCCCCTGCCACCCATGTCTAAGATATTTATAAACACTAATTAGGTCCCCCCTAAGTCTTCTTTTCTCCAGGCTGAACAGACCCAGCTCTCTCAGCCTTTCCTCATAGGGGAGATGTTCCAGACCCCTAATCAACTTTGTCGCCCTTCTCTGGACTCTCTCCAGAAGGTCCCTGTCTTTTCTATACCAGGGAGCCCAGAACTGGACACAGTATTCCAGGTGGGGCCTGACCAACGCAGAGTAGAGGGGGAGGATCACTTCCTTCGACCTGCTGGACACACTCTTCCTGATGCATCCCAGGATCCCATTGGCTCTCATGGCCACCAGGGCACACTGCTAGCTCACAGCCAACCTGTCATCAACGTCGTGGTTCAGCCCTGGCATTTAAGGTCAAACTTGGCAGTCCTGGCTATATGTGTTAGGATTTGTTAGCAACCTCTTGATTAGGAACCGAGTGCTGTAGCTAGCTGAAGCAGGAGTCTAGTTTGTTTCCCTGCCTTCTACCATTTTTTGGACCGCATCAATTACTTCGCACGCTTAAAAATCTTGTGAATCCTTCCTGTGCTGGAAAATTATGAATCCCTTTTTTCTTCCTGAGAAGTACCAGGGGAATGGAAAACTCCAGATGTCTTCAACAGATTTGTTGAACAAATGAATACTGAAGTAAAAACTCTGCACAGCATTGGCTTCTGGAGACTCCCAGCCTAGCAGCTTCACCTGCCACGCTGACAACAGTGAGAGATCTGGAGTCCCCCACGAAGTCAGCTTTGTCATGCAAATAATTAATCAGTCAAACTCTAAGATGTGGTGGTGTTTGGGGGTTTGGGGTTTTTTTTCTTTTTTTTTTTTTCTTCTTGCTGCTCTCCAGGAAGACTTCCTTGCCTGTACTCAGACCTGTTCTTTTTGGGCCAAAATGTGGATACTACCTTTAATTTTACTGAATCTTTCCCCAACTTGGCTAGAGGGGAATTTGCTGCAATTATGCTCACAGAAAATACTTGGAACTTGAAAAATTCATTGGGAAATATCCTGGAATGTGAACAAAACAAAGGGGAATAAGGGCTTCAGGATCTGATTCCTCAACAGGTCCTCATTATGTCAATACCACCAGTATTTTAACACAGAGGGACACTTAATTTGGGCAAACAGGCACTATTAATTCATGTTGACTGACAAATGCTTTGCAAATGTCTCTTCCTATACAATATCACAGAGTATGAATTAAGACACCACCCATCCAATCTTTTTCATATTACATGATGGTTTTTTTTCCTGTTAAAATTTGCTAGCATTAGGGTTGTTACAGCATTTCTCAGTGAAGTCCACTGTATACACAGACCAGTCAAAAAAAGAATTTTTTTTTCTTATTTCTTGATACTGTGCTGATTTCTAGAGAGGCTAAGCTTGGTAACCATTTGGGAAGTGGAGCTGAAGTTTTGACCTAGGACATCTTGGGGGGACTTCAATCACAGTTTGCATTCTAGTAGAGCTCTAAAAGTCCCATTTTACATCTCCCTAAAATGTAGTTGGAACTAATCCTACATTATTGGTTTCACAAAATAATATCCCAAGCACTGTAATGGAACTCAGGATTTGGTCTGATAGCATGTTTGTTAGCAGATACTACAAGAAGGTGCTCCCAAAAGGGAGATTTGTAAGGATCTGATATATCCAAAGCAGTGAAAACTTTCTGTTCTTCCCCTTTCATGTTTATTAGAAACTGGTTTTATTTTGGGGCTTTTTTTGCATCTCAGTTCATTCCTCATTTGGCTCTGTAGAAGGTGCCCAAATCCTAATCCTTAGCTGTGCCATTAATCTCCCTTTGAAATAATATCTCATGGTTATGTGGGCATAATGATTCTCAAGTCAGAGATTTGCTGATATGTCCTTTCTATCCATCTTTTGATTTCACCTGCTAGAGATCCAGGGAAGTGAACTGAGAGCAATTGACTGAGGGTTTGGAGGAGAACTTTGAATCAGAACTGGGGAAAAGATGTCAAAGAAAAGGGTATGGACTGGCAAAGAAACTAAGTCTGCACCCAGAAAAATAATCTGTGACCCCCATCTCAGAAAAGACTGAGACAGAGATAGATTAGAGGTAACCCTGTGGAACAGATGAACTGGATGGTGGGAAGCTCCAGGCAAGAGGCTTGTGAACTGTTGCACCCAGGGCAGACCCAGAGCTCCTACCTTTGGCTTTTGGAAATGACTGAGAAACTCCCATTCTCATCCTCCTCAGCACTAGCACTTATTTATCTTACTGCTGCTCTCTGCCTTGGATAACTCAAGTGAGAGTGGCTTGTGGGGCACCTGAATTTCGTGCTCTTGACACTGGTATGATGCAACATAAGGAAGCTGTGGCATTTTTGGCTTGCTCATTTTGTAGGAAATATGAAAACAGAAAAGTCTGTTCATAAAACATAAATATGTTTGTAAAGTTAAGAGTCAGAATTATCCTTGCAATATTACTTTTAAGTCCTGATCATGATGCTATTATTTAAATAAATGATACGTGTTTTTTTTAACTGAGGGATATTGACTCATTTATTACATGGCAAGAAGAGGGGGGTGAATAATAATGGTTTTGTTTGCAACCTGTAAGAAATTAGTTTGATTTGTTGCAGCAATGCCTTGCCTCTGCCAAAGGTACCTTTAAGGGGCGACCCACAGAAAGTGCATTAAAGGAAGTGCCTGAATTGAAAGGCACCTCTGCTTTGTACCCAGTGTGCACACCTCTGGATCCCAGTGAGGACTTGCACATTTCCAACATCTCCCTATTTCCTCAACCTAGAGATGAACACACATGTTGCAAGCATGTTAGGTAAGTTCACGGTGTGCTGGAGGACTCCCACAAAGGAGGGATGGGTACTGTAGAAAAGCCAGTTAGAATTCATAATTCTGTGCTTAGATCAGCAGGGGGAAGGTGTGATTTTAATGCCACAAACTGAGTAACAACAGTAAAACCAAGTTGCCATTCTCTAGTCCAGCAGTCCATTGTGGGCTCTGGATGAAGCAGGAGACTTATGTGATGCAGTTGTGTGGCTCAGAGGACCTGTATAAACACCTCACAGGAAAATCATAGATCCATCACTTCCTAAAGGCAGAGGCGACTATGCAAAGTCCACAGTAATATCTGAGTGTAATTTTATCTGTAAAATAGATATAATTATAGGTGGATGGCAGACATCCAGACACATTCCCATCAGCTGGTTTGAAAGCTGGAAGGCACAGAACACTGAGATGATGAATTAAAATGGAAGCTGGAGAGGTTTTCTGCTCCATTATTCACTACACTCTGTGCTGTTGAAGTGACTTGGTCGTGTCACCTATGGGGAAAAAAAGTTTTCTGTTGAGATGAGTAGAAAACTGCCTGTGGGGGGAATAAAAGAGATGGTAAAGAGTGAATATCTCAGTTACAAACACAAAGTCAACACTCCCACCTCAAAGTCTGACTGTGAGGTGACCCAGGGAGACTGAAACACAGCTCACAGGAGATGGCCTGGGCTGGGTTGTCCCAAAGGGCTTTCAGCAGAGTGGATAGGAACAGTTTCAGGGTCAGAGTCTCAATATTTTGTGTGGTGAGTAAAATTGATGCAGGCTTCCTACCTTAAGGGAATTAAGGGTGACTATGGGTGATTACTGTTCTGATGAAGCCTTTCCATTTCACACCTTGCCTAGGAAATTTTGCTTTCTCTCCATTATAATGGGAATTGAAGGGTAGCACCACCAGCCGTGCCACCAGGAGCAGTTAAGTTCCATCTTACCATCTGCTATAGAGGTCCTGACCATTCTCATGCTTAATGTACACAAAAACGAGCACAGGGCAGTTCAGGAGGGAGACTTCTCACATGCAGTGGAAGAGATGAGGCACCTCTTCTGGGATCAGGCCTGGTGTTGAATTCTGGATTCATCCATTAGTCACCTGTACCAATATCTCAATTGTAAGAAAGAGAAAGAATGCTTTTATGCTTTTCTTTTCTTTTTTTTTTTTCTTTTTGGAAACTAGTTTGATTGCTGCAAGCAGCAGGAGGCTTTTGCAAAGCCGAGATCGCAGCAGGGATGAAAGAGCTAGCCCTTATCTCCAGAATTAGAGGTACTCCTCTGAGGGAAATGAAAGCACATTTCCATGCTCTACCCTGCTACTGAAATTTCTGCCCAGTGCTTTCCAATGCTGATTTCTGAAGTGGAAAGTGCACGTGTCTCCAAAACGTTATGTTTTGTGACTCTGGGTAGTACTCCTGTGCCTGGGTTTTGTCTGTGGACTGAATGTGCGTTCTTTGTTTCAAGTGTCTAAAACCATGAGCTGAAGGATCTCTCTTGGGAATCTTAACAAATCTTGCTGCATTTTTGAGTGCCTTTTTTTTTCCCCTGTTCCTGGAGATTAATATGATAGTCCATGGCTTTTTGCCTTTCAGTTTTCTTTGCTGTGTTTTAAGTGAATTGCTAAGTGAGTTCTTGTTGGCTGAGGTCCAGAGTGAAAGAAGGTGGGGAAGGTTAGGTTGATGCTGACCTGCTACTCCCTGATCACAAAGGAATCTGTGGACTAAAACCAATCCTATTTCCATGATACCTTGTAACATGTGGCTACCTGATCTAGTGAGGATGGTTGGGCAACTAATTGTCTGTGTCCAGAGATTGCAATTCAGACCTTCAAAAATTGATGGGAGTAAACCATGTTTTGCCTTGGGTTAATGAATGAATTATTTTATTAGGAGTGTATGCTCTCAGGGTTATACTAAAGCATCATACACTTTCTAACATACATCTGTTCTGCTGGCTGCTTACAGTTTCCACCTCCCACCCCATTTGATTCCCATACCCACGTTAAATTGGCCTCCTGTTCCCCAGTATCCTGTTATCCCTGCACTCTATGATTTTACAGGGTCGGAGTTCTTCCCATCAGCTTCTGTGTCCCACACATGTTATAGGTTTGCTTCTAGGCTATAAAGTAGCAGCCATGTTGCTGGCCATCAGATTGCAGTGAGTGTAAGCCAATTTTATTTCCTCTTGTGAATCATTTGAAGCAACCCTTCAACTCCCATAGCACTGACATCCATTTTGAACAAGGGAAAAAACGTACAAATTAGTTAATATTTTTGTCATATTTTATAACATAGATTAGAAAATAAAATTCCAAGTCACTATGTTTGTTACAAAGTTGAAGCAATGATGTTGCTGGGATGCTCTGGGGCCTCAAAAGCCCTTGTGCTGCAGATGTAAGTGGTGGTGGGTGCCACTTGATGGCTTTGCATGTGTCTGTTGATGATCCTGGGTATATAAGACATAAATGATGGCAAAGTCTTCCCAGATCCCTGTCTGTCCCACTGCCCTGCCCTGCTGAAGTAAATGAGGAAAGATCAAAAAGGGATCTCTCAGCAACTGAGAGGTTCTAGCCACAGACCAGCATCAACCAGAACGTGGTGGTGGTGATCATGGTGGGAGGGGAGGAGAGAAGCATGGGAAATTAGAAATTATTGTTAAGGGTTGTTGTAGGAGGGTATAACAGAGGAAATGAGTGTGTTACAAGGACAGTAGGGGAATAAGTCAGAGCCCACCCATGGAGACATGGGGGAATGGACAGCACCACTAACAGCTGTAGGGAAGTAGGAAGATATGTGAAGAGACTGGGAAGGAATAACAATCTGTCCCTGGCAGCTAATGGGAATCTTGCAAGGAATAAGGGACAACTCAACAGATCTTGTTGCAGCTTGAAGCTTTTTTGCCAGCAAACTTCCATTTACCTTTCCAATCCTCTTTGCCCACATCCTTCTGGGAAAGCAGCTGCGTGGTGACACTTAGTTGCTGGCAAGTGTTACACCAGGACAGAGAGCCTGCGGGTGGGCCCGGGAGCTCACAGGGAGCGGCCTGCAGATCTCCTTTCTCTGATTGGGCTGATTGCTGCTTTCTGATCTGCAGGGAAAAAAGCCCAGGAATAGTTAGTCTAGGTGAATGCTGTCTTGTGGGCAGTAACAACATTAGAATGCAAAGACTCATCCAGAGGAGTGCCACAGAAATGATCAGGGGGCTGGAGCACCACTCCTGTGAGGACAGGCTGAGAGAGTTGGGCTTGTTCAGCCTGGAGAAGAGAAGGCTCTGGGGGGATGTTATAGCAGTGTTCCAATACCTGAAAGGTGCCTATAAGAAAGCTGTGGAAGAACTGCTCACGAGGGCATGTAGCTATAGGACCAAGTGGTAATGGTTCTAAACTTGAAAATGGTGGATACAGGTTGGATATTGGGAAAAAGTTCTTCAATCTGAGGGTGGTAGATCACTGAACAGGTTACCCAGAGATGTAGTGGAAGCCCCATCATCAGAGTCAGGCCTGATGAAGCTCTGAGCAATCTGATCTAGTTAAAGGTGCCCCTGCTTACTGCAGGGGGCTTGGACTAGATGACCTTTAAAGGCCCCTTCCAACCTTCTATGATTATATCTGGAAGAAGTGTGTATGATTCTCTGATAAAGGGATGTACAGCTTTTGCCACATCCTTCATTATAGTACCCATAGTTGCTAACTTTAAACAGTTGGCTTCAAATTGGATTGTTATTCCATTTAAATGCAGTTATGTTCATTCTCTAAAATCAGAGAGTTGTGACTCTTTTTCAGGCCACAGAGCAATATGGATGATAATGATGATGATGATTATTACCACGTCAGTTTCACTTGCATTCCTGTCCTGTTCTGAAACAGTGAATTCTCCTCTGGCCACAGTCTTACAGATGTATTTGCACTGGGGTATTAAACTCTGGCTGCATTAATGGAAAATGTTAATTGAAGCAGGTTTCTGCCTGAAAAGGTTGTTCTCCTTAAGAAACGTAAATTACTCAAAGATGCAGTTTCAGTTTCAAGCAGTCCCACCTGCCATTCAGGAAGTGTCTGTTTTCAGACTGGAATTCCTATGGGGGAGGAAATTCCCCACAGATTAGGGAGGATTTTTCATGTAAGACTGTTTTGATTTGTATAAGGGACTAAAAGGTTATTTTTTTCCTGTCACTGGAGAGCTTCCAACCAAACAGATATTTTTCTTTTTGAGCTGCTTAACTCGAAGGCATTCTTGTCCAGAAGTAGAGTTCCCAGGAATTGTCATGACTAAGGCTATTTCTTAATGATGCAATTCTCCAAAACTTGCATTTAGAAAGCTAGAAAAAGAAATAGTTGTAACCTAAAGTGAAGCCTCACCCTTGTGCCTGGGACATCTATTAACTTAAATATGCAAATTGAGAACAAAAGACTCAGTAGCAGCTCTCATTATCTCTAGGAGGTTGGTAGGACAGATGCAGTTGGTCATGCTACCCAAAGCCTAGATCCTCGCAGTGTGTCCAGCAGAGGGGTTGGTGGGCTCTGAGCGCACGTTAGAGGCTCTTCTCTCTGTTTTCTAGTTGAAAACACCTTTCAAAACTCATTGGAAAAAAAACCCCAGTTTGGACTTCAGGAAATATGCTTCAATCAAACTCCAGAAGAGGGAGCCCTCCATCAAAAGAAGGCTCGGAGCTGGCTCACGACCAAGATTCACAGAAGTTTCCACTTTCTCTTCTACCTGCTTATAAATCACTGGCTGGAATTTCTTGCCTGTCTGTGTATTCTTTAAAGACTAACAGCTCACAGTTTCTAGCTTTAAACAATATCATTCAATAGCTGACATGCGTGTGTGAGATTTTTTTTAAAAACCTCTGGCTGGACATATCAGCTATGGAACTGGGTTCCTATAAAAGGAGGGCTGCCATTATCCTGCTAAGCAAAACATCCTTTTGCCCCATGCTCAGTATATCATACAGCAAGCCCCGATTTTTCACTCTCAGCAAAACCTCCCTGTGCTCTAAGGGACCCTGCAGCTATCAACCTTTCTCCTGCCTGGCTGAAGTCAGTGAGGTTTGCAGTTCTCTTTGATGGGACGAGGAGCAGGCCCTTTAGTATAACAGACTATGTTTATACAGGAATCTCCTTCAGATCCACATGAGGAGTAATTAGGTTTGAGCAAGACCATTCTGTAGTGTAGTGAAGCCAAATGACCTTTTTGGATACTGTGCATGCTGTTTGGTAATGTCTGCTGTGCTCACTTTTTAACCTATGTGTCCAGAAAGGCTGAGATTTTGCACTTAGTTGATTGATATTAACATGCACATCTCTAGAGTTTGCAGCTTCTCTTATCACCATGGGTGGATTGGACAAGTTAGGGTAGGTTTGGGGTCCATCCCTCTGGGAAACAGCCAAGAGTCTTCTGTCACATATGCATTTAATTTATTATTTTTTTAAAATTCTTCTTCCTCACAGAAATATCAAGGCTAATCTGCCTTATCATTGCTTGCGCACAGATTTCAGGTATGAATTTCATATGCCTTCTGCCTCTTCACTTAGCTAGAGTAACTTCTCCTAAAGAAAAATGTCAGCAAAAACTAAGGCAAACATGTCTTCAGTTGTATTAGGAGCAAAAAGAACCGTGGCTGTGGATTCAGTGGCTAAACTCCCTGTTAAAGAAACCCTGGGCAGCTTTGCCTTTTTGGTTTTTTCCTTCCCTCCTCTTTGTCCTCTTTTCTTCCTTTTTGCTCTCTTTTATTTTCTTCCCCTCTTTGTCTTCTTTATGAGTTTAAGCAAAGCAATCAGTTTTTCATACACCTTCCTACGGCTGTTACTCTACTTATCTGGACTCTGTCCTCATCTTAATTTGTCCCTTGATGTACAGATGAATTAATACAGCTCAACATTGAATAGCCACTCTAATCATAATTGTAAAGTGAATTTATTGAGATAGTATACATTATATGGAAAAGACCAATTAAAAAAGGGAGGAGTAGGCTAGGCTCTTGAAAATGAAGCTTTCAGTGTACTTGCTAACCTGTATTACACCTATGAGGTGATAGTGGCTTGTTTGTACTGTCTTGAAGAAGATAGTAAACTTATTTAGAGCAAGCCCCTCTCCTCTGCCCTGGTGAGACTGCACCTGGAATATTGTGTCTAGTTCTGGGCCCCTCAGTTCAAGAAGGACATGAACTCCTTGAAAGAGTCCAGCACAGGGCCACCAAGATGATTAAGGGAGTGGAACACCTTCCTTATGAGGAGAGGCTGAGGGAGCTGGGCCTCTTTAGCTTGGAGAAGAGGAGACTGAGAGGTGACCTTATTAATGTTTCTAAATATGTAAGGGGCGAGAATCAGGAGGATGGGGCAGGCTCTTCTCAGTGATGGTCAGTGATAGGACAAAGGGCAATGGGTTCAAGCCGGAGCATAGGAAGTTCCATGTGAATATAAACTTTTTCCCAGTGAGGGTGACAGAGCACTGGAACAGGCTGCCCAGAGAGGTTGTGGAGTCTCCTTCTCTGGAGACATTCAAAACCCTCCTGGATCTGTTCCTGTGTGACCCACTCTAGGTGATCCTGCTCTGGTAGGGGGGTAGGACTAGATCATCTTTGGAGGTCCTTTCCAAATCCTGATATTGTGTGATTCTGCGATATGTGTGCTTCCTTGAGCTTGAGAAAAATGCATGTGTTTTACTCCTGAGCTGTGTGCTGCGATCGTCCACTTCAGAAAAGTCTTTGCAGTATATTTTGAGCATGACAGGCACTGTGGCTAATTGGGTAAGTTATGGCCATCCCGAGGTCTGTACATTATCAGTGGGAAGGCAGCAGTGGACAGGTTACTTCCCTTCCTCTCCCCCTGCCAAAACACAAGGTTAGACAGTCAAATTGCCTTCCCCTTGGGTCTGAGTGCTGGAAGGTGAGGTCGGGCTGTCAGATTTCTTTCTGGTGGAAGCTAAAAGTGTGGGTAAATTAGATACCTTCCTGCTGCTGGAAGGAGAGCTTGAATGGGAACACCAGCACCCTGAGCGTCAGTTCCTGTTACGGACGTTTGCTGCCAGCCAGGAGGTAGATGGGCGATGGACAATACAGGGCTTAGGAGCCAGTCCACAAGCAGTGCTCTGCCTTCCAGGCCAGGGCAGTGTAATGAGAAAGGTTACAGATTCAGTGGTTTTGCACTGGCTTTTTTTTTTTTTTTTTTAATAAACCACAGTATAATTAAAAAAAAAAAGAAAACAAAACCTAAATCAAATCAGTTCTATAGCAGAGCTCGTGGGCTGACTGCAGTTAATGCCCTTAAAATAACCCAATAATAAATGAAAAAGTCTCCTACTGCCCAAAGACAACCAGTTAACTTCCTTTTATGAAACTGTAGGTCTTTTTATGAGGCTACAAAATGGTTTCAAACAAATAAAAACCAAATGTGTAAAAAAAAAAAAAGAAAAAAGAAAAAAAGTGAGTGTTTTTTCTTCTTTAAACTCATACCAAAATAGCATAAGCCACAGGGCTCCTCAAGCGAAGCTCTGCCTCAGTCTCTCCTACAGGCTGGCTCATGCTTTTGAGAGTGAATACAGGGCTCATCTATTGAGCAAAGCACTGCATCGTGCTGCTAGATAGAGGATCTATACAGTAACTGTATGGGAGAGATTAAGCAGCCATTCAAGGTAGCGAACCCCGAGATATGCAAAGCATTATTGCAACTCAGATTGGCACGTGTTGTGTTCTCCAGCCCAAAACAGCTGCTATTGTGGAGACAGGCTATTTTAATATTCACATGCGAGAGCTTTCCGCACGTAGCGAGCCTATGCCCTGCCTTGTAATATTGCTCATTCTGGTTCTAAACAGACATGACTCCAAAACCAGCCCCACAGTAAATGAGTGCATCTCCTATTGAGATCAGTAAGAACTGCACTTGCTTACACCCAGGCTGAATTTCTGCCTATAAATTACAAGCAGTTCCGCTGCGGGTAGGAAATATATTAACCTTCTGTGAACATAAACCTCAGCGTGTCATCTGTAGGGTTTTGCTTTTTGGTGATTCCTTCCTCACCAGAGAACCATTACACTTCCAGTGGGAGATGTTTCAGCAGCGGATCTTTGTGTACTGCTCGACCGCGCTCGTGTCTTGGCCTTGGTGGAAACAGCCTGTGTGTAATGAGCACTTGGGTCTTGATGATGAACTCCTCGTAAAGACTAACGGCCAGGCTGTTTTGGCCCAGAGAGCAGTGAGGGAGACTGCAATAAGATGTGTTATTACATGGAGCAAACCTTAATAAGCAAAATACATGGCTGCTTGTGATTTGTGTATTGGTGAGTCTTGTCTGGTGCGTTGCTGAGTCTTCCCGTTAAATCCTACCTCATCTGGCTCGCATTTCCATCAAAGGCTACATCCTTACTCGTGTGTTTATCTGACCATGCAGATAGGACCTGATTCCCAGACACCTTAAGATAAATAAGTTATCGTGTCTCCCTGTGAAATGAAGGAGAATCAGGCTTCTAAATGTTCTTGGTGCCTTTAGACCACGCTGGATTTAGGAACCAGCACATGTTAAGTTGCCAACTTTCAAATTTCTGTCTGTGCCACTGCTGCCTGTGAAATTACTGCTCTGTGCTCCAAAGGGAGAGAGCTCTTGGGGGGTGAACAGTCAGAAGGGTGCAGGACATGGAAATTCCAGAGGAACACATCTTGTTACAGATACTGGACAAATACCACACAGCACGCGAAAGGTCCACAGAAACTTTTGAAGGTTTTTTGGTTCCCCTGACACTGTATGTATCGACAGGCTTTGCGAGGTCCATGGCAATAGCAAGCTGGCACACAGATGATAATGCAATCGGTTTTAAAAAGGAAAAGTAATTAGAGAACATGATAGTGCATTGAGAAAAAACCACAAACTTCCAGTTAAATTGTGTAAAACAACGCATATCTTTAAGAGGTTGCATGCAGATCCTTAATTTGAAACGCTTTCCAAATACTAAGTGTTTAATTGTGCATACTCTCAATCCGGTTGCTTCTTAAAGGAGTATAGATTATATATTCCACCTGGTTTTCTATGGAATGATGTATGACATTTGGTCAAATGCATTGTGCTCTCAGGATAAATTATAAAGTACTTAAATGTATTTCGTTACACGTTATACTTCAGGCAAAAATGTGTTTTGTCAAAATATTGATTTGTATTATCAGGGCATGTTGTATAAAATCCAAGACTGAATTTCATTTTGGGGAACTGTGCAATTTGTCTAACCATTCCAAGGAAAAGGACATCAAATACATATGAGGAACTGTGCCGGTGAAATGAATTTTAATCATGTTTATCATCCTTCCAGATACACTGTACTATGGGATTTGATAAATTTCACTCCCTAGACCTTAGTCTGATCGCTGATGAGATAGGAATGTTACAACGTCCCAGTGGCATCGAGCTGGATCCCTGCTTTTAATAGGGTGCTGATAATATAGACACTAGTAATTTATCTGTTACTTAAGAAAAATTAAATCTGATTCCATAAAAGGAGGAAAAACAAACGAATATAGGTGAGAATTCATGTAGACATAGCCTGCGGTGTGTAATTGGTGTCTAGAGGTTTGAAGGACTAAATGTAAGTATTTGAGGGATGTTTTTTCCTTCATTTTTGCAGTTTAAACTCCAGAGTCGTCTTTTTTCCTCACTTTTTTTTTTTTTTTTTTTTTTTTTGCTTTAACTTTCCTACAGATTTTCTACACGACCTTGGAAAAGTTGGATGGGGCTAATTCTGCACTGGAAGCCAACGGACTGTATTCTACAAAGAGATGAGGACCGAAACTGCATCCTTTCCGTACCTCCTGTCTCTTCCCTTGTAAAAAGGAGTCTAATATTGTACTCCTTCCTCCTCGGGGTGTGGCAAAACTAAATCACCTGGTATTTGCAAAGATTCTAGTACCCTAGACTCTCAAGAGCTTTGCTCTGGTTGTGGGTTACCCACCAGAGGGCAACATCCCTCTCACACATGGAAATTGATGCACACGCTGCTTGATACAAAACTTGCCAAAAGCAAGAGGAATCTTTTCTTTGGCCTTTACTGCTCTGTGTAAAGGCAGAATTTTACTGTGTTTCAATATTAGCCTTGAAATGAAATGGCAGCGTGTTAGCGCTCCCATGGAACTGTTGGCAGCTAGCCTTAGAAAAAAAGCTACAAAACCTTTCAGCACTGGCCAGAAACACAGCAGCAATTTCTACTTTGTTAGTGGTTGATGCAGTGCTAATATCCATAGCAGCTGTGACAGTGTGGTGTTTTGAGTGTTGCCTGTCTTTGGTTAACTTTTATCACTCCTATCTATTTATTTGATATGTGACCCAACAGCATTTGAGGTGCGTGGCACAGGATGTGCCCTGTGAGAAATCCCCCGATGAGAAATTCAGTCAAACCATTTTGGAGTGCTCGAAGTGAGCAGGGGGTGTATAATAAATCTTTGCAGGATGACAGGTCTCTGCAATGCAAAAATGCACAATCCTAAGTATAGAAATAGTTGTATATAGCTTAACTGAGCGGTAACACAGCTCTTGGACTCATAGGAAGTGGGCCTTATAGATATCCAGGTCTGCTAAAGAAATAGCTAGTCCTCACCCTTGCAGAGAACAACTTGAAAAGTTAAGAATTCTTGAGGTCAAAACAATGAGAATTGAAAATAGAAATATCCAGACAATCCCACTTAACTGTCATTGCACTTGGAATTGAGGAAATCAGGTGGGTTTTAAGGTAACTTTATGATTCATTGCAGTTTATTTCCTGATGTTTGGGTGCCTGCGATTAGCCAGATACAGAAGATCACAGGCAGTGATATATTTTGTTCACTATGAGGCAAAAGGGGCAAACTTCCATCAGTTTTCTGTTAAGCTTTCCCCTCCAAGCATCCAAACAGAAAACGCATAGAAATACTGGTATTTAAATTTGAAATACTGTTTGTGGAGTAACAGCTCCCCCCAGGGTACCTATCTATAGAGGAATAATTGCTTCACATTTTATATTCTCTTTCTAGTTCTCAATTTTTTTGTTTAAGAAATGCAACCCTTGGAATTGTTGGGAATTTCTTTGGGATGTTGTTAACATGAGATGCCAGTAGATGCGCAAAAATTCAAGGCTGAGCGGTTAGTATTTCCTTTGTGAGCCTCTGGGGCCTGTGTCTGAGGGGTGCCAAGGAAGGGCTTTGTGAAATTCAGATGTGTGTCTGGGTGATCCCTGCACCAGCTTTCATTTTTGAGTTGCGGTGGGAGAAGTGTCATTGTTTAGCAGTTATAGGGAGAAACTTGTCCAGCCCCAAATGGGGACTGCATCATTTAACGTGAACTTCACACTGAAATGGAGGTGATGTAATATGCCCAAGGCTTGTTTGTTTGGTGTAACTAGTGCTTCTTCCAGCTCTGACAGATGCAAGGAGGCAACAGGTTTTGTGTGGAACAGGTAACACCCTGTAGGGAAAACGGGGAATTGAGATTTGGAGAAAATAGGTATAGCAAAGTTTAAATTCCCCACTGGCACAGTTCTTCTGAGCATCCTGGGATCTGCCAGTCCAGGAGCAGAATTGGGCCTGTGAGGTTGGGGATGCCATGGGTGTGTTTGCACTGTGTAATATACAGCAGTACTAGGAGGGCAGGCCAGCTTGTGCAAGGCATTGCACTGTATCCCTTCAATGTGACTCTGTGAATAACAAGCAGGACTGCTAAAAAAGAGGTATTCTTTCTCTTCCCCTTAGGAGAAACTCTACGTCTCAGAGAGGTAACTTCAGACAGTTATTTGGTTCTATTTGATTGAGTAGCTTTGAAAAAGAATTGTTTTAGCAAGGAAAATATTATTTATTGCTCCTCTTAGGGTTGTTCTTGTAGATCCCCTTTGAGACAGGCAGGTCCATGGTGCTCTGTGGTGTAAGTTTACTCAGTCAGTGGGTGAAGAGTTGCTGTGCCAGGATCACTCCTCGTGTAATTGCTGTGACACATGGAGCAAAGCCAACAAAAGACTGAGGGTGGGGAAGGGAGCAGGACACCAAGGTAACAAAACAGCTGCAGTTTAGTAAGCTAACAAGCTCGACAGATCACAATTTACCCAATTAATGAAATGGGAATGCTTCTTCCTTGGAGTCCATGTGCTGTGGTACCTTCCTCCCCAGTTCTGAGAGCAGCTGAGATTTGGCCAGAGAGGACATCCTCTCTGGGATGCTGCCTTTCACTGCTGCTTTGTCTCTCCTGCACATTACCTGTTACACTGTTCTCACTCAGTATTAACATGCAAATGGTGATTATGGAATGATTCGACTGTCTGTTTTACCAATGAACTATCACTGATGTGGCAGGGACTAATGCAATTGCGTTGTAAGTTGTGCTAACTCTTCTGGTTATCAGATTCACACGTTGCCTATTATAAACTTCAGTATACAGAGATTGCTGGGTAGCACACACGAAACACCTTATTTTAGTCAGCTCTTGGATCTCATAGAGTACAGGTCCACCAGACACAGACTGAAAGCCCTCGGCTTAAAACAACAGTGCCTTCAGAGTAAGATCTCTAACCGTCAGAGTGGATTACTTAATTGATTTTTTTTTAAAGGTACTATTTTACAGGAAGGTAAGTATGTTTTTCCAGTGGATTTAGTTGTCAAGATGTCTCTTAGAGAAAATGAACCCTTACTAATGAATAAGGCAGTTGAAATTCCTCTATACCTGTGACCTATATTAATCTTCAGCTTCTCAAAAGGTTACGGTAGTAATAGCATGCAAAGCATTTCTGCAAATTGTAGGAGAGTTAGAGAGTGAATTGTTTGGGGCTGCCAGTCTGTGGAGAGGTTGTAAGTATATCTGTGGTGAACAGAAAAAGAATGTATTTGCAATAAGGGGGACTGCTTTCTGCTTCTGAAGTACTTGCTGCCATAGAAACGTACAGTATGGATGCCACATGCCCCTACAACTCTATCAGTATTTTGTGTGGTTGATGTCTGTTAAACATCCAAGAGAGGCCTGGTGAAGTCCTGAACACAAATCAGCACAGCCCCCAGCTGTAAGATTGAGGGTAACTCAAAAGCTTCGGTTCTCTGGAGTGACAACTCGTCAGTAAAATTTTTTTCTGGAACTAAATGCTGTTGATTAAAGTCTGTGTTATCAACTGCATCATATCTGCTAGGTATTTCTATCTTATGCATGAAGTGCATTATCCAGGACTGTTGTGCTCAACTATCACAGTAGTCAGGTCTGTCTGGTACAACATGCAGATTTCCTTTTATCAAATCTATCTGAGAGCACTAGCTCCTTCCTTGTGTTTTTATAAACCACATATTTTCATTGTCCTATTAGGAGATTGTTTCCAGTAAGTGCTGATAGTATCAGTAAGGCTGTAGTTATGATCATAAATTAACACCTCTTTCTTGGGTTTTTTTTCCTTTCCACTCCTTTCCCTCTCTCTCTCCTCTCTCTTACTGTAGAGGCCAGCATCATGCAGATATAGGCAGTGAAATTATATCATACTCTTCACTTTCTCTTGATCTTTTGACTAATATGGCTCCACACCATGATTTTTGGGCCTGTTCTTTTCTGCTGTCTTTGCCTTTTGTTTATCTGAATTTATCAGTCTGTCCAGAGGAAGTATGATATTCTTCCTGTTTCATAATATCCTCAACCTTAACAGCTCTTTTCTAGTTTGTAGCTGACTCTTTGGGTACTTCTGCCTTCTGTCGTCACCTTCTTGCAGTACTGAAATGATTTCTAAGAAGATCAGATGAATACTGATCATCTTCAGCGTCTGTCCAACACTCCTAACATTGTCTATTGTCTGAAGCACATAGAAATTCCAGCTAGAGCAAAGTGCCAGAATGCTAATACATATTGTCAGAGACATTGTTCCAGAAATAGACTCTGATATGCCATCCAAGACTGCTGTAGCATAAAGCTTGGGGCAGAGATAAAGAGAGATCTTCATCTAAGACACTGTGAGGAGAAGAAAGAGAGAAAGAAAAAAACAAACTTGGAGGGGGTGAAAAAAGTGGCAGATCCTGAGGCAGCTTGAATAATGTTTGAGATGGAGATAGATTTTTATCAGTGTGGTAAAGTAAGTTAGTGTTAAAATTAATCTGTGAAGAAGCAAATTATTTATTATGATACTTATTAGGCTTTTAATGAATTTTGAATAAAAATGTTTGAATTTTTTTCAGTAGTCAAGATAGATTCAAAGATGTGGATGCAAAACGTCCACAGATCTGGGCAGTATTTGCAACAGGGTGCCAGTTATATTAATTATGAGCTTGTTAGGGATGTTTTGCAACTAACATACTCTGCAGTTCCTGTTGTCAGATATGTAAATCATTTATAACATGGGGATGCGATTTACAGTATGTTGCTATGTTTGATTGTCAGTCTTTAATTGTGCCTTATGTTAAAGCCATTTCCAGCAGTTGTCAACACCAAAGTTTTCCCTGATATGAGGAACAGTTTTTGCAGGCATTAGAAGTTTCTGATCCAAAGACTGACATTTCTCAAATATATATTGTCTTGGGCCAAATCCTTGGATCTTAAGAACTCTAGATTTTGGGTGTGTTTCCAGCTGAAATACCACTCTGCATATATGGTGTGAGGGTTTATTTGTACTTTTTCAGGATATTTCCCATTTGCTTCACAAAACTATAAACCCTGCTATAAATGACACATCAGTGAAGATACCCAATTCAGTCCATTTACTGGAAGGACATCACACATTCATCTAAGTATAACTAATCTAATTATATTTGTTATTATTTGTTATTATTTTTTATTATTATTTAAGAAATTAATGTCTATTTATCTAGCATTGAATTTTAAAAGTGTATCTATTCATTTACTATTTAATTTTATTTCATTTGGGATTCCTATCGTACTGCCTGCTTAGAGATGTCCTGTCGTTTCCCACCTGGCAGGAAGTTAAAACCTAACATAGAACTAAACCAGCAAAGCTCTTCTGTAAAGTTATTTCCTCGACAGTGAGTGTGCTGTGTTGTTTCCAGTCACTTACTTCACAACCATTGAGAAATGCAGCTTTTTTACAGTAGAATGGGTGAAAGGCCCAGAAATGTGAAACAGGAGTGTGTCTGAGTGCTGCTGGGCTCCTTACCTTTTCACATGACTCACGTGTGGTGTGTTGCACACTGACATGACTGGGCATCAGGCCCCATGGGGCAGTGCAGGTGCTGTTCCCTGTAGGTAGCGTGCATTAAGGTGCTGTGAGGGAAAAGGGGGGACCCTCCTTTTAGCTCCTCTGTGGTACATTTCCCCAGCAGCAGCCTGTGTAGTGAGGCTGCATTGCACTGAATCCTCCTTATAGCTGAACTCTCCTGTGCCCTTCCTCTCTGTAAGCCTAGAGATTCATGTGCCTGATGCAGAGGTGGGTTCTAGTATTTCCAGGTGATTTGTGCTTGGCTAAACAGGATGAAGCGAGTGAGTCCTTTACCCAGCTTCTTCCACCACCTCAGCCTTGGTGGAGAAGTTCATACAGATTAACACTTCCCAAAATCCCAAGACCTCTTGACAAGCCCCACCTTCGTGTTATCTGGCTAGCACTGTGCCTCTGTTGTTCCCTTTGAGCTACTGTAACTGATGAGCCTGCACAGCAGAGCTGAGTGTGGGCAGAAGAGGAGAGCTTTGTGTTCTCTGCTGCCCTGCAGGCGTTGCCACTGAGCTCTCCAGTGCTTCTGTGCCTGCCTTTATGCCTACCCAGTTTGCTGCGAAATCTGCATGGAGAAAAAAAAAATGGTCACAACTTTTGTACCCCCCTTTACAAGACTGCAGCTTGTAAAGCAGAATATGACTTTCAGCAAGGGGAGACGAAGAAACAGGATGGAGATCTGGCAGGACTGGGCTTAACTCCTCAGTCCTGTGGTGATGTGCAGGCAGGGGCTGAGGATGTACATGTATCCCTCTGCCTTACCCAGTGAAAGGAGTATTCCGTTCTCCAGGACTTTTCCTGAAGGATTTCTTTATGAGCAGCAGAGATCAACTCAAGAGTTATACAAAGTTGAGGGGAAAATAACGTGGGAAGGTTTGAGGCATAGCTGGAGCTTCAAAACATCTGTGTACATAACTTCAGACCTCTCGGAAGGACTGGAGCCCTGCTCAGGAAAAAAAAATAATCTATCTTCTAAAAATGCCAGTAGAGAGGTAGTCATTGCTCGTAGCTGCTGCTGAAGCACCCCTGCATTTTGCATTAGGAGGACATTTACAAGGACTAAGAGGCAAGATGTACTGGAGAAAATTGACACCTAAGAAAAGAATAACTATTGCGTTTTGAGGCTTGCAGAGGAACAAGTGTTAGATAAATGCATATGACAAACAGACCCTGTTTGATCTCTCTAAGAAGATTTGACAAGTCAGACACACAGGAGCCATAAATTACCTGTAATGGCAAAAATTACATCAGTTATAACCTTTTAAGCAGTTGTGCCTCATACAGCATCAATTCAGAGATAGTAATCTAAGGAGAACCAGTCTCTCTGTACACGTTTCCCTTGTAATATACAGCTACAAGAGTAAGCTGCGTATGATTTTCATAAGATGTGATAAAAATCTAACGGTTCTAGGCTGCATACCGTAAACCTGTACAGATAACTGGCTCAGACTCTAACTGATAAACATACTGGGCCAGGAAAACCATTTTTTACTTTAAAAAAGAAATGGAGGTATGATTGAGATGTCATGGTGTGGGGGTACTGCACGGGGAAGATTCCCATAATCAGTCATCAGCCCGTTTCAAAGACAAGCTGTGGAGCTGGGGGGTGGGGGGACGGGGTGTGAGACTGCCAAACGCTGCAGAGCAGCCTGCAGAGTGCTGTGCTTTTTGCACCTATTTTTTGCTGTGGCTTCTTTAGAGGATTTCCCTGGGGGAGTCACCTTTGCTTTACTGACCGCCTTGCAAGTTGTTAATGAAGGTGGGGTGGGGGTGGGGGGGGGCAGGGAAACACCTCCAGCAGATGCTGCAGTTGGACACCCGGGTGCCATGCTGACAGTCGGCTGGTGCAGTGCAGAGCTGTGTGTGACATCCGTGTGACATCTGTGCTAGCAAGACATGACAGCGCAAATCCTACAGCCATGACCTCTGCTAGGGGCTTGTTTCTCTTGCTCTCCTAATGGCGGAACTTGATTTCCCCTGGATGAGCACAAAGGAAAGGCTGTTTCCACCCTCTGCATTGGCCTCTTCTGTGCTCGAGTGGCTGCTCTTGGGGCTGTAGGAGAGACTTCCAGGCCTGGCTTTGCTTTTAAGCAGCCTCTGTGCAGATCTCTTGCCTGCAAGGAACGAACGGGTTGCCTCAGCCGGGAAGGGAGGCGATTTGGCTGTCTGATGGATGAAGATGAGCTCATTTTGGTGCTAGTACTAGGCAGAGAGGACTGGTGGTAGTGTTGTGGCTGGGAGCATCTCCTTTTAGCTCAATGGTAATTTTAATTCAGTTTTGATTGCTGCCAGTCACAAAGGCTGAAATTCCTGTAAGGCCACTTTCCCAGAAACTTCCCTGATGAGTTGAATCACACTGAGGAAAGCTGCCACATGGGTGGTTTGTTCCCCCAAATTAATTTGATACAGAAGGCTCTGTTGGTACTGCCTTTTTGGGTAGGAAAGCAGGGAAATTTATACTGATTCTAAGAACTTTTATTTCTCTCTCTGTGCTGCTTTCTGTCAGCGCACTAACCACATCTTCAAGAAAACAGCCTGTGTGCTGGCAAGTTGGAGGCTGCTGATGGTGGCAGTGGCCTGCCTTTGCCCTGGGAACCCTTGGCTCCAGAGCTTTTCTTTCTGATGGCCTGATGATACCACAATCCCTGGAAAGGTGCTGGCTGTCAGATTGTTCTTCTGCATGACCCAGGGTTGGGCCCAGATGCTGTCAGGGGACTGCTGGGCTCTCTGTGAGAAGAGGCTGGAGCTGCCCCAGGCCAGACACTGCTGGCTCCAGGGGCCCCACCACAGGGCACAGCTGAGCCCCTGAGCCACACACAGACACCTCAGGGAAAGCACTAGCTAAGAGAGGACAGAATGATGCCCATCTGTGAGGGGAAAAATGTGAGAAACAGCCCTGGGACTCTGAGGGGAAAGTGGGAGGAGGAGGAGGAGAGGGTCTCCAGCAACCCCTCCCACAGAGATTCCCTTACAGAGTCCGGTCTGGAGCAGGCCCGATCTTCTGAGCGAGCTGTGTCCTATGGAGAGCCAGGGCAAGGGCGGAGGGGTGACATGAGAGGGAAGGGGTGGCAGAAAAAGGCTGGTGTGGACTGCCACCCCCATTTGCCATCCCCTGCACCCCTCAGGGAGAAGGGAGGGGAGTAGAGGAGTCAAGAGTGAAAGAATAAAGGTGAGCCTGAGAAAAAGGAGAGGGTGGGAGGAAGATTGTTTAATGTTTGTCCCACCATCCAACTCTAATGGGCATAAATTAATTTTCCCCAAGTTGAGTCTCCTTTTGCCCATAAGTGATCTCCTTGACCCACAAGCTTTTCCATTTTACTTTCTCTACCTGTCCTGTTGAGGAGGGGGAGTGAAGGAGTGGCTGGGTGGGTGTGGGGCAGCCGGACAAGGTCAACCCACTACAGGCCCCAGAAGATGAATGAAGCCATGGCTGTGCTATTCCCCATGCAGCTGATATGTGTGCCTAGTAATTCAGGTATTGGGGTTGGGATGTCTCGCTGTAGCTGATGTGTGAGGCTGGCCAGGTCTGTCTTCAGGAAGGGGATACTACAGCAGTCTCTCTTTCTAGGCCATCACTTTGAGGTAAGGATTGAGGTGCTTTTGGGGTCCTGGTGAACGAACAGACACTTGGTTTGTAATTTAGGTGAATAAATAGGAATTTTCTCTCTGTGGGTCATTTTATTCAATGACTTTCACAGGTACCAGTTCACTTCAAATAGCAGTGCTCTCTCCATCTTTCTTTCTGCTTGAAATGTGTAAATGACATTCTGTGAGTAAAATACCTGGTAAATAAGCACTGAGAGGGAGGGGTGCTGGCTGCCCTCCTGTACTGACTTCTGTGTGAAGGTGCCAGGGACCCTATGCCCTATTGCTGATGCAGGGTTCCCGTGTATGTTTGCTTTATAATTGTTTTTAATAAGCACATGCTTCATTTAAGGGATGCCCAGCAGTGTCCTGGCTGTCTGCTGTAAACTCACAGACTCAGCTGCAACAAACCTGGAGGGATGCAATTTTCGTATTATCTCCGATCTGGCAGCTTTTTTTCCAAGGAGATTTTTGTTCAGGAATACTCAGGAGGATACAACACCTTCAGTTTGTAATGTATGGCTAATGCTAAAGAGGGAGGGGGGAGAAATACGGTGAGAATCAAATGTGCAAGTAATTTCATACACTGAGTTAGACCATTTGAAAATGAATTAAATTTTACCTGCATTTTAGGCTGTGGTCAGGCAGGGATTGAGGAGAAGAGAAAAAACATTTGACTGTTAGAAGTGTGGCTGTATATTTAATCTGGCCAGCACTACATATATAAACCTCAGTCACATCTGCTTAGCTAGTTGTTGATTAGGAGAGCAGGATAAATGGTTCGCTTCATTGTAGCTGAGAAAGGAGGTGGCCTGTACAGTGAAGATTCATTTCTCTCTGTCACTCATGAAAGATATGAAGAGAGATCTTGTACTGAACATGGTGAATTTGATTCTCTCCAATATATACAGGTGTACAGAGTATGACACAGGGCCAGGAGCTTCTAAGAGAAACCTTACCCAAACTATCCTTTAATTTGAAGTGCTAATGGTATTCCCAGCTGTCCTAAAACCCTATGCGGAAAGAGAGGGGTCAGCTCTAAAACTGGCTGGTTGGCAAAATTATGTGCACCCAGGGGTGGGCCATTGACCATGTGTTAATCCTTGATACATGATTGGATGGGGGGGGGTTCTGTGGGGTGTTTGTGTGTGTGTGTGTGTGTGTGTGTGTGTGTGTGTGTGGTTGGGGGGTTTGTTTTGTTTCTCTTTTTTGTTTCTTCCCTTATCTGTCAGTACTGAGAGGGGTGGTAGCTGCTGTGGGAGAAGTGGCCATGTTGCTGCCATAGCCCCTCATTAGTCCAAGTTCCTCCTCTGGTACAAAGAAAATCAGTAAGAGATTAATCTTATGTCACTTTTTGTGGGTAAGTACATCTGAACAGCATGAAAGTGATGGGATTTGGCTTTCTGGAACATTCAAACATAGCTTCTGATTTGAAGCCCACAGTGGAAATTTTTTTATTTTTATCTTTTTATTTTACTGTGATTATGAAATAGATATGATTTTTTTTTTCAATGCGTGACAAAATGCATAAGGATGTAGTTAGCTTTCTTAACAAAATCTGCTATATCCAAAGCACATGTCTCTCCATGCCTTCACAGAAAGTTTTAGGGTCTCTGTACAGCTTCTTCTAGACCTGCAGAAGTCTCAAAAGCTCTGACAGATGTCTTGAGAGAAGCCTGGAGAGAGGGGGAAGCTCCCAAATGAGAGTAAATGCTGAGGGGAAGGTGGGGAATCAGCTGCTCTGTGTTCTGGTTGGTAACTACCTGGCTGCCCCATGCAGGTGTTCTGTGTAGCTAACTGGAGTTCCGCAGGTGTTGGCTACCCTGAATGTATCCTCCCTCTTGCCAAGAGTGGGGCAGTGTGAGGACAGGTGAATGGAGTTTGGGAGAGGGCAAAAGTCTATAAGAAGCAAAGCTTTGTTGCTTCTGCTTCAATGAAAGAACTTGAAGTTTTCCTAGTGTGTCAGGAAATGGCTATTTAATTTTTCTAAATTTATTTTTAGCAGCATACGTTTCATTGTGGCTTGCAGATGCCGAAGGTTGGAGTTCTGTGATGTTCTGTGTGTCTGCCCTTAATTCTTTTCTTTTGAACAAAACATGACTTGCAGTAGAGGCCTCTGCATTTGCTGATACAAATGGATGCAACAGTTCATCTTTAGTGTAAATATCACTTATTTTATTAGCAATAATATAGGCATCAAATCTTTCACTGGGATTTTTTTTTTCTTTGACTTATCAGAAAACTGAACTCTTGCTACCCCAGAAATTTGAGCCTAGGGAGTTCAGTGGTTAGTATATGACTACTCTAGGGGAACAAAAGGTACCTTTCCAATTAAAGTTAATAGAGGGATAACTTCAGACACACAAAAGGAAAAAAAGACACCTATAAGTCATGGTGAGTTCAAAAGGAAAGAATTAAGGTAGGCACACAAAGCATCATGGGAAGTGCTATTCAAGCTACCATGTCAAAAAGGCTGATTAACAGCAGTTCCAAGTCTACCTGATCACCAGGGAGTCTTACTGATAAAAATTATTTCCCCTCCAGAGAGAAGAATCTCCCTGAACTGAACAAATGTGTCACTTTTGAATAAGGATTCATGAAAAGGCAGAAAAGGAGAAGAAAAAAGAATAAAGGTACGCATTCACCAAAGGATATGAAATTTGTAACTTGTGGCTGTTTATCGGTCTTTAAGTTCTGAATGAAACTGCAAGTCATACGTCAGCGAGAGGGATTCGGATCATTAGCTTTGCATTTCTTTTTCTTCTTTAAGAGTGGCTGTTTGCAGATAAAATTCAGTGGTGTTGGCTGTAATTGCAATCAGGGAAACCTAATGGCTTTGTCTGATGTGTTGCTTAGACCTTCCAGGCAGTAAGGCTTTTCACAGGAGTCCTTTAAAGACATTGATTAAACTCTGGAGCTACTGTGTGAAATTTGGTGGTCTGTATTGTGTATAGAAGTTAGACTAGATGAGTAATGGTAAATTCTAGACATAAAGTCAAATTATTTTATGGCACTAATGAATTCTGAGGGTTTTTTTTCCCCTACCCTATATTTTATTTCTGTGCATTGTTTTCAACAATCCATACAGGAGAAGAGAGACATGAAAGAAAATGCGATTGGAGTGGTTTTTTGTGAGCACGAAGCTATTCAAGTGCCAGGATTTCTTTCATTTGACCTTTTACAATTCTTACATACATTTAGATGGAACTTCTCTTTGAATTGCCTTCTGACACTTGAACACTTCTGTTGTCTTCATTCCCATGGTTTGTTCCCCTATTTGTGGTGGTACAGAATGGGTTAGAGAAGAGGATTGGCACAGGCGGGACCAGTTCAGAATGAGAATGTAGGTGCTTGAGGTATGTTGGGCAGGTAGGTGGTTGGAAGAATTCCAGTGGACTGGGTGTTTGAGGTGCTCTCTCTGGGCTACCACAGTAGATGTGTTTTAGATGCGTCCAATGCTTTGACATTAGTTGATGGAATTTAGGAAAAGTTTTGCAGTGAATGCAGTAGGCTTTGTTGGACTGCAGCAGGCAAGTTGAGATACAGCAGGGATGAAAGAGCAGTGGGTTCTTTTGCATAGCTGGACAGCAGATGAGCAAGTCCAGGTTGTGCTCTCTGGGCAGAAGTGGGAAGTCTTTGAATTTCAGCCAAGTTGTGAGGAGCTTCACTCAGTACCAGAAAGAAATTAATGCTTTTTACCTACAAAATAGAGGTAGAAGGGGACTTTATGTAGCAAATTAAGTGAGTAATATTCTCTCTCCTCAGGGGAAATTATTTTTGTCTAAATTATTGTATATTCTAGACAGACCATTGGCCTCTCAGAAGTCATTGTGAGTTTTCCCTCTATGTTTGGCTCGGCTTTTTCAAAACCAGTGGGTAGTGAGTTTCACGTTACACTTGTGATGTTTCATGAAGCACAAGTTCTAAACCCGATTGTGTTCTTTGTTTTTCCCTACATGAGTTATTACTTAGGTTCTCAGATTTGCTTTTATTTGAAGTTGTTAATGTTATATGCTGCTATTACTAGAATTTAAATGTTAGAGTGGGCTTTTGTTAGCTCATTTCCTGACTCAGCTGTTCTTAACACCTTGGGGAGCTATGGAGTATGAACTTTTTCACTCGGACTATCAGCATCTCATCGTTTATTTGTAATGATATTGTAGAAACATGACAAATTATGCAGAGCAGTCTACATGTAGTACAGATTTCTTCTAAAAGGTGTGTTTGTAGGTATAGGAATGTGCATCTGTATAAAAGATTAAATTAAAACATTTACATGCTATGTTACATTACACATAATAGTTTATGGAATATTTTATTAAACCTAGGAAAAAAATCTATGTAGAATTAAAAATACATAAATTAGTGTCCTAAGAGATGCATATTGCACACAACTATGTGAAATACATATTGATTGAGGTATGCACTTGTTCCATCCAAATGAGTGAGTTTAACATTTAGTAACACAACGTAATTTTGGTTATTTGGCTGCAGAAGACTACTAAGCAGAAAGCAATTTATACTTTGTTTGTAATCACTAGGCAGGTGACCCAAAAGGAAAAAAGAAGCAGCGTTGTTTCTGTTTGTTTCCACTTGTGGTGTTAATATTTCTTCGAGGAGACAAGCAAGAGACAATCTCTTCACAGCCAATGTGACTACGTCACTGTAGCAAGCTCTACCATGGTACGAGCTTGGATGCATCACTTGGCTCTCCAATATTCAGCTGAGAGACTGGGACTCCTGGGTTATTTGTCTGCTGTTTATTTGGGAAAGCATTGTAGGCCGCTAGTGATGTTGGCTTCCATGTGGAAGTCCCTCTGTCTTTGTTCTAGAAAGCAGTTTTAAAACAGGAGTGTGTTTCGGGAATTCTGCTCGAAGGAAAATGACAAGCCTGTTTAGTAAATCAGAACTTTTTTGGTAAGTGAGCTGACAGCATACTTCAGATGCAATTGATTGGAGGTCAATTTAACATCAGTAATTTCAGCACACTGTAAAGTTTGATAAGCATTTTATAAGGCGTTGCATGGTGGGGATAGCTTCTGCTGAATGAAGAATTTGTTACAATTAGCTATGAATTAAAAAAACCCCTGCGTTTGGTGAAGGTGAGAAGAAATTATACCATTATTTGCTTTAACATATCATTGGTTTCCTATCCCCTTGAAAATCTCTATTCCCAAAATTTTCTTAAGTCAAGAGTTTTTCTTCTTGCAAATCCAGATTTTCTTCCATTTCTTTCTCAAGAGATTTATTTTCTATCTCTTTTTCTCTTGAACCTTAAAATTTAAGATACTGTTTAATCTTGTATATGTTGCCTTAACAATGTGAATCTGACTGCTTCCAACCATCTTTGGTGCAGAGATCCCTCCCTCCTCGGACCTTTCTGGACTCAGTTATCTCTTCCCAACATATTTCATTATGAATGTGTTTTTGCTAGAAATAATTGTTGTCTTTGTCATTTAGATTCTACAGCTTCCTGTATTTTATCAGGAAACTGAAAGAAATCCTGAATTTAGCTCAAATTGTCCCTTCACATTAAAATCCATGTAGCTTTGCTCCTCCCTCCTAGATTTTACTTATTTACTTGGCTTTCTTCTGCCTTTTTTTTTTTTTTTTTTGGTTTTTGTTGTCCTATCAGGTAATGAATGTGTTGTTCTATTATCTTCTCAGACAAACTTTGCCATGCCATCTTTCATGCTGCATGTTATCCTGAAACATTTAAGCAACTCTGTCCTTTGTCCCACTGAAACTTGTCCTTTTACGTTCACTTCTGTGCTGCCTGAGGGGAAGGTTGCTGTGGGTTTCCCGTTAAAGCAGTGATGTAATTATGCTGGTTGTAGTTCTGTCTTCTCCCAACTTCAGTTTACCCATCGGGCTCTCTTAAGGATTTGAAAAGTACCTAAAGCAGGTTATATTTGGTGCTCAGAATAAGTATTAATTCTTTTTTATTATTTGTTAATTATGTTCTGAGCAGTTCACCCTGGGGAACTGCTTCTGTCTAATTCTTTAATGAAGGACACAAAGCTGGGACTCATCATCAGTATAAAGGGAGCTTGGGATAGTGCACAGAAGGAGCTGGGTGATGTGGATGCCTACAGGCGGCATAAAATTTATGAGTGCAGAAGATATTGTCATGCATTTGGGGGCTCTTACTGAGACCCGCTGCTCTAAGCTGTGAGGTCATCAGCTGGAAACAGCTGAGAAACACACAGGAGTTACTCAGTCAAAAGCTGACAGTAAGCTGTAAGGGTATGAGAGAGGTAAATGCAGTCCTAGGATGTCTCTGGCAAGATAATTCCAGATATGGAAGTATTACGGGCTGCATAGAAGGATCATTAATGGGACCTTGCTTAAGATACCACATATGGTTTTGACTAACAGTGTTCAAGAAAGATGACCTGAAACTGAAGCTAGTATGACAGGGTGACCTGCTTACTGGGTGAGGGGAGGGCTGTGGATTTTGTCTACGTTGACTTAGCAAGGCCTTTGACACAGTTTCCCACAGCATTGTCCTAGAGAAGCTGGCTGCTTGTGGCTTGGATGCACAGGCACTTCGCTGGGTAAGAAGCTGGTTGTATGGCCGGGTCCAAAGAGTTGTGTTAAATGGAGTTGAAGCCTCTTGGTGGCCAGTCGTGAGTGGTGTTCCCCAGGGCTTGGTGCTAGGGCCGCTCCTGTTTATCTGGATGAGGGGATAGAGTGCACCCTTATTAAGTTTGCAAACCAAACTAAGTTGGGTGGAGGTGTAGATCTGCTTGAGGGTAGGGGGGCTCTACAGAGGCACCTAGACAGGCTTGATCTATGGCCCAAAACCAGTTGTATGAGTTTCAACAAGGCCAAGTGCTGGGTCCTGCACTTTGGCCACAACAGCCCCTGGCAGCACTACAGTCTTGGGAAAGAGTTACTGGAGAGCTGCCCAGCAGAGAGGGACCTGGGGGTGTTGACTGACACCCAGCTGATCATGAGCCAGCAGTGTGCCCAGGTAGCCAAGAAGCCAACGGCATCCTGGCCTGTTTCAGGAACAGTGATCAGCAGGGCCAGGGAGGTGATCTTGCCCCTGTACTCAGCCCTGATGAGGCTCCACCTCAAGTACTGTGTTGAGTTTTGGGTGCCACAGCATAGGAAGGACGTCGAGCTCTTGGAGAGGGTGCAGAGAAGAGCAACTAGGATTAGAGGTCTGGAGAACAGGTCTTATGAGGAGAGGCTGAGGAAGCTGGGACTGTTCAGCCTGGAAAAGGGGAGGCCAAGGGGAGACGTTATCATGCCCTACAGCTTCCTCAAGGGAGGTTGTAGGGAGGTGAGTGTTGGCCTCTTCTCCCTAGTAACTAGTGATAGGACAAGTGGGAATGGATTCAAGTTGTGCCAGGTGAGGTTCACATTGGATGTTAGGAAAAACTTCTTCACTGGAAGAGCGGTGAAGCATTGGAGCGGGTTGTCCAGGGAGGTGGTGGAATCACTGAGCCTGGAGCTGTTCAAAAAATAGGTAGATGGGCGCTTCAGGAGGTGTTTTAGAGGTTACAGTAGTGTAATGCTGCTGGTTGGACTTGATGATCTTGAAGGTTTTTTCCAACCATGATGATTCTACAGACAAGGCTATAGGGATGATCAGAGGAATGGATTGTTTGTTTTACAGAGGCTAGAAAAGGTTAGCTTGCTTAACTTAGCAAGCAAAACCTGAGTATAGGATTTTTTTAATCTTTAAATACATCATGGCAGAAAATAACTTTTAAAGCTGAAGAACAATGTTGGCAGAGGAACAGAGGAGTATAAACTGGGTATGAGTACGTTTTGGTTGGGACTAAGAAGTTCCTAACTATTAGAGTGGCTGAGCTCTGAACAGATGCTCCATGGAAGCAGGTGGGTTGCAAAATACAATGCAAGTGAAGGTGAAGCTCAGTCAGTTTGTAAGAGGGATTATCTGTAATAGGGCTGTTCCTAAGAGCCAGGGCTCAGACTCCCTGAGCGAGGTCATCATCCTAGATGTATGGCCCTTAGGATATACAGAGTTGTCTCTGCCTCTATTTTTTTAAAATGTTTTTTTATTATCTTTGTAGAGAAGCCGTTTGCACTTGAGTCTTTGTTTCAAATAGCAATTGTTTGCAGATAGCAGGATGTCTTTGTAACTGTGGTTGCCTTCCAGAAGTAAACAAGTTTCTATCCTTATCTTGATGTGGGGTTTGGGAGAGATGCTTTTTAAAGCCCATTAGCTCAGCTCAGCTAACTGAACCTGACTGAAACTCTGCTTTTCTAAAACTGAGACGTAGGTGTTGAAATGTTTCTGCTGAAACAGTCTGTGTTCGCTAATCCAGTCAGTTGAACTGGTTTGGTTAAATAAAGCAGTTTTATATTACTAACATGCATTTTCAGCCCTTTGAATATCATCCACCATCTGATAGGAGCTAAATAAAAACTACTGAAAAAATTTATGCTGGACAACAAACTGCATTTCAAAAAAGCCCCAAACAAAACTTCTAATGATTTATAGATAGTCTAAAACAAACTGCTGGGTTTATCTATATAAGGCTCTAACTCCTCTTTAAAATAAAGGATTAATAGCGTTGACTTCACTGTTGGACAAATCTCTTGCAAGTGAAAGGAGATTGGGATGCAAGACAATTTCCAGTTACTTCTATCAGAGGACCTAATGAAAGGAGAAAACCATAATAAGAGTTGTAAAAATATTCTCCTCCCATGTGCTCTGAAAGGACGAGTTTGGCATTTGATGGGATGCCAATGTGCCGCAAGTGTTGACTGCTGTTCTTTAAAGCCTTATAAAGAAACAAAACCAACAAAAGGCACTACAGACAATATCGCAGCACCGAGTGTTTCTTGGATGTCAAACACCCTCCAGCCCACAGCACTTTGATCTTGGGAGCAAACCATAAAGAATAAATAGAGTAATTTTTCTTACATGCTAACATTTAACAGTGAGGTTGATGAACTTCTGGAAAACTAGCATAATGGGCATGCCTTTTCCATTTGTTAAATTGTTTTGACAAGGACATATTTCATTTAAAGAGGCGGTTTTCTATTCCTTCCCTCTTTGGTCTCTGAAGGAAAGAAAAAAAAAAAAAGAGGAGCCAGTATAGAACTTCACAGTAGACATCATCTCACCTTCCAAGTGGAAAAAACGTTGGAGTGTTTTGTTTTGTGTTTTTTTGGTGGTTGGTTTTTTTTTTTTGGGGGGGGGGGGGGGGGGGGGGGGGATGAGGAGTAGGGAAAATAAGAGAAAGGGGTGTGTAGACAGTATAGCTGGGTATTTGTTAGTTTTGGCTCAGTCAGCCCTTTCATTGAAAGCCTCTGTTTCCATTAAACTTGCCAAAGAAAATGTATGAAATATATTAATGCACACTGTACACATTAGGACTGGAAGCTGTGACTTAGAGACTATCAAAACCCCTCTAGTGCTCTCTCTGTATCTAGAGAAGAGCCTGTCAGTAGGCTCTACCATCCTCAGTTAGTGCTTCTCATCTGCAAAAAAGGTGCTGCTTTTAATTTCTTTATATCTCTGTCCTTTCACATTTCCTTAGGAGGTGAAATTGTCAAAGTGGAGGAGGTTCCCCCCTGCATTGCTAGTCCAACTCCTGCAACAGGTGGTTGCATTCCCTCAAACCCTGCTCTTCCAGGATCCCCTTTTGGCAGTTTGCTGACTTAGGGGTTTGGTCTGTTTGGTAGGCATATACATTTTTGGTATGTTAAAGTCTAGGTTCTTTTCACAGGTTCTTCTGAGATTTGTTTTGCCAGTGTGTCTCCATCTTCCTAGACACTAAAAAACTGGAGCAAGCTAGTCTTGGAGTCTTGACTTCTTGGAGTCCCCAGTTCAAATTCTGACTAGATTTAGCCCAAGTCCATCACTGTGAGGAGGTGCCCATTTATATGAATTCTGGTGGGTAACCTTAGCATGTCCAGGGCTGGCCTGTTCTGTCTGAATGGACGCTACCAGTCTCTGAGCATAAGAGTCTGGGTTTGTTCCACTAGTCTAATTTCTTCCCCCACTGTTTGCAGTGTAATACCTGCATTTCAGAAGTCCCGTGAGAGACTTCTATCTAGATATACCCTACATATTGCTTGAAAGACTTCATCCTCCCCTTGCTACGTAGAAAATTAATCTACCAGTTTCTGCTCTTAATGGTTTTCCTTTGCGGAGAAGACAGGGATTACCAGGACCATTGCTGAGACAAGACTGTACCCTTAGCCTTTTCCAGGGAAGAAACCACCCCCTCACTGGCAGAAATGCTGGTGGATCCTTGCATTTGATTTCAAGTCCTTATTCAGCAACACACTAAAGATGAAGCTCTGGGTGTTTCTCACATACTGTCCTGACCATTTGCAGAAGGAGCAGTGTTTATGCTATCCAACTTCAGGCATCTGACATGGGCTGTGAACTGCTTTGTCTTCTGGATCTATTTCTGCTGCTGGACAGGATTACCATCTGCAGCTGGGTATCATGTACACGTGTGAGCTTGCATCTCATTCAGATGGGTGAGCAGAACTGCTATCTGGAGCAAAATAGCCATCCTGCAAAGACCTTCTGCTTAAACAGTATGAAATAGCAAGGCTTATTCTCCCCAGTTTGGCACACCTTTTCACATTTATAGTAAAAATTGAAAGTGGTTGCATGTTTGCACTTGCATGTTTTGTTGCAAATGTTTAAGCACTTTTGCCTTGTTCCACCTATGGGGAAGTGGTAACTGAGGTAGGAAAAAAAAAAGATAGTTTCTATAGAGCCAAACCTTCTCAAATGACTATTTTTTTCCTGTTGTCTTAAACTGCTTTCTATCTCGTAGCAGTTAATAGATGATCTCAGTGGAACATGGCATCTGCACATAAACCTCTTACCTTCAATTTCACATGCAAACAGAATACAGAAATGACTGGTTAGGAAACAAGCACTAAAAATACCCATAGTTAATTTCCTTTTATGCTTTGACTTGATGTAGCTTCTGGGCAAGTAAAGAGAAATTATGCACAACGTGATGAATTTCCTGATTATTTTTTTTTTTAATTTTGAAATGTGATTCACTGAAATAGTTTCTGGAAATCACTTAAGGTAGGAGGCTTCTAAAGTTTCTACAGCTGTTAAAATCTGGCCACCTTAGACTAAAAGACCTGCACTCTATCAGGAAAGTCAATTTTGCTTAAAGATTTCTGCTGTGGTTTCTTTCCAGTAAGAAGTCTTTTATGTCTAGTTTAAGATTTTCCAATGTGGTTCTTTAATGAAAAGCACGGTGAACGTTGTGAAACTTGACTTCAGTCATGTCCACATGAAATGGATATAGGCTTACCTGTGCTGTTTAGGTACAGAAGGAGTATTCACAGGTATGAGCAAGAGGCACAGGATGGCATGTGAAAGGTTTCCAGGAAACACCCACAATTTTATGTGGTATTTGGGTGCTGTGGAGAACCACCTCTGTCTGTGAAGCTGTGTACTTCACTTCTCAAAAAAACAAGAGAAAAATCTCCAGCAGATACAGGTCTGTTTAGCTACACTGATTTGCCCTCCCCCCCCCCCCCCCCCCCCGCCATTCATGAAGTTTCAGTTAATTACTAATGGTGGGAGTGTCAGCTTCTCTAAGTGTTTTACAAAAGCTGCTTCACACTTGAATGTGTCAAAGCACTACTAACAGCATACCCCTGAGAGTGTGCTCTTGGATGTTTCGAGGAACAAACTGTGGGGACCTTGCAATTTCCTCAGCTCATTACTATTTAGCCATTACGTGAGGTACATCACTTGATCAGTGCTGGGCATCCTGCTGTGCTGCTGAGCTCTGTGAGAGAGCAGGGCAGCCTCAGCCACCTCACACAGAAAGCAGCTTGCCCGATGCAAAACTGCACTCCAAGTGAAACTTACATTTTGATCAAAATGTGCCTTTTGTGAAAATCTCTGGGTGGGTGAATCTGTGGTGAAGGCAATTTTGCCCCCACAGCTGGGGTAGAGGGCTGTTGCTGAGGTTAGCTGGTATCTCTGCATTGCTTGTTGGCTTGCTGCCTGGATTGCTGCCGCCACCATCCACACCCAGCATAAGGGCTTATTGCTGAGCTATATGGCAACATCTCCCAACATACATCCTGGAATAATAGACTCATTGACGTTGGCTTGGGATCTCTGGATGGGGATTTTACTGTGAATCCATTGGCTCTTTCCTCTGGTCTGTGCTGAGTAGTCTCAGTGCCCAGAGTCATCAGTCTCTGCTATACGTTTTCTCTAAGAGGCAAGTCAGTAGTGGGCAAGGTGCTGACTCCTTTTCTGTCAGAAGGCTTCCAGTCTCATCCTTGGAGAACCTGTGGGTAACGGCTGTGGGTGTAGCATAGGGCTTGAGTTAGAAACATGGCTGCTTGGATTTTTGTCATCTTCAAAACGCTAAGAATTTCTTTTAAATGCTATTTTAACTTAGGATGATGTGGGGTTGTAATGCATGTTTTGGGGGCAGCCTTTCTACTGTAGTGGTGGTAGTGTTATCTTTTCTTATTTCCCAGTTCCTAAAATATTCTGAATGCTAATGGAGGTGGGTGGTTTTTGATCTGTCTGTATCTGTTTAAAGTGCACATGCATTGCTGAAGACCAAACTTTCCCCCAGTGAGTAAGGCTAATTATGTGTTAAAGTAACAATGGCAAATAGTTCAGTACCATGTTGTTCCTTCTTGGTAGGTTTTATCCAGAATTTTCCTTACTTACTCACTGGGAACATAAGACTTTTCCACATAACATGGGTGAGCAACAGCTAAACTGATTGGAACATCACAGATTTTTGGGATCTGCTCTCTTTGTGTGCGATGGGAAGTCTTCATCATCCCAGAGGGAAGGTGAATCTCAGTCTTCCACTGATGAGTAACATTGGTATCTAGTTGTGATAGGCATCAAGCAAGTGAGATACAATAAAAGTAATTTTATCTGCTTTTCTTGAATGCTTTTTCCACTTTCTTCAGAGACTGTAGTACCCCTTAGACTTCAGAATCACTGGTATTCAAATTTCTCTGAAGTACAGAAGTGTATGTGTGTTGTTCTCCATATGTGTGACATTTGGCAGTATTTCCGTTTTCCATGTGAGTGCATGAAAAGGTGTTTCAGCCCCATGTTCACAACTGAGATTCAGATTTCTGAAAAAGCTCATCAATTCATTAACCTCATCCCAGACTGGAAATGTTAAACTACATGCAAAGTTATGCAAAACCTCAGGCTCGTGCAGTATTTCTAGAGGGTTCTCGATGTGCTGTTTGCTAGACCAGGACGAACTATCTTTTCAGTGGGGGGGCTGTAACTTGTAACTTTATTAGTTGGTAGTCATTACTTTTTCCAGAGTGCCAATCCCTATATCTTGAGAAAAGGGTGATACTATTTGCTACCCTCTGTCTTAAGAATGGAAGTGTTAGATGCTTACTGTGATTCATGCAAGCTCTGGCTGAAAAGGTGTAAGCTAAAATAAAGAGGGGCTGAATAACTTTTGGTTGACATGATTCAAGAAGCCTGTAAAACTGCAGAGTAAATCTTACCTTGTGAATGAAGTTATGCTTTTTCTGTAGAATTCCTTTGGCTTTTCAAAAATCATGCTAGCTGATGAAAGTAAAAGAAAAAGTGTAAGAAAATTCTATGTAGTTTTGATAAACCCATTGCAGAAAATCTAGTCATCCACTTGCTGGGTGAGTTGTGACTTGGGATGTGTGAGTTGTGGCTTTTCACCTAGACAAATCCAGATCATCCGTTGGTGCTGCAATCAGTGCTGCAGGCACACCACCTCCATGTGAAGGATGAGAGGCTCAGAATCAAGGTTGCAGAGACCTGGGCTCAGGTCTGCATTGGTGGGGCATGGATCAAGTCTGCAGTATGCCTTGCTATTCCTGTCAGATGTGGATTATACTTGTCTTCTGCCTTTTGTCTGTCTTCAACTGCAAGTACCTTGGAGCAGAGAGGGTTTTTTTGCTCTATCTATGAATGATGCCACACAGAGTTTAAAGTCAGTGCTGTAATGATGTAGGTCCCAAAAAAGGGACACTAATTATCCAGAAAAGCAGTGCTAAAAAGATAGCTAAATTTCTGTAAACTGTTGACTTGCGTGGCTGAATTTGGCACACTCCAAGGTAGTAGAGCATTTAAACCTCCGAAAGAGATGTACCTCCTCTTCATCTGATATACTATCTTGAGTAGGAAGAACAGCTTTCTCATGAAAAGATTTGACATTTTCCTCTGCCCCACTTCATTTTACATCAGCCTTGCTTTGTATCCTTTCCCTTGATTTTGAAAAGGCAAGCATGCCACGTCCTGTTGTGGGTGATGGTTTCTAATCACCATTAGGAGTGTGAACATCCTCAGCCCTTGGAGGTGCTGTCACACTTGCCACTGGATCACCGCGCTGTGGCCGAGTTCTGGAGGGAACACTCTGGGAGCAGAACAATGTGGAGCCTTGACAAAGTGTCACAGTCAGCTTGAACATAACTTACTGTGTCAGGAAGAGAGAGCAAGAAAAAAGCGTGAGGCGTTCTAATAAAAGCACAAGTACAGCGAAGATTCGGTTTTCTTAGAAAGAATCTTAAGAAGTTCGTTTTTTTTTTTCTTCCCCCTGCCTGCATTATCAGTTCTCTACCTGCTGTGTCTGTCTGTCTTTCTCTGTTACTTTCAATATGCGTTGCAACTTTTGTCTCCTCCTTTGTTCACGTTAGCAGGATGGGTCTTTCTAGACAAAGGAAAGGGACCTTTTGCTGGCCCTACATATCAAATAACTTCTCACCCTGTGAATAGTGGAGGAGGCAATCCAAATCCTGTAGTTCTGAATCTCTCTTTTCTCTTAGGTTGTACCTCGAAACAGGGATAGGGTGCTCTGGCTTTGCTGCTGCGCCTTGTTTGATAGACGCACACAAATCCAGGAAGCGATCAGATTCCTGTATGGCCTATTTTATTCCCAATGGGACTTCCTGCAGAGGAAACAATTAAGGTAGTTTTTGTTGGTTTTGGGTTAAGGAGAAGGCTGCTATCAGACTTTGTGTCCCCTGGCATCTAAGAAGAGCGTCCTTTAAGATTTCACATCCTGAGTTGATTTGTGAAGAAAGCGTGACTGATCAGACTTTTTCAGGGATAGAAGCAGCCGCTTACCCACAGGTAGTTTGCTACAGGTTAGCCTGGAGCAGTTGCATCAAGGTTGCCATGGCAGTAGAGGAACCTGTACAATCTATTGTAGGTTTCTGCTTTCTGCACAGACACC
Organism: Laterallus jamaicensis coturniculus; assembly: GCA_022605575.1. NCBI lineage: Eukaryota > Metazoa > Chordata > Aves > Gruiformes > Rallidae > Laterallus > Laterallus jamaicensis. Next base: position 3,099,416 of record JAKCOX010000031.1, on the reverse strand, counting down.
TCCCAATGTAACTGCAGAAACCTGAAGTGCCATATTTCTTACCACCCCTTTTGTAGGGAAATGTCTGACCTCCTTCTGAGCTGCTGTTTTCTGTGCCATTGTGATGTCCTTAAACTTGAAAATAATTTTGGGCAAGATTAGAGAACATCAGGAGTGGTGATCAGAGACATCCTGAGGGCCCTTCCCATGTGAGGAACTATCAATTTTTGGTGGTCTATTCTGATTACTGGCAACAAATGACTGTTGCCACTAACATGTACTGACTGTACATGAGTATAGAACTGTGGACATGCTGTAATGGAAAGTTGAAAGTCCTGTTTCTGACGGTCTATGAACAGACAAATCAAAAATATTTGTTGCAGCTTAAATACATGCATTTTTAGCCTGAGAATTAAATTAGGTGATCGTAGTAGTAGAAAAGTGAGTGGTGGCCTGCTATGACTATGTTCTAGGAAGAAACTCTGGGGTTTTTTTTGGTATTAGAGGGAAGGTGCAAGTGATCCTTCCCACCCACCTGTGCTGTGAGACAGAGGCTTGACTCAGCCTTCCGCTTGAAGCGGTCCTGGAAAATATACTGGAAGATGCAGCTTTCACTCTGCCCGAAGACTGAGAAGGACACAAGGAACTGTGGTGATATCAAGATTTCAGGCTGGCATGTAAAATCAAATAAAATAAATTTAGGAGAAGCTTAGAAAAATAATAATCAGATCTATCTATCAATGTTAGGTGTGGTAATGTCACAGGAACTTAATAGCCTGGAGTCAAATTCTACCTAATGTTAAAGTGGACCGTTTCCAAAAGGCTGGTCTGTATTTGAACTATTAGTGTCCTCAAAGCTCAGGGACAGTCACATTCAGCATCTGAACTCGTGTAAGGCGGTCTCTCAGGTTTTGGATGTGGACACTTCATTCTCCTTTTGAATGTTTTCATTGCAGCAGTTGGGTAAAGGCTGATGGAGTATAGACTCAGACTCGCCTGTTGAATTACACCTGAAACCTCTGAATTAGAATGCAGATTGTCATGGGATGCTTTCATTTCCTCACCAAAATAGTATTAAGCCCTGTCATATCAGCAAGGGCCACAGAACAAATGCATCCACAGAATTTAATGCTGTTTGTTGACATCATCACGCAGAAAAGAGATGCAGAAGGCTTGCACAAACTGAAGAAAAGTGTTGCTCTGACAAAAGAGAGTGCTGTGGGAGGCCAGAAGTGAATTCCTGCAAGGCAGAACTGAACACTGTAGCCATATGATGGAGGAGACCAGTATAAATCACAGGATAAAATAACTGCTGTAAAGAATGCTCCTTGTCCTACAAATGTTGTGCAGTTATGCTCCCTCCTAGGATTTATAAACTATTTCAGTCATTTTTTTTCCAGAACCTTTCAACAGTCCTGAATTCTCTGAATCAGCTGCTTAGGAGAGGATTGAAAATGGCAGTGCACTGATGCTATAAAGGAAACCAGAAGACTTATAGGGATACATTCATCTCTGATACAACCCAGTGTAATATACTTTAAAATTAGTAAGGTTGAACTGATGTTACTGTCAGCAGAACTCGCTCTTTGCAGTTTAAGTTGGGGGACTCGGGCCTGCAGTGGTGTAAGTTACACCCCAAGCAGAAGCATGTAAAGAGGTGTAGTGAGCACAGGTGAGATGTTTGGTGGGTGTGCGATGCTGGTTAGAAGATGCAGGAGCATACTATGGGAATAACGCCAGTTGATGTATTCCTCTGAAGAGATCTGGTTTGGTTTTGCATACATGGTTGCAACACCTAGGGCAGGTAAGGGGCCTTTCTAGTGAGAGCAGCCTATGCTTGGATGCAACAGGGGTGAGAAGGATGTGAGCAGACACTCAAGGTAGGCTCTGCTTGAACTGACACACAGAAGGAGCAAAGGTCTGATAGCCTGCAACCAGTGTGAGCTCTTAGGTAAAGCATCACAAACATACTGTTGTGGGAAATATTGGAAATGTTGCTTTTGCAAACCAAAATGGGTTGTTGTAATTTTTGTACTGACTTGTAAAATGGAGAACTAAAAGGGAGTATTAAGTTTTGCTGTTACGGACAAAAGCAATTCTCTCCTATAAAAGGTAGCTGGGGGAGACAAAGCTCAACCAACAGGTTTATCTAAAACCTGTTTCAAGCTTTGACTTCCCTCAGCCCTAGGCCATGTCAGTTGCCGGGAAGAGTTAAGAACAAATGTTTGCCAGAAAGCAGTTGTCCCAGACAAAGAGACTCATGCATTTTAATTCTCTTCACCTATCACCTATGCGATTAGGAGGAGTTTATGGAAATAATTTCCTAGAACTCATCTTAATACGAAGCGGGACAAGTAATGAATAATGTACAAGAACACGGTATAAAAAGGTTGCGGACTCTGACCAAAAGTGTGCCTACTTTTTGGGTCACCCGATCTTGCAAGACCGTATAATAAATTACTGCTTCACTAATGTTTCTACCTGGAGTCCTTGGTTTAGGACCTTTTGTCATTTCTGACAGTTTGGGGGCTCGTTCCGGGATCGATATCATCGCCGTGAGGGGCTCCTGCCGCCGAAAGACGGGAAGACGCGTCCCGTTGATTTCAACGGTCTCGTGTATCGTCAACAGGGGCTCCAGCGGTGGACTGACTAGATCCCAAGACCAATTTTAAAAGGTAGACCTAGTGAACCAGAGAGGAGGATGGTAGGCACCATCGTAACAACCAGACAACTCTGTGCACAGACCAAGGTAAGAAAATCGGACGTTAAGTATTGCCTTGGTGGTTGGGGCATTCGGGGAGACTTGAAAAAGTCTCCGGGAAACCGAATGGGAAGTAAGGATAGCCGGCTTAATAGAGTGGGGGGTGGAGAGAAACCCCCTGGAAACATTCCTCCAGACAGTCCCTTGGGGAGGATGGAAATACATATCTTGTTGGGGATACCTGTGAGTTGTGAGGAGCCGTCCTACACGAGGTAAAGAGCGGTGGTGCTCGCCCCATGGGTGGATTCGAATCCAGTAAAGTATAGCTATCATTTATAACATCCTGCAGCCCATGGGAATGGAAGTTTACATCACTGTGGTTATAATTGGGATTTTGATAACCAGTTACGCTTTGTGCATGCAATAAGTTTTTGTGCCCGGTACCGTGTATTTTATGAGTGTTTTGGGTGATCAAGAGGCAGTCTGACTGCGTGGCCAGTGCCGTGTCTCCGCGAGGAGAGCGGCTGGAGGGGGACAAAGGGAATGGCGGATTGAAACTGTTTGTGTAAATGAAATGAGTTTTGAACCAGGTGTTGTTTTTTGGTGCTCTGTATGCGGATCTAAGGATCTGTGTGTGTGTGTGTAAACCGTGGCTTGTGTCTGTATGTAAGCAGGAGGTTGTGGTGCAGTTTAAAAGCAATTTCTTTGGTGTGTTGGATGGGAGGAAGATCAGTCTGATTAGGATGACGTTTTTGGTTTATGACTGTGAGCAAATGGTTTGTGGAGATTTGAAAAGTGGAATTACTTGGTGGCGTATGGGAGGAGGACTGTGTGAGAGCTTTCGAGTCTCTGGGTCAGGAGCAGGAACGGGTCTTGCCCGTGTTGTGAACAGTGTGGTTTGTGTATGATGTTGTCCTTTGAGTTTTGTAACGTAACCTGTGACTATGATGTGACCTCCTGAGAGTGAATAGGGGAAATTTGGATACTAAGGCATGGCCCTCTCAGGATGTATTGCCCCTGTAAAGTCTGTACGTAAACTGCGTAATTACAGGATGGCCGCCCCTAAGGCAGCCAATATCTATAGTAATGTCTCTTCGCTGGCCGAGGGGATAGATAAGTTATATGATATTATTAATGCACTGATCTCGTCCCTCAACCCAGGGACAGGATTGGGTGAAAAACTGCTGGTTCCACTAAATTATCTGGGCTGGCTGAATCAGCGCAAAAAGGCTGTATTCATTCAAGCCATGTATGAGTGTTGGAGGCAGGGTATTCCTTTGCCTCTCCGGGAGATCCGATCCACCTTAAACCTCTGATTAGGGGTCTCCCTGAAGCCCTGAAAATCTATGTGCAAAGCCTAAAGGAAAAAAACAAAAGTTCTGCGAGCAATTGATCCTAATACTCGCTACAGCAGCAACAGCCTGTTTTAACATGGGGGGGAACTATTACAAGAAATTGTTACTTATGGCACAAAAATAGGATGTTTAGAGGAAAGTTAAAACTTGCAGCTCTGGGTTTGCCAGGCACGGGTTTGGTTTGGCATTTTTTTGAGAAGTATCCCCACCCCCCCTCGACAAAGGAATCCTCGGTCCAACGATCTGTGGAGAAGGGAATTAGCCCTTCGCCCAGCTCTAAATGGGCAATTCACAGATTATTCGTACGTTGGTAAAATTGGTGGAGCAGCCAATTAGCAAGTTTATGAAATTTTCTAATACCAGCAAAACATAGGAGGGGGAAGTCTTCTGTGCCTGCCAGTCAGTCTTTGCTCAGACTTGAGGGAGGATCTGATGGATTTAAACTAGAAAATGCGAGGGGAATTTCAGGCCGACCCACTCGAGTAATATCCACCTTGGAATGGCCTGACCAGCACACTGATCTACGTGTTATGTTAACCGCTGGTCCCAGGCACAGACCTGTAAATTTCATGATTGATACGGGAGCTAAAATAAGTGTTATCAGCCAAAAGGTTGGGACTGGCCGCTACCCAGGAGAAAATTAATGAATAGGAGTAACTGGAGTCCCTGAAAAGATCAATTAGTACTGTGTGTTTGGTCTCCAGGAGAAAACCAAAAGTCTAAAATAAAGTTTGTCATTGGTCCATACGGAAATAAGATACTAGGGTTTGATGTCCTAGCAAAGTCTGGAAACTACCGAACAGACAGTGTGGAGCTTTGAATCCCTGCTGTGTGAGGTTCCAGAAGTTATGGAAGCTGTTAAAATCACCTCCTTCCAGAATAACAAACGTTAATCAATATCCTTTACCATCTGCTGCTAAGGAGGGGATCACAGAGGTGATCAAAGATTTTCAAACCTGTGATACTGCAGCCAGAGCACCCTGTTAAGGGTACAGTGTGGTCAGTAGGCACAATAGACGGGAGGGGACTGCTGGCAGTAGCAGCAGTCCGCAGGGAATCAAAACAGTAACTCGGTGCCACTACCAGAGAAGTGAAAATCGACACCACCATTCCCTTCCATTTTCCAAACCAAGATTCCAACCACCCAGTAAGAGAAGTATCTATTCCTGAGTTCTCTGGTAGCTCATTGGCCAACGTGGTAAGACCTTGTAAGGCTCTAGTAATTGTTCCATCAGGAGCAGTATTATTTGGTATAAAGGTGCAACACTGTCCCCCTAACATAACACATACCCCTCCTTTTTCTGCTAGCATCATATCTAGGACCATCCGGTTCTCCCATGTCATTCTGCTATTGGCATCCAATTGTTCAGATATTCCTTTAACAGCATCCCTTGTATGATTTATAAATCTTTGTTGATTATAATAGATGTAATTGATCCAATCTACATTTTTGTTTACTGTGACCCACCAAAAAAAGGATGATTCAAACCCTGCAGCAACCTGATTCCTGGCTTTAAATTCATCGGGAACTCCTCGAGGAACTCCAATTGAGTCTATGTATATTCGGTCATCAAAGGAGGTTCCCAATATGCTCCTTTTGGTCCTAATTTTTTTTCTCTTTAGAAGTCTCATCTTCTCTAAATGCCAAGGTGAATGGGATAGCCAATTGTACTATAGCACAAGTGCCTTTCCAGTTGGATGGAAGAGTATTCCTCAGAACACTTCCTCCACAATACCACCACAAGTCAGCTCTTGGAACCTGTAATGATGAATAGTTCCCACCTTTAACATTAGTCACATTCAACGTTCTCTTACATCCTGTGAACTCCCCTAAAAATTGTGTAGCCACCCCGCCCTGTCGTGAGAGACAAGCCGTGTGGCTTCCAACTGCATCTGTGAGAACAGGGGGTGTTTGAATGTCCTTTTTCAGCAAGGCTGGGAACAGAAGTGAGAGTGTTTTACAGGTATCATTTCCCCAGGCTGTTTTTTTCCTGGTATAGTGCAATAATGCACTCCATGCCTGTGTGATCGTTGGACCATCCTAGGGGAAAAGGCACAACTTGTGGTTTAGGTCTACCTGAGGCACATGCATAGCAATTACTCTTATTTAAACTTTTCACAGTGTATTTTACCCATTCCACCCAGGCATTAGTTTCTCCATATCCTGTTTCTACTTCAAATGTTTGTCTCAAATCCTCAATTTTTACTACTTTTACAATGGTAGGATCGTTAAAAAATCTTTCCACCCCTGACCTAGGTTTCTGAGTACTTTTCCATTCTCCATCTTTATTTGAACTCTTATTTTCAAATTTTTCTACCATTATTCTGAATCGCCCCAATGGATCTTTCCCAGTGACCTCTATCCCTAGTCCATAGGCTCGAGTAACCGTATTGTTAGCATTATTAATAGTAATTATTATAGGATTACACCCTCCCCCTTCCTTACAATTGTGGGTAGTGTGTCCTTTTGAGATTGTTATCATCTGTTTTAGGGGTTTCCAATACCAATTTTCTCAATTTATATCTGCGGTCCATCCATTGACCTGAGTCGTCCAAACATTGCTCCAAGAGGGGCAAGGATAACCCTCCCAGTGAAGTGTCCCACCTTGTACTGTTTCAGGACACGTGCTCAGCACTGCTCAGTTCTTTAGACCCCCATGATCCAAAATTTGACAAGCATCAAACATGATGTTCTGAAGCCCAGTCCCTTCTGGAATGCTGAATTTTAAGTTCATTTGATTATTAAGGGGTTTTCTAGCATGACCCAGCATTCCTATTTTCATTATAGTGAAGTATAAGCACCATGTTAACATTATTTTGAACATTTTCAACCCTTATACCCTTCCCCCAAAACAATAAATACTAGTGCAATAAAAACTAAACAAAATCGCTACTACAAAAACAATACTTCAAACTGTCTTTAAATTACTGTTTCTTCAGTTTGATGAGCAAAGGATTCTTGGTGGGCTGTCAAACGTTTGTCCTCAGGCAGCTGTTCCACCGGTCCTTGGAGCCAGGTGTAATGAGTCCAACCTTTCTCAGTAGTTCTCACAGCAGTTCCAGTTGTCGGTAGAACCGGGAAAGGACCTTCCCATTCAGGCTGCAGCTTGGATTCCTTCCATGACTTAATCAGAAGCCATTCTCCAGGTCGGATATTATGAGCTGCAAATTCCAATGGTGGAGTTTGTGCAATGAGTCCCTTACTCCTGAGAAAGGATAAAGAAGAGGACAGCCCCAGTATATAGTTCTTAAGTATCTTTGGTTTCAAACCTTGGGATTTTTCTGATTTCACCCATATAAGGCAAGTCAAACAACATTTCTCTAAAATTAACTTTGATAATTGTTAATCCACATTTTCAAGTATTCCATACCTGGGACCAGGATATATTTCAACCTTCCTATGGGTGGCAATTCAGTGAAATCTACTTGAATACTTTGAAAAGGTCTTAAACAGGGTTCTCTTCCCCCTTGAGGCTGTTTCTTGAGAACCGTTTTATTTATCTTTTTACAAGCAATGCACCTTTCACAGATTTGTTTAGCTATAGTATAAATTCCTATGCATCCATACTTCCTTAGGATTAAATCACACATTGCTTGTACCCCCCAATTGCTCCCTTGATGTAAAATGGCCATTATTTTCCTCAAAATTTGTTTATTTAGCATTTATCTGAGAGAATCCACTTCCCTTCTTCTGTTTCAATAGCTTCCAATTCCTTTAATTCCTTTTTCTCTCCTTCAGTGAAAATCGGAACCTCCTTGGGTTCAGATAAACAAGGAGTAAGATTACACAACTTAACAAATTTAGGCCCTAAGGCAGCTTCTTCGGCTACCTCATCTGCTAGTCTGTTCCCTCTAGCTTCCAAAGAATTCCCTTTTTGATGCCCATTTACAGGGAGTGCAATTTCTCTGGGTAGGAGTAAATTCTTCAAAACCTGTTTCGCCAGTTCCCAAAGCACCAACTCCTTTCTTTTACTGTTAATTAACCCTCTTTTATTCTGTATTTTTCAAATGTTTGAACTACCCCAAAACCACCTTGAATCAGTATAAAGCATAGAATTTGCATATCTGGGCAGACCAATTGTTAAGTAATCTTCCCAATTCTTTCATTCCCAAAGTAACATCTGTAATAGTCCCATTTGAGCATATCCAAATTAACTGATGTGGAACATAAAGAGTTAAGTCATCATAATTGCCCATAGGTTGAGGGATCTGACAGGAAGATTTCTTAGTATATTCTACTCATGGCTGGATGGGGTGCCTTTGTGCAAGTTTGACACAAGCAGATGGCACTGACCAAATGCCATACCACAACCGTTTTCTAGGTCCCCACCAGTGATACAATTTATAATGTTTGTGCAATTCCACAGGTGTTATCACATCAGGTTGTGTTGACACCCTGTGTGAGGCCACCAGGGGTAGCAATCCCTCCTGTCATCTCTCCTCCCCTCATGGGTTTGAGACCGTAAGCATTTGGCAGGTGACCCTTGCATTACATCCACCCATATACATGAATTCCTGGGTGTTGAAGGAAATTCAAAACCCCACCGTATGTTTACTGGTTCCACATACCTCAGGACCAAGAGCTTTCCCCAGTGTGGCTTATTGCCATTTCATATATCTATCCGTGGGTGTCTGGATCAGGGCTGTTTGCCTCTGCATCCCAAAGTTTTATTGTCCCAACAAAGGGAACATAAGAACAATTTAGGCTCCAAATGGAGGTTTGATTTAATGTATTATTAAATGGCCACTTCCATTCAAAAGTGTCCCCAAATTATGGACAAAGCCAATCTAAATTTTTACCCATGTCCACAGGAAGTGTTATAGGGATCCCTTGGGTAGGGGTATGTGGTAAAGGCATGAGAAAAGTTAAGCATACAAGCAAAACCTTGTATCACTTTATAGGTCACATTGTCTGGTTCAGTGTTATGTATAATCAGAGAACCATCGACATGTTCAGAAGCTCAAGGCTGTATATTCCATATACCAGATTTTTTACAACTACAGCCATGATGTAGCACTTATTAAAACTCGAGTTACAAACAATCACTCCTATTGAAATGAACAGACAAACAAAACAGACAGACAAAACTAGGACCAGAAAACCAGAACTCCCAGTCTGTACTTCAGGTTTCAGTATTTCTTCAATTTCTTCCAGGTACAGTTCATATTTCAGACTTACACCTATGAGGTCTCCACCCCATATCTTCTCAGCTGTCCTTTCTCTTACTGCAGCAGTCCTGTGATTAAAAGAGAAGAGACCTGCACGAACGTACATACGCTCGACAGTGAATTGGTTAGAAATTTGGTGTAATTCACCTTTTAGCATATCATATTTCTTCAATATTCTTGCCAGTGCACTATGGGCAATGGCAGGCAAGTGTTTGCATCCTTGGGGAAGGTGGTTGAAGGTATATCGTACTTCCTCCCAAGTGAACACAGATTGATGTTTACCCTCCTCTAGAAGAGGAATCATCATATTTAGCTTGCATTGGGCCGACTGGTTCAGCAGTGCCAGCACCAGCGGCTGAGTGGCACCGAGTTACTGTTTTGATTCCCTGCGGACTGCTGCTACTGCCAGCAGTCCCCTCCCGTCTATTGTGCCTACTGACCACACTGTACCCTTAACAGGGTGCTCTGGCTGCAGTATCACAGGTTTGAAAATCTTTGATCACCTCTGTGATCCCCTCCTTAGCAGCAGATGGTAAAGGATATTGATTAACGTTTGTTATTCTGGAAGGAGGTGATTTTAACAGCTTCCATAACTTCTGGAACCTCACACAGCAGGGATTCAAAGCTCCACACTGTCTGTTCGGTAGTTTCCAGACTTTGCTAGGACATCAAACCCTAGTATCTTATTTCAGTATGGACCAATGACAAACTTTATTTTAGACTTTTGGTTTTCCCCTGGAGACCAAACACACAGTACTAATTGATCTTTTCAGGGACTCCAGTTACTCCTATTCATTAATTTTCTCCTGGGTAGCGGCCAGTCCCAACCTTTTGGCTGATAACACTTATTTTAGCTCCCGTATCAATCGTGAAATTTACAGGTCTGTGCCTGGGACCAGCGGTTAACATAACACGTAGATCAGTGTGCTGGTCAGGCCATTCCAAGGTGGATATTACTCGAGTGGGTCAGCCTGAAATTCCCCTCGCATTTTCTAGTTTAAATCCATCAGATCCTCCCTCAAGTCTGAGCAAAGACTGACTGGCAGGCACAGAAGACTTCCCCCTCCTATGTTTTGCTGGTATTAGAAAATTTCATAAACTTGCTAATTGGCTGCTCCACCAATTTTACCAACGTACGAATAATCTGTGAATTGCCCATTTAGGGCTGGGCGAAGTGCTAATGCCCTTCTCCACAGATCGTTGGACCGAGGATTCCTTTGTCGAGGGGGGGTGGGGATACTTCTCAAAAAAACGCCAAACCAAACCCGTGCCTGGCAAACTCAGAGCTGCAAGTTTTAACTTTCCTCTAAACATCCTATTTTTGTGCCATAAGTAACAATTTCTTGTAATAGTTCCCCCCCATGTTAAAACAGGCTGTTGCTGCTGTAGCGAGTATTAGGATCAATCGCTCGCAGAACTTTTGTTTTTTTCCTTTAGGCTTTGCACATAGATTTTCAGGGCTTCAGGGAGACCCCTAATCAGAGGTTTAAGGTGGATCGGATCTCCCGGAGAGGCAAAGGAATACCCTGCCTCCAACACTCATACATGGCTTGAATGAATACAGCCTTTTTGCGCTGATTCAGCCAGCCCAGATAATTTAGTGGAACCAGCAGTTTTTCACCCAATCCTGTCCCTGGGTTGAGGGACGAGATCAGTGCATTAATAATATCATATAACTTATCTATCCCCTCGGCCAGCGAAGAGACATTACTATAGATATTGGCTGCCTTAGGGGCGGCCATCCTATAATTACGCAGTTTACGTACAGACTTTACAGGGGCAATACATCCTGAGAGGGCCATGCCTTAGTATCCAAATTTCCCCTATTCACTCTCAGGAGGTCACATTACAGGTTACGTTACAAAGCTCAAAGGACAACATCATACACAAACCACACTGTTCACAACACGGGCAAGACCCGTTCCTGCTCCTGACCCAGAGACTCGAAAGCTCTCACACAGTCCTCCTCCCATACGCCACCAAGTAATTCCACTTTTCAAATCTCCACAAACCATTTGCTCACAGTCATAAACCAAAAACGTCATCCTAATCAGACTGATCTTCCTCCCATCCAACACACCAAAGAAATTGCTTTTAAACTGCACCACAACCTCCTGCTTACATACAGACACAAACCACGGTTTACACGCACACACACAAATCCTTAGATCCGCATACAGAGCACCAAAAAACAACACCTGGTTCAAAACTCATTTCATTTACACAAACAGTTTCAATCCGCCATTCCCTTTGTCCCCCTCCAGCCGCTCTCCTCGCGGAGACACGGCACTGGCCACGCAGTCAGACTGCCTCTTGATCACCCAAAACACTCATAAAATACACGGTACCGGGCACAAAAACTTACTGCATGCACAAAGCGTAACTGGTTATCAAAATCCCAATTATAACCACAGTGATGTAAACTTCCATTCCCATGGGCTGCAGGATGTTATCAATGATAGCTATACTTTACCGGATTCGAATCCACCCGTGGGGCGAGCACCACCGCTCTTTACCTCGTGTAGGACGGCTCCTCACGACTCACAGGTATCCCCAACAAGATATGTATTTCCATCCTCCCCAAGGGACTGTCTGGAGGAATGTTTCCAGGGGGTTTCTCTCCACCCCCCACTCTATTAAGCCGGCTATCCTTACTTCCCATTCGGTTTCCCGGAGACTTTTTCAAGTCTCCCCGAATGCCCCAACCACCAAGGCAATACTTAACGTCCGATTTTCTTACCTTGGTCTGTGCGGTCTTGCAAGATCGGGTGACCCAAAAAGTAGGCACACTTTTGGTCAGAGCCTGCAACCTTTTTATACCATGTTCTTGTACATTATTCATTACTTGTCCCGCCTCCTATTAGGATGAGTTCTAGGAAATGATTTCCATAAACTCCTCCCAATCACGGTGGTAGTGTTGCCTCATGGTGGTAGGCTTCAAGTTTTCCTCCTTCCCCCGTTTAACTATGGATTTTCACGGGATTAACGATGGCGCCTTACAATACTCATTGCATGTCTGGCAGATTTTCTTTTCCATAGGTGAAGAGAACTAAAATGCATGAATCTCTTTGTCTAGGACAACCGCTTAGTGGCGAACATTTCTTGTCTTAACTCTTCCCGGCAACTGACATGGCCTAGGGCTGAGGGAAGTCAAAGCTTAAACAGGTTTTAGATAAACCTGTTGGTTGAGCTTTGTCTCCCCCCCCCCCAGATACCTTTTATGGGAGAGAATGGTTCTTTTCCATAACAACAAAACTTAATACTCCCTTTTAGTTCTCCATTTTACAAGTCAGTACAAACATTACAACAACCCATTTTGGTTTGCAAAAGCAATATTCCAATATTTCCCACAGTAGGCAAGCTGGGACTCTTATTTGTCATTTTACCTCAAGAGCCAAGCAGAGCAAAAAGCAAAGATATGCTTGACTTGAAATACGTAAACACAGCCTCATTCTCCATCAGCCCTGAAATAAAGATTCACTTGTGTGCTTGGGCCCATTTTCTAATAAGAACAGAAAATGGCATCAATTTGTGCAGGGGAAAATGAATCCAACTGTTTCAGAAATGACAAATAAAAACCCTTAAGGATGGGATCAAGACCGTTCTGACTCTATACCAATAAATTAGCAGCATGTTAAAGGTGCACTATGGAACAGTTGACATGAGTATTTGGAAACCTGTGTTTCTAGAACTCATAAACTGTTAAATGGTAATTTTTTTTAGGAAGCAGTAACATGGCACATACAGGAAAACCTTTGATTACTCCAAACCAACCTCTTAATCCTGATAATTTGTCAAGTACACATTACTTTTGTGCTTTACTCACCATACAGGGTTCCTGTTCTTGAAGCATCTACTTCACTCATACTGTTCCTAGTACCATGAATAATCTTCTTGGGGTGGTCAGCAGTGGCCTGAGATCTTTTTGGCTGCGTTCAAGGAAGCCTAGCTGCACTGAGTAAAGTTATGAAGTTAAACTGCATCAAACCTGTGTGTGGCCCCTACTCAGCAGCACTGCTGCCCCGGGTGTTTGAAATCTCAATGTGTTCTAAACAGTGTCCTTGGATTAATTTATTTTTTTTCTGAAAAAAATGGATCAGTTAAACTGTTCTAGCTTTCCTTCTTCCATCCTAAAAGTGTATTTGAAAATAGAACCGGTGGAAAGTGCTAACCACTGGGAAGAACACTTAACGGGTAAATTCCTGACAAGAATGGGGTGGATTACAGCACTTCTGTAAAAGGCAAACCAACCCCCAAACTGAAGCAATTACGTGCAGAATTAAAATGCAATGCAATACTCTTCTCTTAGACTTCCTACAATGGTTTCCTCACACAAAGACTCATGCAATAGTCACTGCTTTAATTTACATTTAAGCTCATTCTCCCTAGTGTGGGAAAGATGAAAGAGTGTTTCCAATTTGTAAATACTAGTGGAAAACTTGTAGAATTTTTATTGCTAAATTTATATTTTAATTAAAAAGGGCTTTATGGAATGAAAATAAAAGGAGGGTTTTGGCAGAAAATCTTCATTATTTTTTAAGTTTCTGCCTTTTTTATTGGAAAAAAGAATCCAAGCATGAAAATTTGTTCTCCTGATGGTTTTTTTTTTTTGTTAATATTTTTTGGTTTTAAAAGTGACTTTTTTGAAACTGAAAACAGACATTTAAAACCAGGGCATTTTTTCTTTTTTGATCTGTTTAAAAACAAAAAACCCGTAAAACCCCCAACAATAATAACTTAAAAAACCCCAAACCAATCCCCATCCACCCCAACCCCAAAATATAACAGACTCATTAATGCTTACATAAGAAATGTCAATTTTTTGGGCTTTTTTTAAAAGTATATCATGCTCACTTTAAAAAGATGGCATTTCTCTCTCCACTTCACTTGAGGCATTTTCAGATGTTACAGCGCTATGGATCATAAAAAATATTTAGCAATGAAACAAAACCTGTTATCTCAGCTGCTACCTTGCTACTGGCATCGGGTCCAAAACATCTGCTAAATTCACTAGTCCACATCTGGGATGGAGGAAACAATCTCATGGATTAAGAAGTGTGCTTAACCTGTGCTTATGTCATAGAAGATAGTTCACTTAAACATGTTTTTAAAGGAAAATTGTGTTTGGCAGCCCCTTTTTTGAGTCCTCCAGAGTGTTTTTAAACACCTCAATGTTTTGTCATGGAAAAAAGTCCAGATAGGTTTTTCTTGTTATGTATCCTTCAGATTTACACGTGTGTCTGTTCTCTGTGACCACTGTGGAATTTGAATTTGCTTCTGTCCACCCAGCTGGATGCCTGACTTATAGTCACAGCTCAGAAAAGGGGTTGCAAGGAAAAGGAAAGAGTGTAAATAATACATATATCAGGAAACTACAGTCTACAGGTGTGAGCCCCTGCGCTTTCCAGCCTCACCTGTGTGTTTTAGAGCTTGTCAACAGGTGAAATAAGAAATTCTCATCTAAAATATTTTCTTTTTGGCTCTCAAATGTCTAATGAGGAATTCTTTAGACACATGTAGGAACTGATGGAAGCTTGGTTAAGAATTTAGCATCTACTTGAGATTCAATTTTCATATGCCATGGCTCTCTATTTTTAAGTGAGGACAATAAATTATCTCTGCTTGTGATGAAAAAAGCAAGAACAGAGACATCCATGATTGAGAAAGTTACTAACATTTCAATGACCATGATATTAGATAAGTGAGAAGATAAAGATAAACAGATAAAGTATCTGTTTGTGACCTAAAAAAATAAATGAAACTAGTGGAAAATACAGTTAATTTAAAATATAGAATGAGAAGATATATTTTCCCGAGTGCCTGGAGGTACCTTCCTGTGTTGCTTGTAAGTGTAGCTGGTTTCTTCCAAGAGAAACAGCAAAATCCACCCCTCTGCATTTTGTTGGAGATTTAATTTTCCATCAGGTAAAGGCAGAGCAGAAGTGTCTGCATTGCAGAGCTTGTGAAGGACCTGCATGAGCCATTCTTTGGTACAGAGCATGTAGGGGAGTCCACAGATTAAGCAAGCCTTTGAAGAGCTCAGATTTGAGTTTAAATTTCTCTTCTGTCACAGAAGCTAAGTTTTTGAAATATTTTTCTTCCTATGCAGAAAAAAAAGTTGGTCAAAGGGAGAATCTTGTAACTCACTAATATTTTTGGCCTGTTCTAGTCTAGTAGATATTTTGATCTTTTATTTTAAAATAAGACATTCAATATTAAATTAGGAGTTTTGCAATTATTCTCCTGAAAGAAAAATAATAGTTACTTTTCAAGGAAATAGTTACATTTTCTTTGATATGGCACAATTGGCTGTAGTTATTATAGGGAAGTCAAACCAGATGCGGCTGGAGTCTTCATCTGCTTCCACTAAGGCTGACATGGACTTAATGTTGGAGTATAGCTTTGATGACAATTTGAATGGGAACTTGGAGACTGTATTTCAGGGCTTGAAGGCTTCAGAACTGATGGAGCTTTAAACTAGGTGGTTTTGTAATTTGAGATTTGAATTGTTCTCTAGAGCTGCATGAGTCTAATAAACTCTTGTAGATAAAATGAATTTAGCTGACAGATATGCATCATGGGCAATATATTTTTATTATTTCTTTACAAAGTTAAAGCCAAATGCTGAGATCTTTATTCATTTGTGTCTCAGTCCTTACCCAGGCTAAACTCCCAAAGACTCTAACCTGTCTCCAATTCATTGGAATCAGTGCAAATGTATCTCCATAAAGCCCTTAGGATGTGATCCATTTTGCTTCAGCCTCACATGCCAGCATCACTCAGATTTCCATCATAATGCTGTCACAGCAGCATGGCAGTTGCAAGAGGAACACAGCATTCTTGGGAGGATGTTTGCCCTCTTTCATTAGATCTCACATCTGTGTTGCCAAAAATTCCAGTCTACTTTAACCGTTGCAGTCCCTGATTATTTCTGCAGCTATAAATATATGAAGATTTAAAAAAAAAAAATTCTAGATGAATTGTAAGTTGTGTTTCTGCTGCTGACTTGCTGGGTGCGTTGGCTCTTTTCACACTGTCTGGTTACAATACTGTTTCCTGTCACAAGGTTGGAAAACTCCTTTAAGATCATCGAGTCCAACCGTTCCCGTCCTAAGCTAAACCATATCCCTAAGTACCTGATCTATCCTTTTTTTTAAACACATCCAGGGATGGTGACTCAACCCCTTCCCTGGGCAGCCTGTTCCAGGCCCTGACAACTCTTTCAGTAAAAATTTTTTTCCTAACATCTAATCTGAACCTGCCCTGGTGCAGCTTTGTGCCATCTCCCCTTTGTCCTATTGCCTGTCACCTGGCTGAAGAGACCTCAGCCCACCTTTCCATGCTTATATCTAGTTTTCAGGGCCTATTCTGAATTTCACGTTATTTTTCTAGGTGATGATTTGGATCATAAGAAGGTGAAATCACTTGCATGTGTATTTTGATCAGTGCTGCTGTCAGTTATGAGCAATTTGTTTCTGTATGTCACAGCAAAAGCTGCAGGCGCCTCTTATCAGTCACAAGATGTGGAAGCAGCGTTTGACATGCAGGTACCTTTTAGTCTTTGACCGGCTTCGGCATCGTGTTTTTCAGGATGCCACTTGTGTGCAAAATTTGCACAGTGAAACTCCCAGCACGGTCAAATGCAAAGATAAATACCTCAGAACATTCAAAACTTACAAATATTTAATATAACTTACCTTCCATATTTGGTATAGCTTACTATTTTGCAATGGTATACCACTGATATAGAGCTCTAGCTGTCTACGTAAGTAAAACTCCTGCCTCAAATTCTTACATTTTGTTGCTGCAGTTGAACTCTTAACCCTTTCAAATTGTTTTTGAGAATCTTTATTTCGTCTCTTGTGGTCTTGTAAGATCATTTGGTGTAGTGAAATGCTTACTTGTTTTCACTGGTGTAAGATGAGTAGGATTTGAATCTTGATTTGCAATAGGTTTAGTCTTTTTTTTTTTCTTTTTTTTTTTTTAATAAGACCAAATTGCAATTTGACCACTTTCATTATAGATGATCAAACAGAACTGCAAACACAATTTTCAGATTAACATCCATTACAGCGTAAAGTATTCAGTGGCAGCCTTTGCCAAGAGCTGTCCAGAACCTAATTATTCATCATTAAACTGCAGCCTGAAGACACAAAACCAGACCAGCGGTCTGCTGTATAACATCGCTGTACATGCACATAATAAAACAGAGGGTTGGATCCATTGGGGACTTAGGTCTCTGTTTTTGCTTCCTGTTCTTCATGCTACACACCCAGCAGTTAAAATATGTTGTGTTCACAGGGAAGGGCCTTGAACTGCTGCTGGCCACCTGTGTCCCCTGTGGTGACTGCTCTGACCACCAGGCTGTAGTCATGCTCTTGCCTTGCTCTCCATAGCCCTACCATGTGGGATGCCATGCAAGTGGTGACAGCTTTGGCAGAACGGTTGGAAAACGCTGTTGCAGGCTCTGGTGAAAAGTGAGGGGGTGAGCTGCCCCTTAGCAGGGCAAAGTTGACCCCAGACCTCTCATGCCCTACTCTGAGTTGCCATTGTGGCAGCCAGGCACCATGGAAATTCCTGAGTAGAAACTTGAGAGCCTGGAAGTTGAGTGAAGGATGTGGGATGAACCGCCTAGGGAAGGCACCTCTTTTCTCCTTTCATGGTTACCAACCTGCCCTGGTTAGAAACCTCCGCAGTGAGTAGTGTGAAGGGCCGGGATAGATGGTGGACAGAGGAGGAAAGAAGAGCACAGAGGCAGCCAACACCCTGCCTGGACTAATGCTATAGGATGAGACAGACGCAAGCAGGCAGCACAGGTTTCCCCACCTTGCTGTAAGGTCCCATCTCCTGCAAAATATTTTCCCTCTTTGGACCTGGTGTCATGTGGTTATCTAATTTGAGATTCTACAGTGCAGAAGTGAGCCACAACATACCAAGGTTGAGGGTTTTTTTGCTGTTTGCATGTTAGAGAATACCCTAAGTAGTAAAGGGAACGTGTGAGCAATTTGCAAGTGGACTCAGTGCACTGGTTTACATTTGGACAGGTATCTCCACAACAAAAAGAGTTTGTAACTTACTGTCTGCCTTTTTAGAGGGGAGCTGAGCACCTGCAAACTCAGCAGGATAAATGAGAGCTTGGAAAACTCATCAGCTATGAAAATGGGATATTCCTCAGTACCAGCTTTCCACATAATATTAAAAGTGAATGTGTAAAAAAATATGCCTCTGCTACTTGACCTGACCAAGGACAGCTTCCCACTTCCCATTTACATCCTACACCTGCACATTTTACTGGAAATGATTCCTCATAATGAGAAACATGAAAATGTGTTTGGATGTTCTTCCTTTCGGGGACGGTAGGTGATAAATTGGAAATAAGCATAGAAATTAAAACACTTAACTTCTCCATAAAATCACATTCAATAAGCCTTTAAACTAATCACAGTTTGAAATGGTAATGCCTGGAGCTGAAACAATTGTGTTTAAAGCAACAAGGCAGACCGACAGTGTAAATTTCTATCAAGTTGTTGAGTCTGTACTTGTTTTCTGTTTGCTTTTTCTTCTCTTTTTAAGTCTTAATCTTCAATAAAAGCCATGGAATAGGGCCAAGCAACAAGGAAAAGCCTATGTGCTGCTACAAAACTGAAATTCATAGCAGAAGGAAAAATATCCTTGATAGACTGTTCAGCTGCCTTTGCTAGATGGTGATGGTTCCTGCTGTTATTATGCAGGTAGTAGGTTGCAAAATTTTATGTCGTCTTTTTTTTTTTTTTCTCCTTCCCCTCCTGGCATTAAAGACTCAAATTCAACAGTTTCTTTCTTCTCTCCTCTTTTCTTTTTGGGTAGAGCTGGAGAAAATACGAACTCTCTCTCACCTTTCTATATCCACCGCTTTCTTTCTGTAGAGTATTGTATTGCCTTTTTCAGAATTATCTCCTTTTCTTTAAATCTTAAAAGTTTGATTATTGCAGCCCACAAGATTCCTCACCAATGGACCTGGGGCTAGAGACCTATATGCCCTTTCTATTTCAAAAGTGTCAATATCTTCAAATCCAAAACGGCTTTCAACTTTTCTTTCTCTCCATTTTTTTTTTTATTTAATAAAATTATTTCAGTAAATGTAAGGCCCAGAAATTTCTCCCACCATCTCTTCTGCCTAATACATATAGATAATTTATATGACTGTCGATTTTCAACTGCGTGTAGCCCTCTTGAAATGTTTGGAATTTGTTGTTTAGAAACCAACACTGCAATATAAATGGATCCAAAATGCTGCTTCCAGCATTAGATGCTTCTACTAAAATTACTGATGATGACTGAAGTGCTCATTCTCTAGAAGTCATTAGAAAAATGTTTTCTCTTTCACCTCAAAATGCATTTATGGCAGGACAGAACACCTCTTCTTCCATTCCTACTTTTGGGTCAAGACCTCTCTTCTTTTGGGAAGCTACTTCAGGCCTGGAAAACCATTGCTTTTCAGCTGTGTATCTCCCATTAATCATCTGTTTTTCAAAAATCCTGTTTCTTGTCCTTAGTAGCTGGATTATCTCCTCACCGTCTTGTTTCATAATACTGGATCATGGTTGGTGCCTCTTTCAGACTTCATTTCTGGGAAGTCAGAGTTACCTGAGGGGGGCTGGCCCTCAACCTTGCTTGGAACACACACATACTGAACGACTGTGGCTGTCATCATTGCTACAGGCAGAAGTGGCTTGTGAGTCTTCCCAGGACTAAAGATGAGTCGGGCACCACTGGAACTCATTGCTACATCCTGAAAGCACTGTTAAGGGATTTATGGGGACAGCTGTTGTGGTCCTTCCCCATGATAAAACTCTTTTCACTTCTTGCTAGAGTGGCATCCAAGACAGGAATGGGGGATTAAGCACACAGTTCTTATTAGCAGCAGTAAACTATGGCAGACTAGGGAGGAAGCAGGCTCCTTTATCCCTCCAGGTGAAACCCCAGGGGCTTGCTTGCTTGCTGAGTACTAGTTTTTGGTCTGTTTCATGAAGGCTGTTGTACTGGCACATATTCTTGTATCTCTCTGGTAATACTCTTGGGTACAATAAAATCTCAAAATCACTTTCTGCTTCAAAAGGCAAGCCTTAGTTTTGTTATTATCAGTGGTAGATCCTCTTTCCTCCCTTTTCAACATAAACGTACCAAATGGAAGGAAAAAGCAAGCTAAACAAAATAGCATGTACATTTGTTGGTGATCTGATTTGAGCAGCAAATTGATGCACTAGGCAGAAAGATCTTTATTAAGGGATGGGAACATTATTTTGAAAGTTCTTTTTCCTGCTTTCCAATACACATTAAAAGGAAGTTGAAGTTTCTAATTATCTTTTCTGAAGGTGAGGAAGAATTTGGCCTAATTATATTGAACCAATTGCATCTTGAGATGAACTTGAGTCATTCCAGGGATGCTATATCATTTGCATCCATCAGAAAACTTGAATTTATCATGGTTAGAAACTGTTCATGCAGAGCTAAAGACATCAGGTCTCTTACCTATATAGTCTTCAGCAATACCTGTCATTTGCATGGTAGACTGAAAGTTCTCTTTATAATTAAATTGTATTACTTTAATCACACTAATACAGATTAAATGATAGAATAACTTCTAATTTTTCTCCTGTGCCAGCATAATCATTTTGGGCCAAAGAGGAATGGAGCTTTACATATTTTATCAATAGCTATATTTCAATGAAGGGAAAGAGAACTAGTTGTGGGTCTGTAAACACTCTTTAAACTGGCACTGCCACATCTAGAAAAACAGTTGTACTCAGTGTCTTGTCTGTAATTATTTAATTTTTTTTCTTTTTATTTTTGATAAGGCCACAGTCAGGAATGGTCTTGGGAAACAAAGTTAGCAACATTAGCTAAACAGTCTTTTTGTGCTCAGCTCTTCACTGCTGTCCCCCCAGCTGAGGAACGGTTATTGGCTGTGTGAGTGTTCCTAGTTTGTTTCAGAGCCAATAAACCGGGCTAGATTAGATTGCCATCATAAGAGCTGGGTAAATTAGCCCATGCTGGGCCCAAGGCTTTTATACCTGGCCTGTGTCCAGGTCCAGAAGTGCCTTGTTAAAAGCTGAGCTTGAATGGCTCTGCATTCCAGGCACTTCTGTGACTAGTGAGCACACGTGCCCCACGATGGTTTTACCGATTGGGTAATGCTCATTTTTGCATTTAATCACCTAGAAAGATTTTCCTGCTAGAGTTCTTGCTGAGTATGCGTGTTTCCATTCCTTTCTCAGGTCTTATTTTATTTTTTTGCATTGTCTATAAAAGGCTGACCTTCCACTCTCTCAAATGGTCTTGCCATAAGATATAAAGCATATGTATTGGCATAAAAACTACTGTATATGGAAGGGAAATTACTGGCAGTTCTTGAAACACATTCTGTGCATGAAAGCCTAATTGTGTGTTGGACAGTGGCGATCGTAAAAAAATAATCTCGAATACTTGTGGTTGAGGTCAATGACCTTTACTTCTGTGAGTGGCTGCATTGATACTGAGGTTGTCAAGTGCTAAGCCAAGCCGAAACTGTATATTGTGTGAAAGAAGAGGTGCACGCCAGCACTCCGTGCCAACAAACAGCATGCCCTGAGTGAGGGTGAATGAGGAGCCTGGTGAGGAGATTAGCAGGTTAAGGTGCAAGAGTAAGATCTTGTTCATGTGAGTAAGGATCGATTCCTGCATCCCTGAAGGAAATTGGTGCTGAAGATGCATTTGATTCATCTGAAAGGCTTGGGGAGTTCCCTTGATAACCTGAAAACTTCTCCATCCAACTTCTGCAAGCTGGAAATGCTTTCAGGATACAAATGTTAGAAACTGGGCCAAATTCAGTTACCAGGATATTGATGACATACCACTGATCTAAATGGAGTTTCCTTGGGGTTTTTGTAACACTGGCAGTGAACAGATCTGATCCCTCAGATACTAACTACTAAGCATCAAATGAAAACTCCGTGTCTGTCTTGTTTTGGGTTCAGAGGAAAGCCAGGGTGATTCACAAGTAGCATCTAAATTCTCACTAGGTGCCCTGCAATTGCTTTCTGTCTGGCTGCTCTTGGACACCTTGCATCACAGGGGCACCTTGAAAGGGAGACCTACTCAGGGTGGGGTAGGCAGCGTGTAAGTAACGTGTGCCCAACAACTGTTCATCTTACCTCTGTAGACAAGGCTGTATGCAACTGCAGATGAGGATTTAATTTAATCTAGCTAGTTAATTTAGATAGGGCCATAAGTTGGAAGAGGATCAGACTAGCAATGCTTTGCAAATCAGTGTTGTTTTTCCTACCTTGTATAGTTTGTCCAGAAAATAAGAGTAACAAAGTAACAAACCCATGGCAATAAAGCCTGGTTCGCTTCTGTAGTTTTTATGTTCTCTCCTGCTAATGTGATTTTTTTTTTTTTTTTTTGCTGGTATTAGTAAGAGGTGTTAGCACGTAGCTCTGAAAACTGAAGTCTTGTGTTTTCCTCCTGCCTGGGTACAGTTGTTCTCAACTCACCCTATACTGCTTCAAGCAAGATGCTAGAAGAAGGAGGAAGTGCTACTCCAGGAGTCTCTGTGCCCCTTAACTATTAATCTCTCTTCTGAGAGCAGAAGCAAGCATGGTAATTAGCAGCATCCATGCTGTGGGTTTTCAGTGCTGGTTTCTGTCTCTCTAGAATGAGACTGGAGACACCCACTGCTTTGCACCTGTACCCCACAATGGCAATCACAAGGCAGCATCTTACTCCTCCCACCAAGCAGCCTGGGTTGTCACCAGCAAAGAACAGGCAGAGAATGGGCTTGCTTATAGCACACAAAAGGACTCTGCACTGTCGAATCACCTGTGTTTTGTTTTCACACGCACTAGCGTGGCTCCCAACTACTGCAGATTCAAACCAGCCAGAGATGGCTCAAAGCCGAAGTCAATTTTGTTTTAAAGTTTCTTCTGCCAAAATTTGGCCCTGGAAGCTTGTACTTGGAGTTGTACAAAGTTTCATTTTATTATGGTATGTTTCCCCCTCCGTCCCCAAACTGGCGACCGCTTAGATGAATTTTGGCAAGGGACGAATGATCCTTCTCACTCAGCCTGCAATTTACAGCGACGTTTGGTTTTACATAATGTACAATTTCAACGTTGTCTAACATTTCTTCATGTGTTGCGGAAGGCTTTCAGGTTTTATTAAACTGGCATATATAAATTGATTTTCCAGCTGGATGCAGCCACTTGGCAAACTCTGCACATTCTAACTACATATGAGCTAAATTACACAGTCTAATAGTGTGTTTGAATTATTTTATGTGCAACATACAGTTGCAGGAGCATGTGGCAGTTTCCCAGCGCTTTGCGTAACTGGAGTTTTGCTCAGAGCTAAAGGAACTGTTACAGAAATGTATATAAATGTTTTAGTGGCAGAACAGGCAGGCTGTGCCTTTTGGGAGAAGAGACTCTTGCTAATTTACACTTGCTGCGAAGAGGTATTACTGTCTCCCCATGACATGACAAAGTGTTACTTAGGGCAAGTCAAGGTCTGCAAAATTGCCACTTGAGTTAGAGGGCTTTATGGATCTGAAGAAGAATAGAGCTAGAATGGGGCACCTTCAGTGTCAAGGGGATTTCTTACACAAATAGGTGATCCATGCGAGGCAGAAGACTTCTGCAGTCTGGCCCACAACTGTTTCATGATGGAATTCTGGAAAACTTGAACATATTGATTGGATTTCCTTTTTGCTAAAATGAATCAAGACTTCAGGTGAGAAACTCTTGACCTCTACTGTGCTCACTTCTCAATTTTGTCATTCTTGCTCTTTGAGGGTAGGCTTTAGTCCATGGTGTAGCTTCATGTTTGCATGTTAATCTCAAACCAGTTACCCAAATACAAGTACTGGAGAGAGGACTGTGAACATTTTCTCATTGAAGACAGGGAGATGACTTCAGTCCATGTGAGCCCAATTGTGTGTGGCCTGAGATTTATGGCTGAGTTTTGAATTAAAACATTCACTTGGTGCCACCTGTGTGCTACCAAGAAGTCTTGGCCTGTCATGGGAGATAGCCACTAGAGTTAGGGTTCGTTTGTTTTTTTAAATGGTGTTCACATTTACCAGAAACCTTCACATATGTCTCTGTCCAGAAGTTTATCCTACACAACTCAGTTTACCCTAGTTCAATTCGGTAACAGATATCTCTACCTCATAACAGCAGTGGTCTTACTCTTAGGCTGCTTCAGTGGAAAGTAGCTACTGACAGCCATGCCTTGTTCTGCTGGAGTCAGCTCCTAGGGTCACCCATGCCGCAGGCTGATGCACTAACTCAGAGGGGCAGTGCTGCACTTTGCATTGTGAGGTGGTTCTTTTCTCTTGAAAAGGTTTCAGTCTTCATCAGAAACAATGCCACAGCCTCAGCCTCGTTGGAAAAGGGAATTTCTAGTTTTGAGCCTCTTTTGTGTTGAAATGCTGCAGGAGCTTTATGTCAGGCTGGGAATTCTCTAATGCATGTCCTCCTCTCCTACAAAATGTGTTAGAAAGGAAAACAGTAGTGTAATGTAATGTAATGTTGTAGTGTCACCAACAATCTTCTAATTCACCAGATATTTGAATCTTACCGGAGAGTAATCTGTTTCCTTATTTCCTGAGAAATAGAATTAGCAATAATTTCTAGCACTACCTCTCAGACTTTGATTTTTTTGTAGCCATTGCTCCTCTTACAGCGCTTCAGATGTCAATTGTGCTATCTATTTACCACATGGATAAACACATAGCAAGCATTATATCACTTTATTAGGCCACTAATACGTAAAAGCTTTGTCTTATGGCATGGTATAAACAATAAATCATATGCTCATTGCAGTTATTCTTTATGTCAAGTCTTATTTCTACATCCCAGGTAGAATAAAGTGCTCGGTACAGTTTTCTTGTTATGTCTTTCCGCCTCCTCTGTTGTTATTAATAGACACTGTGCCTGATTATTCTGCCAGGGAAGGCAATGTGGGATAAATTGTGGGCTCAGATGAGGGAATCAGGAAGAAATGTCTCGGTTCCTACTTGGTATTTTAATTTGGGAGACCTGGCTGAAACCAGAGCACTAAGGACCAGATAGTCAGAGTTCTGCCAGAACCGCTTATCCTTGTATGCGAAAAGGGTGCTGTCATACCCAGAGAGTGGAGGTAACCTGTAGCATTTAGGACATGGAAATATGATCCCACTGGTAAGGTGTCCTCATCAAAGATTTGTTGTGGTAAATGATCACTGTTGATCAATTTCCTAGGCTAAAAACATGCTGTATAATCCCAGGCTATGTATCTCTGGTAGAATCATTAGGGAAAAGGACATCTTTATGTTTTAATTAAGAGGTGTGTTAATTTTACCACAAAAGAAAGAAGAGGTATTTTATGTCATCACAACCACAGCCATCTGCTGTGCAGGATCTGCAACTGGCTGTCCATCAGAGCTTTCACCTTTGGTTTCCTGGTGCTGGGCAAGGCAACAACAGCTTGCTTAGCTGCAGCCTGTTGGTTTTTGGCATCAGTTTTATTCTTTCAGAAGTAGCAAGCAGCCCTTATTTTCCTTCTCTCCTCTTCCACTGGAGCAGAATTGGAGTAGGGAGGAAGAGAAACAGAGATCTCAGCTGAGGGGGTCCAGAATGCCTTCAGCCTACAGTGGGTTTAGTCCACACTGGGAAAAGAACAGTTCTTCCCTGCCCAAGCTGATCAGGGCTTTCTGCACAGTACTCTTGAAGAGACACTTCAGCCAAGTATTATGACAAAAGTGACACTGAATTTATCAGCCAGTTCCTCAAGAGAAAATTCCTGTGACTGAGATTTCTCACCATAGCCATGGCCAAGCATATGAAAATTTCCTAAACAGGATTCACTAAAAGCCTTGAATGCCTACTTTTTCAGTTATGGACATGGCACTATGGAGTAACCATACCACCTTGCTTATCTCCAGGGACCTATTTCTTGATTGCTATCACTTCTATTGGATGATTTTCCAGTGGGTAGCTTTAACCACAGAGGGCTTGAGATACTTTCATAATAACAAGCAGATACCAAGGGTCCCAGGATATTTCTTGCCAAAGACAAAATTATTTTTGCATGTCTTAACAGGAAGGCATCAGCTCATCTCACTGTCCAAAGCCACGACATCCTACAAAAAAAGCCCAACCAAAAAAAAAACAAACCCCAGCCCAACATGGTATAATCTGAATGTCATACAGCATTAAACATCTTCGCAGTCTCTTTCTTCCTCTTTTTTTTTTGTTTTGTTGCTTGAGTTCCTCCTTTTATATGAAAGTAGTTCAGTACATGAAAAGAGTGTAGACAGAGCTGTTACTCACATGATACAGATCTACAAGGCATCAACACTGTTCTTCATATCTATTCTATACTATAGGTTGTTTCTTAGTCGTTACAGGGTCTTCAAGAAGGAGACAATGATCCTCTCTCTAGTAGATTTCTGTTGCACTAAGGAGTTTGCATAGGTAGCAGAAGTGGGGTGATTTCTTTGTTGGTGAGTTAAAATTTCCCATGTGCATCTGGAATAGGACCCTAACCTGCCATTTCTTCTTTGCTGGCACTCTCTCACCCCATTTCGTGTCTGGATGGTTATTTGGACAAGGGACAAAGTACGATTGTGTAAATGCCTGAACTGAGGTATGTTGTTGATAACTGAAGTTATTCTGACTAATCATAAACTCATCTCTCTTTCATCACTACGTGATTTGGGTGTGAAGAAATGGAAAAGGAGGAAGGCTGAGCGCTCTGTTACAGTGTTGAGCTAACTTGAGGCTGCTCACAAGACAAGATTTACCCAATTATGTATCAGGACTGTGAGAGGCAGAAGTTACTATTTGGGAGAGTTTTCCTGTTGCCTTCTATTTTGTCTGTGTGAAACACTTGTAGGGAGAAGGAAGAGAAAGGTTTCTCTTTAGAGTACCATCTCCTGCCTAAGCCTAAAATTGGGAATGCCTATCCAATCTTGCATCTTGAAGAAAAGCAAGAACCACACTATCTGGTATGTAGATCTTGTTAGGGTGATAAAATATTTGTTCCCTAATTCAGGCCTCTCTTCTCTTTGCAAATCCCTCAGAAAGACATCCTGTTTTCAGCAGGTTTTTGCCAGACAGTGTGGGGGAATGTGATTTCAACCTCTGCTTTGTTTGCAGACTGCCCACTCCATCTGTTAGTTGTTTGGCTTTTGTGACGAGTGGTTTGTGGCCTAAATCCCTTGAAGTCTTGCTCTTAGCAGGAATGAATCAATGCACAGCTACATGCTTTTTCTCTTCAGAAAAGTCTAGTGCATTGTTTTGCTTCCAGTCCTTGATTGGTTGCCTGAAATTTTTGGAGAAGAGAATAATAACCAATGAATAGTGAGCAGAGATTAATATATCAATGCATTTTTTTTTTCCAAAGGAAATAATCTCTCCAACAATTTTTACCATGAAGAGTAGGGAAGCATGGTCGTATTGGGTAACTAGTGTCCATAAGCACATCAAGTCAGTGTGGCTTTTCTGAAGCTAGTAGCATATCTGGTCTTCATTTCCACAAGGCATGGCTTTATTTGACCCTTTCTGTGGTATTTAAGAGGTCTGGACCCAACAGCCCACAGGGTAGGAGTCAAGCTGTAATGGGAGGTGTGTGTGCAAAGTGGAAGCTCTTCTGGGAGGATCACTGTAAATAGGAACAGAGTTAATTTTCAGGTGCAGTTACAAGCAGATGAGAAAGTCCAGTTAGGTGGCAGAGTCAAGCTTGGGAGCAGCAGCTTACTCACTGGAAGAAAGGGATAAAGAGAGTCTGGAGGCAACACTGGACCTTTGTCATCTTCCATAAATAGGACCCTGTTATGGGCTCTGGGGGTGACAGGCTGAGAACGAGCATGTGAGATCATTAAAGGCCACATCTGTGCAGGTTGGCAGCTGCCTCTGGTACAAGCACTGCTTTCCTCCTCCTCCTCCTCACCCTGCATCGAGGTGCCTTGTGCCTGCCTTGCACGGCAGGGAGATACTGACAATGTGGTATAGATCAGAAGCCACGCAGGGAAAGGAAAAATTCGACGTTGACTAATGCCCGATTAAATCATATGTTTGAGATCTCCTGGGTCACGAACTGTGAGAACTTTCCATGAAAATGATGAGCCATAACTCAGGCAGGCAGCTCTGGGACAGCTGCACAGCTGCACAAGGCATGCAGGCTACCCTTTTGCACTTGAGATGTTTTGGGTTTTTTTAGGTTTTCTTTTGTTTTTTTTTCTTTTTTTCCCCCCCCCAGTACCCTATTTCTGACTTGCAGGTAAAGCTGAAATTCCTCCTCCGGCCCCCCGTCTTGTGTACACCCCGTAGCGGGGCTGCCCCGAGCCGGGGTCCGCAGGCAGGCGGGCCGAGCCGAGGCGCGGAAGCGGGACCCGCGGAGTGGCTGCCGGCTGGGTGCCCGCGGCCCCGGCTGTGAGGTGCCAGGGCCCCTAGAGGGAGCTGTCAGCACAACGGAGAGAGGCTTTTCCTGCCCGGCTCCAGCTGCAGGGCAGGGAACGGGCTTTATCATCCCTTTCAGATCTTTCCCCTGTATCGTTCCCCAAACATCCTTAAATTGGATAGTCAACGCTGCTTGCAGATTGCTTGTCAGCATCCCGCACCGGGCAGAGAGCGGGATAAGCCAGCTCTGCTGCCTGCTGCCACCCGGAGAAATCGGCGTGCGCAGGGCTAGGGCAGAGGGGTGGTGTGTTGGGGGGGCATAAAGGGGAGAACTCCCCTTCCTGCAGCGGATGGACGTCAGTGGCAAGCTTGGGGTGGGGTGACAAGTTTTCTCCAGGCACCTCTTCTGCAAGCAGGTGGCTGGAGAGTAAAAGTGCCCCACTGCGTGTGTCTGTGCCGAGGACTGCAAGTCGTGCTTCAGTGGGGGAGAGTGCTGGGGGAGCAGTGGGGTGCTCTGCTGGCACCCTGTGATGGGGTGCAAGACATGCAGCACTGCAACAAATGTGTTTAAATAGTTTATTAATCGAGGGGGCTTAGCTGCAGAAAGAAGTTTAAAAAAAAATCTCTAAGGGTTTTCACACATAAGGCTTTGAGGTAAAATAAAAAAATACTATTTGGGATCAAACAAGACACTTTCTCTGTGTCTTGCTTCTCCCACGCTGTGTATGAAGGGTAAGGGAAGCATAGGAAATGGGCAAACACACATTAATCCCTTCCTGCCAAAATTTCTGTGAGGAAACCTCTCTGTCTCCTACCTTTACCATTAGGCTGTTTGGCCGCTTTGCGGGATTGATTTGATACATTGATTCCATTATGGCAGAGCTTGCAAAGAGTGAAAGAACATGAAATATAGTTCCCTAAAGAACAGGTTTCTTAGTCAAGAAAGATTCTTACAGACTAGCAGCAGAAAGGGAGCGCTAGCAAGTATGCTAAATAAAAGCAGATACCAATCATAAACAATTACATATGTGCTTAAAAATTCTCCTCCTGACATCTTTACATTTGCCAGTGGAAGTCACCTTATGAATATCAGCAGATGAATTATTCTATATGGGTAAGGAGTTGAAAAAGCAAAGGACATCTCACTTTTTCCTTTAACCTTGGGGAATATAAAAGATC
The DNA here is from genome assembly GCA_022605575.1 of Laterallus jamaicensis coturniculus. Classification (NCBI taxonomy): domain Eukaryota; kingdom Metazoa; phylum Chordata; class Aves; order Gruiformes; family Rallidae; genus Laterallus; species Laterallus jamaicensis. The sequence continues at coordinate 3,069,633 of JAKCOX010000031.1, read as the reverse complement.
TGGCTCTTGCATCTCTTTTGAGAATACAGTCACTGCAAGGGGAAAAACCCAGATGCATTGGAAGGCTTCTGAATACATCTAAATAACAGGCATATCAATGAAATGCCAGACTTTGGCTGAACGATAACCCATATATAAATCATACAGAGTGCTGTTTACCTCAGATTTACGCTGAACTGCAAATCTGGCTCTACTGGGAAGTTTGCAGAGACAGACCAAAACAGACTGGCTAAGAAGTACATCTGCCTCATCCATTTGTATAAGCAGAGCTAAACTGGCGGTCTTAAATCTGCAATGGAAACAAGGGATCTTTTTATATTCTGCCTAGAAGAGCATCCCTGTTTGTTTGTTTGTAGCTAGAATTATTATTTTGTGGTCAGACAAATTTTAATGTTAAATAATATTTGTTGTGAATGTAATTGCCTTTGCAACACACACTGTCGTGCAATTAGTCTGGCTTTTTGAGAAGGTATAAGTTATTCTCACTTCTTAGCCAAATAGTTTCAGTGCATAACTTTCAGCCTGTGGTTTGATTGCAAACTTTCTCCTTGAAATATTCGTTATGGGTCTTGGATGTCTAAACATACAGCATGGTATTGTTTCTGGCTGCCGATTGTGTGACTCAGATTTTTAAACAGTAGATGGATAATTGGCAAGTAACAAACTTTCAATACAAATTAATCATTCTGGCTTTATGGAAAATGCAGGATTCTCAAAGATTTCCAGAAATACCTACTGGCTATATGAATATTCTGAAATAATGAATAGTATTACTCACAGCCAACTGAAGTTTGGCAACCATGCCTGCAAAATATTTCTGAATAAGGTTTATGCCTGTTTGTTTTTTGCTATTTAGCTAGAACAAGTGCTATCACTTCCTTACTGGTGATTCAGCGTTGCCAAATCCTGTGATTTTTATCACAAGTCTCTAATTGATGATTTTTTTCCCCCTATAACTTCCCATTCCCAGAGACATTTAATTAGGTGAGAATCTCAGCTTTTGTTTTTATGGAAGTAAGTTTCTACTCCTCAGACTGTGAAGAAGTTTGAATATATGACCCAGGGGCATCCTAAAGACAGCCACAAACCCCAGAAAAAATACAAATGAATATAACTATCTTTCTCCCTTCCTCCCTGTTGTGGTAAGGTTTTTTGTGAACTTCAGAGAGTTCTTCAGACATCTGATTCCTGATTCCTGACTTTTTAATATTTAGGGATGGTACTACCCTTAACGAATTTTCCCCTTTCCCTCCCTCAATTTAAAGCACTGACACATTTTCTTCAAAGGGGAAGGACTGGTTGTTGTGGAACTGCAGTGAGGCCACATGGACAACATTCAAAGCTCTTCCTGGCCACCTGTACTCTTAGCTCAACCTAACTGTGATCTGAAAGCAGTTTTTGCTTCACGTTATTTTGCTCAAAGGTCAAATTCTTTGGTTCCCAGGCTCAATGAAACCCATTACACACTGTGCTCTTACAAGGCGACCCTCCCTACGGCCTGAAATAGGAGACACATTGCCTTCTCAGGATAACCTGCCATGAACAGTAAAAAGTGAAGCTTTGCATGATGAACCTTGTACAATGCCTGCAAACGTGCAAACGTTCATAGGAATTCTTTTCAGTCACAGGAACAGAGGAGATCGTCAGGCCTTTCACAGACGAATATTCCTTGAATACTCCCCCCTAGATGATTTTGCTCAGATCATTCATGAACCAGTCCTGGTTTCTGTGAATGTACTTGCTGTTTGTTTTTCCAATAGGAAAAACGTGTGTACTGCTAGAGTAAATAACATACAGTTGATGGGTTGTTCAAACTGTTTGATTAGGGTTTTTCAGAGCTGGCTGAAAAGTAGGATTTCCAGTTTGTAAGGTTTTTTTTATTTTTTAGAAATTTGACTTTGGTCCAATTGACCTGAAAACTTTTTTTTCTTTCATTTCCTTTGAACTGAAAAAATGTGCTCTGGAGACATTGGCAAGGGATGTCTTCCGCAGCAGTCAGACTGAGGAGAAGGTTGGTCTGATACTTCTTTCTCCTGCAAATGTTTCGCTGCTCTGTTTCTCTGCTGCTAAGCTGTAATGCCAGCATCCCTTTAACTGAGCCCAGACTTGCTCTGGCCTGGGCTGTTTTGCCCTTCCTCTTCCTCCCCTTCATCCTCCTCACTACTGCACCTCTGCCAGAGGGCACGAGGGGAGCCATCTAGAAACAGAAAATTCACCATGTGGCTCTTCCAGAGCTGCTGGCCACCCAGAGAAGAGGATAGCACACAAGCAGGAAAGGGAGACAGCTCCAGCCCTTGCCTGCAAGATGCCATTTTTAGCCTGGGATGAGGCTTTTCCTTCCTCCCCAACAGGCTCTTTCTAAGAAAAATGATGATGAAATAGATGATTGCTACTTCTCCTTCTGTTTATGCCTAATTTTAAGGAAGGAAAGACTCCAATCTGTTGGGTTTTGGATTAAGCCTTTTGTTAGTAGGACAGAATTAAGATGGATAATTAGGAGAAGGCAGTGATTTTGTCATGGAGCACAAGGCTGAAAAGGGGTTTGGCTGAACTAAACATGAAGGACAAACACATTTACTGCCCTGACCTGCACTTCTGCTTTGACCTGCCCGAGATTTTCTGCTTCCAGACTCTCCCTTAAACTTGCGAGGAGTTTTGATCCTGATCTGTCCATTGCAGCTGAAATGGGAAGGGGAAAAAAATTGCCAGCAAAGGAAAGGCACCATAAAATAGACTATAGTGGAAGGAAATTAAAGATAAGGAGAGCTATGAGAGACTCACTGTTGAAATGCGCATTTCACTGACAGGGCATTCGAAACAAGGAATGATAAAAAGCAGGAGGGGACGTATCCTGCACACATGGGGAGTCAGAGAGCTTTCTTCTAAGCACAAGAAAAAGCGCTGTGCATGACAGAAGGCCTGGAGCCCCATCTCCTGCAAAACTGCCTCAAAACGTGGATGGGTCTCACCTCGGGTGACTTTACCCAAGACCCCCTGGCAGCTGGCCGACGTGCGTGGCGAGGCTGCGTGATGACGGTGGGGTGTCCGTTCCCTCTTCACCGCGGTGTCACCGCGTGACAACCACCTGCGTGCTGGCATACAGCTGCCTGCATCCACACTTGATGAGTCAGGAAATCCTCCCTCGCCCTTTGTGCATAAGTTGAAAAAGTGCTGATTTAATGTCTTTTTGGATTTGACTGTAGTATTTGGGAGGCTTATTTCCAGTCAAAACAAAACAAAAAACCCAAACCACATTGCCAGATGCTACGCTGCTGCTGTATCATAAAACAAAGCAAGCAGTAATTTTATCACAGATACATGTGGTACAGGGCTGATGGAGTCAGACTGAAGAATCAGGGCTTCAAAGGGGCCGGGAAACGGGCCATGCAATAAACCTATTTTTTAAATATGATTAGACACAGTTAAGAATGTGAATTTGTTAATAAAAAAAAATAAAAGTTCCAGAGTTCTCTTCCTGATCAGGGACAAAAAGTAATTTTTAAATTGGAAATGTTGAAAGTTGCTGGCCTGATCTTCTGTGTCCCATGCATCTACCACAGTGACTCATGGAAGCTACAGTTCTCGTGATCTGCTCTCCTCCAGAGCTGGCGCTCCCCATTCGGATGACTCTTTCCATCATGAGCTGCAGGAGTCCAAATAAAAAGAATACTGTGGTGCACTGTGGAAAATGTACTCAAGCCCAAGAGCCAAAGAGGAAGGAGAAGGGGGGCTCACACCACTTGAATTACTGCTCCCACAAGACAATAGGACTAAGAAGATGACTGGAAAATGAGGCTGAAAAGAGACACTACGAGTTTTGTTACAACCGCTTTTCGTGATTGGTGTTAGCACATCCTGGAGCTAAGAATTTCAGTTTTTGTAACAGGAAATCAGAAAGCTCTGAGAAAATCAAAACTTTCTCATGGAAAGCCCATTTGGCAGAATTCACATTTTCTTTTCTCAAAAGCGGTGACGCTTCAATGGGCTTTCTGATCCATCCTGCTTCCCATATTTAGCCCTGCTTCAAGTGGGACTGAGCATGGGGTGCAGTTACTACATCCACAACTACACTTATGTAGATGCCCAATTAACCAGTTTGCTCAGCTGTCCCCGGGCTTCTATCCACAAATGTGCTTGCAATTCCTTGCAAAAATGCTGCTTTAAAAGTTCCCACGAGGCCACATGGTAAGAATAGCACAATACTTCAAGTGATGACATATGGTGTCCCTGCTCTTCCCTCTAGCTGAAGTTCTGAGCCTGCATACTTGGCAGCCTGATGCAGCAAACCAGAAGAGGTCTAGTGGAACAGATTTGCTGCAATTGCAGGCGTTCGTGTGCAAGCTCCCGCGCTGAAATACATAACGTCTTTTGTAGTCACAACAGAGCTCGTTCTGGAGTTGCAGAGCTTCTAAAGTGAGACATATACACACTGCATAAAAATCTGTTCCTTTTTGAGTTCTAGGTCTAGTGGATTCATAAAAATCATTTATTGGGCATCCACCATGCCGTACCTCTCTGCTTGGTCTGAGAGACGTGCCAGATCCTGCGTATTTGTCAAGCTAGGTGGGATCTAGGGGTTTTCCATAACCCCCATCTCAGAAACTGTGTGGGAGGGGAGTCTCCAGTCCCACTTTGAGGAAAAAACCCACACTTAACCCTTACTGTGACCCTTGAAGGTGACTCAAGTGAACTAGAAGATTCAGAGTATTCAGAGTATTTTGTTCACTCTTCCCTGTGGGCACTAACAGAAAGGGTGAGGAGAGCCTTTCTATACTACGTGGCACAAAGTCTGTGGTATTCTATGCCCTTTTCTCTAAGTGTCACTTCCCTCCTAAATGGCTCCTTCTATCATGAATGGCACCAGTTCAACCAGATCGGAGAACGGTGTCATATGGAAAATGGAATTCTGGAATACAGGACCAACTGGTTTTTATGGGGACATGTCCGTGTGTGTGTGTCCCAATCTATTAAGTGCCCTGCTTAGCCACAGAAGCAATGTACAATTTGCTAACAGCATGGAGGGAGTAACACCCCATGTCATCGAGTTGGCCTTTTTCTTCTAAAATGTATTGTGTTGGGTTGTTACATAGTATCATTTCCTTGGGCAATAGCCTTTTAAATATAAATCACATTAAAGAGCAGACCATTGTCCAGACAAGATCACTTTGTTGTTCTGAAAGCAGGAGAGATCTGCTGTATGGGTGCAAGCTGGAGCATAGGAGGCTCTGTGTGAACATAAGGAAAACTTCTTCGCTGTGAGGGTGAAGCACTGGGACAGGCTATTCATAGAGGCTGTGGAGTCTCCTTCTCTGGAGACATTCAAAACCCCCCTGGACACGTTCCTGTGTGATCTACTCTAGGTGATACTGCTCTAGTCCAGGGGGCTTGGACTAGATGATCTTTGAAGGTCCCTTCCAACCCCTAACATTCTGTGATTCTGTGATATGCTGTCCCATAGCATCTCTGATACACAGTGAGCATGCCACCAACATGGCATGGGAGGCTACTGAACCTACCCTTTCTTACGGTTATTCCATTGTCCTCCAAATCTATTGTTATGTTTTCATATCTGACATGGTCCAAGAGCTTCTTCAAGAGCCTCATAAAATTCCAGTGAGAAAGTGCCTGCAGCATAAAACTAGAAACAGGAAACAACTAATTCAATCATTTGGCTTTTGACCAAGAGCCACCTCCAATGGGGTAACATTCAGCCTTCACAGTGACCAGAGAAATCAGGGCACAGCAGATGATTTGCATTGACAATGCTCTCTGAGTGTCTAGGAACACAGGCTGAAATGGCAGTTTGCTCATTTTATAGATATATGGATTACTTAATCAGTGTAAATTAATAGGAGCATCTTAATATTTTTTTCTCTGCTGCACTGAGTAACAATGGAGAACAGAAACATACCGATGACAAGCAAAACAAAAGGAATTCATAAGGGGGAAAGTGGCTTTTAAGGGATGGGTTTTGTCCTTCTAAAAGAAAGAAGAGAAGCTTTTAGAATCCCGAGTTTGGAGGTTTGTTTTCTGTTCTCTGCACTGAAACTGTGAGTCTTATTTGGACCACAAAGCTCCTAAGGAAACAGTGAAATGTTTCCACAAGAATAAAGGTAGAAAACCTGCGGGCAGAGAGGGAAAGAGCATATTTTCTAGACTTTGTTTCACATAAATGAGTGACTAAAACCTGGAAAAGATAACTTACTTAGCAATGTTCACAATGAGCATCCTCAAGCTCTCCATAATTCTTTTTGATAAATTAGGATGCATCCAAGTGGAAAAATTTCAAGAATTCAATGAAAGTAAGAGGAATCTGGAAGCTGAACTGGGAAGGAGGTGCCTGAGACCACAACCACTTTCTATGCTTGATCTGGCACTAGAAGGGAAATGTTCCTGATCCCGTTTTGTCAGGTGGCTGGATTTCTCAGCTGTAGGGTGAAAAAAGCTTCCAAGGGAGTGAGAGCAGTCTTCGACAACCACTAATACTGGGTAGCCCAAAAATAGTGAACATCTGTGTATTTTTCCTGTTCAGGAGCGATTTCATCTGTCTGTTCCTTAGTCTATTCACTCACTCAGTAGTTTCTCTGCAAAGCTGCATTTGTTGTTTTATCCAGGGGTTGCTTTGATGTTGCAGAGATATAAGGTACCACTGGGGGAAGAGAAAGTATGAGAAAGTTACCTAACCTTTTAAAAAATAGCTCTGTTTTGTCAGACTTTTGTTTGAGAACTTGAGGTTTAATGAGGTGTGAATATGCCGGTTCTGGAGAGGACCCAAAGCCCCCCTCTTTTGGTGGCAAATAGTAAAAGCCAGGCCCCTGGGTATGAGTGTAGCATGGGGTCTGTTGCCTTTATGCACACAATCACACACGTCACCCGGAAGACAACAGAGCTGTGACTCAATCAGCAAAATTAACTACCTGACTAGTGGCAAACCTCACAGAGTTCCCCTGGCCCTTCCCCTGTTACGTGAGTTTCCATGTTTTGGGGAGGAAAGGAAAAAGAATAGCTAATTACCCTGAATGGCTCATTCTGCAGCAGAGAATGGAAATTAAGTCTGTAAGAGAGTTTGGCACTGGTAGAACAGAGGATGCAGAGGTGGCTGAAAAGCAACTCTGAAGTTTGGTTTATTTTAATTCAAAACCTGTGTGAAGTGGATACTGTCATTACTGTCATTATTTTTGTTGGTTTCTGGGGAAAAATTGGTTAGGCCTGGAGGGAGACCTCTCTAGGTTGTCCTACACCCAGAAGGGAAATCACACAGGAACAGGGCTTACCCTGGCTACCTCCTCCTTGGCACCCACAGCTGATCTTTCACACCACTCTGCTCACTTTTCTGGGTGCAAAGGGAAGCTGCTGGAAACTCCTCAAGAGACATTGGACCTTCTTTCCTTGTGCTTGGAGAATAGAGGGGGAAAGACATTAGTCTGTTTTTCTCATTCTTTCCCCAGGCCTAAAGAGAAAGAAATGGGGTCTTCAGCCTTTCTCTCCTGAGTGTAAGGTGGAAGTTGGGAGCACAACCCATGCCTCCAGCTTGCTGGGGAGCACAGTTCACAGTACGTAGAGGAGGTTTCCCTTGTTTTCCCTGCGGAGAGTGCTGGGGGCAAGGGGAGCCCAGCTATGGTTGCCAGCTTGAGTGCTAGCTGCATACCAGTGGAGGAGTAATGCGTAAGCACCAGTCTGCATGTGGCCAGGTAGGGATGCAAGGAACCCAGCCACCAAGTTAACTGCTGTTCATGCACTTCAATTCACATATTCAACAGTCCTGAAAAGTACAGAAACAGTCTCAGTTCCAAGCTGTCCCTTTTTGTGTCAGGTAATTTAATTTCTTCCTGGAGGGACCAACGTTTAGATGATGAAAAGCCTTTGTCTTTGCATGGGGCTGTGTGAGATGGCAGCAGATGAAATCTCCCAGAATCAAAGAAAACATGACCACCAACTAGGTCCAAGTTACCATCCTTTGGATTTCCGTGCAGACTGCAGCTGTCCTGCTGGTGCCCTTTCCAAAATCAAAGCCCTCTACTCTGACAGCCAGTTAGCGGGACTACAGCTGCCTCTTGGAGAGGAGTGAAACAAGCTGGCATGAGTTATCTTGTGTTCTCTCAATGGAAAGTTACGTTTTCCTCCTATGACAGCATCATTTGGGATACTAAAATAACTTTCTAGTGCCTAATTAAGCTTCAACTTCCTTATTGGGAATAGATGATGGTACAGAAAGATAGGGGTCTGCCCAACACAAATAAGTGGGTAGTCAGGGTATATATGAACCAAGAATCCTAACTCCTGTGTTCCCCCAGGCTAATACCAGGCAACCCCAATTTGCCTGGATGAAGGAACAGACACCTTTAGTTGACTGACATTTATTCAGGGATTGAGGCCATAACCTAAGGAAAGCTAAATGAAATGCTTTACATCTTTCTTTCTTTTTTCCCCAATAGTAGGTTTTCTAAAAAAAAAAAAAAAAAGTCACAAATGTTTCTGTAACTTTTCTTCCAGATTTTTTTCATTATTTATATCAAAGACGTAATTTTAAAAATTTTCTTTACCTTTTTTTTGATCCAGTCTCTTGTCCTGGGAATAAAAGAAAACCCTGGAAAACTAGTATTCCAGAAAATAATTACTTTCCAGACACTGTGGAAAAAAATTCTGCAGTCTGTAGCAATTCCTTTCTCTGGTTCTAGTCAATGTACAGGAGATGACAACAAAGTGTAGCCCTATATTCTGAATTTACACATTTAGTCTGATGCGTCAAATGGTTTAAAATAATTATTCCCTCCTGTGGCTTACCCTCCTCATTTCCCTTCCTGTGTTGTGTTTATTTGCCACTTTCAGAAAACATGGAATGACTTAGTTTGATTGACCAGAACAGTAATTGTCTGCAACAGAACTTGTAAAGGAGAACTTTCCTCTCATTTTGTCTATGAACAGATTGAAAAGAGACCAAAGAAATAACCTGAGATGAGCTGTTGGTCACTGTGAGCTCCGTGTTGTTCATAATGCATGCAGTGGTTATATTTGTACTTTTTTCATGTGTATATGAATATGCACAGCACTCCAAGTATAACTTTCAAAAAGTTAATTTTTCAGGAATAATTGTCTATCTGTAGAAAAGCTTTTATGTATAACTCTTCTGTCACATACTTGGCTTTTACAGAAATGTTTCTTCAGTGAGGTTGATGGATTTATTCCTGATATGTATCAGGACATGTTAGGATCCCATAGTTCAAGTGGCCCTGAAATACTGATTTGGTGGAGCTAACGAGGTGATCACACAGTTGCATCAACTCTTCAAGTAACCACTTGCATTGTGAGACTCCTGAGCTGAACCTTGGAGGAAGGCTCAATTTAGATTTGTGGAACTAGTTATATTTGTGGAGAGAAAACATAAGCATGGGGATATGTGACCTTGCAAATCCAGCATTAAAGGGAAATAAAATCACTCTAACCAGGCCTTCCCAATCAAGGAATTTGGTCTTACCTCTCTTAAAAAAAAACCACCCAAACCAACAAAAAACACCAACAAAACCTAAAGTTTCAAAGCTCTATTAACAGAAGCCTTGTCTAGTTTATCAATATAGTTTTGGTGTTGGGTTTGGTTTGGTTTGGTTTTGAAAAATTCTATTTTAGTATTTGAAAGCTTGGGTGTCCTTTGTACCAAATGCACTAAATAAAAGTCAAATATGGGGTGGGATATCTGTGCTGGCTACTGACAGAATTATTTTGTGTTCTGGTGAGCCTAATTTCTTACTGACTTAAGAAATTCAGCTATCAAAAGCCAAGTAATTTGTGTACTTTTCTGAAGATAAACGGAAGGAAGCTGGATCACTGTGTTTAACTAGATTTTAATTTCTCCTGAGTTGTTTCCTTCAGCTGGGTGTCATGTTAGAGATACATTTTCATCTAGGTGTATTGCATCAGACAAGAATTTAGGTGGCTATAAAAATGAAACCTTACAAATAAACCTGATCTTTCCTTTGTAATGCCATTATTTGGTAAAAAGTCAGTATTGAATACTAACATTTTTTTGCAGGACCTGTTTTTCACTGGTTAGGGCTAAAAGGTAGGAGATTGGGGGTGATACTCTGGGCTTGGTGATTTTGTCAGAAAGCTGTTGTTTGTTTGTTTTTTTCAGGATTTGCACCCCAGTATTTATTAGCTTGATTCCTTGTTTCTGAACTTTTTGGAGTCTGAAAGAGAGTCTAGAGCTGTGGGATCTAATTCTGGTACCAGCACCCTGGGCAACAGATGCCAAAGGGGAGCGAAGTGTCTTAAACCGTCTCCCTTCCTGTGCATCAAGCACAGGTCGATATGGAAGGACCTATGCCAGATTGGGATTTATAGCTCTGCAGCCTTTTCTGGAGTTCAACATCTGCATTGTACTTTCCCAAAGCACAGACAAAATCACTTTTTGTTGTTGGTTGGGTTTTATTTTCCTCTTTTTTCAAATGTAGGACACACCTGTGGGCAGATGAGCGACTGATCTGTCCTAGTGAAACTGCTGAAGAAGGCATTGGATTTGCATCTTGTGCTCTAATCCTACTTTCCTATTGTAATTGATAGGTTGGTATGTAAAAGGCAGGTTCAGACTGTGGCTGTGCTTTAACTGTTCAGAGTGCTATAGGTTTGCTTGGATTGTATCTGTAGGAGGAAGCTTTACATGGTAAATCAGCAGAGCAATGCATGCCTGGGAGCAGCGTGCAGGTGAGACTGGGAGACCCACCACTCTGGAGCTCACTGCTGATGTGTGCAAAGGTGGCAGGTACCTAAAAGTCTCTGCTGGGAGAAGAATCACCTACAGACTTGGGAAATCTCTGGTCTAGACACGGGCTGGGAGACTCAACCTGCGGGCTGAGTTCTGTTCAGCTATGCCACCACAGTTATTCCTCGTGTGTACACGTACTACGTGTCAACAGCACTGTTTGCAGTCCCAGCTGTGTAAATGCAGCATGGGTGCTTAGTTTCATCCATGGGTCTGGCCTTAACCTGCATAAGCCTCTGTTTTTGTATCTGTAAAATTTGGAAACTGCTATACCTAAAATGTGAGGATAAATAAATACAGTTCAAGCCAGACCTCCATGAAGTTAATGTAATGCTACTGGTGAGTTTCACAGATCTTGGAGCAGCTCACTCAATTGCAGAAACACTCCAGGATCCTTCCAATGTCATGTGTCATAGTCATGGTGATTATCTAAAATATTTATTCTAATAAAAAATCCATTCTAAATTTTTATGGGTAGCTTATTTCATTAGTAGTAAGAAAATACTTGCATGAGCTTAATCAGTAACAACAGTGCCTGTCTGCTTTCAGAGCTATGGTGGTAGCCACAGCATCTACCAAATCTGTATGTGTTTGTGTGAGCTCACGTGGTGTTATTACAGAAGCAGTCACTTTAGTACCCAGTTGCTACTGCTGCTCAGTGAACTTGGTGCCATGTCGGAATCCAGGGTGGCTGCGCTCTGGTGCCAGCTCTGTCACGGGGCTGCTGAATGGTCTCAGTTCTGTCACTTCTCCTTGCCTGTCCAACCTTCTGTGAAATTAAACTTTATTTATTTATTTATTTTACCCTAAAAGTGCTTTCCCAGCGCTCGGTTTGCTTTCTTTGCAAGGGAAGCAGCTCTCCCATTCCAGGCACAGCAGGAAGCCTTGGCATTAGAAATATGACCCAATATAGCCCTGGTCCCGCAGATCATGGGGTTGTGGGTACAGCCCTGGCTCCTGAGAGCTATCACTGATTCAGTGCATCATGTTTCCCTGCTGCTGGAGACCTGTCTTCACCTAGGGCCTCAAACAGCGGAAATTGGAGCAGGCATCTGCTCAAGCAAGAAGAGGGAGAGTAACTTCTCACCAGTGAAGCCTGTTACAAGGCATTTTACAAATGCATGCAAAGGTAGGGTCTATGGTCTGCATAGCTCAAAGGTAGGCACAGCTACTGGAATAAGGGTAGTTTGGAAGAAAAATCAGGAGCATGTAGGACTTGTAATAACCACAGTGTTTGCTTTCTCTTGGCTACTTTCATGGAGTATACTTAGACTTCCTCTTCAATATTTGCATATGTTTTCCATTCAGCCTGCTGAAGCTGAATGGAAACTGTTTGGGTGCAATGGTGACTGGGGAGGGAAGGGTTACCTCAGGTTAAAAAAAAATAAAATTCATTCTTATTGTATCCTGCTGTATCAAAAATATCTTTGAATTCTTCTGGTTTCTTATTGTCTGTTTAGATCATAAACAGCACCCATTGTATGTTCTAACCAATGTTAATTCTTTGCAAATGTTCTGCCTTAAAACTGCCCATGTTTCCAGTCCCAATGTCATAAAAGTAATTGACTTCATAGGTTTATTATGTATTTGCCTAATTATTGATATTTCTCTCCACTGTGTGATGCTAATTTAACTTTTACTTTTTCCATCTTGGATTTATTCCAGATTTTCTTGTATGCTTTTATTTCTTTTGTCCTGGCAGTATATTGGCTTAGGCTCCTAGTATCAAATTTAACTGTGACAGGGTTTCTATTCAGTTCCAAAGGGGTTTTTTTTCCATTCTTTATTTTCCTCAGTATTGACATGGGACACAGTTCCAATAAACAGTTCATTTAGCATGGGATCTCTGACGACATACACATTTCTGCAAGCTGGGATTTTTGTAGGGTGGGTTGTTTTTTCCCCATCTCTGCATGCTTTCCCATATGCAGAAACTGTATTTGTGGGATACCTCCCATAAACCAAATTTTGTCTGAGTTTCTTGCTCACTGGTTGCAGGATTATTCTTTATTAATAAAAATGGTTCTAGTTTTTTAAATAGCATTGTGTGCACCTTACCTTCAGTTTGCTTTACTGCATGACCTTGCATAATGAATCCCCTCTAGTACCTCAGATAAATAACGGTGTGCAACCGCTCAACTTCCAGAAGGGTGTTGGGAGATTTAATGCACTAGCTTTGGGATATGCAAACAGCCCTGCTTAGCTCAAAGATAAGATGGCCCAAATAATTCAAAGATAAGGAAATACAAAACGGAGGTTCTTACTAGCAACACAGGGTTGTGAATTAAAGAGTGGGTTTTGTTTTTAAACCTGCTACCCAGAAAATTTTGCTCGGAAGAAATGACTAGGATTTTTTGTCTGTTTGCAAAAATACATGTAAACTGTAGGTACTGAGGGAGCTGGCAGATGTGATTGCTGAGCCACTCTCCATCATCGATCAGTGGTCCTGGGCAACTGGAGAGGTATCAGATGACTGGAGACTTGCTAATGTGACCCCCATCTATAAAAAGGGTCATAAGGAAGATCCAGGGAACTACAGGCCTGTTAGCCTGGCCTTAGTTCCAGGGAAGATTGTGGAGCAAGTCATCCTGTGGGCAATCACAGAGCAAATATGTGACAACCAGAGGATCAGGTCCAGCCAGCATGAGTTCATGAAAGGCAAGTCCTGCCTGACCAACCTCATCTCCTTCTATGACCAGGTGACCTGCCTGGTGGACGAGGGAAAGGCTGTTGATGTAGTCTACAACTTCAGCAAAGCCTTTGACACAGTCTTGCACGGTATTTTTCTGGAGAAACTGGTGGCCCATGGCTTGGACAGGTGCACTCTTCGCTGGGCTAAAAACTAGCTGTTTGGCTGGGCCCAGAGAATGGTGGTGAATGGAGTTAAATCCAACAAGACACAAGTGGTGTTCCCCAGGGTTCGGTATTGGGGCCTATCCTCTTTAATATCTTTATTGATTATTTGGATGAAGGAATTGAGTGCACCCTCAGTACATTTGCAGATGACACCAAGTTGGGGGGGAGTGTCCATCTGCTAGAGTGTAGGAAGGCCTTCCAGAGGGACCTGGACAAGTTGGATCAATGGGCAGAGACCAATGGGATGAAGTTCAACATGGCGAAGTGCTGAGTCCTGCACTTTGATCGTAATAACCCCAGGCAATGATTGGGGCTGGGTGGCTGGCAGTGTGTCCAGGTGGCCAAGAAGACCAACAGCATCCTGGCTTGTATCAGGAATAGTGTAGGCTGCAGGACCTGGGAGGTGATCATCCCCCTGACTCAGCTCTGGTGGGGCTGCACCTCAAATACTGTGTTCGGTTTTGGGCCTTTCACTACAAGAAGGACATTGAGGTCCTGGAGCGTGTCCGGAGAAGGGCAACAAAGCTGATGAAGGGTCTGCAACACAAGTATTATGAGGAGTGGCTGAGGAAAGTGGGATTGTTTCGCCTGGAGAGGAGGAGGCTCAGGGGAGACCTTACTGCTCTACAAATCCCTGAAATCAAGTTGCGGTGAGCTGTGGGTCAGCTTCTTCTTGCAGATAACTAGTGATAGAACAAGAGGGAATGGCTGCAAGTTGTACCAGGGGAGGTTCTAGTTAGAAATTAGGAGAAATTTCTTCTCAGAAAGAGTGGTTAGGCATTGGAATGGATTGCCCAAGGGAGATGGTGGAGTCATTGTCCTTGGGGTGTTCTAGGAAAGGCTGGATGAGGTACTTACGGACATGGTTTAGTGAGTAATATAGGTTGTAGGGGAAAGGTTGGATTAGATGATCTTGGAGGTCTTGTCCAACCTTAATGATTCTGTGATTCTAAACATTATAGTAATCTAAACATTCATACTTGACATGCTTGGTAGGCATTCCTAAGCTTTATGCTGGCACTAAAATGAATGTATTCAGGTGCTTGTCAATTCTGTGTCCCGTCTCACAGAGGTAAAGTTGAGTATTGTGCATTTAAATTTTGTATTTGGAAGGTGTAAGTGGGAGTTCACTGATGCAAGAGCTCTGTGTTGTACCTCTGCACTGGGACTGGATAGAGTAGCAAGTATCTCAAGCTGAAGTCAAGAATATCTTCTGAATGATGTCAGGGAATGTGATCACTTACATCATTTACTTGCTGCTTTTGAACAAGCCCTAGTAAAAATACAAGCCTGCTCATGAACGATTCATAAATACAGAAGGGAGGTAATATCTTATTTAATAAGTGACACCAAATAATTTGCTCCATCCAGATTTTTCCAGCAGCATGGTTAACTCAGTTGAATTGCATTTCCTGACATTTAATGAGTAATTTCTGGTATATACATTTAACCAGGAAAAACAGGAAATTCACCTCTATGGAGAAAGCCCAACAAAAGAGTTGCCTGTTATGACAAAGTTAAAACTGCAGTAGGAACTTTAACATATTCATTTCCCGGTTTCTTGTTACATTAATTATGCATCCTTTGCCTGCCATTAATTGAAGCCCAAGGCTTTCACAACAGGTGTGCGAAGTTAGACTTAGGTCCTTAAACAGTCTGATCTTTCAGAAATGCTGGATATACTTCAGCTCCTTTTTTTGCTGAAAAGCTGCACTTTCAAAAATCACATCATGGGATTGAATTTAATTTCCCGTATGGCAGCTGGTTTTAAACACTGGGACTGAAGGGGAAAAAAAAAAAGTTTGAGGTTATTTTGTGAGAACAGAATGTGCTGCTTTTCTTCAGTTTATTAATACAACTGTGGTCAACATTATAGCAAAGCTTGTCTTTGCACGTGGCTGCCATTGCATGCTTCAGAGTTGGGGGCAGCAGTAAGGGCAACAAGTGAGACAACAATAATTTCTTCACTTGCTAGTTTTTGTATGGAACTGCTCTAAGGCAGCAATGAGTGCGTAACATGTAGCATATGAACTATAGCCCCTCCAAAATGAGGTTTAGGTATTGTTTTTTATTTTACCATACAGCATTGTGGAAACATTTTTCATCCATTTGGTCCCTGGGCTTCATGGCAATGTGCCACATCTAGGACATCAGATAAGTCGTCACCAAATCCCCAGGAAACTCCTCTGTGGTGGCTTGACCCTGACTGGGGGCCAGATGCCCTCCAAAGTTGCTCTATCACTCCCCTTTGCAGCTGGACAGGGGAGAAAATATATATTGAGAGGCTTAGGAGTAGAGATAAGGACAGGGAGAGATAATTCTGCAATCAGTGTCGGGGCAAAACAGACTCATCACAGAATAAAGGAAAGAAACTCTCTGATTTATGACCCTGCACTGTACACGCAGTGACATCAGAGTCAGGTAATGAGAAGTGTGACCAGATCTTAAAGCACCTTCCCCCACCTCTCCCTTCTAAGCAGACTGCACTTTAGTCATGATTTGCTCTCTTCTTACCCCTTCCATTGTGGCACAGGGAGGGGCAGGGACTGGGGGAATGGAGTTTCAGTCAGTTCCTCACGAGTTGTTCTCCTTAGCTGGGGCGGAGGGAGTGGGCATTCCTGACACCCTTTCCCTGCCCCAGCATGGGATCCCACTCACAGGAGACAGTCCTTCATGAACTTCTCCAATGTGAGTCCTTTCCCACAGGGCTTTATCTCTTCACCAGCTGCCCCAGCGTGGGTTACTGCTATGGCAGGCAGTCATAAATCACAATGTCTCTCAGTCCCAGGCCTCAACAGGGTCACCAGCCTCCCCCCAGCAAACCTGTTCCCGTGAGAATCTCTCCCTCGCTCATCTCTGTGTCTCTGTCTCTCTCCACGAGCTGCAAGTGCTGGCAGAGGCTTGCTCCAACATGGGTCACAGCGTCTCCTGTATGTCTCCACCTGCTCCAGCATGGGGCCTCTCCACAGGCTGCAGGTGGGGTCTCAGGCTTTCCATGGACCGCTCCACCATGGGTTTCCCCACGGACTGCATGGGAATCTTTCTCTCTGGCACCTGGAGCACATCCTCCCCCATCCTTCCCTGGCCTTAGTGTCTGCACAGCTTCTTACATCTTCTCACTCCCTTCTCTGAAGGCAAAATGCAGCTATTAGCGGGTTTTTGCCTCCTAAATGTGATTCACAGAGGCGCTGTGACTGTCATTGATTGGTTCAGCCTTGGTCAACGACTGTGGCCTTGAGCCAGCTGCTCAAGAAGCCCCCCTGGCAGCCCCCCCTTCTTCACCAGAACCCAGCCACGCAAAACTACAACAACATCCCAGGTTATTTTCCTAGGGTGTTCTCTGCACATAGTAGCTTTGTGAGCTGTAGAATCAGCGGTCCTCAACAGTAAGGATCATTTGTGACTTTTGTTGTGCAACTACAAAGGACTTCTATTTATGTGAAGGGCTGGTGTTACCTGCTAGTGTTGCTGCATGCTTCTGGCTTCAAAGAATATTACCAGGCAGACAATGAGGAATCTGTACCCATGAATGTCTCTGCAAAATAGAGAGAAGAGGTCAAAAAAATACACCCTCAGCCCTCAATAGCTAAAAATGTGCTCTGATTTTCTGATAGTGTTCATGAGGCAGTCACTAAACAGACCTTGGTACTGGCTGCAGCACAGCTTGTTTTCTAAGGTATGATGGATTTAGTGCTCTCGGGAAATGCTACAAATACCAAGAGATTTAAACAAAACAAGAGCTATAATAAACAAAAATATTAATCTAAGTTGTATAAGTTCAAATAGGTCTCAGCAGTTCCCGTTTCAGGGGGGAACAGCAGAGATTTTTAAGAATTTTAAGAGTGATGCAGGCACTGGGGCAAGGAAGCAAAGTTGTCTTTCCAGCTATCTTAGTAAAATTGTGATAGGAATTTTTTAACAGAGATGCAGTGATCCTGGATATTTTCTTTTTTTTTTTTTTTTAAAGTTTTGCTCCCTCTCAAAGGATGTTGAAATTAAATTTGTGCATTTCCTTCTTGTTAAGTTGTTAAATTGTATTGATATTGTAGGAGTTGCCTTGACTGCTCTTAGCAAGAGACAAAAAAGATAGGTTTCTCTCCTTAAAGTGTAACTTGTGAAGCCTCTTGACATTCCTCTGAGGAACAGCCAAAGATTATGGTAGGAAAGTGCAAGTCATTCCTGGTGATGCTGGGAAACCTCTCAGGTTCTTGGTTGCACGACTCAACCCAGCTGGCAGAGATGGCCAAGTCATACGGGGAGGAGCCGCTGAGATGTTTCTGCCTTCCTTATTATTACGGGACACTCTCGGTTTCCTGTGTTTGTCCAAGGACTTTCCCTCCATTTCTGCAGGGAGCCAGCAGAAGTGGTTTTGTGCTCTGGGTGCAACTGTCATTTACAGTGCACATAAAGGGAGATTTCTCTGCCTTTGTGGGCAGTTAAATGGTTGCTTGTGATTTCTGGAGCTGAATGTGATGATTCACCCATTCTCTGCCCATTGCATACATACTTGTAAATTAGGAAAGCATTTGTACCTGTTCAATGAGTCAAAGAATGGGGTGAAGATTTCCCAAGAATAACTGAGAATAAATGAGGAAAGGTTTTACGTGGTTTATGATGATAGAAAGCCCCCCTCACCCTCACAACCCAGGCATTTCATCTGTAGAAAACGAGTAGATTATGCATCTGGAATGGAAAAAAGTGAGTATCTTTACATAAACTAATGTGTTAGATTTGAGTCATCCACTTGGTTGGACTAATTAGAATTCCCCACAGAACCATGGAGTTGTATAAGTGGGAAAATCATTTGTACTGCAATCTTTCATAGTCCTTGGCTGCTAAAAAGACTTATTAATTTTGGAGTAGCACTTTTTTTTTAAAAGGACACATAGCAGAAGAAAGTATAGTAGAGCATGAACAACTAGAATGACAGGTTTGAAGGTAAGAGCTAGAAAAGTGGTTAAAACCAGGCAAGGTCCCATTTTTAAAACCGAAGTCTGGGAAGAGACATGCAAATACCTCCTCAAACTGGAATGAGTGGGTTAGGGGCATTAGGACTCAGTTGTTTGTTACCCTCAGGTGATGAGGGTAGAAAGCATTAATCAACACTTTGTTAGGAATACTGTAGTGGTGACAAGCCTAATTCGTAAATTCATCAGTGGTCCCTTCTGTCCCAGGTGACCTGCTGTTGAGACATGCCTTCTCTCCCAATATATATAAAAAGTCTCCTAAACCGTGGTGATGGAGAGGCACAGATGTCCATAGACGAAGCCTGTGCTGAAAACAGTCTGAGGCAGGGTTATCATTGCATTTTTAACATTAAACCTTGTGGACCCAAGTTGAATCTTCCAAATGCATATGCCACAACTGGGATGAGATGCTCTCTCTTTCCCCCGCCTGCTCCTTTGTTCTCCTTCTCTTCTTTGTTTCAATAAAATCTGCTGCAGCATACGCATATCAAAAACCTGAAAGTTGTCTGGCACTTCAGATCAAGGAATGGATTCAAATTCACTGCCTCAGGATATGTGTCAAGTCACTGCGCTTATCTTGCTCTTATATTACTGACTTTCTAGTTTTCACTGGGGGTAGCTTTCTGCTCTTACTTATTGGTGTTCAAACCACGAGCAGGAGAAGTCAGCGGAGGATAGCACCTCCATGCTGAAACTGGGCAGGGTTCCTTCTTTGCTTTGAGCTGCAAGGCAGAGAAAAAAGGAGATTGGGAGCCCTGGGAGGTACCAGTGAAATTGGCCTGATGTTTGCCTGGTAGCAGTAATCCATTATTACTATAATTACTCTTATTTCTATTTGCAATTAGAAATGAGGGGTACTGTAGATTCCTTTGAATGTCTACCGAAACCAACAATAAAAGCACAGGCCAGTGTGTGAGGCGACATGCTGATGCTGATATTTCCCCAACAGTTATTTTGTTCTGTCTAAATATAAAAACATTATGTGAGTTCCAGTATTTATTGCTGCAATGTACAGAATAGCTGCTTTCTCCGGAGTTGCTTCGATAAGTTTTCAGAGCCCCTTTGGAAAACCTAACAAAACAGAGTAACATAGGATACATCTAAATCCAGCAGACATTTAGAAACAGAAATTAATGCTCTGAAAATCCTTCTACCAACCCAGCAAAGCATGTTGGCTAACAAAATGTTGAATCAGACATGTTGCATGCAGAGGGGATATGCATGTCTGTGTGGAACGCTGTGACTCGGGTCTGCTTAGACAGTTGGTATTGACATCATCTGTTGTGGTTTTTTAAAAAATATATATACATATAGATGAATAGATATGTGTGCATGTCTGAATGCTTTGGAGGATTACACCTGTTGGAAATAGTTTTTTCAAAGCTGTTTTTTTTTTTTAACCTGTGCTTATATGTTTATACTTATAAATTAGTAGGAAGTATTAAATATAAAAAACCAAGAAAAATTATGAGGGATAGATATTTCATGAGATATTGCAAAACTTCTCTGTCTGTAAAAGGTGAGATTCTGGATTTGGAGGGTAAATTGACACAGCTCTAGGCCACTGGCTCCAAAAGTACTTTTGAATACTGCAGGCATCCCGCCTGTATGGGTCTGCCAGAACTATGGACAGAAGTACTGCCTTTGGGGTCTGAAGCCAAGCAGTGTAACCCTGGCTCCATGCTAAGGTCCTGATGCAGGGACTTGGTTACTGTCTCAGCGTGGCTGTGTGTTGTGCTGTGATGGTGGGACAGATCATCTGGAGGTGGCTTGAAGGTTTGAATGTAACACTTCTTTGCAGAGTGCTCTGCTGTGTGCTCTGGTGGAACAAGCTCTGTGGCAGTACAATGCTACCTTGGGCTTGAGGGTCGCTGCGAGGTCTGCCCTGGAATCAGAGTCATCTTCTCATTTACCCATGAAGTGTACAGTGTGTGTTCCCACAAGACCAACGATTTTGCATGCTGGCTGAAGATACAAGTAGGTTCAAATATAGACCAGTTAGTAATTTGGGGTATAAAATGAAACACATGAAACACATAAAATGGAACACAGCACATTCTGGAAAATGAGCAAGGAGTTAAAAGTCTGGAGTTAGAAGTCAGGAGACTTCTGACCCTGCCATGATCTCTCTGTGAGACCTTGCACAACTCCTGTTACCTTGCTGCCTCTGTTTCTCCATTTATAAATCATTTCCTGTTCTGTGTCACATGAACCAGTTCATGCTTGGGTGGTTTTGAACATTAAACATTCTTTAAAAGGCTAAGTAGTATTATATAATAATACCTTTTTCCCTGGTGTGATGAAGCCTGTGTCTGTTCTCTGACTTGACGGCAGGAAGGAAGGCTTACCCTGAACAGACCTAAGTACATGAGGGATTGATTAAGAAAAAGTGGGTGAAGGAGGGAGGAGAAAGGCAGTTGATGGGGAGAGGCAAACAGTGGAAAAATGTCAATAATTGACACATCTTAACACAGTGGAAATCTGAATCTGACCTTAAGTAAGGTAACATGAGGCTCATGTACAGCAGGAAATCCTAAAAGGAGTTTATTTCAGGAGTTACCCTGGGACTTGGATAACAGAGAAGCAGGACGTTGAGGCTAAGCTCATCTACCACTGACGTAACTGGCTGCTGTTACAAAAATGGACCAGAACCACTATGTGGAAGATGCTTTTTAAAGCAAATGTGTACCCCCCCCCACCAAGTCATGCAGTTCTCAGTTGTACCAGATCTCACAGCTGAACAACAGCTAGGTACAGAAGGAGCCACTTGTATGTGCAGGCTGTCGCTGGGAGCTACTTCAGACTCCTAACATGCAAAGATTTTGTGCCATGCGCCTTCCCCAGGAGATTTTCTCATGTAAGAAAATGGGTAGGCTTCTCTTCAGCATATTTTATAACAAAATATGTTGTGTTAATGTAGGAATTGCAAAAAATCATTTAAATGTATTAAATAAGAAAGGATCTTGAGGTGTATTTTCAAACTGTGGGAGTATCTGTTTAGAAATAGGTGAGCAGAACTAGCAGCATAAGCTGTGTTTGTCTAGGACTGGGGAGAGAGAGAGATGTGCACACACTTTCTGCAAGTGAAAATGCAAGTTTAAGATCTGTGGCTGAGGGCAGAAGGGGTTATAGCAAGATAGTAACCTAGCGTATGTAACTGGGAGAGCTGTGGATCACTTTGAAGATCAAGACTGAATGGTTAAACCTGATGCCATGAAAAAAGGGCAGTCAGGGAAGGTATCTAAAGAGAGTGATTGTATTTAGGGTAACAGGCAAAGAAGGTAAAGTTTCCATTTTCTGTTTTACATGGATGTCACCCAGGTGAGAGAGGAAGAAGTTGTGGCTGTCAGGAGAGAAATTGCTGAAGGTCTGGATAGGTGAATGGACATGAAGAAATCAGATTTTCATATTATGGAAGAAGTTACAGGAAGATACACGCAGTACAGATGCCTGTGCAAGTTAAAAAACAAGAGAGACAAAGCCTTTTGTGTATTTAATTGGGGGTTCTGTAAATTTTGGGTTAATGGTGAGATGACAAAGACAGGAAAGGGTGTTGGATCTGGAAGGTAAGGAAACTTACTTGGAAATTTTATGTTTTTTGAAATAGATGAAACTTGAGATTGCTTGAAGTAGCCACTGGTTTACTATGTCTTACTTCAGGAAATTACCAACTAGAGGAAATAGCCAGGTCTAAGTAAATACAGCAAATGAAAGCATGAGGAAAAATATGGAACTTCAGGTCTAAATGTAATGTGTGAGAAGCTATTTTGGAGGAAGAAAGTTTAATCTGACCCTAACCCAAACCATCTGTGCCTGTCTTCACTTTCACTACTCTTATCTCTAATCAGAGAGTACTATCACAACACTAAATTTAGGATCTGAATTAAAAGTTCAATTAACGCTGACTTCACATTCTATGCAATTGCTTAAATTCCAGGTTTTTTTATCTTCACCTGTGTATACATCCTCCCTTCTCCTTCTGCAAACCCAAGCCGTGTGTGCATACCTGGCAGACTTCCACCCATGGGATTCAAATAAATTTTTGCTTGTTTTGCTTTCTTTGCTGTTACTAGACACCAGTGAGGCAGAATTTCATCATGGTCAGCCCTTGCTGCTCTCTAGCTTCAAGAAAGGGGAGGAAATTATGCATCTGCAGCCCAGACTCAATTATGACAGCAGTGCCCCAAGCTGGGCAGAGTGACACCTCTTACACACTGTAGTAGCAAATTTG
Organism: Laterallus jamaicensis coturniculus; assembly: GCA_022605575.1. Classification (NCBI taxonomy): domain Eukaryota; kingdom Metazoa; phylum Chordata; class Aves; order Gruiformes; family Rallidae; genus Laterallus; species Laterallus jamaicensis. Next base: position 3,046,823 of record JAKCOX010000031.1, on the reverse strand, counting down.
TAAAAGACTAGGATAGTTTCTCTGAGCAGATACCACTAGCCTGTTAAAAGCTGATCACATGGTAGATCTGATGCCCCTCAGGACCTCATGAGTCTGCGAAGAAGACACCTTTTCTAGCTCCATCTCTGTACAGGATATCTGGCTAGGGCAAAAAAAGCTTCTCTGGGCTTTTCCTGTGCACTTCCAGTAAGAGTTTCAGAGCTTCTGAACAGCTCAGCCACCACCCCTCAGGGGCTACCTGAGGTTGTGGGTGTCCAGAACCCCTTACCTAATGGTGCCATATTAAATGAGAAACATATTTATTTCAAGAGTGCTGCCAGCTGAAGTGCTACAGGACTCTGGAACACTCATGGCTCCAGAAAGCTCCTGGTCCTATCTTTCTCCTGTGTGAGCCTGAAGTTTATGAAGCCAGATAGGGCCACCTTGCTTTTCCGTCTCCTTCTTGTCCCACTGGCTTGGGAATGCTGAAAGCAGCAACACATGTGGAAGTAGCCTCTGCCAAGCACCGTTTTCACATGCGTTGGCCTCCTCCTTAGTCATACTGGCATTTCCTTTGTGGAAAACCATTTCCCTACAGGATTCAGGAGTGCGATCATTTAACGTTGATAGCTACAGACTGCTGCCTCAATAGGTTCTCAGTCATAGTCCTTCACTAGAGTGTCAAGCAGCTTTTCTGGGCAGATTTGTTCTCTGGCACATAATTTAATGTGTTTATGTTTGTAATGTTTGGACATGTGCTCAGTAGAACATGAGGCAGATTTTCCAGTTTAACACGGATGTAGCTTGCCTTGTCACACCACCTTTTGAGGGCACATCAGCAGGGGCTTGCAGATCCTGAAAGGGCCCCCACATTGCTTTTTACTCCCAGTTCTTGCTGCTCACCCTGTTGCATGACTCTATAAATTTAGTTTCCATTGCCATGCTATGCATTTGCCTGCCTCACCCATTGTGCTTATTATGCCTTAAGTAATGTGTACGACATCCTCCATTGCAGCTGATCCTAGTATCTCAGCTGGGATCTTCAAATCCCCATGACACCACTGCAGATAATACTTCTCTATATCACTGGTCCTTATAATTGTTATCAGGCTGAGTATAAGCATGTGTGAGAAGAGTGTTGTGCAATTACATGTGTGGCCGCTCCCACATGTTATACCCCAAGGCTTGCATGTGGGGATATTTATGTGTCCTACGTTTTTCGGTAGTGCTATCATTGTCCAATAATAAGTAACAGCTATAGGATGTTTGTCAATATACTGTTTACTTGGAGGGATCTTAGGGGAGGAAATAAGAGAAAAACCTATAAAGCCCTAGTGATTTTCAAGGGAAATGAAGAAAATGTGGGCACAACCTGGAAGCCATCCCCTCTTGCCTATGCTACCTTTTTCTGCAATCATCTCCTCCCAAGGCATCAGCTCCCCTCTACATTTCATGAACCTTTTCTGCCACACGCCCTTCTGACAGCCCTGTCTAAAGTCTGTCCCTTGAGCTGTGACAGGAGGAGAAGGGTTGTAAATCTAAAATGCCTGGCTCACTGTTCCTGAAAGGCAGGGAACATTCTTAAATTGTGGTGTGTTTTCCCTATCTTGTTCTGAAGGAGGTAATACACTCTCTTACTGTGATTTGCTTTGATAAAGACTCTAGTTTCATCCTACACCCTTCTCTGTGGTTGCTTACTTCAGCCAGAATGCAGTGCGCTTGATTTTGGTACGACTGAAGAAGAACATGTTTGCAAACAGTTTGCAGATAGTGCGATCTTCTTGCAGTGCCTTCTGGATTAAGATAGCATCATTTCACATTACTGCTTTGTTTGTCTTCCTTTGCTTTATAAGAGAGTGAAGGATTTTAATGTTTCTGAAGATGCTGGTTTACTTAACTTCGAAGAGATGAACCAAGCATGACCCTTGAAGAAGACTGTGTATAAGAACAAAAGCCCAGCCTTACAGAAGAGGCAATAGTTTGGGATTAAAAGTTTGCTCTAGCCATCACTTGTACTACAGCTGTAATAAGAACAGTGACTTCAGAGTACAAATTTCTAGCACAGAGAGCATACTATAATTTGCATATTTGTTCAGCCTAATCTTTTCCATGTCTCCCTGATTCTATTTCCTGAGCATGTGAATTTGACTTAACTAAGTACTTTTCTATGCATCTTTTCTGCCCTTCGGAATGGGGTCCACCACTGGAAAGCTTTTGGTGCTGATTTAGCCTAGCAGCTACAGTAATTGAATGGATGGAGATCAAGTTTATTCCACCGCTCTGAAAACACACTGTTTATTTTCAGTGTCATTTCCCCTTCTGTCAGTTCTGTCTGGATCGCAGGGTCTGTCCCAAGCCCCACGTAACATCAACTGCTATAAATAAGTGAAGAAACTATTCACACTTCACACGTGAGAATGTGCCCTCATTTTACAGCCCATCTATCAAACATAAGCATACTCCAGCTTGGGTATGGATGCAGACCAGGAGGGTTTTATGATCCCAACTCCCTGAAGAGAGTTTTAATAAGTGCTACTACAAATATTGCAATAATGTAATACATTTTAATGTGTTGGAATGCAGTCCTTGGGGGTCTGTGGGTATTTTAAAAACCTGGACCAAATAACTAAAGCCAATGTTTCAATAAAACAGCTAAAGGCAATTTGAACTGGAACATCTAACAGCACTGAACTTAGCATGCATACAGGAATGATTTCTAGATTTAGGGTTCTAGAGAAAATGTTTACAGGTGAACACATTTGTAGAGACGTTGAAGCAGTTCCAGCCACATGCAAAGTGAAGGGATATGAAAGTTTTTAGCAGAACTGATGTATCATTTTCTGAATTTGGGTATAAAGTTCTGTTGAGTAAAGTAGTTAATAGTAGATAGAGAGGAACTCTGTTGCTGTAAAGATATGCAAATTCTTGTTTTGTGGGTTTTTGTTGTATTTTTGCTTGATTTTAAGTGCAGAACTGCTAAAACTGAGCACAAAACTATGAGGATTACCAAAGATTAAGTTTAGCTTTATGGAGGAAGAGCTCCACAGGGGAAAATGTGACAGAGTTCATGGCATTGATGCCTGTGGGGATATGCTGCACTCTTCAGGTTTTCCAATATCGGGAATATCTCTTCTGTCAAAGCTTCAGCTGGTAGGGAGGAAGGGCACTGGAGAAGCACCCCCACTGTCTCCCACCCAGGGCCCCGGGGATGTGTCTCCGCTCGGCCTGGGGCCTTCTGGCCCTGCCCGAGCCCTGGTGTAGCTCTGTCTGGCTCTGCCACTGTCTCCTGAGCCAGTTCAGAGCTCATGCTCACCACGCATCACCCAGTGCTGAGTCTGCCCTTTGCTTCAAAGGCCAGGAGCTGTCCAACTCCAAAACCCCTTTCAAGGACACATCACACAAAGGATATAAGTAGGATTATGCTTTATTTTTCTGAGTCTGTTCACAGACAGTGCTCACCATCATGAAGACAGGAGCAGGCTGATGTAGTCTTCAGGTGTGAAAAAACATCCCTGGCAGCCTGGCAAAGGCAAGTCCCAGGGCTGCAGAAGGCAGACGCAGGCACCCAGGCTAAACAGTGCCCGTTCCTTCCAAAGCCAGAACATGAAGAATGACCATCAGGACTGATCATACATAAAAAAAGAGGCAGAAAAAGATGATGAAAATGACCAAAAAAGCTGAGGAGGTGCTGTGTGGTGCTGTGGCATATTTTCCCAAATCTGGCAGCCATTGATGACAGAAGCATCCTTTTTGTATTCCAAAACTGGCTGGGCTGTACTTCTTGGCCAGCGACGCATGAACAGTGCCCCTGTGCGTGCCCTGTGCTTCCCCTGCCTGCAGGGAGAGCTGGAAAGGGGCAGCCACTGCCCCATGCTGCCGCGAGCCCGGGGCCCTTCCAAGCACAGGCATTTGGGCAGAGGCAAGAAGCGCTGGGGAGATGGAGCCAAGGAGAGAGCAGAGCTCGCTCCCACTACGAACCTGCCCGGGGCAAGAGAGCCGGAGAGAGCCAGGGCGCGAGTGGCACCTCGCAGATGCCAGAGCAGCAGGAGAGAATCCATCCCAAACGGTGCGGGGGAGCCCTGACAAGGGGCTGCGCTCAGTGCTACAGAGGCAGGCAAAAAACCCCCAGGCACAGCTTGTAGCTTGCCAGGGGGGAAAAAAGCCTTCCTCCCCCCAGCTGCAGGGCACGAGGAGATACCTTCGTGGTGCACGAGCAGCAGCGGGCAGTGAGCCAGCCCAGATGGGCCAGAGGGGCCCTGACAAGGGGTCCTGCTCAGTGCTGCAGAGGAAGGCAAAAAACCCCCGGGGCCCAGTGCCAATCCGCCCTGGGGGAAAATTCCTTCCTGACCCCAGCAGCAGAGCTGGCGATCGGCTACTCCCTGAGCATGTGAGCAAGGCCGGCTCCCTCCTCCCACCGGCTGGTCACGCCTCCCAGGAGATGCCCTAAGCCCTGTTCTCCCTCAGCCTGGAGCCATCTCAGGGGCTGCCCCAAGCGGCCAGGTGCCCCCGGCCTGATGGACCCTGGGGGCAAGTGTCCTTCCTTTGCACCCGCTGGGGCCACCGGCAGGTGCTGCAAAGCAACAGGACCCTTTGCACTTCTCTACATCCCGTTTCTTACAGCTGTGCTGCTGCCCCTGGCTCCTTGGCAGATGAGGATGGTGAGCTCCGCAGTGCTTCCCCAGAAGGCATTCCCTTGATCTGGCCATGGCTTTCCATCAGAAAAGGCCTGAGAACCTCAGGCACCTCCAGGGATAGGTGGTGGTTCCCATGCTGTGAAGAGCTTCTGCCCGTTCCCCAAGGCTGAAGCAGGATTTGTATCCATCAGATAAGCAGGATCCATCAGGCAGAAGCAGGATTTGTATCCATCAGATAAGATTCCAGCGTAGCCCGGCTGCAGAATCCCTTGCAGTGAAGCACCTCCAGTATAGCCTGGTCCAGGCCTTCCTCCCTGAGGGATTCCAGCAGTAGCTCCTGAGGACATCCTCTGAGATGTCTGCTTCAGGCTGCCCCTGCGGCAGCTCTGTCTGCGGGCCAGGGCAGGCTGCTGCCCTCTCTACTGCCCTGGACACTGTCACTGCTGGGTTGCCAGGTGGTGGCTCTGTGACATAGTGGGGGAGCTCCACCCACTGGAGCTCCGCCCACCCAAGCCTCACCCACATAAGCTCCGCCCACCCAGGCCATGTCCATCCAAGCCTCATTCACCAAGGCCCCGCCCACCCAGGCCTCACCTTCCACCCCCACCTCCCCCCTTCGGCCCAGCACCCTTCAGAGGAAGGGGGTGCTGGCCCCCAAGCAGTCCCTGTGCCCAGCAGGCCCTCTCCCTGCCTGTTGGTGCCACACACTGGGCACAGCTGCTGGCTGGGCACCCCTGTAAACCCCTCTGCTTGTTCAGGCTACACCAATAAGGAAGGGTTTGATACCACCGACATTCGCTTGGCTGTGGTGATGCTCCAGGGGAAAGGAAGGGGTTGGCTTCCCAGCGTGTCCCGGTGCCTCACCGTTCCCTATCAGTGTGCCGAGGGACCTTTGCTACTACAGTCTTTACGGGGAGGTCTTCTTCTTGGGAGGAGTCCTGAATTGTCTTCTCTTCCTGAGCAGATATTCCCTTGCACTCTAAGAGCGTTTTTCCTCCTTCAGCCTTCATTCTTGATGCCTTTCTGAAAAGCCATGGCAGCCGTCTCAGTGTCTGTCTTGCTCCTTCCAGTCTGGAGGCCTGCCATGGGCCTAATTGAGTGCTTAGTCTTTCTCTGCCTTTATCCCACAAGGTGGGAATCTGCCTTTATTGCACCCAAGGAATGCCAGGCGGCCACAGCGGTACCGGGGAGTGCTCACCAGGGCTTTGCATGCTGCTTGTCTTTCCCGCCTGACACACCAGAATGCTTTTGCCTGTATCACATTGTACGCACTGAGTTCCCCTGTAATGCCCACTCTTCCAGGAACGTTTGCCTACTACAGGGTTTCTAAATTGTAGCAAACACTTGTGGCAGTCCATCTGAGATCATGGTACCCCTTTCTCTCTTGCAATTTTTCTTCTTTTCAAGGGCCCCCATGCACTGCAGCTTTTACTTGCACCCCTTCTCCCAGCATCTTTAACATGCAGTCTTTTTTTTTTTTAGGACCAGTAGTTAAGTTGTTTTAAATCATAGAAATAGTGAATGCATCAGTTTGAAAGGGGCCTTTAAAGGTCATCTAGTCCAAACCCCCACCAGTAAGCAGGGGCATCTTTAAGTATATTGTGTTGCTCAGTGCTTCATCAAAGCTGGCCTTGAATGTCTCTGAGGCTGTTGTGCAATGGAATTGTATACTGTAACCTCCCGACTTTCCTTGTGAGATGGCCTCTCCTTACAAAACTTGTTCTTTCAAATAGGGGGAGGTGGTAAAATTTTTTTCCTGTTTTGAAGACTGAACCACTCTAAAACAGTTCCAGGAGACTTTGAAGATACTCAGTTAATATTCTGCTCCTTGCTTGAAAGCATGAATATGCAGAAGTTGGTCAAAGTGTGAGTAATCTCTTGTCATGTGTCAAGGAACACTGCAGGGCTATAAAGTTGCACTGTGTGGAAAATTCAATTCTAGAAGAAATTACATGGGTATAGCCAGGAACACTAGTGAGATTGGACACTGACCAAAGTATTAGAAAAACAAGTGACCACAAACCACAGAGAATTCTGAGACCCACAGCACACCAAAAAGCACTCCAAAGTAGAATTTATTAAAGCCATATACTCTCAGATATGGATGAAGTGCACAACTGTTTTGAAGGACTTAGAGCACATTTAGCATTTTAAGGAGTATCAGGCTAAATAAGTCCACATTGGGCTTCCCCAAACACATCTTGATGATGTAGTCTCTTCTCTGCTTGCAATATCACCAAGTGGTTTTTAGCAAAGACACCAAATGAACGGAGCAGAAAGGGTCCACTAAGTCAGTAAGGTCTGGAGAAGCAGAAGTGATAAGTTGGAAAGGATGTTCTGGTGCTACCCTTATTTGTCCTAACTTGTTAGAAGCCTGATTCTGCAATTAGCTGTGGGGGCATTTATGTGAACCAACTGCTCAGCAGCATGAATCTCCTACATTGCTGCCTTTATGGAAAAGTTTCACCTTCCTGTCTGGAGTGAATCATTCGACAAGAACAGCCCTGTGCCGTGGCTTACTCTCCTTACTGTTTCTTTTGATGAAAACTACGCTGTTTTAATTTTCTTCACACTCACCGTGCATCCACTTGCCTCAGAGAGCTCTCAGCACCCTGTGATGCGATACACCGATGGCTGCTGGTTGCAGCAGGGCTCCGAAAAACGTAGTTGTCATGCTTCTACATATAGGTTCGCAGCCTCTTGCTTGCTTCCCCCCGGGGTGTTTTCAGTTGCGGTGGTTTAAAGTAGCAGCTGTGGCTTCCCAATTCAGAGTGAGGATATTGGAATCATGTGTGTGCGCCTGCCGGGAGAGAAACTCGGCTTTGCTGCTTGGCTTTGTGCACTGCTGAATGCAGCGCTCCTGGGCTCCTTGCAAACGGGCAGGGAGCAGTGCAAACTCCCTTCCTCTGGAAAGGTGCCTACCAAAAAATGAGCGATGGTAAAGGTTTCTGTACTTAGCAAACTGCCTCTAAATGTGCGCATTCCAAATAGCGCTGGAGCGATGCTAAATGTGGCCCAGTTTAACTGAAACACAACGTGCCTGTTTCTGGGAGAGTGTTAGGGCTGCACTGTTGGAAAGCTTCATTTGATGCTTGGGGTTGGGGGAAGAGGAGACATTGTTTTAAAGGCATTATTGGAGTCCCTTTTGAAAGATGCTTCAAATCTATTTGGGTAGTAAGGGTGAGATGATAGAGAACCTTGTGATTATGGCCTTGCCTGTATTAATGGGCTAACCACTGAAAAAGTTCATCTCAACCTGAAATGTATGTTGTGTGGAGATCAGAAATCACTGATTTTGTACAGAAATCACTGATTCTATGGCTCGTATTTAGTGGGTTATCCCAGCTCAATGACCATAGCATGCTTTCCTGTCCTAGAAGTGTTAATTCTGAAGCTATGTCTTGTGGCTACAGGGTTTTGCTAAGGATTCTCGACAGCGAGTCATGGGTTACCCCATTGACTCGCTCATAATGTGGCTACGTCACAGCCCCATTGCCATTGCTACAGTTAAATTGGTGTTTCAGTCAAGAATCTCCATGTTCAGAGTTTTGTGCATCTAGGGAACAATTAGCTTTGAAATTAATCACAGCTGAGAATTCAGATAATTGATTTTTGGTTTTTTACTTACAATTTTGGTAGCATTTAATAGAATCATCTGCAGTCGTGTAGTTAAGCAAGTATGTCTCTGCTTATCCCAATTTTTTACTCTGGGTGGTGTCTGCAGATGAAGGGTGATTAAGTGATAGAAACTGGGAAAGGAGTATCTTAGTTTGGGTGTGCTGAAAAAGTTCTTCCAAGTACAGGCGCTACGCCAAGTGATATTGCATGAGTTTTGATTTCAAGCCTCTGTGTCTGCCTAGAATAAGTGAAAGGCATGTCTTAAGCACTTTTAAATAAATAAATGTCATTTAGGTATGCAGTCGCCACCCTCAAAAACTTTCCAGTGCTTCTCTTTGCAATTAGATGTTATCTAAACTTCCCTGCACTTACTATAGAGAATACTTAAGTAACCTGTGAATGATGAAGTATCATTGTTTAGTTACCTCAGGCAACTGAAAAGATTTTAGAGGTGGCTGCTGTAGTACAATGGCTGCTATATCTTAATGAAAAAGCTTGTCATTATTACAAGCCTTTTCTGAGGTCAAGTAGCAGATACTTCCACTCCATGTGCATACGATGTCAGAAGTTTCAAAAATTAATTGTAAAACTGATTGTAAACCAGTAAGATTTTTAAAAGTGTATAGTTTAATTTCTTTGTGTTGGATGCTGTGTTGGGAGCCCTTGGATACCACCTCTTGCAAACTTTTCTGCACATACAAGGGCAATTTTTTTTTTTCTTTTAAATTGAAAACTAAGATCCCCATGTAACCAGGAGTCAGGGCTTTCAGGAAAACCTCACCCATCTCAGTAATCACTCAGTGATTATCAGAAATCACGGAGTCAGCGAGCATTCAAGACCTCAAAGTCCTATCAGTCCATGAAAAGCATTTCAGCAGGCCCATGGGGTAGGTTAAGTCCATTGGCCTCATCTGTGGCTGCTGCAAGGGTGAAGGTTGTTTCAGAGCGGGATGGACATGTGTGTACAGCAGCAGCTGTCACCCAGCATAGGCACAGCAGATACACCATGAGGCATGCAGGGTTTTCTGTGAAGGGATGGAAAGCAGCCTGGGCATGGAGGGAGGCATCCAGTTCTTCCCACCTGTCAGCACAGATGCCAGCTTTTGGAGTTTACCAAATGGCGGCTCAGCTCCCATCATTTAGACTGGATTGTGCTCTCCTGTGCATGCTCTGCTTTGTAAAGCCATATCAGAAACACAGACATTTTTCCCCTCAGCATGACAATTGATAGTGGAAACCACTGATTTATCATCCCATCTTCTCATCACTACAAGACAGTTTGATTATCAGAGGCTGCAACAGTTTGTCTTCCCAAATCTCCTTAGCCTGTATGAATTTCACTGTTCCTACAGGCTACTATCTAGCTTGAAAAATGCTTGCAGCATAGGTCTGATTTCATATTTGTGAAATGAAAAAGGGCATATATTGTGAAAATAAATTATTAGCAATGGCAAACATGTTCATCAGTGCATTTGTCACTTGACCTGGTAGGTGGCTGACAATGGCTGCAAGTACCTAATCATTTCCCTTTCTGATTCTGACCTTGTCTGATGGGTGCGAGTTGTTTCATCAGTATCTCTCATACAACCTCCTTCTCTGACTGGCTAGGCATGCTTCTTGTCATTGCAAGTGTCTCTAGAAGACAGCCAACTGATCTTTTTGAGTTTGGGTGCCCAACTAAAGTTGCCTTAAAAGCTGTTGGTAAGAAAAGAGTGTGTGCTGCTCCTTTTAATTTATTAATGGGTCTGGTATGTCTCCTTCCTCCATGAAGGTCCATAGAAGGTGTCCGTGGGGAAGACAGTGTGTGCATGGGCTGATGGCCAAAAAAAGTATATAAAAAAAAAAGGATAGGCAAGGCTTTCCCCAGAAAGCAGGAGTAGGCATTACTAGAAGCATGGACTTTTCTTCAGTGACTATAGGTTGGCTAACCTTTTAGAACTCCCCATCAAAAAGCCAAAGACATGTTGAGGCAAGTTTCATGACGAAAATATCAATGAAATGTTGAGTTTTCAGAACCTTGAAAAATAAATTGAGGGCTTATAAATTACACAGAATGAATTATAGTGTGCTGGAAACGCCAGGAAACCACACTGCTTTCATTAGGGTTTTGTTATAAGATACTCAAGTTTTCTTAATCAACAGCTAACCTTCAGAACCACTTTATTACCTACATATAAGTTCTGGATTGCTTTTATGCAATTCAGAACTTGAAATTACTTACAATATCTAGGAGGAAAACCTGTTGAAAAATTTGCATTTAAAAAACCCCGCAAATTGTTGATTCTTATTTCCAGCCTGTCCCATGTACTCTTGAATTTGGGATTTCTGTCTCAACACAGTTGAGCTGGGACTGCAGTAAATTTGCACTGTGGTAGAACCATGACAGCCAAATTACAAGGGCGAGTTGAGGCACGATCAGATTTTGGAATCCACAACCCAAACTCAGCCCATGGGGCTCCCTTGAAGATAAAAGTCAGAAAAGTTTGAGAAAAGGGTTTGGTTTGAACTCAATTTTCTGACACCTACTCAGCCTGAGACACTTGAAACCACACAGCTTAGGGGTATCTCATACTCTGCTTGTACTCAAACACTTGACAACACACGAAAGTTGCCAGGAGAGAGCTCCAGCACTGATGTTTTTGTTCCCAAGTCGAGCTTCTTGGGTAGGGCTGTGGAGATCTCCCATGGGGAAGTTGCATCAAGGTGATGGATTGAGACGCAGAGATTAGGCAAAACAGGATGCTTGAAACCAAGCCTGGTAAAGGCCAGACAGGATTTGAACTTAAAACAAATGGTTCTCATTTTCTCTTAGTAACTTAACTTTACACATAATCTGGATAGAGTCAGAAAGATCTTCCTAAAATGTTCTTCCTTTTGGCAGGGTGCTGTCTTCTGAACCTTGTTTTCTTCTTTACATCTTCAGAAACATGATCTGGGAGGGATGACTCGTAACCGAAATTCCCCACTGCTGGTATTAATAACAAAAAGCCCGACGTGTAGACTCTCCAACTCCCACCCGCCCCTAACAGGATCAGGCCCTAACATGGCTTAGAGACAGATGTTCTAGGAAGTCTCAAGTTGCTTAATATTATTTGTTCACACATCCCAGCTGATGCTAAATCTTGTTAGGGAGGTGTTAAATGTCTGAAGACGACAGAGGCACTATCCATTCCCAGAATGAGTCACTGGGATGGGAGAGTTGAGTCCAACTATTACCACCCGCCAGGGCTTCCGAGACTTTCCCCCATTACTCCCCCTTTTTCATTTTAATGGAGAAATTAATTCCATTCCCATGAATTGGAATTTGGACACAATCCCTGATTTTCTTATGACATATTAATAGCAAAATTGGAAAGACACGGGATTAAAAAAAATATATCTGGTGCATGTTCATAAATGTATAATAAGAACAAAAATCTCAGTTTTTCTTAAAGGGAAGGAGCTATTCTTCTTCTAATTAAAAACTCTTCTAAAAACGTAGGAGAGCTCCTTGCATACAAAGAAGCGGTTCTGTGTGGGAAACTCAAAACACTTTCCAAACTCTATATAGCTTCCCTGAGAGGAAAGAGTCCCAAATTTGTTTATTCTCCTCATTTCACAGATGGGGAAGCTGAAGCACAGAAGTGAAGAGATTTGCCCATTGTCAGCTGTGGTCAGGCATCAATCCAAGCAGCCCTGATTTCCCGGCTCTGCTTTAACTCGTCAGATAGAATCAAAGAATCATAGGGGTTGGAAGGGACCTCCAGAGATCATCAGGTCCAGTCCCCCTGCCAAAGCAGGCTCCCTAGCTCATACTGCACAGAGAGACGTCCAGAGGGGTCTTGAATATCTCCAGAGAAGGAGACTCCACCACCTCCCTGGGCAGCCTGTCCCAGGGTTCTGTCACCCTCACTGGGAAAACGTTCCTCCGCATGTTGGTGCGGAACTTCCTGCGCTCCAATTTGCAGCCATTGCCCCTTGTCCTGTCCCCACAGACCACTGAAAAGGGGCTGGCTAATTCCCCCTGCATCCCATGCATAGACTCTGGTTCTTCCTTCTTATCCTCCTCCTTGGCGCTGACCTTCGCGGTTTTGCCACCTCCCTCCATGCAGCCTCCTTCTTCGGTTTAAAATGAGGCCAAATGTCTATCCAGCGCTGTGGATGAGGGAGCAGCACACCATACGGCTTCCCAGCATAGAAAGTAAACACGAAAAATGCTGTTGTCCCAGACCTCAGCCTGACGCACACATGGTGCGCAGCCCCACTGAAACTCGCTTAATGTGTTTAATATGCATCATCCATGACTTATAGGTTGGATGCAGGAAAAGAAAAACAAAACATCACTGTAAAACAAACTATGATTTCAGAGAGTTGCTGAAAACGAAAAGCAGGAACAGGCACCAGGGATCTTTCAACAAATGTAATTTAAAGAGCTCACTTTCAGCTCTCTGGGCACTTTGACAAGCATTTAGTGGGATTCAAGCAACTACTGAGTAGTAACGGGCAGCTGTCTGTGCAGCATGGCTGTGCTGGAGTGGGAGGGAGCGGGGTGCATGGGAGGGAGAAGTGAGGGTGAAGGGAGGGAGCGGGGCTGAGAGATGTGTGCCGGGGTCCTGTGTGAACCCCAGACCCAAGCGCGTACGGCCGCTTGTTGTGACTTTCATGAGTCAGGGAGTGAAAACCCTCCTTGGTAATGAGTCTGATAGTAAAACTGCCCTCGCCAAGCCAAACAGCACTCTGTTTCCAAGGCTGGGAAGGACCCCAAGGGAAGGGCTGCAGATCCAGGTGGCTGAAGTACAGGAGAAAGTGGGGAGAAGGAGGGAGGCCAAACTGGACTGCTGGGAGGGAGCAACTTGGCAACAGTTGAGGTTCATCCAGAGCTGCAAAATTTCTTTCGACTGCTCATTTCTTGCAGGAAAACTGCTCCTCTATGCCTGCCAGAAGGGATTTCTTCCTGACAGCCAGCACTGGGCTGCACCAACCCCCCAGGCAGCCATTTGCACCTTCACTAGAATAACTTGTGTGCATCGGGGGCACGTTTATGTAGACCGTCCTACCCACACCTTCATTTGTCACCTCTACGGAGCCAGTGGTTATGCTGGTCCAGGCTTCCTTCACCTTCTTATCCTTCCCAGCACCTCACAGCATCAGCAAGGGAGATCCTTCCCTTCCTTTGTTAAGATCTGCATGGCTCACATTTCCATCTACCTCCAAACATAGTCCTTGATGTCAGGCATTGAATACAAGTCCAGTTTTCTTTGATGGGTCTTTCACAGAATCAAAGAGGTTGGAAGTGGTCTCTTGGAGGTTGCCTGGTTCAACCCTTCTGCTCAAAGCAGGGTCCACAGTAGCAGATGGCTCAGGACTGTGCCTAGTTTTGGTTTTGAATATCTCCAAGAGTGGAAACTTTAGAACTTCTCTGTCCCAATGTTAAATCATCCTTCATTTCTCAGGTGCGCCCAGTCACTTTCTGTTTGCTCTACAGCATGAGATGTGCAATCACTGTAGTATGATCTGGGACTGGGTGCTTTGATGGCATAGGAGCCCTCTTTATGCCTTGATACCCCTTCACCCCCATCTCCTTTCTGCCATATCTGGGTTGTGCATTTTAGGCTCACTTGGTGCTAGATATGAACAGCACTGAATATTATTACAGTGCATCAGTTAAGCACCTGCAGTTGTGTTATGTGTGGAAGATTTTTGATATTTTTTTTTTTCTATAGAGATGTTACGTGTCACATTAAGACATCAGTGGCTTTTGGCTGGTTAAACTCTATTTCACCACTTGCTTTTAATATTTCTTTGTCATAAACAAGCCTGAAGTTATTGGGTTTTTTTTTGTAAAAAATTATTCATGCCTCATAACGGTTCAAAGTTTTCTTAGGAGAAAAATTCTCTCCTTCATTATCAAAGTAATAAGAGAATCAGATGATGTTTGATTAGGTGATAATCGAGTTCCTGAGCAAGTAAACTTTGACAAGAAGGAGATCAAATGGTCTATGCCACTGGCTGAGCAAGACCATTTCCTAGTAAGCTGAAACTCTCCTTCCTGTTTCTGGTGCATTGAGAAATGGAGTCAGCAGTGTAAATCTTGCAGTGGAGTTAAACTACCCCATGGTTGTCTCCATCTGGTACAAACACCAGCGCAGCCCTCAAGGGGCTGATCTGGAGCAGCTTCCCTTTGCTATCTCTCCACGGCAGGAAATACCCCCACGCACCGGCTTCACTCCCAGAGATATTTCCCGAGACAGGGATCCTTCCCACCCTTCAGGAGGAGATACGTCTTTTAGGAACAGGCTGGGAGTGCTGAAAACCACCCACTCAGCCAGCTGGCAGGAGAACTCGTTTACTAGCCTCCTTGCCTCCAAGCCCCATTTGGGTTTGTTTCCTCCGAGTTTGCAACAGCTGGGGGGGGCAGTCGGGAGGTTTTAACCTTTTGTGCCAGCACAGCAATCTGATGATGACACACAGTCTCCTGGGGTACCGGTCAGCTGGGGTCACTGCCTTGTAAAAAAACCAAGCAGCTCGTCAGCTTCGAGTGTGGTTTCAATGAACCAAACCCACGCGCGCCTCAGTCAGAGTTTGACTCCATCACTGACAGGAGGGCAGCCTGGCTGGGTCAAATGGGTGCAATATTTCTAAGAGGGAAAGCAGTCCTCTGTTTGCTGTACTGCCTTTTTACTCCTGCATTCGCATCATGGCATCGCCCGCTGTTGCCAAGGGAGTTGTAATTCAGAAGGTGGAATAAGTAGAGGTGAAGTAGGCAAAGGTTAAATGATGCTTGGCAGGTTTCTTTCCTGTCACTCTGCCTTGGTATGTAGAGCAGCTCAGCACTTCTACTGCTTTTGTACTGCTCTCCACCAAGCAGAAGCCTAAACACTTTGTGTTTTAAAATAAACACCCATGGGTGATGGGAATAAAGATGTGGGGCACCAAGCACACCAGGCAGGAGAGGTCTTCCTGGCCTCATTCATGTCTCCACTACAGATGCAGGCAGGTGGAAGTTAGTGTCATCCAAAGGCAGATCAGACTCTCTGTGCTTCTGTCCAAGAGATGACTCTCATCATCAGCCCTCTTTTTTGACCCTTCTGATTAAAAGAAGGAGCCTTTTTGAGAACGTGCTGAGCAGATGAATAGTATTACATGACACAGAGGAAGGTGAAAGTGGCCCAAAGACTGTGCTCAAAACTTGGTGTGAATGTGGGAGCCATGCAGCCAATGTGCTGTTTGTTTTGTGACGAGGAAGGCCAAAATCAAAACATTTTGAGGGGACTACCAGGGTTAGACCCACAGGACCATTTAGTACCTAAGTTCTGCTGAAGACATTTGGAGTGATTAACATGAAGTGTCTCAAACTTGGAGTGATTAACCAAACTCAGGGAACTGCATGAACTGAGCTCCCTGCCTGTGAAAAGAGGTATGGACATGGCCCTCCTGGGTATGTAAATTAATTCAGTGAGAGAGTACATGCCATGGGGATGGTATGCATGTTTGTGCATACATCAAGATATTTAAAGAGACATGACAGATTTTCAACATGTGCAACATACTGCATGTTGAATATCATTAAAATGTCACCTTCAGAAAATAATGCTTCTGTGGGACATTCTGGAACTGCATCAATCATGTTTATAGCCACATATTAGGTGGGATGTGTTATGTATTTTTCCAGCTTAGGACATGAGGTAATCAACACCAGATCTGTAAGTTTTCCATTGCTTGATTTGTTTAAACAATCATCAGAATATATTGATTTTATATATCAAAATTTTGCAGTAACATTTCTCATATTAGCTTAGAAACAAGCCAAGCTCTGAGATTATTCTTTGAATTAAAAATCCAAGGATATACCAAGATAGTTTATGCCCAGAGTCAGTGAATTAAATTCAATTTAGCTTCATCCATGAAACACATAGAAGTGCTCCCATTCAATTTGTAAGACAACATCTCTTCACATATGGAATTTTAATGGTGGTTAACTCCAGGTAATGAAGAAGTTTTTGAAAGTATAAAATGTAAGGGGAAAGGGGAAAAAAAAAGGTATTAGCTATGTATTATTACCTTCTTATTGCACCTGTTTAATAATGTTGCCTTTGTTACCAAGGTACTCACTCCAGCTTTACATCAAGTAATACTTAAATCAAGTAATCAAGTAGAGGATGCAGATTGTTTGAGGAAATATCTTTCATTTACTAGAAAAGAGCAAATAATCTCTGAAATAATTTCTATTCATCGCTACGTTGGCTTTTGGTTTCAGCTTTAGGAAGGAAGGCGACCAATTAGTGATAGCCCAAAGAAGAAAAATCATGAATATTCAGAGGCCTTGAAAGCATGACCTCCAGAGGAAAGACTGAAAGATTTGGGTTTGTTTAGTCTAAAGAGGAGAAGACTTTGAGAGATGATCACAGCCTTTGAGTATGTTAAAAGTTGCTCTGGAAGAGGATGGGAATAAACAGCTGTGTCCTCTCTGGATAGAGCAAGAAGTGATGGTCTGATGCTGAGACCAGGACAGGTTGGTTATGACTTGGGAGGAGGTGCCAATGCTGGCCTCTGGGTTCGAAGTGGCAGAATTACATGTTTTAGGAGCAGGTTAGAAAATGCCAGGGATGATGCAGGTATTTCTTGTGCTTTAATCATGATCCTTCTGGTTGGCGTAAGCGATCTCATAAAATCCTGTTTTCAAAAAATACTCCTCTTTTTGAAATCCTTATTTACTAATATCCTGATTCTTTGTAATGGAGTAGGAGGTGAATACGTATAAATAAATTGTTATCTGTTTGTTGTGCAGTTTTAGGCTGCGAAGTCCCGTATTTCAAGGTTTTGGTCCATGGCCACACTCTGGACACAAACAGAAAACAGTAAATGTGAGCTATAAAGCTACATTAATCAGAGATCTTTAGGTACTGCTAAGCATTGGCTATGCAGGTTAAGATGGAGACAGTACACAAAACAGAGCTTGAAGTGACAGAAGCCTGTTTGGGAAGACATTTTCAAAGGAGGGAAGTGGTACTAGGGTTGCTTTTTGTGGGGGGAGGGAGCACACTAAGGAAGACTGTTTTTCTGCAGAATGCAGGGTAACAGGGAGAGTAAAAGACATGCAGTCAGAAAGGCCAGAAAGGAAAGTGCTACATTAGGGTGAGTGAGAGAGAACAGAGACACAAACCAGGCTGTCAGTAAAGGTGCAGAAAAGGGCTCCAGTTCCAATACATTAACTGGGAAAGACCAGACTAGAGCAAGAAAGAAAGGAGGAATCTAAAGTAACACACAGGCTGGAAGTATGTTGAAGGAGATAGAAACCTAAGCTGCCATGAAAGTAAGTACAGTAGAACTAGGAGAACAAAGAAGATGTTTTGTATTTACCCTGTTTATGGAAGCACAGGGATTTCCAAGCACATGCGTCAGTAGCTAGAGAGATATATATGAGCCTTAATAGCATGAGAGTCTTGACAAAATGTGATGACCGTGCACACAAACATAAGATCATTTCTTCTAAATGTAGAGAAATGTTTTTCGTGAGCCAATTTTAATCCAAAATCTGTTTTTGCATTAACAGGGTGTATGTAGCCTATGGTCAGATGCCAGCTGTGTAAGACCAAGTAAACAGACTGAATTGTTTGTTAATTAATTTTTTTTTCATGCATTCATTGATAGTTTTTCAAAAGATTTAACAATGTAACTCTTACTTGTGGACTGAAATTCAGATTGCTCAGGAAACATGAGTCCACAGAGTAATGGAATCCGCAGCCTAACCCCAACAAAGCGTTTGTTTATAAATAGGAAGAGAATATCCTAATAACAGGAGGCAGATGTTAAACATCTTGATTCATTTGAAATCTACTCAGTCTAACTCAATGAGCCCAAAGTCAGGCAACAGTGGACAAACAGCTTTATTTTTATCCTAGTGGGTCACATTAAAATATCCCTATATTTTGTGTTTTCTGCAGCTTGTGAGCCGACTACGAAAAGTTTGAACAACTTTTGGAGAGAAACTTTCGGGACCGATTTTTAAACCTATTTAATCATATCCCGATTTTCAGGGTTTGTTTTTGGTTTGGGTTTTTTTTTTTTTGTTTGTTTAATATTTTAAGCATTCCACATATTAAAATCCTCAGGAGAGCCTTGGGGTTCGTAAGTTTGTTGATTATATTACGCATAGTTTCTCCACCACCACTGGTATTAAAGCCAGTGTTACAACATCATAAATAGTTGAATTTTTATATTGTCAGTGGTTTTGGTGACGGCAATTTAAAAATATTCTTAAGTGTTCTTTTTCTGTTTGGCCATGTGCACTCTTGCAGTGCTGTTGTACATAAACAAACAATTGGGATAATGCTGTAAAGTTATTTTTGAACTGCTGCCTGGGCTTGAAAAAACTCAATGCGCAAAACTCACCGAGGTGAATGGAAACATTCCAGCATAGTTCAGTGAGCTCCAGAGCAGACTCCTGAGCACAGTGCTGTTTCAAAGCCTTTTTTTTTTTTTTAAAGTATTGTAATAGGCAATGTTTACTGAACTTATCTAAGGTTTCCAGTGATTAATATACATTTAGCTCCAACATGTTTTGACTGGCTGATGATTAGGTATCACAGGGTAATTTCTTAGGTTTTTTTTTTTAAAAAATTCTGGGCTACACAAGGCATTACACAACACTGCTCCAGCTGTCCCAATGTCCAGATGTTTGCTGTAAAGCTCTCCGAATTTAATATCGTTTGCAATCCCCCCCTTTTTATTATTTTTTCCCCAAAACTGGTTGAAGCTGCATCATCTGTGTTAGCTCTGTTTTCTTACAAGGGCTGTTTTGAGGCAGCTATTACTCCGATGTGGTTTGGAGGGAGCTCAGGTTTCATCAAAACCTGTGCACAATCACTTCATTTGTTTGAAGCTATCTTTCCCATTCAAGGTGAAAGGACCTTCCGAACTGAACATGCAGGGCGTATTCTGCTTGTGCATCAGCTGGAGAGTGTTACCTTTCTGATTTTAGTCCTGCATCCTTATCACAGTCCCCAATTAACTTAGGTGTTACTAAACAAGCACCCCCGACAAAACTGCTTGAGACCCTGCACAGGAAAGCCACTGTCTTTGTTTTAACAACTTATGTCACGTTAGAGTGAACGATTTCTTCCTCTTGGATGTAGCACAGTTTGTTGTACATCTTTTCTATGCTTTCCCCAATACATTTTCTTTTGCATGCTGGTACTGACTGCCAGTTGAATCTCTCTGAGACCATTATAGGTGCTAAGCAATCTTTACAACCGCTCTGAAAATGGGTAGGTCTCCTCATCCCTGTTTGGCCCTTGTTTGGAAGCTGAAGTCAACAGATTGCCGTGCAACCATGAAAGCGTGTGGCAAAAAAATCCCAATTTCTTCCTTTCAGTTAGTGTCTCTTAACTGTATTTGCAAGCTGTTTGCTAAAACATGTATCTGTCTGGGAGGAAAGCAGTTAATTGTCCCCAGATATTTGACAATGATTTTTGGTGTTGGCAAGGGGCATGTACTTTCTGTCGCTGTATACCACTTACTGCTTTGCAGGTCTCCTGAGAGCTCAAAGTGGGTTGAAAAACGTTGCTAATTCCTCTAATCTTTCAGCATAGAGTTGAGATGGGGCATGAAGTATGTCATTCAAAGGATACTTGAGCAATATGATTGGCTAATGGGGAGCCCTAGCAGCAGGTACAACATTTTAAATATGCACTACCAGAACACAGGCTTTTAAAAAGCATTTCTTGTCGCCTTCACCTCAATGTTTGCAACACTGTAGATAGCTTTTCTAATTGTAATAAGTCACAACAGGGCATGCCTTGTTGGGCCATAATCATACTTCTCCGGCTGCTGATAGCACTCCTCCTTCGGGTTCGTGGCTGGCGTACACCCGAGGAGTGCAATTACGGTACAACAATGATTGCCCTGTTGTGCCTTATTATTCAAGCAAGTCACTGAAGCAAGTGTTTGTGTGTGTGCACATGCAGAGACAAAGTACATCTGAGCAGGTCCTTACCAGATAATTAAAAAAACTTGTATTAACCCTATCCCAACACCTCTTCAATTTGAATGTTCCTTTTGCAGCTGCCATTTTATCTTACTCCCAGAAAGCCCACCCTGGACTCCCTGTTCCCTTACTCTTGCCCATTATTGTTTGGTTTTGTTTTTAGCATGAATTTGAGTCCTGACAGGGTTGGCATCCTGCCAGCCTTGAAGTAAGAAGATGCCTGTTCAGCTGTAGGGCACGTAAATCACAACCTGTGGTAGCAGGGAGTTCCATCACATCAGGTGGAATTCTTGAGCTGAGCTTTTGTGTCCTGATGGCCTATTGAGGCAACCTTGGCCCAGTAACAAGTGTGTCTTGATAATGCTACTAACCATGGCAGGTCTTGAGAAGAGCCCCCCCTGCTCTGTTCAGGCCCCGGCCAGAAGATCCAAGACCTCATGTCACAGAAATCCCATGGCTTTTTGATGGGTGGGCCTGAAGCGACTACACAGATACGAAAAGTCCAGCTACTGTAACAAACTCTTGAGTTATCCAGTCCCCTTCAAAACTTTTTGGTGTTATTCTTCAGCTTTAGGTATATTTAGATACGCAAAATATGAAATATATTCGTGACACGTAGAAGCATGCCATACAACAAGTGACACCCTTCTGCAATAACTGTGGACTGCTGCACAGGGCTGGAGGATACCCTAGGGTCAGCGCACCATCATTTGTCACTGCAATTTGGAATTGAGAAAGCGGCTTAAACAACATACAGGAAAGAGGCACTTCTCTCATTTTTCTAGGCGTCTGTCAAATTTTTAGGTCTTAAGATTGGAATGAGTTCTATGATCCACATGTTTTTTTGGCAGATCTCTTGCAACTCTGAGCCTTTTTAATTGCAGATGTTGTTAAGATGTCATTTGTAATGGCCTTATAAAAAAAAAAGCTCCTCCATTTCCACATTCTTGAGCTTTGAGCAGCATGCATTCTTCAGCTGCTCAACAACAACAGCCTGTCTCCCCTGGTCCCGATGATGCTGAGAATGGGAACACTCTATCTTTGCAGACAAGCTAGTGTTTGTCATTGCACCGTGGCACATACCCAGGTCAGGGGCTGTAAATTTTCCTTGAGAGGTGAGGCTTTGTAAAGGTTGGTCACAAGTGAAATTCTGTGAAAAGTAATGTGATGTTTCCTGAGATTACAGATTGCTAGGCTGGGGTCAGCGTTAGGATCACAAACATAAGGTGTTTGAGCTAAAAATATTTCACAGCATCTGCCAAACTGGTGAAATTTTCCATATTTGCTGCTGTGTTCAGTTCTTGTAATGGTTACGGAGGATCTTGGCTCCCTCTTTATCCTCCCTCGATAGCAAAAGTTAATCACTTACACATGGACTCCCTTAAAAAAAAAAAGTAATGTTTACTTGTTTTCCTCTCCTGTGTTAAATTTCATTTCCTCTGCTCCTACCATTTCTCCATTCTGTGAACCTATTGCTCATTGGGGTATAACAGAGCACTGTTTTTCCTGAACAAAACCCGATGCTGTTCATTTCTTTTGGAAAGACCTTTCTGCCTGTCTGAAGGCGGAATCTCTGTCCTGATCCCTGCAGCTCTCCTGGTTTATCTGTTTCAGTCAAGGGGAGTAAAATTCAAAGTGAGCAATAATAATGGTGTGAAGCTGCATGGGTGTTACACCTGCAAGACATTTCTGCAAGGAGGTGTGGAAGGACTGGGGGTTGGGATGCCAAATTCACTGAACACCAGTTTTACGTTCATGGCAAACAGGCTAATGACCTAGTTTGGCTCTTGAGATTTACATCCAGAAAACTATCCAGAGGCACCCTGGTGATCAGAGACCCAAAGTACATTTTGCTTCATTGTTGTTGATCCTGGCTTCTGGGTGACAGTGCAAGGGAAAGAGATACGGCATCCCTGTGCCCCTGTCAGTCCCAAAGGAGCCCTTCTGACCATCAGAAGCCTGGTTTCAGATCACCTCATTTCCCTCTGTGTGCTGTCAGCAGCGTAGGATTCTCCTGACTTCCTTCTCATTCCTTAATGCGCTCATTTCTAAATGTTTTGGCTCTTCCTAACTCTGGTACTGCTCCAGTACCTCAAAGGTGAGCACCTCTGATCTACATATTTTTCATGCCCAGTTAGAGGATTTCAGGGCTCAGTCTACCATACGCCATTCAGGATGGTGACTTAAATGAAATTTCTCTCTATCACATATACATCCTCATCAAATTTGTCTCCCCTCCCCTCTGGATCTGCATGTCGACCCTGCTGCTTTGATGTTACAGCACTGAAGAATTTATAAGACATGGTATTTTTTCCCAGCAAGAAAACATGAGCAAACCATCTATTATGATAATTACTGAAACTGATTTACATCTTGTGAAAAGATTAGGCAGTGGCTGCTGCTGCTGCTGGCTTGAAATGTCCTGTAATAATATCAAACTCCAGGCCTAAGGAGAAGTACAAAAAAGGCAGCTTGAAAACCACTGGATGAATATCTTCTGATAAGTCTCCATGGATTTGCTGATAAGGCTGCCCCTGGAAGGATTCTTGCTTCTGGTTCTCTCACCAGGCAGAGGGACTTTCCCCTCCTAGCAGCTGTGCTTCCAACAAGCATCTGAATTTGGTAGGACTTTAAAGAATGACAACCAGAGAAAAATTAAATTCAGGCACAACTAATGTTTCAACCGGTTTCACAGCATTAGCCAGGAAGTCACACTGGGAGCTCTCCCACAAAACAATCTGGAAAATGTGGTTTCAGAAACAAGTTTCTCTAATGAGTCCTTCATTACCGCTTCTCTCTCCTCCAGCTTCTGGAACTTCCTCTTGCAGACACATTTATGCAAATGAATCGCTTCACGTGAATAACTTTCTACCACTGTGTAAATCCTTGAAGCATCTTGAGCCTCTGCTGTGGCTGATATTAAGAAGAGTTTTGTCTCTGCCTCCAGTTGGTGTGCAAGGAAAGCTCGGGTTCATAGTTTGCTTCCTCCGCCTCTGTTTAGATGTCTTTCAAGTAAGGTATATGTAGAGTTGGGTGAATTGTGAAAAATATTTAGGGCCCGTGCACTAATTCTTGCCATTGTTAACCTGATGAGGTTTCATAAGCAAATTATTTTTACTTTCAAAACCAACTGAATTTCAAAGTTGAAGGGATGAGATTTTTGGTTTTCTTAACTTATTTCTAAAAAGCCAGAATTCACACAGTCTAAAAGAAAACCAGAACCAGGTGAGATACTTTGGGATTGTTATCAGATAAGGAAGACAAACATATCATGAGATTATAAAATACTTTATGATGAAGTACAGTGTTGGGGGGATTTTTTATATTCTGATAGTTTAAAGGATTACGAGCAGAGCACATTCGATGAAACCAACGGGCCTTTCAACATCTTAACATATGAAACTCGCAGTCATGTCATGCTGAGGTTCATTCCAGTGACAGGAGTCTAGCAGGGTTCAAACAATACTATGAACATTTACCTGGGGTATTGTAGGATCACCAAAATGCAATGCTTAAACTTGCAAGTTTGGTTCCCACCCTACCCTCTATCCCCCAGTTAAAACCAGTAGTTTTCGTATGAAACAGCACTTTGTCATGGACAAAATCTGGGTTGGGCAGAGGTTGAAACAGCACTTTGTCATGGACAAAGTCTGGGTTGGGCAGAGATTTGGTGTAAAGCTCCGATGTCTTCAAATGTTAGTGTAAGCACCGCTGGGTTTTGTGTGCAGTTGTGTAAGCTATGAGACTGGAGAAGATGGACAACAGTCTTACACATCATGAAGTTTTTCAGGTTCCTATGAGTGACTGGAGGTAGATTTTAGGATATTTAGAGTATCGATGTTGAGGGGAAAATGTGCAATATGCATTTAATAATTTTAAACACCACTAAACTGAAGGCAATGGAATACACAAAGTGGATCTTAAATGGGCAGAAAGAAGCAAATTAATTATATGCTTTACTGTATGTATAGTTTACTGTGTAATGATGCTTTATACGGGTATTATAACTCAAACCAGTTCATCTACTGTTCTTTTAATGGACCAAGATAGGGCTATGAACATGAATACCTTTTGTAAAGCATCTCATTCAACACACTTAAAATGCTTGGGTGAGTACACAAGTATTATTCTGTGAGAAAAATAAATCTGAAACAAAAGCTTTGCCCAAAGGCAGCGTTTTGTCTGAAGGCAGAGGTTAGCGTGACTGCGTTCCCGGAGGTGTCCCAGATGCTGGTATCACTATATACTTTGTCTCACCTCCTGCAGCTACATTTGTTACCGTATCTCGGTCCAAAATGAAGGGTGTTCTTTCTGGCTATCTATTATACCTATACATGCCTGTAAGGTCTGGTCAGTGGAAAGAGGAAAGGTTGCTTTATGTGGTGATGACCACATGCTACTGAGGCACCAGAACGGAAAGTCTTGCCCATACCCTCAATTTCCCTGAGCTGTTTCTAATCTCATAGAGGTTCATGGAGCTGCAGCAGAGCTGCAGAGCTCAGTCTAATGTAGATTATCAGAATTACTTGACTTGTTTGCTTAGGAGCTCACTGGCACCAGGTTTTCCCTGATGGCTGCTAGAATCCGCGTGGAAAAGCCCAACAGGATGTAATAGAAATCTTTGCAGAAACATTAAAAGGCCCTATTTAAACTGCTCTGAAACCTATGGAGTTTAATAGAGAGTAATATCCTTTCTATTGTTGTTTTTAACTGTCCTATATATTTCTATATTAAATTCTTGAGAAAGGCTGTAATTTTCTATTAAATTCTTTCAGGCTTTTCCACAAGGGTTCAGTAACATTTTTCATCTCTCCCCGAAATCAATCATTTCAAGCCGTCAGCCATATGTACGCCGTATATACGCACACACACGTATGCATGTGCGTTACTCCTCTGGAGTCCCTTACTTGGAGAGAGGTCCAGTTCCACAAGAAGAGCTCCCACCTTGCTGCCTAGAGCCATCAGGCCTGGGGAGAACATTACACATCCGTAGCCTGGGTCAAAACCACCCTTGCTGGGCAGGTTCTCTTTGCTCATCAAGGACGGATCTGCATTCACCTCCCTTAGCTGTGGAGTAAAGGCTGGTAGGTCATTGCCCATGTGTCTGCCTGCTGGAGGTACGTGCCTTCTCACCAGGGAACGTCTTTTGCAGGGGAAGGAAGAGCACGCTCGTAGGAGGCAGGCAGATGAAGCCAGCAGCTGAGCAGCAGTTCCAGCTGAGCTGCCTGGCTCACATGAATTAATCTACCCCTTTTAAAACATTCACACGCTGATCTGATTTTGACTGCTCCATTCACCCAAGCGGCTTTACAGCTTGGTGTGGTTTAAAGGGAAATTCTGACAGCACTTTCTCTGCAGATTCTGTTTATCCCAGCGCTGGCACTCAGACCACCTGATGTGCATGTTATGTTTGTTTGTTTTGCTGATACCCTGAGAAGGTCGTTGGCAGTCTGTTTCCCGCTCTTTGGATACATATGCTGCTGCAATCGCTCTGCTCAATGTACAGTATGCAGGAAACGTAAAGCTCAGTAAACAAAACAAACACACACAATTTGTGAATCGGAGATGATGTTGTTCTTCCTTCTGGATTGCAGTTTTACTCCCATGTGGTGGGTCAAAGGGGCCATCAAGCTTGCCTGTGAGAGGCCTAGCCTGACCTGACTGCGGTCCTCGTGGTGCCGATCTCTTCCACCCAGGGTCGGACATGGAGCCCTGGAGCTGCGTGTTTGTCAGGGTTTGATGGCATGAAGGTCCTGACCTGAACCCCCAGATGTATAATCACTCCTCCTCCAGTGTGGTTTGCAGTTTGGCTCTAAGGCTTCTGACTACTTTCCTTGCAAAAAGTCTGAACGTGAGTTACCAGAAAACTTACCAGACAGGCTCGCTACAATGTGTTTTTTGTCCTTACGCTCCTGCGCATGGGGCTGAGGAAAGAAAATGCATGTGAAAATTGCTGACGAGGTGTTCATCCCTGGCAACCCTCAGCTTGGCAGCTTATTCCCTCCCCTGCACCATAGTACAGCCAAACAGATACTTTTTCCATGGGTATGGAGACTGTTCTGCCCTGGTGCCATGGGAACCTAACCTCTGGGGCCCACAGAAAACCTTGGGCCCAAGCCTGCAGCCTACCTGTGTGGCAGCCATGCCTGTTCAGGAGGTCAGAGGGGTACGCCATTCTTACATGCACCTTTTCACTAGTTCTCCTGAAGCCATAGCCCAGGTGGTGCTTTTGAAGCATGGCAGAGAAAGCATGTCTCATGGTAAGAGACCAGATTCAGGGAGCTTCAGCAGGGAAGATGGTTATTTAGCTGGAGGAATTAGCTTTCTGCAGCAGTTTTGGAGGTGATCAGGTTTGCAGTGAATACCTAGGCTGTTCAACTGCAAAAAGAAGCCATTTGACATACTATTGCTGTTCTCATCTCGGCTTCATTATGTCATTAATCTTCTAGGGTGCCTGGTTTCTGGACTGAGAACTCTTTTAATGTGTGGATGTCCGAGTCAAAGTGTATAAACATACAAACAGTGAGTAAATAAAACTATATGGGTATTGGTATATCTATAAATAAAAAGGTAATTTAATACGGGCTTGTATGTTGAACTGTCCATGCATATCCATCTGCTAGGATTGTGTTTGCCAGAGCGGGAGAGTAAACTGTGTGAGGTATGGAGCAGTTGGGAATATACTCACTAAGATACACTTATCAAGCCCATGACAGCTATTCTGGAGAAATCCCCAGACCTGTGAAGTGTGAATGTCTTGAAATTTTGAGGAGCAAGCAGTAGAGTACCAAAGTTTACCTGTTGTGAGGTGCTGCTCCAGCAGTAGTGAAAGTCTGTGGTGACTCCAGTAAAATTAATGGAGTTGCAGTAATGTAAAACTGTTGGGAGATCGGCATCAAGCACTTTGCTTTTCTAGGAGATATTAATCAAAGTTCTGACCTTTTCCCTGGGAAGTTTTATTTCTTTTAAACTCTGTCCATAGGGTTACCAGATGTGCTGTGTTACTAGGATTGTCTTAGCCACGCAAGGCATTCCTGGGGTCCCAGCTGATTTGCTGAGACTGGGATCTGTCCTTATTTCAATAAAACACTGGGATATCCCAAGGGCTTTCCCAACCATTTTCCATTCTAGCAGCACATCTATGTGGCTGAGCACATCTTCTCCTTTTCCAAGAGCCAAAAACCCTGGCTGCCAGTCAGCTGGAAGCCTGAGACTGACAATCATATCGCTGCCTTTACAGTGGAAAGGTGTGTACTGTGACCACAGGAGCTCAACTATGGCAACACCTTCAAGCCCAGCACGTAGGGGAAAATGGCTTCAGGCTGGTTTGGAGGCACCCACAGCAGGGCTGTGAAAGGGGCACACTGAGTACAGTGACTATGGAAGGGGTAAAGAAAGAACCAGAAGACCCAGCAGAAGCGAAGCTAGTAGGATAGAAAATTAAGTAGGACTGGGAAGTGAAGGGTAAAAGGAATTGCATATTGCATTTTTTGGGGCTTTTTCTCTACAGAGAAAAGGCAAGGTTGGAAACAGATAAAGATCATTTCTATAAATGATCTGAACTGGCAATACAGATTTAAAAGCTAAGTCCAGGATCTTCTGACAAATCAAGGGAACTGATCTTCAGGCTTGATATGAGACTCAGACCAGGAATGTTTGGCACGATTTTGCATTTCCCAATAAAAGCTCACAATGCCTGACATAGCAACCTATTCCTCTTAAAACAGCAGTAGAATTTTTAATAAGGAAGTGTTGAAGAAATTGCTTTAATGTCCTCTTCAAAAAACAGCCCCTCATATCACAGCACTCCGTAACACCATACAGAGGAGAGCAACTTTACAGCCTCCCCTGAGCAGTGCATGATGCTTATCTGTCCCAGACCTGTGCCAAACAATGTGCTGTAACTTGGTCTCCAACCCTATAACCCGTCTCCTCCCCACCCGGGGTCTACCTCTTCCCCTTTAAGTGAAATAAGCTGTTGTACCTCATTTTGCATTTTGGCTGAGGAGGAGAAGGCTCCAAGCTCAGAATACTAAACAGGTTTGAAACCCTTTACAGGTGAGATGCCGCAGGTGCCGGCAGTGTTCTGGCCAGGTGCAGACAAACTGGCTTCCAGGTACCCCCCATATGGGTCAACATGGGACAACTCCCACCCTGCTGTTCCATCTCCATGCTTAAGCATCTTCTGCTTATGATAGAAAAATTAGGCTGGTAGAGAGCTTCTAAGGTTGCCTTTTCCAGCTTCAGGAGCCTTTTTTCTTCCAGCTGTGTTTTTTCCTTTTTCCTTCTGCCTGCCTGCCTATGTCATGTGTTCCTACAGCCAATGGGTGCTCAGGTGGCTGAAGCAGCTTTGGATCAGAGCTGCTGTCAGGGCACTTGCTCCCCTTGTGTTGCCAGCTTGACTCTCTTGAGTCAAAACTTGCCAGTCTGAAAAGCTGTGACATAAAATCTCTTTTTCTACATCTAGTGTTGTAGGCTGAGGCTCATCCCCATGTTCCCTGGCCTTGGTTTTATTTGTTCTGCAGTGCTGGATGTCTTCTAGTTGCATTTGCGTTTTGTGTTGCCATCCTAGAGCTGTAGCTACCTCATGTAACAAGTATCCCAGTGCAACTTTGGACATTGTCTTTTGCCCTTTATGCAGCCATTTGACGGGAAGGTAAAAATCCATTTGCACTGTGATTCCAGGTCTTTCGGGTTTTTTGGTGACAAGCAGGCTGGTGACTCCCACTCTGTTCCCTTTCCCTCTGTGCCTTGCGCTGGTCCTTCTCTGGGCTCTTCACTGGAAGCCATCCTGTTTCCCTGTCCCTTCAGTCAATGCTGGGTAACTATCTAGTCCTTTGGAAAATGCTTCATATTGGCATGTGATGGTCCACGGCGCCTGATGCGCAGCACAATTCTGTCTTCTGTGCCTTTGGCATCAATCTCTGGGCTGTCTCTACTGCTGATGTTACTTTTGCAGGCATCCCAGGTGAATTGCATTGCACTCCGATTCCCTTTTGGCACCGAATTACATGCATGCTGCTGCAGGGCGCTGTGGGTGGTTGGTTTCGTTAAGAGTGCTAGGTTATGACCCCCTACGGAATACAGCATCAGGTCCTTGAGCTTGCCTCTTGCCCTTGTGCCCCTCAGAAGACCTTCCCCATGCGAATGAGAGCAGTGATATGCTGTGCCCGTATAGTCCTGGTTATTGACAGTGAAAAGCTGCCTGTCAGGACTTCCCTGTGTTTAGGTTTGAGGGTTTTTTTAAGTTGTAGAATCTGCAAATTAGAAAATATAGCTTTATAATCCAAATTCTGTTTTCATTAACAGCATACTGCAAACCTTTTTTGATTACCTCACATAGGACTCCAGCCCCAGGTGTGAAATACGTACCAGTCTCATGAGGTAATTCCCAATCTCCTGGGATGACTGCCAGACACCTTGAGGCAATGTTACTTTTCCCAATTCAGCTGGAAGCGCAGGGCTACCTCTTGCCTGAGTTGCTTCATGTGATTTGATCAGTCCTGGGATTTGCCTCCATTGTGTCCCCTAGGGTCTTCTGGCAAAGAAGTAAAGATGTTGCTGCCCCCTCAGCAGCTTTGAGCCAATGGAGAAATGCCTCAGTGATGTTCTCAGAAAAGTTTGGGGAGATCAGAGCCAGAAGGGGTGTTTCTAGGGGATGGCCACATGTATGTCTTCTAAGTCTTGGTCTGTAACCTGATGCAGCGGTTTCCCATGCACACTGACTTCAGGCCAGCGCCTGCTGACTATTTCCCTTACATTTCCCACAGGATGAGGTTCTGCACCTACTCTGACTTTGCTCCCTTGTGGCTCTCAGTCTTCTGTCCATTGTACAGCCTCTGGAAAGATGGCTGCCTCTTTCTATATCCCAGGGTTCCTTTCATAACCCTTGCTCTGGTGATTTCCTTAATGCTTTCCGGTTTCTCAGGATGTTTTGATATCATAGTCCTGAATTGCTTCTCTGTTGTCAGTTCCTTCTGTAATAGCAATGTCATTAGTTACAGCCTTGGTGGCTGGGAGTTGCTCTAATGAATAGTTCAGTTTACCCAGCCCGCTGGGCTGATGCCAGAGGTATTTGTGACCAGCCAGAGGTACGTGTGTACTTGCCAAAAGGTACAGCAGAGGTTGTCAGGAGAGTTCCTCTAAAACGGTATGTCTGGGTTCACTTTTTGGCATCACTGACGGGAATGCTTTGCCCCAGAGACCCTGTAGAGTACATTTATAATGACATCGGTTTTCAAACTGTGTAGTGGTGCGAGTCTGGCGTACCTGAAGTCTTCCTTGTCACTGCTAGGCTGGAAGTTACAGTGGGAATAAAGATGTAGCTTTGCCAGCTCTTTCCTTAGAGACTTCATCACGGGTAATGGAGCTCCGCATTTCAGCAGGCTCAGGTTGCCAACAGGGATCTGTTTTTAACCTTAGTTTATTCAATGTGTCTGTCCTTGACATATGTCTGTATATTCAGCAGCAAAGCTGCACAAGGGACTGTTTTCCCTTCCCTTTCATGCTGAGAATATCTGGCATGAACCTATAGTCCTATCGAAGGCTTCTCCTGTTCTGCCTGTATCTCTTTCTGTAAACCCCAAGTGATAACATCTCCTGCTTGGTGGGTTTCTCACAACAGCCTGAATTTACCCACTGGCCTTTAGGTGTTTTCCTTGTTCATGGCTAGAGTTTGGTTATGTGTCTTCAGTCAGCTAGTGTTGCTTATCCTTTTCCATAGGATTGCACTGCAGCTGATTCCACTTTCCAGCTGGAAGCAAATTGGTTTAGCAGCGCGCTTGCAAGTATGGAAAGTTAAATGCTTAGCTACCTCCTTCTGCAATGAGTGCATGCTGATTATCTGTAATGTCTGCTAAGATCTTGCTGCAAAGCTCCTAACAACGTATTTACCCAGAAAATGAGAGCACAACTACATAAAGATTGTGCAGGAAACAGTACCAGGGAAAGGCCTGGACACACGAAATTCAGCCTAAGGGTATGCAAGATGTGCAGTGGCTCCTGCAGACCTTTGGAAGTCTATGCTGTGTGTGTTTGTAATGGCTAGCAAAAATAGAGTTGGCCCAAAACCATGAGTTGCCAAATGCAACCTACAGTGACATCTTTTATTTTCCGTACAGATATATAGTAAGCATGTCCCTCTCTCTCTTTATTTTTGTTTTCCCCCTTCCCTAATGTAACATTTTACCCTTACATCCTTGGTTGGGTTGGTTATTTCTCTCAGCTGTCCTTGCAAGCTGGAAGCACTTCTCTGGATTAGACCCTTTTTCCACAATAGCCTCTTTGGGATACTTGAATCTCATGTTTCACGCAAAACCCCGGTCTTCATGAGGGAATCCAGATTCAGGTGTGGATACCATTATTCTTGATCTGTAATAGCAGTATCCACTCCTCGTTGTCTCGATGAGGCGGAAGAGGGTTGGTAAGAGGGGGATGAGAGAGGACCACTGTCTTTGCATGGTCTCATTCCTCCTGGGGTGAAAGCCTGCTAATGCCTTTCCCAGCTGCCACAGGACTCTCAGGATTTCTCATGGCAGCAGTGTCTCACTCATGTCTTGTTTTTTCTCAGAGAGGAGACAGTCAGATGCTTTGCTTTCTCTTTCTTATCTTCTGTGATCCACCCTGTTTACAGATTCAGGTTAATCTTCTTCAGGGCTTGTACAGTGATATCTGGCTAGAAATTAATCTCTCTGGTGATCTGTCCCTCCACGCTACAGGCTTGCCTCCTTTTTGTGTACTGTATCATTTACCTTGTAAGCACATATTTTTATTTGCTGTTGGACTCACTGAAATAGCTACTGCCACAATATTTAATGTACTTTGTTTATGGTGGGAAGCTAGAGTGAATTAAAAACATGCAGAAGAAAAGCAACTGGAATTTGCAGAAGTCTGTGGCTTTGATAATGGTCTTCTCTGAAAAAAAGACACTACCTGCAATACATACAATGAAACAGGCTTTTATTAAAACAATTGATCACAAAAGTGCTAGGCCTGAACAGACACAGACTGGTTCCCAAGTGCTTCCCCTGACCCCTTCCCATCCGCACTCCTATTTCCAGGAGGGTTGTGACTGTCTCGCTGACTCACCCACTGCCTACACCTTTGGTGGGAGGGCACAGGGCTGCTCCCTACGTAACATCGATGGGAAGGAGAGAAGGGAGACCTGTTGCTTCTCCCTGCTGCTTTGCTTGGGAGTGGCAAGGGAAAACCCCCGGCTGGGGCAATATAGGCAAAGTGGAGCACTACAGGAGGTGTATGAGGCAACAGGAGATGGAGGGCTTCTCTGTCCCACTTTCTCCTTTAGGCCTGGAGCTCTAAAGAGGCTGAAATTTTAGCCGCATAATACAGTTACATATTCCACTTCGATATGTACTCCCGGTACCCAGAGACGTGTAAACCTCGGAAATCATTTCTGGTTTAGCTTTTTGTCACAATAATTCCCATGTAAGCTTTCCATAGGACTGATCAGTGACACCCTAAGTCCCCTGAAGTCACCTGGAAAGCTCTAGTTTTCCTGGCTGGTGCAGGGCAAGGCAACTAGCATGGCTGTTTTTTTCCTTGTGTATGTTACAACAACAAATATAGATTAATTTTTATTCTGTTTTCAGTCCTTTCCAACGTATTATTGTTAAATACATAGTATCTGATTATCCTGAGTGCACAATGACTACAAGCAGAATAACATTAACTGCTCTGAATGAAAGTAATTTGATAGCTAATTACACAGGAGGGAAATGAACAAACCCAGAGTTAGCTAGACATTTCTTCTAAAAAGTAGGTATTTTGGATGGATTTAGATATAGGATTTTGCTTATTTGACACAACAATGCATCATGCTGCATTTATAGCTTGCATTATAAGAGCACAGCTGACTGGGGTATAATGAGTCTCAAAATTAATGATTTCCACTTTAATTACACTTTAGATTAATATTTGTTCCTTCGAATCTGGGGGCTTGAGGCATTTTTTCGGGGAGAATCTTAAGAAAATAGACCTTATCAGTCAAAAGACCATCCTTTATGTAGACACTTTGATAAAGACCCACCTAGAGAATAACTTTCTTCTCTGATGGAGTTTCTTGCAGCTGGGATACAACCAACCTTTGCAGTTTATACTAAAAATGGTAATAAGGGACTAGCCCATGCGAAATCAAGTTCAGTGAGTAGATGTGAGTACAGATTCAGGACATGACCTTCCCTTGGCCGGGGGGAATTTTTGTTAATGACAAAGTTCTTAAGTCATCAAAATGTCTAACACACAGTCACTTTTTCAACTGTCTCAATATGAAACCAAACTTTAGGTTACTGGCTCAGAAAGTCACTTTCAGTCACCTTGAAGTTTGCATGAATTTTCACACCAAGCCTGGAAACAGAAAGATCTTGCAATAATCACAGCATTTGTCCAGATAGATCGGAGCAGCTGCAGTATGTTGAAGGTTTCCACTGATAGTGCCTCCTAATTTTTGCAAAAGGACGATAAATTTCTGGATAGACTTTTAGATGTCTTAGAGCTACACACCCAAGTTGGAAAGGGGCCCGAATACAAGAAAACAACCTTGAACAGGAATATTTTCAAGGCTTACAAAGCTGACATCTGGCTATAAACTCTGGGCAGTACTCCGGCCCCTTGCTGTGAGGCTGAAGACAGACTTCAGGCCTATTGTGGGGGTTCTGTTTGTGCTGGATGATTCAAGGCTGCATGTATTTCACCAAGGTTTCCAGAGCTGGCTCCCAAGGGAAGGGTGGTGGATGTGAAGGCAGACCAAAAGTTCCGCCCCCCCCTCTCCCCTCTGAGCTCGTTTTTGCCCTTCTCACCCCTGTCACTGCCAGAGGCACCAAGTCAGCTTCAGCTGCGTGCAGCCCATCAGGGCCAGGGAACTCTTTGCACTTTCTCAAGGCCTGTTTGTTTCAGTTTTTTTAATGGCATGCTGCAGTGCCATTCAGGGCATTGCTTTTTTTATTCTATTTACTATTATCTCAGACCCATCCAGTCTGACAGAGACACCTTTGATTGACGTGGGCCCATCCAGTCTGACGGAAACACTGCTGACTGACATGTCGTCAGAGCAGTCTTTGGACCAAATCTACTCTTGTACTGATTTTCCTACTGGTGTGAAACTTGACTTCCTCGGAGTTGCTCTGGAGTTGCAGAAGCATAATTGAAAGTGGAATCAAGCATCAGAGCCCCCTTTATTCCCCTGGCTGAGGAGAACTGAGTTATCAGTGTGAACATTTGAATGTGAATGAAGCTGCAGAAATGGAATTCTGTAGCCAAAGGCTTCAGTGAAACGCCTTCACCAGTGTTTAACGCAGGCTGGCGATCGTCTTTTATTCATAAATTCAATACCAAGGAGGAGTACATCCTGTCACTTAGTGTATAAAATCACAATTAACGTACTATAATGGCCTTCTAAGGGCAAACCCTGTAGAACTGATTTATATCTCCTAATATATTACATTAAACCCTTCTCTTTCTCCTGACACTTCTGTTGTATTTCCCCTTACTGCCTATGTTTTAAATGCAATTCTTTATTTATTTTTTTTGGTCTTATCCTTGTGCAAAGGTGCAGAACAGTGGAGACAACGTAGGAAAAGGAGAATTTAGGCAAACCAGCCATTTTGCAGTGACCATGATCCTGTTCATGTACCACATATTGTCTATTTGCAACCAGATTTTAAAGAAAAATAACATAGTGAGGGAAGTAGGATGAAAGCTAAAGCAGTCAGTTGTGACCTCTCAAGTCTTCTGCTTGCTCTCTCCTTCTTTCACTGGCAGATATGGGTGTAAAGTCCCAGTGTCACAAGCTCTTGCAATACCTATCAGGGGCCTGGTCTGTGATTGCTAGACCTGTGAAATCCCACAGCACATGCCAACCAATGCGCAGCGATAAGGCAGCAGGGACAACTGGGTTGAAAGGGATGGCAAAAAGTAGCAGTTTGTAATTTACCTACCTCAGCATCATCTATGTAGGCTGTTTGGTGTAGTGCAAATATTTGGCTTACTGGAGTGTGTTTGCCCCAGTTGTATAGAGAATTTCTTCACTAGTAATTTACAATGGGAATCTGGAATTTTTACTAGCATCTTTGATATGCATTAAGTGGTGGAAGCTTTTGCAGACAGAAGCATGAGAGAATCAACCAGAATCAATCCACTTCTGTCAAGTATTAAACAAAGATATAAAAATATATACATATAGATACGGTCTTGAGTTGTGCTTGTGTATCGTTCCTTTGCGGGTTGCTTGGAAAAAATGGGCATAGCTTCCCACTGAAGTAAATGGTCACAATTTCACTGACTTAAGATGAATCTATCCCAGCCTGAAGCATGTAAGGATTTAGCCTGTGGAGTTCTTTTTTTACACCACTCCCCCAATACTGCACTAGATTTGCTGGTTTTGCAAAAGCTACTCTGCCCGGTGACCTAAAGGAACCATATTAAAGAAGAATGTCAGTGGCTGAATGTGTAAGGACCTGTGTCTCGCACCACTCCCAGCATAGTGAAAAAGGAAGTTGAAGCAAGGGCTATTGAAATGTTGATGCTTTAAATACATCATACCAAAATATGTCTGCTGTCAGTGTTTTGGGGATGCTCCAAAACCTGCTTGTTCCTGCCTGATTTGTCTTTATCATATATGAGTAATGCTCATTTGCTTCTAAACCCCTTGCTGGATAAGAGATGTAGACACAATGAATTGATATTTAAAGCTGTTGCTCCATTGCAAAGAAGTTTATCTGCAATTGGGAGCGGGGCGGTCAAAGAGTAGGGGGAGCTCTGATGACTCTGTTATTAAATGAAAATCATGTCCCATTTTAAGTCTGCTGTTCAGCTTTAAAGTACTGAACAAATCAAACTGAATTTTGATCTAACTAAATGAGAATCCCAGCTGAGAGTTAAACAAATTCCTCTCAGGCCTTCCTAGGCAGGATCAAGGCCATCTTCCACTATCATGGATCTTGAGACAGGAATATTCATAGCTCTTAGAGATCTTCTTGCTGTGTATGTGTGGTATGAGCATATATGTTTTGACATTACAAACAGAAAGGGGAAAGAGAACAATGTAACTTGATGTGAAATTCAGGGTTGAGAGGAGGAAGGGAAAGCACTGGTTCAGGAAGGTGTTTTTTTTTCCCTCCATCAGTCAGTATATCATAGCTGAAATCAAAACCCTATAGCAAACTCCCCGAAGGAAGCAGCATAATAAATAGGTCTTTAAGGTGCTTTCAGAATGACATGGAATGAATGCCCCTCTCTTTCCCCCTCTCCCCTCGCAAGGTAGAATTAGAAAATGATTCTCCACATAGAGATATGTGATCCGTGCTAATGGCGGCAAATGAGAATGCCAGCTGCTGTTTCACCCTTTCTCGCACCCCTGCCCTGCTCCCACCTCCCCACAGTCACTCTGGCAGTAGTTTCATGCTTTATTTCAGGCTTACTGTTTGAATAATGATAATAATGTCTTGCACTCCTGTAGTGTCTTTCATCTGAGGACTACAAAGCAGCTCTACAAACGTTAGCTCTATGGGGGTTCATTCGGCAATGTGCTAAAGATGATCACAGGATGGACATACAGTCATATAATCACACAGTTGATTATTTACCCCTTGCAAATCCATGCCATCTATATCTATATCCATCCCAGAGTAAAAACATCATGGCTGTCTTTACAAGGTACAATGCATATATGCATGTATAACGCATAGAAAAAATTCGAAGGAAAACTTACTGCAGTGTTCCCGGGAGGAGGAGACCCATTATATTTATTCACTCCCTATTACCCAATGAAAAATGGTAAAATATTATGGTATTTGTGCTTCATTATCTAAGACAAGTTTGTATCGGTTCCATCAGGAAGTTGCATTCTCTCTACAATCTGAATTAAAATTTCTGTGGCCTTGATGTAAAGTTCTAAGTCCAAAAAACTCTGAATCTTGTGTCGCAGGAGAGGCTGAAGGTGCACCCTTGAAGTGAGGTCCTCTGTATTCTTGAAAAGTTTGGGATTCCTGATCTGAGCTGTGCAGCTTGCAGTTCCCATCTAATCTAAACTTTGTGTGAGGGGTTTTGTTGTGCTTGGCTGTTATTTTCATGCAGGGTAAGGACAAATTCTGCCCTTTTTGTTGTTGATATGCAAATTTCACTACTTGCAGTTCC
Organism: Laterallus jamaicensis coturniculus; assembly: GCA_022605575.1. Classification (NCBI taxonomy): domain Eukaryota; kingdom Metazoa; phylum Chordata; class Aves; order Gruiformes; family Rallidae; genus Laterallus; species Laterallus jamaicensis. The sequence continues at coordinate 3,009,479 of JAKCOX010000031.1, read as the reverse complement.
CAATAACAAATACATCTGCTCATTATCTATACCTCTCAAATCTTCAAATTTTTGCTGGAAATGTCAGAACTCAGGTTTTTCTAATCACTTTTACATCAGCAAAACAGGATCTCTCATGGTATATCAGAAGTTTAGTTTCTCCTGTCTCCATATTTGCAGTGAAGGAGCTGAGTTGATATAAGAAATAGACTAGCCAGAGGTTTTGAATTCAAAATCAAAAAGCAATTGGAGCCAGAAATAGAAGTATATAACCTAGCAGTGTATCTTTTTTACAGCTTAGCTATTGACTCACTTGACCAAGTCGCTTAGGTTAGGCTTTTCAAAGGAAGCTCCCTCCAAGTTTACTGCCCAGCTGAAAACACACCGAATCTGATTTTCATCATCACTGTCCCAGGTTATTATGTGCTCAACACCCAAAACTGGGCACTGTGTTTTGACAAGATCCTGTGTCCACTTAGACACCTAACAAAGCCCAGACAAAGCCTTAAGATAAGTCTCATGTATTTTGGTTCCTCAGTGAAAAAAACCCCCACAGTTCCATAGAGACTTCTGCCATCTTAATGTGTTTCGAGGCAGACCATGCCTTTTGTTTCGATTATTGAGCTGTATTTGGTTAAGATCACTGGTGGAAGTTTTCTGGAAAAAGCAGACATAAGTAGAACTGAACTACAATAAGCCACTATTGAAAGATTTGAGAGGTCTTAGGAGAAAGAGTCGCTGGCCTGGGCCTGTCATTCAGGTTGGAACTGCAGTTTGACCAAAGGAATGAATCCCAGATAACGCGGGAGAACTTGGCACAGCTCAGGGGAGATGCTTTCTCAAGAAATAGCTGACGGTTGCCAGGAGGAAGCAAAATGGAGCCAAACAAGCTACAGAGATGCTTGAAGCTTCACCAGGTTTTCTCCTGGAGGTGATAATTTTCTAGACAGATGGACATGCATGTTGATTATTTGTTATTTTAAAATCTATTTATTTAAAAGTTGGTGGGGTTTTTTTTCAATATACTTTTATTTGTAGGGTGATGGCTGTGGCACATTATGCCTGTGATCACACTTGGGCCAGAAGCCATAGGGACCAGGATGTGATCTGCCCTTGCAGAGGGCACCACAGTTTGATCCCAGCCTAAGAAAGCAAGCAGTCCTACCCAAGGGGAGGTACAGACTTGGCGTCTGGAAGAGGATGAGGTAAACTCTGGCAATAAAAGGAGAGAGACAGAGCTTCAACTATCCTGTGACCAAGCAAATCCAACACCGAGTGCACATAGGACATTGTTATGATGAAATGTAAAGCTTCTTTAAATGAATGGTCAAAACAGGGCTGGTGCCTGGAATTGATGCTATGAAACAAGGATATACTAGTGAGATGCTGTCTGCTTTTCTCAAAACTTTTTAAATTTGTGGTTCTGCCTGTTGAATTAATTTGATGTGTTTTCTGTTCCTCCCCCAAAAAGTCCCAAAACTAGGCCCAGTGAAGCCCTCCACAGTCAGCATTAAACCCCTATTTATACAGCCAGGAAAAACATTTCAGGCTTCTCTCCACTGAATTTGAATTAGCCTAACCTGCTGTCTCAGTCCTATGTTACTTGTGACAGCCCTCAGGAAAAAGAGTCATATTCAAAACACAGGCAATTCCTGCAGCCATTGTTTTAACAGAGAACAAACTGTGTTTTCGCTCTTTGAAAAGGTCTAGTAGTCCTTTTCAACAAATTTCCATCAAAAAGACCTCCAAAATTCTCACTTGGAAACTACATGACACTTAAAAACACCCACCTGGGATGTCCTCCCACCACCCCTCTTTGAATGTTTCCTCCAGCCATTTTTGATCTGTGGACCTGTAGAAAGTTTCCCAGGTAGGTGTGGGCCCCTGTGTAGGGTCACTGAACCTGGTGACAGCAGCTTTCCAAAAAGCATATTTATATTCCATGCAGGCTTTCCCCCGAGGTTGTCATTTCCAGCTTCATACATACCTGCATCACTGTTGCGCCCTTAAGCGTGTTAAATGATTCCCCAGCTGGAGAGACCAAATACAAAGTAGGAAGCTAGTGTGTGCTGGGGTCTGACCCCTGCACCTGTGTAGGCACAACATATGATGTATTTAGCTGAGCAGGGAGACTTCAGGGGACTCAGCTGTACAGGTGAAACCTGAGTTAAATTTTGGAGGCTGTCCTAGTTCTGGCCAGGATAGAGTCAACCTCCCCAGACAGCCAGTCCAGGTGAGCTGAGTTAGCCTGGGCTGTTTCCACACCACCTGATATCACTTCCCCATAAAAGGGGCTGGTTGAGGAGAGGTGCTCCTGGGTGTTTCCAGAGTGCTCTTGAGTACAGTTAGGTATTGATTCAGGTCTTGAGTTGTGCAGTGCTCCATAGTCATCGGGCCGGTAAGGTACTCTGTGTTATCATTGGGTGTGAGTGTGATTGTCTGCTGTTGTTCTATGTTCACAGTGTTGGGGGGTTTTTTGTCCGTAAACTGTCCTTATTCCAACCTGTGGAGACCCTGTTTCTTTCTCCTCTGGGAGTGAGTGAGCAGGATGTGGTGTTCAGCCAGAGGTCCCCAGGAATTGCCCACAAGCAACAGACTTGTTAAAGATTATTGAATGGCAACAAGCACAAGAGTTAGACACATAAAAATAAAAGTTGGGTAGGGGTGCCCTATGACAGAAGCAGAGGGCAGTGAGATTCACTGAAGGACATAGTGGTGCAATGCTGGAGGCGAGCGTCCTTTGTACAGGAGCTGTGAAGTTTCAATTTTCCATTACCTTCAGGAAGGCCCCTAGTCGTCCCTGGAAGGGCCTTGAGTGTGGTGCAAAACACCGAGTGGCTGAGCTGTATGGTAATCAAAGCCACCGTTGATATATCGGGTTATATATCTGAAAAACTACTCTGTTCCAAGGTGACACTTCCATCTGCAGGACAGTCTCCAGGATGCTGGGGAAGTTTACTAAAATGAATGTCCATCTCCTCACAATGTTCTTGGACCATCACTAGCTTCTCTGTTATCTTAGAAGTGCCACTACTGGGAGGTTGGGTAATAGCTGCACGGATGCCTTGAATTACCCTAAGTGCCTGAGAGGGCTGGAAGGCCTCCGTGGAAACGGGAGGTTGAAGGACCTACATTGCCTCAAGGTGCCTGCAGGCATCCTCCGTGTATAAGTAAGAGCATTTAATGTGTCACAGACAGAGGTGTTGCGCTGAAGCACACGCCTCTCCGCAAAGAAGTTAGTTCTCATCTCTCTGCCTTTACACACTAGCCATGTCCAGCGCAAAATGTATGTTTTCAAGGTCCTAATTTCCTTAGCTACCGCTACCCTGTAAATAACATGACAGGGCCGGTATTTGCTAGCATGCCTGCCCTGCGGGGGAAGCAAAGCAGTTTAGGCAGGGGCAGGACGCTGCCTTCCAGCCCGCATGCACAACTGAGGCGGATTTCCATGGCACCTTGCCCTGAATGTATAATTGCATTTGGTTTTGAACAGCTTTGTTTATTTGTGTGTTTTGTTAATGTGTTTTGCACCTCAGGCATGTACTTTACAAATGCAAATTCCTTGGCTTACTGTGGTAATTTACAGCTTTTAAAGGCTAATTCTGATCCATTTTGCAATGGTAAAAAGAGCGTGTTTCGTGAGATCCTTTTCCTCCCCCCTGGAGGGGACCTTCTGTGTGTTTTCAAGAAGATGCAGGGCATTCCCACCTCCCACTGGAAGCAGCCAGGGGGAAGCCCGCGAAGGCCTCAGCCTGGCACTTAGGTGAGAAATCAACCATCCTCCTCCTTCTAAATCGCTGTACTGCAAGGATGCCCGGGGCAGAGAGCAACCCACACTGCTTCATCCGCTGTCCAAACACAGCACTGGGAGAGGAGAAGGTACTGGTTGATTGGGGAATAGCTGAGAAGATTTGGGGAGGGTTTTCAAGCAGGAGTTACCCTTCATTTTCCCATCACTAGCAAGACTCTGCTGTGGGACCGACAGGAAAGGACACGGGGGCCACAGCTTTAGTGTTAACAGGTCAACTCAGGGTTACTGGTGCATCGTCCTGCAGTGGTGCCATGCAGAAGACCAAGCTGTGGGTGGGTAAATAAGACAAAAAAAACTGTCTTCAGATTTCTTCAGGGATGTGATAGGGAAGCTTAAATCAGATCTCTGGCTTTATTCCTATGTTTCTTAAACACGAAGCAGCTTTCCTGTTGCTATTCAATGGCGGTTCTCACTGGGGATTGAGCAGGCAGGTTTCTGGCCTGAAAACCTGTTAGCAGTGCTTTGTAACTGCTGAATTGCGGGCATTATCTCAAGTATTATACTGCAACAAAACTCAGCCCAGGCTTGCTGCATTGAGAACTGTTACTTTCTATTTTTATAACTGCTTTTGAAGACAAAACCATTCAATTTTAGATTGTGGATACTTAAGAAATAGAGTTTATTTTTTTAATTGTTTGTTTAAGAAATAAGAAATGGGCAAAGAAGGGCTGCTTAGATTTTAAAAGAACCACTGAGTTTTTGTAGCTATTCCAAGCCTTGGGGTTAATTTTCAAAATGAAGTCTTGAGAAAATAGCTTCCTAATAAAGTTTTAAACTTTAGAAGCCTCCATCATCTGGAGTTTTTAGGGAAAACTCCCTAATTTTACCACTAAAATATCTCAGCAATGATTATACTGTCATATGAAGGGGGACTTGCGATGACAGCAGAGCGTACCGGTCCCCTTTGCAGCTAAGGACTAGAGGGCCAGAGAAAGCGAGTTAGTTGCTTCGTTTATCCATTCCGTTTTGTGGTGAGAAAGTTGCTTTAAGCCAGCTCTGCTCAGCCCAAAGCCCTGTTTAGACATGAGAGTCATATCTCACTGATCCAGCTACTCCCAGCTTGCATCAGCTTTACCTTACACTGGTGCCTTGTGCTTGTGAAATGAACTGCTGAGGCTCACGCCGTTTTGACAGAGAGCTTAAAGCAGCTCAGCAAGTCAGAGTCAGACTAAGTGTGTTAGGGCACATGGGGTCTGATCTCTTAAACTTTCAGCCGAGCAGCTCAGCATAATTGTGCTCTTTCTCTTTGCAAGTTGCAGGATTCCTAGAATGGGTTGCTCGTATGTAGGGTTTTTTTTTTCTCCCTATCTGACTAATAAGATTTTTCAAGGCTCAAAAGCCACACAGCCTTGAAAGGAATCCTTTCTTAGTTGCTTAACAAAGATACGTCTGGATTTTCTGCAGTGAATGTTGGTAGCTGTCACGTTAACCTCTGAAGCTGCTGTCAGAGTTCCTGCTTTATTCTAGAGGAGGGCAGAGGAAAATATTGCTTTGCCCTTGTGAGAACAACACTTGTTCAAAGATGGAGTGAAATGTTAAAATCATAGCTGACAATATTTGTAAGGCTTCAGGGCTTTTTCACCTCAGAGGGCCTCTCAGCTGATACCATCTTTGTTTCACCTGGAGGGAAATGAAAGGCATGAGATACAATTCTGCAATTCACTGACGAGTGCATGGCACCGCGGTATGAATCTGATCCCTGGAAGCTGGCACCCAACCCAGCTCACTGCGCCCCAGCCGTGCTTGAGGCCTGGGGCTGCCCCTCACCCCCACCCCTTCAGGGCCTGCAAAATGGTTGTTTCATTTCCTCCCATTTGAGGTCAAGTACACAAACAGAAATAATCTGCAAGATTGTACTGTAAGGCTTCTGTCCTCCCTGGAGACCTGCAGGGATACTGTAGGGGCAGTGGTTCTGAGAAAAGATAACACTGGTCTCCATGCTTGCTACGTTTCACTGGCCCTCTAAGCCTCAGTGAAATAAGTGAATAAAATATCAAATGTGAAGTGCTGAACTCTTAAGGTTGAACTGTTCCTGCAGGGACCCATAGCATGTTGCTGGTGGCATCCTATATCCAGCAGAAAGTTATTTCTATTGGTCAGGGGTTTATTCCTACACATAAAAGTAAATGCTGACCTTGATGATGTGGTAATTGAATGCCACTGGAGGAGTAAGGAGCTGTGATATGCTAAATATTTAAGAGGTAGATTTTTCTTTGGAGGCCAATGCAAAGCCATTTTTTTCCCCTTTTCTTTCTTCTTCTTTGGAAACCACTAAAAGAAACGAAATAGGTATGCATCCTTAAACGTGGATGAAATGCAAAGGAAAACAGTTGCAGAAGCTAGCCTAGGGCACAGTTACTCACATGCCTTATAAAGTTCAGTGTATCCAGAATGATGTCTCCTGAAGCTTCAAGTGCAACTCTTGCCATAGTACAGTTTGTGGATTTGCAGAATAATAAACCTGGAGATAACAAGCCACCCTTATCCCAGCTTTGAACAGGAGCAGTAGATGCTGACAGTGTTCACCAGCGCCTGGTGCTGATCCAGACTTCTTAAAAGTCTAGCTTTACTCGCATTCAGCCTTCCAAAGGGGATCATTGTAAAGCCACACTGCTGAGATTTACCTTGCAAACTCTGCTTAAGACTGAGAATCAGACATACACACAGCCTACTGAGATAACTCCAGTGGTCTGAGAAGGCAAAAAGATCTAAGAAATTCGTTGTTGAGTCTCAATCTCTGTCTTTAACCCTGTCCTTCAGAGATTGTGCTTTTTCCTTCTGGTAGGGGACTTATTAGTGGTTTTGAGGATCCCTCATAATGTGGGAACTATTTGTTAATTCTTTTCACCCTGGCTGAGCTTGCTGAAGGACATGTGGTAGTCTCTAATGTGAAAAAGTTAATGGCAAAGATTCAGGACAGTAACTTATACACATTAGAGTTTCTATTTTGATTTTCCTGTTCTTTGAGGGGTGAGGGAGTGACTAATTTGGCTGCTCCCTGATACTTAATCTTAAAGATTGGGGTTTGGGGTTCTGTCAAAGTAATAGCTGAAATCTCTATTGAAAAGGTATTTAATCAGAACACTGGCACCACTGTTTTTTCTTCTTTACCAAGACTGTATTTTAGCAGCTTGTAAAATACAGTGTAGGCATGATGTAGTAATTTGTCATGTAGAAGACTTTGGAAGCAATTTCCGTTAAGGATATGGTACTGTTTTTAACTGTGTGGTATCTGCCTTGCAGATTCAAGCCAGAAAGTGTGACTTGTCCTCTCTCCTCCTCCTCAGTGTGCTGATGGTTGGGTTTCAGCCATGGTGTAAGCGGCCAAAAGGGATGGGTTGATCTGAATAGTCCTGGGCCGTTTCACACTGACTGAGAAGCTGTCAGTGTTTGCACTGTCACCCTTGGCGAGCTTTGTCATCTTCACTCAGGAGATCACAAGCCTGCAGGCATGATTCAGCTTAGTACTAGGGAAATACAAACATTTCCAGATCGTCTCTCCGCCAAGGTAGAGTATTACTGCTGTGCATTTATCTCACTGTTACAGTCCAAATTATCTCAGTTATTGGCATCTTTACTCTGGTGGCCGTAACACAGCCTAATGTCAGGAAACTCCTCCATGACTTCCATCTCATGGGGCTTTTTGCAACATTTCTGTCTTCTGTGGTAAGGCACCGTGCTCTCTGCTGGCTCCTCTCGGCTTGGTGTTCACATCCTGCAGATAGCTGCACTCTCTCCCCTTGTGCAGCCTGCACCTCCGCACTCGTTGCTCAGTCAGGATGTGCTATTAGCAACTGGTCTCTCTTTCCACAGTAGTTCGGCTGCCCTTCTCAGAATTCATTCCAGTTAGTTAGTCTTTCAGGTAATGACATGCCCAGAAATTAAGGCTGCATTCCAATGTCTGAAACGAAGCTTCTGGTGACTCAACCCAAAATGGCTTTGGTCTGTTTCACTACTGTATTACTCTTTACTGCATGTCCAATTTGCTGCACACTATTACTACTAAATCTCTGTTGACATTACACTTTCCAGGTTTCTCCCTCCCATTGTGTGACTATTTCCCATCTGGGTTTTTCTCATGTGGGAAATATTCACACAAATTCAAGGCTTCAGCAGAGCTTCCCAGCTGCATTAGGCATTTCACCAATAAATCACTGCTTCCTGTGGCAGAAGAAAAAACTGAATGAAACAGCCTTTCAAATCCCACATGCAGTGATAGTTCACCCTTCCCTATTCCCTTACTCCCAAATCCTGTGTAATATCACAAGGAAAAACTTATACAGAAAATTGAATGAGGTGGGATTTCAGGGAGCATTCAAAGTTGTGGTGCTAATAGTTGGAGAGGATCCACATGCTACCTCTGAAAGGCATTAAAAAACTAACTGCATAAACAACACCAAGTTTATTTTTTCTGTGTTAACCCAAGGTTATGACCTACTGAGCAGCCACCAGGATCTTTTCCTTAAGTTTTGTGTAAGTTGGTGCTGTAATTCAGCAGTGTTTAGATGTTGTGGAACTGATTTAGACACCTGGTCACCTTGCAGCAAGGGATAATGTGCTGCTGAAGAGGGATGGCTGCCTCCTGTCCTGGTGTGAGGCCTGGACCCTTCAAGAAACAGAGCAGTTCTCACAAGGACACTGGCAGTGTGATTTTTAGCCCTGATAATGTAGAGAGAGTAATTCATCCTGAGTTCCTCTGTGTCACTGAGGATGTAAAAATGGCTGAGATGGTTCAGACCCTTGGACCCCCCTAGCCCACCTAACCCAGTGCTCAGTTCCCAGTAGTGCTCCTAAGAAGACAGGGGTGACAACAGGGCAGGCATACGTGATAATTTGTTCTTTTGGTCTCTGACTGTTTTCAGCTTGGGGGATTTCCTGGCCCTGGTGAACTTTGTCAGTTTTGTAACCCAGGGGATTTTTGATTTCAAGCGCTTGTCCAGTCTCCCCTCAAGCCTATGGAAAATTTTTGTTTACACAGCTCTTTGGTAAAAGCTCTGCAGGCTCTCTAATTGCTGGGTGGGAAAAAAATCCACTTCATGTGACAAACCTGCCTTCATTTAACTTCATCTGATGGCTCTGGCTCTTGCATGGGAAGAGGGAGTAAGCAGTTATTCACAATCCAGCCACTTCTTGATACTCTGGATTATATAGACTTTAATCATGCTCTTACCAAGTCCAGGCAGAAGAATCTGAGACTACTCAGCAGTTCCTCATAATGAAAGCCAGTTCACACCTTGTATCATTCCTGTTTCCTTTCTCTGAGTCTCTCTTCCAGTTCAAGTTGGGTACAATGCTGAAGGTAGGGGAGAACGAGGAACTGTACAGTGCACAATGATGCTCCTTGTTTTGTTTTTTTATTAACTTTCCAGACTTTCACTAACTTGATTTGCCTTTGGATTGGACATGCAGAGCCAGAAGGAAACATGCAAGAGCCTGTGTTGCAGGAGAAAAAAGATTTTATTGTCTGGTCACTGGTAAAATTAAGTTTATTAGCAGTAGATCAGATCTAAGATGAAAGATTACTAATACGATTCAGACCAGTTCCTGGATTTCTTAGCTCAGGAATAGCTGTAAACTAAACAGTGCCAAGGCTTGAGCACTGGAGCTCAGTCACTGGCACCACTGTCAGTGTGCTTCTGGGTATGGTTTTGGCCTGCACCAACCTGCCCTCTCCCAGACAACTCCCGAGCATGCTTCAAGAATTAGCATGGGCCAGGGATGGTTCCCAAAGCAGTCGGGCTGCAACTTGGATGCTGCTAGCTCTTTTAACTTTGATTTAGGGGATGAAAGAGATTAATAGTATAAACATGGCCAAACCATGCCAGCTGGACTGAGCCAGGAAAAGGCCCTGGTTATGTGTGAAGGCTTCCTTGTGGAGATGGAACGGTGGTGTTCACAACAGCAAGGGCAGGATCTAGAATAGGCATGGAAATGGCTAGACCTGGTTGTTGGGTACTAAGAAGTTAATAGCAACGTTGGTCATGCCCCTCTGTGTTTGGGGTAGCAATTAACTTCTGTCTCCACAACTTTCCACCTGCCCATTTTCCTCAAGCTTCCAAAATGAGAGATGATTGAATTATAGCAGGTGAGAAAATGTATCCATTTAATTTACTGCAGGGCATGGAAGAAGGCGTGCCAAGGGGGACACGTTTATTTAATTTATTTGGTTGCTAAGGCAGTGTAAGGAAATCCATATATATAACCTGCAAGGAAAGCAGTCCGGAGTGTTGGTTGCTTTATGAAGAAAGCCTATTCAAGTGCTCTACAGGGTAACCACAGCTTGGGTGTAGGCAGGTACAAACCTTCTCCACTTGCCTTAGTGGTTTGTTATCCTGAAGCATTTCAGCTGCTTTTGCTGTTGCCACTGCCATGCTCACTTTGCTGCTCTGTCCTGATGTTGTTCTTCTCATTCACTTGCAGGAGCACTGGCAGCATGAAAACAAATTTCCATTTGAAATTTTTTTTTTTGCCATCTGGGGTAACAAATAATGCATAAGGCAACTGTAATGGGAAGTGATGAGGGATAGGAAGTTTCTCATTTCTTGCAGCTAAGTTACATTGTGCATCAAGAGCATTTACATAGAGTTAATGCACTGTTAGCAGTGGTTGCCCTTGTTGTTTGTGTGGATCTTTTACACAGCAACAGGCAGAAGAGACCATCTGAGCAGATAAAAGAAATAAAGCACATGGAGCAGAGATTCAGATTTACAAAGTGAAACTTCCTATGCTGGCAGAGACTAAGATAAGTCTTCTCATCGAGGGTTGTACTGGATGCTTTGTGAAGAGTTGTTTTAATGAAAACGGGTGAAATAATGACTATATTTACTTATTGATACTGGTTCAGTAAGGGGAGGCCAACATTCCCAATGAATGATTTGCGTTAGTCATCAGTCATTTTATAGCTATGATGTAAAAAGAATATTAAAGACCTAAAGTTAAGTGCTCAGCAGTTGGGAAATGCCAAAATTAAGGTTATTGATTGTCAATGTGGATAAAATGGAACAATTTGGAAGTGTTGGAGGCACTGGGGGAACAGTAAGAAGCGGATGTTTCATCTTTTTGTGAAGTGGTCATTGCCTTTCTACAGCTTCAAAGTGTTAGGAATATAATCAACAAACTCTTTTGTCAGTCTGCCTCTAAAGAATTAACCCTTTTATGTTAATATTTTAATGATGAAATCTGGATGAGGAACCTTCTCTCTCCTTATGTTTACTTAGAACCAGTGCTGCACAATTTTATTTCCCTTAGGAGTGTAGACTCTTGCCAAAATCCCGGAAGCCCACAGATCATCATGTCTTTTTGGTCCTCTCTTTCCAAGGAACTGGAATTCCTGTCCTCACCTGTTTCATTCAATCCCAGCAAACTGCAGGCTGTATCTATATTCCCAAGACATGTCCCTGGCTGCACAGAGATGAGCAATTCCTGGAGCTGCATTTATGGGTTAGAGAACACCTTGGCTGACTAGGTCTGGTCACGCTGTGATTTTCCTGATCCCTCCTGTTCTGGGGATTTTGTCTGCTCTGCTATGCCTGCTGCTCTGGGCAACATCTACCTCCTGCTGATGTCTACCAAGTTACTACAGATAGATTAAATCATCCACCCCAGTTCTCCTTTTCTGAAAGCTACTAAGTGCTTGTGTAGTCTCCTCAAATCCCCCTGGTAGCATATATGTATAGTAAGTACCTCCTCTGAGGCCTTTTAGGACCAGAAAGGAAATCAGAATAAGTCATGAAATAAGTTGGTTTCTGTGGAAGAAAGCATGCAGTAATTTCAGTGATGCGTGAAGCATTGTAACCCCCAGGTAAGGGCTGCTGTGTGTAAAGGCTTTCACCCACAGCAAGTTGAGTTTGGAGCCTCCAGGGGTGGGGATGTGGCAGGACTGGGAGTGACATACACACTGAGGAGGCCACAACACAAACCTGTCTTCTTGCCTGTGAGGAAAGGAGAAGAAAGGGGGGCAAAAAGTCTTGACTGTTCAATCTCGCGAAAAAGGAACAATTATGTGGTGCTTGAAGAAACTTATTTGGAGGGATACTTGTTGAACTCATGAAGGTGAAAGCAGACTCTTTTTTTCCTACTGAAGTTTTGTAGTTTTGTGTCATTTTGGCTTTCAGGGTGCCTATTGCTGCCAGGCAGTCTACTAAGGCATGGGTCTTAGCTAAAGGAGTGGTACTGTCATATCTTTCACTGGAGAGCCAGGTCCAGCACATGGACCACCAGTGAATGGCAGTGTGAATTGGTCAAGTTGTGACATATTCCCCAGAGTCCTGCTCTGCTTCTATTGCCATAGCAGCACCTAAATCATATGGATGTATCTGGTACTTTCCTAAGCATCTCTTGGATGGTGTTAAGTGATGAGGTATCCTGATATGTCATATTCAGCAATATGCCTGAGCAGGTGAATTGTCGTTTACGTGCAAATTTATTAATTGCCATAGGAGTGAAGTTTTTTGCTCTTTCCTTTCTGTTTTTTTTTTTCTGTTTGATCATCTCTAAGCTCTATAGATGCCAATGAGCTCTGAAAAGTAAAGTTATTTTCATTTGCATAGACTTTTTTTGGCTGCAAGGTGTAGCATATCTAGCCTTGTGTATTTAGAAATGATACTTGAAGGCTTAAAATACTTGAAGCCCTAAAAATTCATGTGATTAACTTTTTTTAAATCATGGGGTTTAAAGTAATACTTTTAAAGTAGGATTTTTTTTCCCCCTGTCTTTTTTTTTTTTTTTTCCCCCAGGCCTTAAGTTCATGTTTTCAGACTTGCCTCTGCAGGCACAAAACCTACTTTTTCTTTTAATGAAAGCTGAGATTTTCACAACTCCAGGACCTGGAGCTCTGAGCAAAACAAACATTAATTACAATTATGAGAACTGGCAGTACTGAGAAGGCAAAGTCTTCAAAAACCTTCTTGTCTCTACTAGCAAAACCTTTCTCCTGCTGGATTCTGCTAAAACTAGCCACTCTTCACTTAGATGTTCATTTAAGTTGCACCAAGACAGCTGGAAAGGGATGCAGAGGGTAGCTGATGGTGAGATGTGGACATCAGTGCTGTTTCTTTCTTGATGGCTGTTCTGCTTCCCCATGTCCATACACAGCTCCAAGAACAAATATGGATACCTGCTGCTGGGGATGGGCAGAGGAGGAAGAGAGCTTTGACATGTTTTAGAAAAGAGCAATTCTGGGGGGTGTAAGGATTCATCCTGATACTTTCTGAAATCTGGTACATACTGTCATCTACTTGAAACTCAGTATGAATATTCATAGGGAGCCAGCAGATAATTTACAAAGCTTTAGAAATACAAGCATACATACCCTTCTTCAGTGGTTGTTGCTTTTCCTGACTTCTGTACTGCAGATGTATTTATAAACTGCAGTCTGGATCCAAACCACCCTTGGGCTAAATGCTGGGCAGGCATGTAACAAGTACATACTCTGCGCATATGTCTGTGGAAAACAGGTGGTTACCCACTAGAATAAAGACCAGTTACCCATTTCCCTAGTCTTCTAAAAGCCTTTACTTGTAATTTTATGGAAGTCCCAGAATTTGTTATCCAATTTTGCATCTGTGACCTTCTCCAGCTGTCTGTAATATATGAAGAAATCAGAGATCTTGTTTAAAAGTCAAGGCTTCTTCAAATATAATTCTCATTCAGTCCAGAATTGTGTAAAGAATTTGTTGGCAAATTTTTAATTCTAAAATTTCAGAGGTGTAGCAGTTCAGGGGAGACAAGTCTTTTCTAAAACTTGATTACTGATTAAAAACCTGTATCCTGTGCTACATCTGTTATTTATGGGTGACACCATTAAAGGGGTTTTTTTCTTACAAAATAAAGAGTGTAATAAATTTGTTAGATCCTCAATGTAGCTTCTGCAAATTTCTCTAGGGGGATATTCCACCCTACAGAAACCGTCCTTCATTGTATGTTTATGCAGGGCTTATGCCTGAGAAATTAATTGAGTCACAGGTGGTAACTGCAATTATCAGTCAGCATCCTATTTATCTCCTGTAGAGGTACTAATGTTTCTGCCAGTGTAAGATGGTTTTCTTTTAGTTTGAGGCAACAAGTAAAGGACCATGAGCGTTACAAATATGCATATATGCACACGTATATGTGTGTGTACACCCATATATCAAACATGTGTGTGTGTGTAAAGTTTTTCAGATGTTCTCTTCAAAAGCTTCCATTAATTGGTGACCCTGGCTGACTTTTCTGGAGTCTTCCCAAGCCTGTGTGGAAAATACCAGGACTGCCAGTCTAAAAATCTAAGCTAACCTCATCTTCCTGTCTGTGCCCATAGGCATAGATTCATTCCTCAACCTGTGCACCCCACTTGTTTTTCTAGCTGAGGTCCCTCTGACCTCAGTGGGACTCACTGTTGAGCGGGTGCTGTCCCTACTCCAGTGTTCAAGTCTCTGGGAAGCATTCCTCTGGAGACACTGAGTTCCAAACCTTTTTTAGAAAGACCCGGCTTGTAATTCTTCCAGCTGTAAATACACGATAGATGGATACCAGGCACCTGTTGCCTAATTCCTTGCCAAGTTTTTCAATTTTAAATTGCATCAGATACTTGTTTGGGGGAATCTTTGTAGCTTACTAACTGTAGAATGTGTGGGAAAGTACCGGCCATGTATGGGAATGGCAGAAAATGGCTTTCTAAAGTATCAGAGAAAAGCAACAGCCACGCACTTACAGTATAAATATGAAGCACCATCTGGTCTTAATTACTGCTGAGGAACGTATGTATATCATGCATGGAAATTATATCCATCAGAGGAAATTCCTCTCAGTTATATACCAGTTACATTCAACTGAATCCAAGGGATTTACTCCAGAGTCACCTTGCTGTAACTAAGAGTAGAACTTGGTCCATCGACTACCTGCTATGATCCTCTGTAAGGAAGAACATCCAGTGAAAGTATGTGGCATACACTTAAACTGGCCAATGTGAAGCTTGTGCCTCAGAAGAAAAAATACATGAGAGACAGGGACAAGCACATCAGGGGACTACTTCAATAATATTTAACTGTCTGAAATGATCACTTTAACTGTTAGGAAGAGTTATTAATATTTATTATTTGCATTTTAGTTTGTCTGTAGGTCTCAGCTGAGAAAGATAACTAGGAGATGTAAATCCCTTTGTTCCTGCAATATCCATTAGAGGATCCCCATAACAATGACTGACACTTTAAAAGCTCTCTGGATGGCCAGTATGCAGAGGAAGCTACAACTTGCCTTCCACAAGGCTTTTCAAAGATCCTCAGTAGAAATTCTTGGTGTCAGACCCTGTGCATCCTAAATTATAATCCTTTAAAAAACACATATATTTTGCCTTCTCTTATTTAATTGTTCCATTTGTATACACTGTCAAAACCAATGGTCACATGCTTGTATCCTGCAGTGAAGATAGTTAATTTGGTTGGTATACATTTTACGTATAATAGAGCAAATTATATGCATATTTTTAAAGTTACTAATTTGACAGACTCAATCTGTGGTGTAAACCTCTCTAATATTTCTCACAGATGCATGGATTTTTCCACTGCTGCATTACTGCAATTCATAGAATCATTTTGGTTGGAAAAGACCTTTAGGATCAAGTCCAACTGTTAACCTGGCACTGCCAAGTCCACTACTCAACCATGTTCCAGATTGGCAACATTTTTGGTGAAGAAACTGTTCCTAATATCCCCTGGGGCAACTTGAGACCATTTCATCTTGTTCTATCACTGGTTACTTGGGACAAGTGCCCAACCCCCACCTGGCTACAGCCTCTTTCAGGGAGTTGTAGAGTGATAAGATCTCCCCTCAGCCTCCTTTACTCCAGGTCAAACAATCTCAGTTCTTTCATCTGCTCCTCACAAAACTTCTTCTCTAGACCCTTCACCATCTTTGTTGCCCTTCACTGGACACACTCCAGCACCTCAGTGTCTTTCTTGCAGTGAGGGGCCCAGAAGTGAATGCAGCACTTGAGGTGTGGCCTTACCAGTGCTGAGTACAGGTGGGATGATCCCCTCCCTAGCCCTGCTGGTCACACTGTTCCTGATACAGGCCAGGTGCTGTAGTGATGTCCTGACAGTTCTTACGCATACCAAAAACTTGTCAGACTGATTGTTCTACCAGTGTTCCTTGCTGTGATACAAAAGAAACCACACGCTAGCATTTTCCCATTGATTCTTCCTTGTGATTTTGTCTATGGCAGAACATACTTAACTGCTATTAAAATCCCTCTGTTATAGTCCACAAATGTTTTCTAACTGTATGCCTAAATCAGTTATTTTCAGCCACTTAAGACCAATCTGTCTCATCACTCACTGTTCTGCATACTCCTCAGCTGCACGAAGTTGGCATGTAAGTGACCTGCAGGCAGTGCCACCTTGGTGTAGGCACTGTAGAATCTCAGATTCTATTTTTGCTGATCCCTGGGTAAGTTCACTTTTCACAGTAAACAAAACATACTTTACATAATATTTATAAATCCTTTTTCAAAAGGACAATATTTCTAAAAACAAAGAGGTTCTTTCTATGTTACCTTAGCTGCAACCTACTTGCTAACCCAGTGATTTGACAGATGAACACAGTATGGTTTTTACTGGTCAAAAAAAAAAGCAAGTATAGCTGATGCTTGATGGTGAGTTCCTTCCTGTTTCTCAGAGATGTAACACAGATTTAGTAAGTATTTTCAGATTAGAGAAAGTAATGTTTTCAAACCATTGTGCAGGAAAAAGTCTAGACATATTCTTGTTTTAATGTAGCTGGTATGGCATGAAGGTATTTCATCTAGTCTAATAAAGCTGCTCCATCAGTTTTAGAAGAAAATGTGTCGTCTTCTGACTCCTTACCATTAGTACATGACTAATAATGTGTCATAGGATTAGTGAGAGTGTTGCTGTAGGTAGAAGTCAGCACTCTGCGGGAATGCCAAGGCATTGACCTAGCAGCGAATGTATAATTTGTCAGTCCTCTTTGAGCAGTCTCAATACACCCTCCCTATCTCTGTGCTAAGTAGGAGCCAAACACACTTAGGTTGCTTATTGGAAGAGGAAAACCCAGAAAATATGTTACCTAAGTTCTTTATCTTTGCCTTTGAGATTGGAGAAACTGGCATGATCTCAACCATGCTTTCAAAAGGCCTCCATCCCCCATTCTTCATCACGATGCTGGAAGTTGTTATTTTTGTCCTTCTAATTAAATCCATGCATCTCTTAAGAAGCCGAGAGTACAAATTATATCCAGACAGACTTTCTAGTGAAGAAAGCCCTGTGTATGACTTCCTTTCAGCAAAGCACTCCACAACAACTGTAGTGGAAGGGTTCCCATGCATTTTTGAAGGAGTCCTGTGAAATGGCTTTGAACTTTTTTTCCCTCTGTGTACTCCTGAGCAGACATTCCTATCCCCTCCGGTGGCTTTGTTTAGCAGAAATGTTGCAGGATGGGATGTCCCAGTAAGCTTAAGTTGCTTTTGAATTTTGCATGGATTATTTTTCTCCCATAGGGATGGCTCACTGTGTTCTGCATCTCACTGTGAATCAACCTGTTTCTGCAGTGATGTCGGAGACCTACATCTTGCTGCAAAGAAGGGAAGGTAAAAGGGTTTTTCCACCTCTGTCAGACAAGCTGAGCTTATGACTGAAAACTGCCTTGTCCCTGAGATGATTTCTGCCTATCACCAGATAATTTATAAAAATCCATGTTTCATTTAAAGGTTCAGCTGCAAATAGTATGAGATTAATAACCCTTTCAAACTGGCAAGTAGCCAGAATTGTTTAGCTTCTGAAATTTACATATTAATTTCATCCCAAGCATCTAGTCTCTCTCCTGTGGCCACAGATATGGGGAAGTTTGACTATGGAGGGTGCTGTAAAGAAAATACACTTGGACATTCCCTTTCTCAGGCACCATGGTTCGGTGATTGCGATTTTGAACATCTTAAAAATAGAAACTGTATCCACAGATTGGAGTATTTGTCAGGAAAGTGTTGGTTGTTTTTTTTTTTTTGTTGGCATTACCAGTGGTTTTAACCAAGTCTACTCATAATTTGTGATTTTAGGAAAAGTAGTCTATACTATGTCCCACAAATTCTATTGACTTTTGTCCACAAGCTGCACTGTGTTCTAAAAATCAAACAGCTGGGAAAAACAGCAAGCTAATAAAATAGTATGTTAATGAAAAGAAAATGCAAACTCTTGTTATATTTAGGCTACAATACTTTGCATGGTAACTGATTTCTATTACTGCAAAAGAAATCTATAACTGTGTTAACTGTGCTTAACATATGTTTAATTTCTTAATTCTGTTTTCACTTATGGCACATTTCAATTCCTAACATGTGATTCTCGCCTAAATATGGTCTGCTTTATGGAAAAATTAGGACCTTTACTCTGGAAACTATGAGTGTGTTGTTCCAGTAATGAAGAGTCCCTTGTTTCCTGTCCCACACAACTCCTGGTGTATAGCTGTCTGGAGTCTTTGCCTCCTTTAGCAGGAATTAAAGGGGAACTCTATTTATTTATTTATATGAATATGTTGTTTCTAATTATGTGGCAGCTACTGGGCCTTTTAATCTTTCTGAGCAAATGCAAAATTGACTGTGCTAACAAAGAATGCAAGTTATCTTTGGTAATCAGTTGAAATATCTACTGTTCATATTCCAGGTTTCCTTTGATTTATCAATGTCACATTTCACATTAAGGCACCCCACTGTCCATTTTCTTCATTTCCTTTCTAATTGCAGCTCCTCAGCTCAGTAATTTGCAGTTGCACGTTTTTTGAAGTCTTGTTTTTAGTTTATTCAGTAAAGAGCAATAGTAACATGGTGGCTAGTACAAAAAGCTTTCATCTCCTTCATCTTGCAGTTGTGGATCAGTGCTGGAAAGACAGTTTAGTCCTGCATATGGTTAAAGGAGTTAGCATGTATTTCTAAGTTGTTGATGATATCTTACATTCATATCTTCCAAACTAAAAATTGTGGCAGTAAAAGTGACATGGGAGCAGCCATGTGAATGGACAAGCAATGCTTTAGTTCAGGGAGGTTTAAACAGCCCAAAAATTGGACTGGGACACGAATGTTTCACGCTGATAAGGTTGGTTGGGCTCTGCTGCAATTTCGTTACAGCCTTTATAATCATATTATTTCATGTTTTTCATTAATCTGAGGTACAGTAATCAAGTTCAGTGTTTCAGCTATGTAAGGCTCATGAGCTGTCTATCTGAGCCTATCCAAAACATCTTGATGTGCACTATGGAAACATACACCTTCATAAACAAAGTGCACATGTTTTTCTGATGCCTAATCATGTTCTTCAGAAATAAAAGGATGGTGCTATATATGATTCTTAAATGATATATATAGAAACAAGCTGTTCCATAAGCAATGTAAGCCATGAAGCCTGGTTTCCTTAAGATTTGTGTTCTTTGTCCACAGATCCTCAAATTCAGTTCCCTCTGTGTTTACAGTAACAATGACTCACCCATTGTGGATAATATTAGAAATAAGTCAGAGCTTAAAGAAAACCATGTTCCTACAGTATGGCATGGAAATGTTTGTTAAATCTCTGCAGGAAATTTCTATTTAATCATGGGTAGCATTGCTTAAAGCCAGAAGACTCCAAACATCAACTGCAAACTTATGTATACGTGATGTAAAGCGTGCAAAGCAGTTACTCCAAACCCAAGCAAAGACACCTCTTGCATCATTCAGGGAGTGAATTAGAACTGTCAAGGGACATCTCCAAAAGAGCTCCTAGGGCTTCAGCACTTACCTGGGAGATCTACAGCTTTGAGTGAGAAGGGTGGCAGATAGATGAAGGAAGAAAATGGGCAAAGATGAGCCCATTTAGGAGTGCTGTGTCATTTGTTCATTTTATGCTTGAGTAATTCCATGTTATGGAATTTCCATATCATGTAGTCACTGCTGATTTACATGCAGGTGCTGAGATCACAGCTGGGCTTAGTCTTATAACTGGCAATGTGCCTGCCATCCTTAGATACAGGACCTGTCTAGTCACAGATGCAAATAGAAATTTATTGTCTTTATGATCATGTGAGAAGACCTCTGAGGGATGAGTCTCAGAGATCCTCCGTGAAGTTTCTAGACACAGCCATCGGGAGGAGAGGAGGGAAAAAAAAGAAAATAAAAAAGAATAGGGAAGGAAAAGGAGGCTAAACGTAGCAACACTGGGGCTTGTAATGTTTAGTTTTCAGAAGCCCGTCCTCTTCATGGCTGTTGTCCTGTCCTAAATGGGAAGAATTAGACCCCAACAAGCCCCTGTTGGGAGCAGGAAGTTTTCCTGGAGCTAGCCCCAAGGAACAGTAGAGGATGTGGGTGTCTGCTCATCTCTAGAGTTTATTCAAAGATGCTGGATGGCAGATGAGTCAGGCTGCAGAATCTGAAATCTTTTTCCTGTGGGAGATATCAAAACTCAAGATTCATCCCCATAGTTGCCCAAGGGTCCTTTTCTGTCAGCATCTTATCCTACAGCTCCCCAGCTGATACAGCACTGACCTACTGAGTGGAAGTTCTCAGTGCAAGTCTCTCCTTTTCCTTTTGGCATCACCCCCAGCTAAACATAAAGAACTTTTCCCACTAAATTAGAGACTGTTTTGGGTGACGTTGAGAAGAGTAAGACCCCCAGGCCTGTTCTCAGTCATAGAAGTCTCTGCTGCTGCCCAGGTGAACCCTGCAAGCCAGATACACATGGAAGCACTCATCCTGGAGCTCAGCCAGGCTCAGACATGAGTTACATACCCACTTGCTCTTCCCTGGCAAGAGAGGTACCCTGGGGCCACACAAAACCACAGTTTTGCAGACTCGTCCTGGATTTAAAATTCAAGACTTAGAGACTTACAGAATACAAGCACCAGGGTTAGATAGCAGCTGAGCAGACCTGTGAACTCTTCTTATCTTAAGGCTGTTCCCAATCCTTAGTAAAATAACTTCCCTCTTGACACAACTTTTTCTTATCTGGCCATGGAAAGAGAGAGAATGACCTGGTTATCCAAAACACATTCAAACCTGACTTTGGTTTGACAATGGTATGTGCGTGCACCAAGCTTACCTGCTGCAAGTGAAGCAGTGTAGGACCAGGAGAGGTTGGAGATTATGTATGTTGGGAAGCAGGAGAAGCAAGCAAGATACTCTTTAGACTCAGGTCTAAACTACCCTGTAGTTTCTTCTGTTTCTTTCCTCATTTATTCTTCCTTGTCTGGAGCTGCCATTCCTCTGGGAGACAAGGAAACACTAACGGATGTCTGAGATCCTGCCTCACATCGTGTCTCCTCATGTTGCCCTCTCAGTAACACTTATAATGAGTCTGGCCTCAACACCCCATTTGTTTCCCGCTCACACTCCTGTCTCCATTAGTTTTCCCTTGATGACTTTCTGTGTGTTTCCAGAGCACCTAGCAAATGGTCCACAGATCCTGACCACAGATCTTTGCTCTAACTCATTAATAATAGCAGTACTCAAAAGAAATGAGTGCATTAATCAGATATTTTAGAAGTTTCCAATCTCCATCTCAGAGTCTACTGGTGTGTTTTATCCTTCCTCTGTCTGTTCTTTAGATTGCTAGCCTTCATGATAGAAAATACCTTTACTTACTGATAGGTAATAACCTATAGCCTCAATTAATACCTGAGGTAATAGAAGTAAATGTGTTTAGCAGTTTACAAATCATGACTGTCAGGTGGTTTCATCTGCCATTGCAGATCTCTTTGTGATCGCTTGTGTTACATGTATTCCATGAAGTTTGCATGTGCAGCATTACATCTTTGCTTTTTAACCACTATTAGCATAAGAACAAACTAATTGGAAGACTCTGAATGCTAGTCTAATAAAGCTGGATGAAGATGGATCATGAGAATGACCTGGATGCATAAGGCATTTATTATATGACTATGAGAAAACATGTTGGACTACTTGCTACTAATATTTTTGTTTGATTTATGAATTCTGTCATCTTTTATAATCTTCAAATTAATAAAAAACACAATACCTTTAGGCCCTGCTAAATCAAACAAAAAATATTTCCTTTGGCAAACTTTACGTACAAGAACTTTTCAAGCATTTTAAAAATCCAAAGTGCTTGAAATTTTTGAGCTAGGTTATGATTTGCTGAAATAATAAGGGACCCTATGGAAAAAATTTATTTTCTCTTCTATTTCACTTGCCCTAATATGCTTGTGTGTTGTTTGTTTCAGACCCAAAATTTAAAAACAATAGAAATTCTTCCTGTAAAATGTAAAACATTTTCTTCTTTTTAAAAAAATATATCGAGGAAAATACTGGTTTTGACAAGTGTTTTGATTAACGAACTGTCATATGATGCAAATCCACAAGATGGGTTTCACAGGAATAGCTTACTCATTTCCAGCTAGAAATAATTTTAAAAACATAGAGGTAAGAAAAGTAGTCAGTTCAGGGAGAATTCCTAGAATAACTAAAGGAGGAGTTGAAGAAGGGGGAGGGGAACTAAAATCCATAACTGAAGGAAAAACAGTTATTTAACACCTAAACATGTGTGCATATAAAAGCATACCTTATAAAATCCTTAGTTTTTAAAACTATATACAAATTTCTGACACTTTTCACCTGAAAGAATGTGCAAAAAATGCCAGATCATGTACTGTAACTGGCTTCTCACTGTCTGGGACGTGAGTTATTTGGGATGTCTGTGAATAATGGGGTTGCTGCACAGAGCTGAGATGGGCTCTTGGTGTAGCACCATCAGTGAGCTCTTCAGTTGGTAATTATGGTCTTGTTGAAGCCCAAGGGACTGCTGGTCAGATCCATGTGTCTTTGATTCTTTCTCATGGTTTTCTCCAATAAGGATCTTTTTATTTTCCTGTCTGCTGGCTACCACATTTCCTGGAATGAGAGATCTCTTAGGATGCAATGCTCAGAAGTGAATGTGCTGATTGTGCATGGATAAACATATAGTGAACTACAAAGCTAACTGCACACTGCTAACTGCAACTTACTCTACTTGGCCAATAGCTGACTTATGTTAAAGGGCTTGTAGGCTTCCAAGGAAGCTAAAAAAGGAACTGGATTGTTTTCAAGTTATTTTAAAAGTTTGTGGATAAGATGAAAATCACTGTGTTTTCACATGGGGATGAAAAATACAAGAAAGATACTCTTTCATCTCAGCATTCATGCAGTGTTACAAAGGCATCATCCTTTGAAGAGGCAACTCTACCATCGCCTGTTGTTGGGGTTCTTCCATGTTCATCTGAAGGTCTCACTACAAGAACCTGTGGAGACTGGGAACTGCTGTTCTGGCAGTACTTTGTGATTTCCAAATTCTTATTATGTAACAAACTTAAGATGACTCTACAATAAGCTGGTCCTGAAATGCATAGCAAAATATTGAAGTGCAAAATAATGCTCCTTGGAATAACAATTTTGCACACTACCTACTATTGACTACTGAACCAGTAACAAGATAAAACTCCTTCAGAGAAGGCTTTCATCACATTAAAAATGTATGTTGTTTCAGCCTGTCTTTCTCCCTTCATTATGTGCCATTGAGGCACACCAGTAAGGGAAGAATTTTGATTGTGCAAATGTTCACAGATATTTCAGAGCCAAGTGCAAGAATGTATTTTCTTTGAGGCAGAAACTTTTAATGAATCTCAATCAGCAAACATACCACTGAATCAAATGAGTTAAGTGCCCAACACTATCTAAGACATGGTGATCAATTCATTGATTATCCTTGTGTTGTCATTAGTTCTTATATCTGCATAGAAAAATTAATTATAATTTGTTTGGGGAATTCTTCAGTAATTGCTAGATATTTTGTTGTCTTTATTTGCAGAAATGTTATGCATTTTTGTGCTTGATGTAGTTACTTTAGAAGAAAATCAATAGCTTTAATGTCAACACAACAGTAATTATACCTACTAAATATGAAATGGTAGTTCAAAAAGAAAACAAAACCAATTAAAGGGAACATTTTTTTCTTTAGGAACAGAGGGGAAAATAACATGGACTGTATTAATAGGCTACTATGTAATTAACTATATGGTATTGTTGTCACAAATCTTGGGGTGTGCAATACACACAAAGCAGAGGCATTTTATTGCATATTTGCACAGATATGGGTGCTTGTCCCAAGACAGCACACCAAAGCTCCAAATCAGTGGTTATTTATACACTTAATATTAACATATTCGTGTTTCTACTACATATGTGTTATTTATCAGGATGTGATTGGTTAGCAAGCCTTCGCCTCCTATGCAAATTAGTGTGCATGCCTAATTGTTCTTTCTTTTGGGTCAGTGGTGTAATTAGGTTGGGTGGTCCATGGGTTGATGGTTGTGGATTCTCCCTGTTGGAATTACCTTTCCCCTAATTTCCTCCTCCTTTGGCAATACTCAGTGATTCTTCAAGGTCTGTTGGTCAAACTCACCATCTATCAGTTGTCTCTAGCAGCAGTAGCCTTACTTGAAATGACATGCTGCATTTGATTTTGCTGCATCAGCATGTGTTCACTTAGCACGTGGGATACTGTGTCCATATTTGGTGGCTGCAGACCCATCAGGACCCAATGAAAGTGGGAAAAATTCAGAGAAGGGAAGTACTAATAGCATACGGAGGAAGCAACAGCTCTTCTATGGGAAGGGAATACAGATCCTCTTTGTTGCGTGAGATGTTTGCAGTTAAGCCAAAGGGAAAGGACACAGCTAAGGACCTTCATCTCTCCATAGCCTCATCATACACATAATCTTGAGACTGCCTGGAAAGTATTGGGATTTCTGAAGAAGGTAGCCTCAGATTTGCTGTCTATTGAGGGCTCAGCTTCTGCACCACCATTAAGCCAGAGGGTTGGTTTGACTGAGGGGGAAAAAAAAGAAGAGTATGATCTCTGAGAGAAGTATGCAAAATAGTGGTGAAGTGCATCTGCTTGTCCCTTTTCAGCAATGAAGAGCAGAAGGCAATACAGTCAAGAGGAAAACTTAAGCCCTGTTGTCAGGCAATAAGCAGGTTTGGTGGCTGTTTGGCTCAGTCACTTACCCCAGTTAAGAATATAACCCAAGAGACAGAAAATGAATAAGTCAGTCCTCGGTGAATTATTATCCTCTGGAAGTTTTTCTGCATTTCAAAGTTGGATGTGGTAGTAAAGCACATACAGTTCTTCTCTGTGAAGGGAAGAAGTAAGATGGAAATAAGATGGAAAATGATGACAGAGCAGGGCAGTTTGTCTCAGCCACTTTTTTTCTTTTAAGAAGCAAAGGAGAGACTGACTCAGAACATGTAATACAGAGAAGATCATAGACTCTACTTCTGCTACAGCCCCTGAGAATTCCTCCTGCAGCCTTTTGTTGTTGTTCTGGTCTGGTAGCAGTCTACACTCACTCTGCATGGGTAAAACTGACAAGATGACGTATAGGTACTGGAAGATCAAACTTCAGAAGTTCTTTCCAATTTTTAGGGTGTTACTGGCTCCAGCAGTATTTCCTGCAGTTAATATTGGAAATAGTTCTACAAAAGCTTTTTCTATCTTAAGAATACATTTTGCATTAAAGAACAAAACAGATCAAAAGGGCATAGTATAGACAGAATATTACAAAATATTGT
Source organism: Laterallus jamaicensis coturniculus (assembly GCA_022605575.1). Lineage (NCBI taxonomy): Eukaryota > Metazoa > Chordata > Aves > Gruiformes > Rallidae > Laterallus > Laterallus jamaicensis. The sequence goes on along the minus strand of JAKCOX010000031.1, from coordinate 2,984,112 downwards.
GAAAATAATATTTAAAATCGCTTTCAGGTCTCATGCTCCATGGACTCATTTGTGGCAGCGAATTCTATGTGTTACTGTCGGTGGTGCCCCGTGTTTGGGGTTCCGTGTGCCAGGGGCTGAACCTGTGTGTCGTGAAGTGACTGCTCCTGCTGCAGAGAGCCTTCAGCCTCAGTGCTGAGCTAAAAGGAAGTAATCTCCATTTCCTATCCCAGGGCAGGGACCGCAATGAAAACCACTGGAGATGACAGGTAATACTACACCCTCCTGTAAAAAAAAAAAAATTTCATCAAGTCTTATTTCTAAGGAATTTTGTAGAGTTTTGTGAAAGTCAATCAAAGATGTGCAAAACAGGCTACTCTTAGATATGCCAATACCAGGTGCCTTACAAATGTACACCATTCTTTGCATACGTCTAAAAGGAGGTGCATGAGGTTGGTCTTCACGTACATACTGATGGATTAACTACAGACTCAGATATCCCATCGCAAATTGCCCACCGCTCATCACAGCCATGGAGGTGACCCAGGATAAGATAAACCTTTGGGGTCACCTCCCAGATATCAGGTGAAATATAATAGTTTTTTTGCTGCTTAACTGTAAATTATAAATCAGCTTCTGACTCCGGCTTAAGTTATCTAACTTCATCTCCATTGTTTTATCTTAACTTGTATTTCTTCAGCATCTTAATTAGGCACTGAAAAATTTGCCTGGTGACTAATTTGAAGAAGATGTAGGAAAACACTGGTTGGAGGGAGAGCAGCATGTGCCACTCTACAGGTTCCAGCCTGACCGGGACTTGACCCTGTTGTGCTTTGCTGTATTTTTGGTTTTGATTTCAGAAAGTTTTGATGATGCTGATGCTGTTCAGGAAACGGAGCAAAAGCCCATTGTTTTCCCAGATTATCTCCTCAGATGCACTACTGAAGTATATTGCTTGGTCTGACTGCAGATCAACCACAAATGCTAAAGCAAATAATACTGTGGGAGCTTGAAAGTGCAAATGCCATTCAGAATAGTCACACATACTTTGATGTGGGCACTTGCTTCTTATTTCCTGCATTTTTTTTACTCTAAACATAGTTTTGGCTATAACTGTTTTCACCCAGTGTCTCAGGTCAGATTTCTGTACCACTGAATGACAGCGTATAAATGCTGTGCACCTGGTGATTTGGGGTGTATTGTATCATACACCAGTATCTAGAACGAAAGCATGGATTTGGAAGGATTCAAAAGTCATCTGCATATGTCACAAGGGAATTTGAAGCTCAGGGATGAAATTTTTTTTTGAGGGTAGAGAGACAGGTATTCACCAGTAATCCAAACCTCCAAACAAACAAAAAAAATAAAGTACTTTGAATTTTGAGTCTGGCACATCTGTAATTTAAGCCAATGCAAGAGGTTTGTTATGGCAGAGAAGCTGGGGATAAAGGAGTGGGAAATGCCTTGTTTTGAGGATAGTTTATGCCTTTGTAGTGGAGGAATTGGAAATATTTGCCTTCCCTCATGCTGTACCACTTCCCTTGTATCTTTACTGAGCTGGTTGAAAACGTACTGTAAACGTATTTGTCCAGCAAAAAGCATGATATCTAAAAAGTTATTAGTAGCATATGTGTACCAATTCTTGGTATGTTCTTGCCAGCATTAGAGTATTCATTAATATCTCCCATATCTTAGTTATTTTTCTCTCTTCTTCATTCTCTGAAGGAACAATTTCTTTTCTTCTTTGAAACTCCATGAATATTTACCATCCACATATTTATTTCTTCTTTTTGGCAAACTTACTTCTAAGTTGCAGGAGTCATGTGGATTGGGATGATGCAGGACATAAGAGAACTGAGAAATCAATGCCACAAAGACCACAGCAAAAACTTGCAGATCCTTCCTTTCTTATTTCACTCATTTTGTCTTTCTTACCACCAATGTGAAAGCAAGAACAAAGCTTGCATGGAAAATGGATGAGTACTGTGCGGGTCTATGTGCAGTCCTACCACAGCCAGATGTTCCTTTCTGAGTGGCCAGCAGTGCAAAGCTTGATATGTAGCACTTAAACCGTCTCCTTCTTGTCCACCTTCCCCCCTCCAAAATCTCCCTCCTGCCTGGTATCCTAACCAGTCTTATTCTTGCCTGCCACAGTGCCAGCGGGCGGACCTGCATGCCCAGCAGCTCTGTGTTTGGAAGCTCTTCTCTAGAGTAACAAAATCAAGACTGTTTTGGGTAAATCGTAGGATTAATGAAACCTAAAATTGTGAGGGAGTGGAAGGACCACCTGAAGACTGTAAGAACTACCCAGCAGAGTCATCTAGGTTTAAGCTCAACCATGTAGCAAACCTCCTTGATTACTCTGAAAACCCATAGTAAACACCAGTTTTAAGTAATAGGTGGCTGGTGGATGGCTTGGTGGGAATGTAGTATGAAATAGGATGTGAAGTGAGGCAAGAGCCTAGGAGACAGTCTAATTAGACAGCAGACATACAGGTAAGAGGAGAGGGCCATAGCCCGTGGTGGGTGGAAGGAAAAATCTCACAAATAGACTCGATATGTGGAAAGCAATGTAGAATATAAAGGAAAAAAATCGTAAAGGGAGAGAGGGAAATAGAGGCACAGTGGATACCTCAGCATAAGAAGCTTGGTGTAGGTCAGAGTGAAATAGAAAGTACTTCCTTTGCTTTGCTTTAAACCTTTCTTTTCACTGGGTGCCTTCATTGGTCGATTTCATTGGGTGGCTTTTACTTTTTACTGCAAGAACCAGAAAAAAGCAGCTAATAAACACACCATCCATTACTTTATTGATTTCCATCATATCCACAGTCATCTTCCCTCAGGGATGAAGACTCCTAGTCTATCGAATCCCTCTTTGTCTGGAAGCCACTCCACATTTCTCGCTGCCCTCATCTTTTTTTACTTGTTTTCTGGCTCCTTTTTGAATGGAGTACCAAGGAAAGAAAAGGATAAACAGGCCAGAACTGCTTTCTGTGTTATGAATATTTATTGCCATATAGATTCCCTCCCTTTCTCTCTGACAGAGAGATTGTATATAATGGAAATTTGAAGGTGACCTTAAATTCATAGTAAATATCTTTAACTATATACTTCAAAATTTTCCTGAGCTACAAAAATAGTTCCTCTCTCTTTGAGGAAGGAGATGCAAAAAAAGCAATCCAAGTAAAAATGTAGTACTTCATAAAACTTTACAAAAGTCAGAGGTGGTTTTTGTTGTTGTTGCTGTTTTATATAACCATGTGTAACTTTTACAAAATCCACAGCAATGCAGAGAAAGTACTCTGGTTAACATTATTTATACTAAAATAGTATTTACTGTGTATCCTGGCATCTAGTTTATCCATGCTCCTCTTCTAGTAATAAGCAATTACTCTGGTCAGCCATGTGCTAGGCCAGTATAGTCTCCTGTGATGTCTTTGAAAAACAATAGTTTTCTTGCTACTTACTCCAAAACTCTGCTAGCCTGTCTCCTGGGAGACACAATACAGCCCAGATTCATTGGTTATCTACTGGGATGCAGTGCCCAGAACATAGCCTCTGATTGGATTTGAAGTGTGTCAAGATGACCACTAGCAGTGAAGACATTCTTAGTCTCCCAAACTCTATCACTAAAATAAAAATCTTAATAGTGTGTTCCCAGTAGTAAAAAATGACATGGGGAGTAACATCTCTCATACCATCCCCACAGACAGGCTTAGGAAGTTTGGATCAGATACTGTGTCTCACAGTATCTTGCTAATCAAAACATCCAGCGTACAACTAGACAAAGCCATAATGCATCAGGTGGGCAATCAGCTGATCGGTTGGGCCCAGAAGGTGATAGTGAATGGGGTTACATCTGGCTGTCGGTAACCCCCAGTCACTAGTGGGGTTCCCCAGGGTTCCATTTTAGGCCCAGTTCTTTTTAACATTTTCATAAAAGACCTGGACTCAGGATGAGAGGGTGTCTTAAGTCTGCAGGTGGAACCAAATTGGGAGGAGCTGTTAACTCCATTGAGGGTGGAGAATCCTTGCAGAGAGACCTGGTCAGATTAGAGAGCTGGGCAATTGCCAACAGAATGAGGTTTAACAAGGGCAAGTGCTGGATTCTGCACCTGGGAAGGGGCAACCCTGGCTACACATACTGGCTGGGGGATCAGACACTGGAGGCCAGCCATGCTGAGAGGGATTTGGAGGTCTGGGTCAACAGCAAGTTCAACATGAGCCAGCAGAGTGCCCAGGCAGCCAGGAGGGCCAACTGTATCCTGGGGTGCATCAAGCACGGCGTGGCCAGACAGTCCAGGGAGAGGACTGTCCTGCTCTACACTGCGCTGGTGCAGCCTCACCTCGAGTACTGTGTGTGCAGTTTTGGGCACCACAGCACAAGAGGGACATAAAACTATTGGAGAGTGTCCAGAGGAGGGCAACAAGGATGGTGAAGGGTCTGGAGAGGAAGCCTCATGAAGAAAGGCTGAAGTTCCTTGGTTTGCACAGCCCGGAGAAGAGGAGGCTGAGGGGAGACCTCATTGCTGTCTATGGCTTCCTGATGAGGGGGAGTGAAGGGGCAGGTTCTGGTCTCCTCCCTTTGGTGACCAGCAATAGAACCCAAGGGTACAGCATGAAGCTGTGACAGGGGAGGTTTAGGTTGGATATTAGGAAAAGGCTCTCTACTGAGAGAGTGTTTGGGCACTGGAACAGGTTCCCCAGGGAATTGGTCACAGCACCCAGCTTGGCTGAGTTCAAGAAGCATCTGGATGATGTGCTCAGTGACATGCTCTGACTTGGCTGGCCCTGTGTGGAGCCAGGAGTTGCACTCTGTGATCCTTATGGGTCCCTTCCAACTCAGTATGGCTCTATGGTTCTATATGAGTAGACCATGAGGTGGTTTGAGAAGTGGCTGAATGGCAGAGCTCAGAGGGATGTGATAAGTGGTGCAGAGTCTAGTTGGAGGCCTGTAGGAAGTAGTCTGCCCCACAGGTCAGAATTGTGTTCAGTCTTACTCAACATATTCATCAATGACCTGGATGAAGGGGCAGAGTGTACCATCAGCAGGTTTGCTGGTGATGCAAAACTGGGAGGAGTGGCTGATACATCAGAAGGCTGCACTGCCATTCAGCAAGACCTGGAAAGACTAGAGAATTGGACAGAGGGAAAGCAAATTAAGTGCAACGGAGGCATGGGTAGGGCCCTGCACCTAGGGAGGAATAACCCCAGGTACCAGTACAGGTTAGGGGTTGACCTGCTGGGAAGCAATTGCAGAGAAGGACCTGGGAGTCCTGGTGGACAGGTTCTCCATGAGCCAACAGTATGTTCTCGTGGCCACGGCATCCAGTGACAACCTGGTGTGTATTAAGAAGAGTGTGGCCAGCAGGCCAAGGGAGGTTACCTTTCCCCTTCTACTCTGCCCTGGTGAGACCACATCTGGAGTACTGTGTCCAGTTCTGGGCTCCCCAGTTCAAGAAAGACAAAGAACTACTGGGGAGAGCCCAGCAGAGAGCTGCAAGGTTTCTGGGGACTGGAACACCTCTCTTGTGAGGAAAGACTGAGAGAGCTGAGTCTGTTTATCCTGGAGAAGCCTGAGAGGGGATCTGATTAATGCGTTTAAATATTTAAAGAGCAGGTGTCAAGAGCGTGGGGAGAGACTCTTTTCAGGACAAGGCGCAACAGGCACAGACTGTAACACAGAAAGTTCCATCTGAATATGAGGAAAAAATTCTTCACCTAGAGGGTGATAGTGCACTGGAATAGGCTGCCCAGAGAGGTTGTGGAGTCTCCTTCTCTGGAGATATTCAACAGTCACCTGGACGTGATCCTGTGCAACCTGCTCCAGGTAATTCCTCTTTGAGTTGGGACTAGATGATCTTCAGAGGTCCCTTCCAACCCCTACCATTCTGTGAATAGGTACTAAGCAATCAGTCACGTGTGTTTGTTTCCGTGTGTTTGTGTGTGAGAAGGAGAAGATGGGAAGAGGGAAAGTTATTTCTTTTACCTTCAGAAAGGTGGCCATGATTAGAAATGCCCATGTGGACTGATCATTCTTTCATTATCCTCCTACCCAATAACTAAATATTGTCTTTTCAACAACTCCAACTTTTCCAAACCCCACCCTCACACCTCCAAATTCGCTGCCATCCAGGCACCCATCTTAAAACCCCCTCCTAGATCTCCCATTCCTCCTCCTATAGAAACCTTCTTTGGATCTGCAGCCTTGCACCTAGACACCTCCTTGGCAGACGCTGTAGTTCTCTTGTCTGTTCCTGTGCCTGCTTTTTCTCTTGTTCTTGGGGTGATTTCTATAAACTGAACGCCAGTTGTGCATATCAAAAAAAAAAGAAAGATGACAACAGGGACATCTGCAGAATAAAATATATGTTCTGTAGCTCAGTGTTGTGAAAAATGGCTTCCTCCTCATGGGGCTCAACATTACATTCAACATCTGCTAGGCCACTTAGCTCTTTAGTGGACATCACATCATTACTTCACCAAAAGAGATATCTTTTTGCATAAAAACAGGGCTATCTTATGGCGATACCTGCTTAATATTTCTATCCCCTTTCTGGAAGCCAGCAAACTAGGCACTTTGGAACTAGAGGTTATGCCTGTATCTTCCCTTGTGGACTTACATTAATTTCTTTAATTGTACTTTAAATCCCTTTGGCATTTTAACCCCTACAGCACACCACAGGAGGGGGTTCCACAGTTTTTCCTAAGCAAAAAAGCCACTTCAGGAAGGAGCACAAGCTCGGCCTCCATCACGGCACTAGACCCAGGACTGCAATAAACGTATGAGGGGAAGCTGAGTTTGGGTTTGGGAATTCATAGGCCGAGCTGTAGACTATGAAATAAAACTCACAGGATACAAAACTAATAAGTTCCAGGATATCTGTCAAATGAAAGATACAGGTCATACTCTTTTATTAAAAAATTACTTTGTGGCTTAACAACATTTATCGTGCTGTCTCCCAGCTACGCTTGGCTGACTCCAAAAGCTAGTTGTTGAAGGAAGGCAAATATTTCTCCTCCCAAAAAAAGTGAGATTGGGAAAAGGAAATGTCATCTCAAGGCGTGGTTCAAAAAGCCCCTCTCTGGTGGGGTAACACATTCACGGATCCACATAAGTTCCTTCTTAAAAGGTGGTATAAAAGTGGCTTATGTCAATCACTTGGAGAATGTATCCACTTCATCAAGCACTGGTGAAGCTAATAAAAAGGGAGGAGTGGGGAGACTGGAATTCCTCTAAAATCCCTGCAAATATTTGTTATATTGCATTTTGGATGAATTCCTTTTAAAGTTCCCTGCTTGACTGCCCAGAGCATTTCTGTCCTCAAGCCCCTCATGTAATGGTTCAGATAGGAAACTCAGACCTTGAAAGTCCTTTTATTTCTTTTCTGAGGCAAAATGTGAAGACAAACAACTGCCTAGGATAAGCTGCTTCTTATCTTCATCTTGTAAAACTCCTCCAGGAAAGCTAATTAGAATATGTAAGACAGGATGCAGAAGCAGGAGAAAAGGAAAGTAAAAAGAGGCCTTGAAACCCACAGGCAGTCAGAGGGAAGTCCTGGCCTTTATAGTTCCCATCAACAGCAGGAGAAGCCTGGAAAAGGTTGCACAGTGAAATACGTGGCTCTGGGATTCATTACTTTGAGGGGAGGTTTAACAAAGTGCAGGAGCCTGAGCGGCCCCAGCATCTCAGTGCCCGGACAGAGTTGCTTGGTCTTGTGGCAGTTGGATGGTGCTCTAGGATCATGTTCTTTCCCTGGGGACAGTTTTGGGCTTTAGGCACCCAAGCTGGAAAACAAGCACCCACTGGCAGGGTTGCAGGCTCCCTCCAGCATCTACACCCCAGCATGGCTCCCAGACCCAGGGTCCATGTGGCAGCATTCACTGGCAAAGGAAGGTTACCAAAAAACTAAACCCTCCCTCTCCCCCCTTTTCTTTTCCCCCTAGTGCTGACAGCAATATGGTGATAACAGCAATACGTGTTTGTGGACCTTCCTCCAGGCCGTTTTTGCACAGCATGAGTAACTTACTGTTGAGTTTCCTGACTGGCAATTAGGTGAGGTGCAATTGCCCTGTGGCATTATTCCCATCTGCGTCTCTGAAACCCCAGGTGGATACGAGATATTTCTGTCAGGAGATACGGGGTGGTGATTTTTGAAAATTATTTTGCTCCTAGGTGGCCCTTGAAGAAGTGATCCTAAATCTTCCTTGGGTTCCCAAGTGCTCCCAGCACTGAGGACCTTGCTCAGAACTCACCAGCTGGGACAGAAGGCATGCATCAATGGACAGATCCCCAGGGAAGATCAATCGGCTTCTTTCCCTCACTTTACAAGATCTGCTCCACACATTTGTTTATTTTAAAATAAGGTATTGTAAAAACATTTTCCCTTTTGTTTACCTGCCAGCATCCCACTCCCAGGTTTTGCCTTTCTCCTGCGAGTGCTGCTAATGTGACAGACAACTGAAGTAGGAGGTGTGAGCTTGAGCAAGCCATTAATATCGTGGTGCTTCTGTTTTCCCTCTCGTGTAAAAAGGCCGTACCAATCCTTACCTAACTTACAGCGCATTGAGGGGCTTGTTATTTGCCAAGCATTTTGAAATCCTTGGCAACGTGGTGCTATCCCATATCACAGCAGAGTGTTGTAAAGAAAGTGATGTAGTGATCTTGGTCACCATCTGCTGAATCAATAACAAGCCTTCCTCTCTCATTTTTTGGTGGTTTTTTTTTCTTCTGTTCTTCTTTACTGAAGCCAGCTCAAGTTCCTGCAGTGCTTTGTAGCCTTCTTTCGCGTTGCCGCCTTTACCGTTTTCCATTTCAGACATCTATCGTAGCGCCTGCTTTAGCCCCTGCTCAATCCCAGTGTGCCGAGTCTCCTCCAGTTCCACAGACTCTGTGCCTTGCCCATTAATTACCACTGTGGAGCTTGTCAGACTGCTCTGAGAAACGCCCAGCCCCAGCGATGGTGCACCTCAGCCCCTTGCCTAGCCCAGCAGCAACATCCGCAAAGAATTCCCCTCTGCTAGTGAGCCATGGTGACCTCCTCTTCCTGGAACCATGCTGGCTGGCTATTTTCAGTTGATCTGTGCTTTTCCAAATGTTCTCCCTTTTGACTCTTAAAATAATTTCAAAGGCTTTTGCTTGCAACTCATGTCAAACTGACTAGTGTGTAGTTTCCTACTATATCTCTGTAGGTTCACTTCTAATGTTATGACATTATGTATTAGTCATCCTTTTTCCTCAGAGACCACTCCTGAACTCAGTAAACTTATGAAAACATCTACCAAAGTCTTTCCAATTCCTACTGCTATTCTGTGCAGTATCCTCTGACGTTCTCTGCACCAGAGGCACAAAACTCGGTCCTGTGAAAGATCCGCAGGCACGCTCGTCACTTTGTTACACCCCCAGAGTTCAAAGGATATGTGTAGAGGTGCCAGAAGAGTTTTGTGGCTTCCTACAGTTGTTAGGGATATGAAAGTCCGTCCAGGTAACATTTGAAATAGTTTCTGATATTATGAACAACAGCGGCCTCCAGCTAGAGAGGTACTGCAGTTTACCCTAGGCTTCTTGTATCTTTAACAATACCTTAAGGTAATAGCTAAATACCATCTCCTTATCAGGAATCCAGTGTTACTTTTTCTGTCCAAAAAATGAATCTACTACCTTCTCTTGTAGTTATTTACCCTGACAATTTGAATTCTGTCCTTTGGTACATCTAAAAGAGAGAAAAAAGAGGCAAAAACATTGTTCCCCAAGAACAATGGGAGAGGGACTGTTCACCAGGGAAGTAGTGATAGGACAATGGCTTGAAACTGAAAGAGGGCAAGTTTAGGTTAGACATTAGGAAGAAATTCTTTACTATGAAGCTATTAATGCACTGGAACAGGTTATCCAGAGAGGTTGTGGAAGCCACATCCCTGAAGGTGTTTAAGGCCAGGTTAGATGTGGCTTTGGGCAACCTGGCCTAACAAGGGTGTCCCTGCCCATGGCAGAGGGGTTGGAACCATATGTTCTTTGAGGTGCCTTCCAACCCAAATCTTTCTATGACTCTGTGATTATTGTCAGGTGGTTTGATTTCTCTACCTCTGCACTTTTTGTATCCTGTTCCTATGTTCACTATGAATTTCCCAAGTTTCTTAAATGTAGTTTTGAAACAATCACCATTCTTATATTTTGCCTTATTCTACTGAGATGTTCTCCTGACTTGCATTCAAAAGTACTTGCTATGTGGGATTTCCATATAAACATTGCCTGTCTCAACACCTACATTTCTACCTATACAAATAAATATTTATAGTCTGCAAAAGAAGTCTACTTCCCCCCAATATTTTAAAATCTAAATTTATTTAATAGGTCCACCTGTGAAACAATGAAGTAGGTATAAATACAGTTGTAAAATTTAGAGTTACTTGTGAGGCTGGAAGAAGGCATTTTAAATTTGGGATGAACAGGAGAAATGTAGCATAGCAGGATGTACTACTGTAGAGGCCGATAATGAAAAATTACTTTGAAGGTGCTTTGTTTTTTACTGAAGGATTACATGGAGGCATGTCTAAGGAATCTGATTTTCCATCATTAGCCTTTTTTCATTGCTTAACATGGTTAAAAATATATAGTTCTTATAGTTCTTCAAACTTGAAAAAAGGCTGGTATTCTCCATCTGCCTTCATGGGATCATCTGAGCATCAGTGGCTGTTGATGAGTCTTACACGTAGCTTGTCCTAGCAAGATATATTTTGAAATTACTCCTGCTCTGGCACTCTGTTTATCTCTTTTATTAAACCAGGGATAATCATGTGGTCTTTGAGGACTTTGTCTAACTTTGGAAACGTTTTTGTACTGCTTAGTGGTTGGGGAAGGCAGGATGTTTGTCTTTTTTTGCTTCTGTTTTTTAGTAAAAGTCATGTTGAGTTCAAGGGCAGACCAAACATGTTTTTGGAAGAGAAACCCAGTGAGGATTATTAAATACACCACGTTTTAAACAAGAACTCTCAAACTGAAAGGAGTTGAAGAGTAGGAAATCACTAATGGGAAATTTTACGTATGCCTGTCTTGTTCTTTCTCTTCCTTCATTGCTTTCCCACTAAGGGAATCAATTCAGGTGCCTGGCATCACTGTAGGTGTGCCCAGAGGACATTCAGGATGTTTGGAGAGGACTGGCAAATGTAGTGCAAGTCCTCTTTGAAAAGACAGAGCGCGGGCAGATGATCTACAAGAGACTCATGACTTTCCGGGGAGGCCGTAAGAGGCCAGGTGGCCATCCTATGGTGCCTACGATGATGTGATGTGTCTGTTTAGGCACTCAAATCTTACATAGAGGCTAGGAGTTAAGGCCCTCAGTGTAGTCAAGAACAACATGTACCTCCTAAAAGGTGGGATTTACCCAGTGTGTCTTAAGAGTCGCATCTTCAGATGGAGTGATTCACCCAATTCACACGCCTGTCTTTCAGTGTTAGGGAGAACAGAGAGCTCCTGGATTACTAGCTAGATGTCCAAAGTTGTGAGACATGAATACCAAACGCTGTCGCTTTTGACTTCTATCAATGTCTACTCTGCTAAGAAAAGAGAAAGAAACAAGAATCTGACTCTCAGGTCAGGCTCATAAGTTTCCTCCCTGACAGCTGTCCCGGCTGTCCACCCTAACCCTGCTCTGACTGGCCAGCTGTGTGACCACTCCTTCCTGTTAAAATGTGTAGGTGTGAAATCCCACCAGGTAGCATCAGTCAGAGGAAAGTACTTGTTATGACAGCACACATAACAGAGAGAGTCCCTGTGTCTTCCCAAAAACACTGAACTGGAGCTCTGCCCCAGGCTCCTGCTTGCAGTGAGACGTGTTCCTATTTATTAAGCTGACTTCTGCGTTGTCAGTGTCTTCTTCAAAACCTCCCATACATATGCATTCAGGAGAGACTTTTTTTCCCTCCTTTTCAGAAGCTGAGTGGAGAGAAATAATAGAACAGAGACCTTAAAGTACTTTTAATGAACTGCATGCTACCCGCAGCCACCTCTTCAATAAAAGTGAAATCTGCTTCTGGATTGTATCCTTATGTGGAGTTCCAGTTTCCAAATCCTCCTTTCAGAGACTCCCTGAACCTGGGACAGTTGCATTTTCTGCTGCTAACTGTTCCAAATTCACCATCTGGCACTTCTCAGTGCTGGAGAGTGAAGATAGTTGTCAGCAGCAATGCAAATCATTGTTGTTTTTTTAAACTAGCCTATAGTACATCCCCTCTTTTTTTTTTTTCCCTCTTGCTTCCAGAGGGTATAAATAATAATGTTTAAAAATGAATAAACACACATGCAAAGACATATAATATCTCAACCACATTCCAAAGTTCTTGCTCAGGTTTTTCATTCACTTCCAACACCAATAAAACTCCGACTGAGGTGAATACGATTTTGGTAAGACTAAAAATTGAGTAAAATTTGCAGAAGAAATTTGGCTGAAATTTGCAGCAGTGGCATTGGCAACTCAACTCAGAATGCTTATTAAAAGGGAAGCTGAGCTGCCATTTGTGTCTTGGAAAAAAATGTCTGGTTTGAGGACTTGGCTTACACACACACACGCATTATATTTCTCAGTGGCGTTATAATTATTAACGCTTATGGATGAAATTCTGGGGATCTTCCCATACCTGCTGCCTTTCACAGCGACAATAAGAAACCCACCTCTGGCAGAGCAGTAAGTTCTCTGGCATAGGACACCCTGGGCACCTTTGCTTGCAGTCATTTTGAGCAGCGAGTGGGCTGTTTTATGAATTGCTTGGTTTAGCTGAGCAGCAAGTTGCTCCAAGTACCATGTTTGTACACCCCCCCTCCTTGGCGAGGTTGTTCAGAAGGATCTCTGGAGGACACAGGCTCTGTCACAAAGCCCTCAGGGGAGGTTGTATTTAGCACCTGTGGGCTCCTGCTGCCACTGACACTGTGAATTAGCTTGAAGAGACAATGTGGAGCGGTGGAGCTGCAACCCTTTGTCCCCTGGGACCATCACTGTGCAAAGTTTTGATCTCCTCCTACCTAACAGGCGGATGAGATCGTTTTCTCAGATACAAAACTCTGTTAATTATTAGGGGAGATTTTTTTTTTTTTTAAATTAAATAACAAAACGTAATCTTGAAGAAGGGAGCACCGTAACCGCCACAGAGGCAGTTAAGGATCTTTCTGGAGATCTTTGAAATTCCCGTTAGTGGGATTTCCACGGTGATACAATCTAACACTTTTTGGGAACTGCACACTTCTGTTCTGCAGAGATATCAAAATTATCAATCTCTTGATTATAATATTCATGATACTCAAGCAGACCAGAAAGAGCACTAAAATGTAATTTAATTTAACCATTTCCACTTGTGTGTTTCCAAAGTTGCTGATACATTATACTGGTGCTGTATATACTCTCGTTATCTCTTTTTGTTCTGAAACACTCCACTCTGCCATCATGCACTGCTCTGTGTGTCCTTTTACCTCTCTGCCCTTCTCAGACCTGTAGGTCTCATCCTGACCTGAAGTCCACCACTATGCATTCAAAGTACTGCCATTTGTTTGCCATTACGCGGATGTAGTTTGTACTGATGCAAATCACAGCAGCACCTGACCTTTGACTGGGCATGTGTTCTTCTTGGTGGATAGTTTATTGGCTGGTCTAATTCAAAAAAGCTCCCAAAGAGGAATAGCCCTTTCCTTTATACGCCCCAGTGCTGGTACTGAAGAGGACTTGGGTGACTTTTTTGTTAGGATCTCCATGTACCCTGTGCATGACTGACCTTGCAGCTCAATCCTGGCAGATCTTCAGGTTGCTGCACCCAAATCGTCCTCTGATGACATGCTAATGAAGGGTGGATGTGGCAGACTGCCTTCCTCCTGTGCCTCTGCCTTATCCTCCCCCACTCCCCAAAAGGGAAGCCTTGAGAAGGAATACAGTAAAAAGCATGGGAGACAGAGAGTAGCAGAGAGTGCCTGAGGTTCAACAGCACCAAACTAATCTGTCAACAAAATTTCATTACAGTAATATATGGTAAGTCTTTCATTGTACTACCGAGGCAAGCCCATCCTTGCCTCTCATTATTTTGCTACCAGAACTTTTTACCCTGATCCCACCACCTCTTTCCTAGTACTGTATGGTCACAGCCTCTCCCTGTCCACTTAAGGAGGGGTAGGAAGCAAGAGGCCCAGTAACCCCTTGCCCAAGTGATGTGCTTGTGGTTCTAGGCAGCAGAGGAGTGAAGCAAGGCAGGATTAATTACTGTAGCAGGATTTAGGGCTGGGTATGGTGCTGCTCTCAACTTCTGTTAGATTAGCTCCTAGTGCTGAGTAATACCCCAGGTTTCATGTCACTGCAGCTACAGTGCTGCCTTTGCAGCTTCAGAATGTGAGGTGTGGACTGAATGACAACTAGTAAAGGGTTCAGCTGCTTTTTGGTGGCATGATATCTTTGGCACCAAATGTATTTTCTATTCTACTTTGCCACACGTCTTACCCAAAATGAGTTCTAATCTCTGTGACAGAAAAGGTCTGCACCAGAAGATCTTGAAGCTCCTTGCCTGTAAGGAGCCCTGTTCATTGCTCTGTGGGGCACTAACAATGAAAGGACTCCAAGGGAAACCTCCCAGCAGCCAGCAAGGTCTTCTGAGTGGGAGCTACCTGCTTCATTGAGACCAAAAGTGCAAGTGTGAACCTGATAAGCTACAGGATTTCTTCCTTTGCCTGCAAGTCATGCTGACTGTTTGATATCTGGTAGTGGATTTTTTCATTTAGCAAAACCTGTGTGTATCAGAGGGCAAGCCATAATAGATCCAGCATATTTTTCTCATTAAAAAAAAAGTTATTAAACACTACTCCAAAATAATAGTGATCTGAAAAAAAATTTAAGAAGTTAATTTGGCTCATCATGTGTGTGATCCAAATTACCTTTGAGAAGGAAGGCAAGAAATGTATACCAAAAAAGAAACCTGTTGAATTTTGTGTTCAGTCTGGGAATCTACCTCCTAAAGAAAAGACACATGTTCTGATCCAGTCATCGAATATGAGAATTTATTATGCTTTTATTTCTTGGGTTCTGAATTCATGAAATACATGAATGCACTATTCAGCTGAAGGTTTATATGAAATGGGTTTATGAAAGAGGTAATGTTTTTCAAATCTTGCATTATCTAATGGTTAAAGCCAATCCAGAACATTTCTGAGTATGTCTCATGCCACAAGTAAAGTTAGTGTTACGTGTGGCCTTTTTGGGAAGGTAGACTGATTTGGTTTTTATTGGGAGTTTTTTGACTGAGCTATATAGCAAAACCTGTTTTCACATATGAGATTTGTACAGACATTTCTCCTTTTTCTGTTGGTGCTGTTGTCTTATGTGTAGATTTTTTTTAAAAAAACCAACAACTCTGGATCCTGCATTACAAACAAAAGAGCCTAAAGGATGTTCAGCATGTCATATTATGATTTATTGTTCCCTGTCATTTATAATTTTAGTATTCTTACGGGCTCATCTATGAAGATATTACATTAATGTCTTTTAAGAAGATTGCTACATAAACTCCAAGTGTATGCACATAAATATTATTTGACTTTTAATGCCAGGGTATGGAAAAGCTAAGATGCTGCTGAGATAAGACGTCAGTGCTGTACCTGGAAGAAACTTACGCAGAACAAACTTGGCCCAGTTTCCACTTTTATTGAAACCAGACACCTCTGCAGCATTTAGCTCCCAAATGCTCAGTGCTTTGTCCAAGCCATGACCCTTGGGAGCTGCTGCTACCCAACGCACACCATGGGAGGACATCCCAGTGGCTGCTACCACAGTGGTGTGGAAATGATGGGCTTGGTGGAACGGTCTTGCTTTTGGTGTAATTTGTAATAGTGTTTAGCTCTGTGGGCTGGGCTAACCATGGTGAGGATCTGAGCAGGGCCAGGCTGAAGGGAAGATGTCTGCAGCAGAAGCTGTGGGTGTAGTCGCTTTGGATTTTGGAGGATGTGCCTGACAGACGTTTGGAGGCAGATTAGAAGTAAGCCATTTGCAGTCCACTTCAGATAACTTGCAGGACTTGAGGCTGGAGCTACAGAGGGCTTGTGGAGGTGCTCCCACGGGGTCAGAACTTCCCTCCCACCACTGCAGCAAAGGGTATCCCAGGGCAGGGGAAGGCAGTGACCTGACTTGGCTTCTCCCGGCTGCCATATGGTGCCTTGATGACCATGTCCAGCTGCCACAAATTATGGCTGTCCCTTGGCCTCAGACTGCTGGAGGCTACACTGGAACTGGGAAGGGAATCAAAGGAGTGCGTCCGACGCCCCGACTACACCATAACCACTCTGCCTAAGCCTTTGTATTTAGCGTGAGATGTGCACATTTGGATGCAACAGAGGTGTCCACTACCCAACAGGACTTTCAAGGCAGAAAAAAAATGTTGTTAACTTTCCCCTGCCCCAATCTGTTCCAATTTTACATCTTCCCCTGTCACTGGAAAGTGATAATTTCAACTTGGCACAGAAAGGTGTTCCTGAAGTGTCTTGGTTCTCCAATGGAATCTTGTAGGACAAGGGGCAATGGGTACAAGTTCGAACACAGGAAGTTCCATGTGAATATAAGGAGAAACTTTTTCACAGTGAGGGTGACAGAGCACTGTGACAGGCTGCCCAGAGAGGCTGTGGAGTCTCCTTCTCTGGAGATATTCTAAACCCGTCTGGATTAGTTCCTGTGTGATTTAGTCTGGGTGATCCTGTTCTGGCAGGGGAGTTGGACTAGATGATCTTTCGAGATCCCTTCCAACTCCTAATGCTCTGTGATTCTGTGATTTGGTGACAGTTTTTTTCTCATTGGATTTCTCCTCTCAAGGTTTGGCTGGTTTTTGCTGGCTTTAGGTTGTTTTTTCCCCTTGTGAGTAACAGGACAACTTATAGGCAGGTTTCACAGGAGAAAGGGCTGCTGTGTGACGGGCTCATTTTTTGGATACAAGGAATGAGCTAACTGGAATGTAACTTGTACTGGTTGTCATGTCTGTAAGTACAGATGGAATGGATCCTACACCAGTGGCTTCCTATGAGTGGAGGTAGTCCAGATTTCCCGAAGGGAATATTGTTGAACCAACTCTGAAACTCTTTGGATCCTTGCCCCACTGTGCCTTGAAAACCATTTACCTGCTGCCTAGTAGTATAGAGGACCAATGCATAACCCTGTTGCTGTCTTCAAACCTGAGATGGTGGAATAGGTCAGGTATCTGTGGGGTAGTACACTGCAGTGCAGTGAAGGGGAATATACGGTGCATAGCTTGAGACATAAGGGGCAGCAGGATGGAAGGTTAGATGTATTTACTTACATTTGAGATACTGTCTGCAAGATGGGAGCAAAAACAGTCCACCAAACGTGGGGAAAAGACTGAATACTTCAGTAACAAAATTGAACACATTGTTTTTCAACATTCAGACTCTATGTTAATGTGTTCCTCTAAAGCATCTCTAAAACACCTCAAGTCCTCCTTAGCCTTCCTTAGCCATCTTTTAGCTTTTCCCTATCAAATACTATAATATCAAGGTGAATTCCACCCCTATTGGTCAAAATTTCCGTTTCTAAAAGTGCTTCTTTAGCTTCTTATTTGTTCTACTTCCCCTGGCTGAGTTTCTCTGAAGGAGGAAAAAAAAATCCTTTTTATGGGTTACATTACTTATGCAGCAAGCATGAAAATGCAAACACCTGGTAGGGTTTCCCTTGTGTGAGCAGCAGCCTACCTCAGAGTACTCTGCAAACATCTGAAACTCATTCTGTGCATCTCAAAGGCCCTCTCCATCACTGATTGAATATTTTTATGAGATTCATTATGGAACAGCTGTGATTGATACTGGTGATCACACAATAGAGGCTATTAATGTTTGAGATGCGGTCAATGTCATCCTGAAGACTAATTATTAGATTAAGGTAAATATAATATGTACCCCTATTCCACACATATTACCCCTGCTCTTGGCAGGGAACATCTGGATGAGGTGATGAGGTGATGCTCACTGTAGGCATGAGGATGGCTGGAGTATTGCCTCACAAGGATGTTAATTTTGGCTAGTGAACTGAGAAGTAAAATATCTGAAAGGATTTCTAAATTAGTATCAGATTTTAAATAGCTAAGTAAGGACTGAATGGACGAAAGAGTATTCTGTGACTGTGCTTCTTTCTGCCTTTCTGGTCATTTCTTGAGATATTTTATGTTTGGCACCAAGGTAACTCCCCCTTTTTCCTATGCTGAGTATTCTGTAGTATCTGTGGCACCAGTTCATACTTGGAAACCCCATGACACTATCGCTGTGGAAAATAATTAGATTTGTTTGAATGCCACATGAGAGTCTCTTTCATGGATGAAACTCCTGTACAAGTTCACACCTGGTATAAGTACTTGTGGAGATAGGAGGGGGGGTGGGGTGGGGTGCGCACGCACGTGTTTGCACATACGTGTGTGTACTTGCTGTCTAGGAGTCTACATGCACATGCATGTGCATGTATACTTTAGAACATGTTTTAATGGAATAAGGCAGTCACACAAGAGCAACATTTAAGGAGCCTATCTTCACATGGGGGGAATCAGCAAGCGAGCTACTTCATAACTTAAAAATTATCTCTGGGACCTGGAGCACAGCCACTACCCATCGAATGGTGCTAGACATAACAACAGATTTGCAAGGGGGGCAGTCTTCAGCAGTAGCACCCTTTGAAGGAGCCCAGCAAAATGCAGGTTGAAAAGAAAACAAGAACCTACTTTTTTTTCTTGCTGACTTGCACCTTCAGAAGTTCTTGGTATTTATTTTCACTTCTTAGTAAGTTCTATGGTTTCCCTGGGGTGTATAAACTGACCAAGAAAACCCTCAGCCTAGCTACACGCTGTAAACAATCACAAACTGGCTGTATTTTGGGCATGTAAAAATCACCATATAATGAACTTATTGCCACTGCCTATACCATACTTCACAGTATTGCCCATTTAAAAGAAACTTGTCTGGATTGTTTCGTCTCAAAGGAATTGTGTTGGTTTATACCTGGTGAATCGTATGACTCGAAGTAGGAGAGAGAACAGAATATCTTTCTAATTTTGACTGCTTTGATCCTTCATTGATAGTTTTCCTCCAATCTTTTTTCTGTCTAATCAGATAGATACTGTTAAAAGACTAAGATGCAATCCCAGAAATTATTAAAAAGGGAAAGCAGCTACCTTTATTCGTTTTCATTTTTACAGGAAGGCTCTGGTCTTTTTCTTATTTCCTACACTTTTTTGTTCTTTAAAGTCGATGGCAATAAGATCTGTAGTTATAAAAACACCCTGTGTTTCCTTACTTTGTATCTTGCTAAGAAATAATAAATCAAATAGAATCTTTCTAGGTTTTTTGTTTCTATGAGTGGCCAAATTCTCCTTTCATTTATACCTGTATGACTGTATTGAATTCAGGAGCTGCTGACTGGTAGAGACAGAAATTTAGCTCATATTTTATAAATGAATGAAGTGTTTTACCAGGTTCTCCTTTTCTTCCTGTGTGAGTCAGTTACACAATACATTCAGAGACTTGCTCCAGCTGGGACTTTACACAGTAATCCACAGTACTCATATGCCAATCTCAAGTTTATACTAGAAAGAATCTTTAAACTGTTACAAGTTCAACAAAACAGAAATTCGGGGTTTGGTGTCACAGAATTAATCTTTTTCCAGATGCAAGAGAATCTGGTTGTCATAGATTATCTCAGTCTATGCAGCTGAAAACCACATTTCTTTAAAGCACAATTATGCTTACATTTTACACTTGGCTAAATTAAGGGTCCAGGACTTCCTATCTCTTTTCTACAAGCCACACTACTAGAGGTGACTAAAAATCAACATATGGGTTTCTTCTAATGCAGAGAAAGCCCAATTATGGCCAGGCTGAGTGGTTACTTGACATTTATATAAAGTACACATATCCTAAGGTATGGAAAATTATCATTATTTTCAGATGTGAAGTACCTGGCAGACGATTGAGCAATGTCTGTGAGAACCTTTCTTGCATAACGAAACATTCAACTTTGTATTTCACATTGCTTACAAGCCTGAGTGTTAGAAGACAAACTCAGACAGAAAAAGCCTTGGCGTGCTACTTGTGTTTTTAAAGCTCAAGCAGATTAATTTTTTCCCCTGTGCATTCTAAAGCACTTTTAATTTGAAAAACCCTTCTGTATAGGTGTTTGCATCCATCAGCATTTGAATTTTGGTGGTAAGAGACCAGTCACCTTGGGAAGTGTACTCCTGCAAAGTTGTACATAGTATAATCTTAGTATCTGAAGTATTTATTCTTAGCTTCATTATCCTTGAGGTTTTTCTAATATCCTAGAATAATGTAGTCCTAAATGGAGGATGGCTAGGGCATTTTCTATAGCACTTTTCTGCTGGGAACTTGGAGGAGATCGACAGCTGCTGAAAGAAGGCTAGTGGTATGTTGTTGGTTGCCACATGTGTATCACCAGCTAGCCAAGCAGAACTTGCAGCTTGCAAAGGAGTCATCCACCCCTATGGAAGTACTGGTGTTAGCACCATCTACGTTTTGAGGTATAAACCAAAGGATGCTGCTTTTCAAGGCACTCAGCCTTGAAAACAGTTGTTCTTGTATGTTGAAGGTAATCGGAACTGGCTAGCCAATACCAGAGGTCCACCTCTGGAGATCTCTGGTATTGGTTCTTGGTTGAAGTTGACTTAGGGAAAGTTGTGAGTTATAAATACATACTGTGTGGGCAGAAGAGACGTGGGAGAGGTAGCCCAAAGGCTGTTCCTGAAAGGTATCAAGCAAGGCTGCAGTCCCTGGATGCTTACTTACAGCTGCTCAGGTCCCATGCTGCCTCTCTAGCACTGCAGCGTCTTAGGACACATCCACATCACCAGGTAAGGAATGTGATATTGCCCCTGCATTTTCCAACCATACTTCCCCAGAAATCCAAGCCGTGCTTCCCAAACCTCCAGATTTGAGTCTGCATGTTTTTCTAACCTAATTACATTTCAGAGACGATTTCTTAAACCACCTGAGATGAGATCATATCCACAGCAAATGGACAGGGAGAACTTGCCTTTTATCATAGCAACCAGATGCTTGAAAAGAGTTCTCTTTCAGTCATCCTTTCAAAAATCTTACATGATCTCATACATTTGTGTCCCTTCAACTTAGCTGCGTGCTCTTTTAACATGTTTCATTCATTTTTATCTTACAGTATGTGATTCAAAGGGAAAAGCAGCACAGAGGAGCTGCAGATAACCCAGTGAGGCCTGATGGTATGCACTGCAGTATGCCTCAGAGGGTCATGTTGAGTTTGAAGTGAGATTCTTACTCCTCACAGCAGAGATGAAATTCAGTTACAGCAAAACCTCTTCGTTCCAATGGGCCTAAGATAAGGATGCCCACAGTTAAGCATGCAAATCAGCTTTATCCGAAGCTTGAACTTAAGAGGAGATGAGTCAGGGAGAAGGGAAGGAGAGTGCATACCAGCACGTATGAAAATTTTGATCCTATCAGTCTGGATTTTTGCTCTGGCTTTCTGTGTTTTTCTAGTTCTAAGGCAGAGAGCTGTGCTGCTCCCGTATGTGTATTTACTGAGCCCCACAGCACAGGAATGGGCTGGATGCTGTCAGTAAACACTCCCCAACACAGTAGTACATCCCCATACCACTGCTGAAAAACCTAAAAAAAACCCAAAATAAGACCAATACCAATGACCTCTCCCCACCCCATATTTAGAGGGATGAGTATTGGTGGTATATTGTTCTTGGTAGTGATAGGTTGGCTTTTTTTAAAATCTGAAGGAGGCAAGGCTATGCAGCTAGAGCTTTTTTCCCTGTATTTGCTTGTACACTGGTGTTCAGCCAAAGACTCTTAGATATAATTCCTCTCAAGCTCCTCCTACTTGGTCTGCATTCCAGAAGCCATGACATTGTAGAAGATGACAGAATACATATGTAAATGGGTATATGAACAAACACGAGATACTGCATACATTGCACTACGTTTAATACTAGAATTTAGGAGTGGAGTTTGCCTGTCTGTTATTCTAGTCTTCTGCCAGCGTCCCTCCTCTGTGATGCCTAACAATTCAGAGGAGCATCCATTATTTATTTTTATTCCCCCAGGTGACATGAGGCCCCAGGCCTTATTTAATACGTATCATCAGGCCCTGCAGTGAGTACAGCATTGCTAATTTTGTTATAGATGCACTTGTAAGCTCATCTGAGAGCAAGAGCTGGGTTAATGCTGAGACTGATATTTGAAATATGAGATGCAGTGGTATTGTATCTCCATTTTATAGAGGAGGATCAGAGGACTAGTATTAAAAAACAAACATTCAGTCAAAGGCACCCGTTAATTCGGGACAGTGAGCTTTAAGAGGACTTAGAAACTTTATACAAGTTTGATTATTTAATGGCCAGCTCTGGTTTGTTTTGTTTTATCCAGTGGAAGCTCAGGCCTCCACTAACATGACCCCAATGCTGATTTTGTCACATCTTACTTAGGTGCTCACCAACATTTCTTAAGCTGGTAGCAGTTCTGGCATCCTTGTCTGGACTCTACAAATAACTTAGAGAGAGGGATTCATCAGACTGTGTAAGGTGTTTACCTCCATAGCCTATGAAGGGAGTAAGGACCAGCAGTTCAAAGCTGAGGGCCCAGGTCAACTGAGGTGAACTCCTCTCAGGGGTCTAACGTCAGCAATGCCAAAATGAAGACTCGAGTTCTTTCTGCGTAGTTGTTTGGCCATCACATTAGATAGAGGTAGCAGTGTTATGTTATATACAGAGTTTGTTATAATGAATATCTATCAATTTGTCACATATGTATTAGATATACACACACACACAGCTTTTGCAACCATCCACATGTGGGGGTTTTTTATGTACGGACATTGGAACATAAAGGCATTTCTGATCAAATGACGGGCAGCTAATGCAGAGCAGAGGTACGCGGCTCCAAAATTGAACGTTAGATGTTCTTCAAAAGGATTTTATAAGGAGCAGGTAGAGTTTCATGTGAACCGTTTGGGAAAACACTGCAAAGATCTTTATTACTGGCTAGTTGCAGGAACTTGCTGGATATAAACCTAGGAATTTCTGCACAGCAATAGGATGTATACATTTATGGCTTTGAACAAATATTTTTATGGCCTTTGCATTCATTACTAGTGATGTTGCCTTTTATTTGTCAGACACAACATTTATTTCTCTCCTTTATTTATTTACTTTAAAACAACAGAAGTTTTACTCAAATAATTGCCTACATGTGTTGTAGACTACTAGTTGAGCAACTTACCAGAAGATTATCTCATTTCTTCATTGACACATACTGCTGGCAATTCTCTACATGTCCAGAGGTCTGACAAGATGTGGCCTTTTTTACCAAACACACAAGCAGAGGAAGTGCTAGGAAGTTATGTTCTGTTACTGGATTTACTTTCCGCTGTAGGTTGGATCGCATTTCTTGACCTTATGAAATTTAAATCTCCTTAACTTTCAGGCAGCAGGATTGCATCTATTACCCCACCACTATGTTGCTTGCTTACTTCTTTCTTTTTTTCCACCCTTCTCCTTTTCTTTTTTCTTTTTTTTTTTCTTTTTTTCTTCCTTTTTATTTTTTTTTTTTATCTTGCTGAGTGGGCTGTACACAGTTTGCCTTATACAACCTGCTGGTTGAGTAAATTTATTTAGTTAATCTGTTGTTCTGCTTGCAATTTATAGATTCATAAGGAAGAAAGGAACAAAGTGGCTAGTGGAGGGATGGTGCTTCCTATTATACTTCAAACAAGGTGGTAAGTCTTAAGTGACATATCTTAGCAAAGAACTTTAGAGTGAGGAAGCGAGTGTTTGCTTCACCCTCCTGCATCGTCGTGATCAGTGGAGTAGAATCTGACTGGAGGCCTGTGACTAGCAGTGTTTCCCAGGGCTCGGTGTTGGGTCCGGTCCTGTTTAATATCTTCATTGATGACCTTGATGAGGGAATAGCATCCACCCTCAGCAAGTATGCCGATGATACAAAGCTGGGAGGGGTGGCTGACACGCAGGAACACTGTGCTGCCATCCAGCGAGACCTGGACAGGCTGGAGAGCTGGGCAGGGAGAAACCAGATGAAATTCAACAAAAGCAAGTGTGAAGTCTTGCACCTGGGGAGGAACAACCGCATGTGTCAGTACAGGCTGGGGGATGACCTGTTGGAAAAGACCTCTGTGGAGAAGGACCTGGGGGTCCTGGTTGATGACAGGTTGGCTATGAGCCAGCAGTGTGCCCTGGTGGCCAAGAGAGCCAATGGGATCCTGGGATGCATCAGGAAGAGTGTGTCCAGCAGGTCGAATGAAGTGATCCTCCCCCTCTACTCTGCGTTGGTCAGGCCCCACCTGGAATACTGTGTCCAGTTCTGGGCTCCCTGGTATAAAAAAGACAGGGATCTCCTGGAGAGAGTCCAGAGAAGGGCGACAAAGTTGATTAGGGGTCTGGAACATCTCCCCTATGAGGAAAGGCTGAGTGAGCTGGGTCTGTTCAGCCTGGAGAAAAGAAGACTTAGGGGTACCTAATTAGTGTTTATAAATATCTTAGACATGGGTTGCAGGGGGAATTGGCCAGCCCCTTTTCAGTGGTCTGTGGGGACAGGACAAGGGGCAATGGCTGTAAGCTGGAGCACAGGAAGCTCCGCACCAACATGTGGAAGAACTTTTTCACAGTGAGGGTGACGGAGCCCTGGGACAGGCTGCCCAGGGAGGTGGTGGAGTCTCCTTCTCTGGAGATATTCAAGACCCGTCTGGACACCTATCTGTGCAGTATGAGCTAGGGAGCTGCTTTGGCAGGGGGGTTGGACCCGATGATCTCTTGAGGTCCCTTCCAACCCCTAAGATTCTGTGATTCTATGATTCCTCTCTACTCTCCCAGGTAGTCTGTGAACTGGAGGTGGAAACAATAGTACCGGTGTGCCTCAAGAACAAGCTCAGTGACTGTAACAGCAGGTAAGTAAAATTTAAAGATAAATAAACAAGTAGTAGCTGTATCCTCAGCAACTACCTTGCACCATGCCAATCCAAGTGCTACCTTCAAGTCTATTATGCTTCAGTTTCTGATTCCTTTTTATTCTGATGGTAACTTCTTCAGGTTTTGTTAAGCCTTTTAAAGAAAATTAAAGAGACTCCATATGACTTCTAGAAAGATATTTCATAGCATCTTCTAAGAGGGATTTCTAGTGTTGTGTTTGCAATTTGGTTTGTTTGATT
Organism: Laterallus jamaicensis coturniculus; assembly: GCA_022605575.1. NCBI lineage: Eukaryota > Metazoa > Chordata > Aves > Gruiformes > Rallidae > Laterallus > Laterallus jamaicensis. Next base: position 2,958,907 of record JAKCOX010000031.1, on the reverse strand, counting down.
CAAAATAATTTGAGGGAATATTCTAAACCTGCCTAGACACGTTCTTGTGTGATCTAGATGATCCTGCTCTGGCAGGGTGGTTGGACTAGATGATCTTTCAAGGTTCCTTCCAAGCCCTGACATTCTGTGATTCTGTGAATATGGTGAAACCTCTTCAGTCAATGTTGACCTGTCAAAATGTAAAACCGCTTTCTTCTTTTTTTTTTTTAGAGCTAGTATACTAGTATACAGATCAATGTCATGTTTTCTGGGACAGCTGAGGCAATGTTTCTGAGGTTGCTTGCAGAATAATCTAACTGTTGGGGGTGTTTACTCAGATCTAAGAATGAGCCATTTGTTCATGACCAGATGAACTGTAGGTATCTACTTCCTGAACTTTGGGTTTGCTTTAAATATCCTTAGTCAGGAATCTAGAAACTCTTGCCATTCATGGCAATGACTAATTTTTTAGTCATTTCATTGCTCACTGCTTTGCTTTCTCACCATTCTGAGATTGTGAGCTCCACATCAAGTGAGCTTCCTAGAGAAAATGTGTTTCTATGTTGGTTTTCCTTCTGACACTTTTCCACATAATTGTTGTTTTGCTGAATATTGTAAAAAGGCTGAACATAAATTCCCAGACTGTAACAGAATCACTGCCCGGCAGGGATTGGAAGGGACCTCTGAAGTTCAGCTAGTCCAACCCCCCTGCTGAAGCAGGATCACCAAGAGCAGGCTACACAGGATTGCAGACTCTCTACCCTCGTGGTTTTTATTTAATCTGTTTTTAAATCATAGAAACTCTTGCTAATCTCATATTGAGGGAAAGGAACAAACTGTTAAAAATACCTTTTTTAAGCATTTATCTGAAAGCATTATAATACTCCATAGGATTAAAGCACACTCAGGGAAACACTGAGTGCTTTGAAACCAAAATAAGCCTTTCTGTCTGGAGTGTGTAACATGTCTAGTTCATTGTTACTTGTGGTTAAAAGAAATACCTCTTAGCAAACAGCTTTCTTAACTCGCATTGTCTAGATAGAAAAGACAAAGCCCATGTCCTTAAATTATTTATTTATTGGTACATATAACATTAATAAGTATGTGCTACATTGATTAAGCAAGGCAAAGGGAAAGTGCTTCCCTTGGATCCAAATAACAGCAGAACCGCTGAATCATAGAATCATAGAATGATCTGGGTTGGAAGGGACCCCAAGGATCACAGAGTTCCAACTTCCCTGCTGCAGACAGGGCCACTGACCTCCAGGCCTGGATCTACACAAGGTTGCCCAGGGCCCCATCCAACCTGGCCTTGAACACCTCCACGGATGGGGCATCCACCACCTCTCTGGGTAGCCCATTCCAGCACCTCACCACTCTCTCTGTAAAGAACTTCCCCCTAATATCTAATTTAAATCTTCCCTCCTTCAGCTTTAATCCACTGAATGTGGTTAATGCTGCTCCCTCACATGATGCCTACCCATGGCATTCAGTGGGACCAACCTTATGAGCAAAACCTGTAGCACTGAGCACTCTTAGAACTGATTTAGTATCAGTTATAGCTAGCAACAGGAAAACTACTCATGCAAGGAGGGGAAGATGTCAGAACTGAAATCTAGGATAGCTGAAAAACTATTCTGCCATCAGGTCCCCAAAACTTTATACACAGTTTACACACATTGTATCTGTGGCCAGTGGATCCTTTCTAAAATGCAAAGAATTAAAAAAACCCAACCCAACAACCTACTTTTAATGATTCCAGTGGGTTATGGACCCAGCTCTGTATTATCACAGCACTACTAGTAGTTAAAACATCGTCCACAGGAAACAGAAAGTGCTCATTTAGAAATCATTTTACTTTGCAGAATTCTCAAGCTGTAGCCTTAAATGCAAATTTCATTAACATAGATGATAAAATAATACAATAAGATACCTTTTTTTTCCACAATTCTCAGAGTAATAAAAAGAACAGTGGGCAAAAGTGCTTTAAATATATTAACAATTTTTTTTAACTCTGCAAGCCTTTGTTCTCAAGAAAGAAAACTGCTGTTTCACTTCCCTGAAGCCATTGGTAATATGATGCAAAAACATCAGAGAAAAATCTAATCCAAGATAGGTGCGGTCCCCAAGGGAACATGCTCTTCTTTGTTTTATATTTCCATTGGAAATCTGGGAGATTTTGCATGCAAACATCTTATTTCATGGGGCTGCTTCTCAAATTGAGAGATTAAATCTAGCACAGTATAAAGGGCTTTTCAATAAAGTAGCTTGCACAGTCTTCTGTTTACAGAAAATTGATGCATCATCTGATATGTCTGAAATTGCTAACTTCTGTTTCAGTAAAGCTGAAGGAATTTCAACCAGCCCATTATCTAATCAAGAAAATTATTCCCTCAGTATCTTGTCTTAAGGTAGCTGGCTGGCAAGCAGTGTTTGGACTACTAGATACCACGATTCGTTACAGCTGCAAAATGGACGCATTTTCTTGGGAAAGTCATATTTGCAGACCTATCCATCACCCACAAAGTGTTCACAAATGCCTCAAGAGCTGCTTTGCAGCTATTAAATCCTAACTTCATTTGGTTTTCACTCCCCACCCCCACCCTCCCCGTTTCATACACGAAATTTAAGTAGTTAAGATAAGCGATCGTTCTTGTAGAGTGAATGTTGACCGAACTGACTGCGGCAGTGACGGTCAGTGTGAGCCACAGCCGATCGCTCAGCCCTCAGAGCTTCGCGTGTCCCACATGGCCCAGACACTTCCCATTATTAACTTACCTTCCACCAAGGCAGAACCCAGCTGAGCTTGCTCCATCCTCAGCACACCGGTGTGACTGAATTACGTCACTTGCTAACAAGCAGAATTTCAGGAGTAACAGGAGGCGATCAACAGCTTTCCTTGGCAAGGGAGGCAGGGCGCCAGCATATCCACATGTGACACGGCACAGGCCTCTCACAGGGAGAGGCCTCTCACAGGGAGAGGCCTGTGCCGTGTCACATGTAGATATGCTTCACCAGGTCTCCACACCTCGGGCAACCTTCTATGGTCCCCAGCTGCTCTCAGGCAAGTGCTGCTATTTAAAACAAAGGCCACAGAAACTTTTGAACCCAGAATAAAGTAATGAAAGCTGGCATGAGAGTGGGTGAGAAGCAGGGCAGGTAGCAATGAAAACAGGCCATGGCCCAACATCTTTACAGCTGTCACACTGACAGACAGCTGCATTTCATCTCCTACCAAGTAAGAAAGATATGAAAGCTTTAATTAACAGCGCCAAACTTTTCTGCAGTAGATCTCAAAAGACATCACTAATGAGTTAATTAAAAAAGGGCACATCTCCTGGGTTCCCATCCACTCCTCCCAGCACTGCTTCTTCCTTGCTTGCTGTTCTTGTCTGGTTTCATGGAGAAGAGCAGGTCTCCCACGCTTGCAGGGCAGGACTGTTGACACTCCCTCATGCCTGGAAGGGGCTCCACCATCCACTGAAGCAAGTGGAACAGGAGGATATTTTTCTGTATTTAGCTTTAAGAAATGAAAAGCTGATCCCTGTTCCCAGGAGGTGCAGTGAGAAACGTATCTGAAGCACAATCTGCTTCCACATACCTTCTACTATGATTTTCATCTCAAGGTTGCTTATGTATGAAAAAATACATTCCTTGGCAGACGAGCCAATTAATACATGGGTTTTGAATTTAGATTTTTAGATACTTGATTTAATCAGCAAATGAAACAGAATCATAAATTCCTGTGATTTTGAGCACCTGTTATTTTGTGTCTTACAGCAATACTTCCAGGTACCAAACTTGCACTCAGGCCATAACGTGCTGGACACAGCACTACTTTACAAAAGCAGATAAGCTCTTCCCTGATGAGTTTCTGATCTAGATAGATATATTGAGGGAAAGGGAGGGTAAGATTATACATCATGTGCAAGACAGGGCCAGGTCACCTAGCTAACAGTCTGCATGCTGACCCACTCTGCTTCATCTCTCCAGCAGACGTTTGCTTTCAACTAACAAGTCTTTAGTTCTGTGAAATGCACCATATGAAAACTATTTAATACAATAGAAATAAATTAGTCAAGTAGCCATATCAAGAGTGTTTAGAGCTAAGGACAGTGATGAGAGTGGGCTGCCAGGGCAGGGGTGCCCTTTCTGCCTGAGTCCCTCAGAGGAGCAGATGTGCCAGCGGTGGCAAGAGTCACTGCACTGAAAACACCCCACCTGCCCTCCAACACCCCTCCTGCCCCCAGTCCTGAACAAAACTCTTCTGTTGGCCTCATGCCGGCCTGCACAAGCAAGAGTGACTGTGCCAGCAGTGCGGGGAGGCACTGAAGTGCTGGTGGGGATGGCAGGACTATGGCATCCAGGATATCTGAGCTCTACTCTGTGAGTCATAGGAACTAAAAATCCACCTGATGTGCTTCCTGGCCCTTCCTCTTCTCTCTCTCCCCTCACCTTCCTCACCCAAAAAAGTTTTTTCAATGGCTGCTGAAGAAGGTGGGGAAAAAATCTGGAGATGTAGGTAGCATGAAGGGTTTCATGTGTTGATTCAGGTAAATGCCAAAACAATTGGGAAACCAGTTTCAAATCCTGATCCCATCTGAATGGTGGTCTGGAAGTCATCCCTGCCAACTCTTCCTCTGAAGTTGTGGCAGTGAGGGATTCCAGGCTGTCCTCTTCTCCTGCCAGCCCCTCTCCCATCCCACTGAACTCTACTGATGCTTCATTCTCTAAAGGAGGAGCAAAAAGGCAGAAGCTGTTTTTTCCAGAGCTACACTAACAGTACACTTTTGGAAAGTTTCACAGGTGAAAACTTGTGGGTAAATAAATGGATACAGGAAGTATTTTGGTAGATTATCTATTTGTATTTGCTGGGGCAAGCAGGGTTTAGTCAGTGCTCAGGATCCTAGTCCCAGTCAGCTCCATGGAGAGCATCATCCAGCTTCTGGAACCAGTGATACGGGCTACCCATCAAGGCCCAGCCTCGCACAGGCTTATGTAGTCACCCAGGCTCAGTTTTATTCAATTAGAAATCTTTGATGAGGCAGAACTGAAGCTTAACCCGTTGTCACTGAGCATCACACCAAACCCCTGTACGGTGAGAGGAGAAAATCCCAGACATGTCCCTCACCAGCAGGTCCCTGTTTTGGTGACTGTTAACTTACTGCACTTACTTATTTTTATCTTTGCTGCTGAAAGGGCCAGCGCTGTAAGAAGGGGTTGTGGCCACCTTCACCTCACACGTTGTGTGGTTTGATCCTTGAGGAGAGGGAAGTGATCCATGAAGAGGTGCTGCAGAGGTTGCTGCTGCCGTGAGGCAGAGGCTCCCTCGTTGACTGGGAGGTAGCACTGGGAGAGCTCGCGGGCTGGAAATGGAGGATAAGACAGGAATGGGGGCCTGCAGCTGGGGAGCAGAGGGTTGAGATTACTTTTTTATTATTTTATTTCAAACATATGTATTAATCATGGCTCAAAGCGGGGATGGCGATGGGAGACTGCAGCTGGAATGGGTAAGGCAGGAGGAGGAGATGATTTTTATTTCAGACATAAATTATGTATTAATTGTGGCTTGAAGGAGGGGTCATTGTGGGAATCTGTAGCACGGGGAGGACAAAAAGGAAAGATGATTTCAATCGCAAGTATATTTATTAAAGTGTAACTCAAAACAGGGACTGGGAGGGAATCTGCAGCTGGAAATGATAGGGTAAAGGGAAATACTGCTTTGGTGGGAGGGTATTATTTTAAACACATGAATAAGTCCTTAGCTCAAAGCAAGCATGAGGGTGGGAATCTACAGTTTGAGAACATCATGTAACACTTGTTGGAGAGAGGATCTTAATGCCTTTTCAGGGGCATTAAGAGCTGGTGAAGGTTGCTGAGCTGACTTTCCTAGAGCCAAAACCCTGTCTGTTCCCAGAGCTGAGCAATTCAGGATTTCCCAGCACCCCTCCACCACCTTTCTGGTTCTTAAGAGCCTGTTCTTTCTGACATACACAGACATGACTACGCAACTGCCATGGCAGAACCCATAACCAGTAAGGCAGCTGGCTCTGAATGCAGCGTGTAGCTCCCCTCAGCATGGCCAGTTTTGCTTGGGGATGGCTGCAGCCATCATTAAACCACAGTTCAGCACTGTCTTTGCATAGGGCAGCAGCAGCACTGGCTGTTGTGATCCGTATGCCCCTTCCCTGGCTCACCACCTTGGGAGGTCACCATCACTACTGCTGGTGATTAGTGATCTCTGGACCATGGAACGTTCTCTGCAAGGGCTGCCAATGCACAGGCACTCAAATGGGGCAAGCTGGGAGGGGGCTGTGTGCTGCTTGTGCCCATTCTTGTATGGACAGCAAGAACAGTCATTCCCCTGGAGTTAGCCTAAAGGAGCTGGCTGGCATGTTCTGGAAAGCCATTTTGCTGGAGAAGGTAGATCTTTGATTCAAATGGTGTGCAGTTAGAAAGAGAAAGGTTAGAAAGAGAATGCTGATCTCATGGAAGTGTCATCAAAGCACTAGCACCCACTCATATTCACACATCCAAGGACAACATGCCTTTCCTTTCTGAAGCTCTGATCTGAGGGTGGTGAGGCACTGGAACAGGTTGCCCAGAGAGCTTGTGGAAGCCCCATCCCTGGAAGTGTTTAAGGCCAGGTTAGATGGAGATTTGGGAAACCTGGTCTAGTGAAGGTGTCCCTGCCCATGGTGGGGGGGTTGGAACTAGATGATCTTTTCTTTGAGGTGCCTTCCAACCAAAATCATTCTATGATTCTATGAACTGGCCAATTTGTTTGGTATTACAACCCTAAACAGGAACATTACAGCTTCCACAGGCTGAGGTATATGAGAACCACTAAACACCGTGGCTTTTTTTTGCATGCAACATTGCAAAACCACCTGTGCTGAGTAACTTTTCACTAACAAACTGTGAAGACTGTTAGAGTACTCAGTGAGCTTCATAACATAATTACTATATTTTAAATCTAGCTAGCTTTAGTGATGGCCTTTGCTCCAAAGAGTACAAAATACACTTGTTTCCAGGCTTTGCTTCACATGCTTTTCATGAGGCACACGAGTGCCTGTTTCTCTCATGGCTCTATAAAACATGCCACTGTAGCTGTGCTGATGCTTTGTTTTGAAATTTCCATGAGTGCAAACCCTCTGTATGCAAACTGTGTCAGTGTGTGCATACTTGTCTACATATGTATATCATGAAATTAAGCTTTTGATCCATAGAAATGCACGGCTTCCCAATGTCTAGCACATTGGGAAAGTTATTCTTGAGGGAGATTCAAAGTGCCTGAACTATCATGATATAATACTTTCCAGTAGGTTCCAGAGCTTTCTGGTTATCCTTTCACACTTGTGCATGGCCTGATGCTACATGGTAACGGAGACACTTTGAAGATGATCTGTGCAATTCTTCTCAGTTGTACCTAACTTTACATTAAACATAACTGACCAACACTGGTAAGCTGCAAATGGGAAATTGCTCAGAAGGCTTAGCAATAGCCTGGTTTTGCTGATGACCAGTTGATATTCTTGAAGTATGCAAGTTTTGAGGTAAATCTTAAATTAACTCCCGTTCATGCCCGTTATAGATACTGTAGAGAGGCCTTAAAAAGTGAGATAGCAGATCTTGGCTGCTTTTCTTGGGCTAAGTGGGGTTGATATCCATCTTGCTCCCTGCCCTCTAGATCTCAGATCTGCTCATGCCCCAGTGCTTAGGCTTGGTCTTTGCCTGAATTAGACTGTGAGCTCAAAGCAGGATGAACTAGCCACAGTTTTGGACAAGGTATTCTGCCAAACTCACAGCACAGACCTCAGTCCAGTGTCAGTCACCCTCAAAAAGCTCATCCTGCCTTTCTCCACCTCAATAAGCAGGGTGACACAGACAACCTCATAAACTTAGGATGTGCCAAAGCCTCTCCATATCTCACAGTATCTGAGTCCCTATTCCAAGCCCAAAATGCTCCCAAAGTTGCTATGAACTCATAACAGTATAACCCAAAATGTCTGAAGCTATTCTATGTCTTCCAAATTTGCAGGAATTTCCAAAAATTATAAGCAAATGGGCTTTCTCTTATCCTGTTCTTTCCTTGTTCTTCTTCAAAAAGTGAAGTATGATTGTTTTATTTCTCTGATTTTACGTTTCAGCTACAAGCTTGCTTTTTTGCCTTTTTGCAAACTAAAACAAAGGGTGGGGAGGGGGTGTGAAAAAACTTTTAAAATTTAGTTGAAAATGTGTCAGCTGTGAAAACTCAAGAAAATTAAGCAAGTATTTCTTGAATTTTAGATCTTAGCAATATCTAATTTATATTTTCAGATTTTGTTTCAAGGCTCAATGCCATTTAGATGATAGGCCACAAAATCATTTTAAATTCACATCTCCTCCAAAATGACATGACTTTTCTCAAAAGTCAGCAGACAATGTAAGAGAAAAGACATTTAAAAAAATCATTTAGACTAATAACCTAACTTTTGTGCTGCAAACATAAACTGTCACAGTTGAGATTGTGGAAGTTTTTAAATGGATGATTATAAAAGTTTAAAAGTTCTTTTGATTAAAACTGGTCAAGAAACACTTCCCTATATTATTGCTTAATAAAAAAGGAAAGTTGAGTGCTTCTGACTGAGGTGTATTCATGGTTTACTATTTGAGTATTGTTTGGAGACGTCCCAGGGGTGGCTCCTTTTTCATTTGTGTCTGCTGTGTAACTCTAAGTCAGGATGCTTCTGCTTTGAAAGTTTTATAACTGATGGTATTTAAGAGAGAAATTTAAAGGGGATGTATTTTCACTTGTGAGTCCATGGTATCAGGTGTTTAGAAGACAGTTCAAACAGACGGAGTTGGCTCAAGTCGGTGAGTGTCCATATGGGACAGATAAGTAAGTTGACTGCTGCTGAAATAGATACCACTGTGGGTGGGTTGGAAATAATGTTCTTATCCTCTGAAAATTTCTGAGATTATGAAAAAAAAGTCTCAAATCAAACTGGGATGAAAAATCTCTGACATTGTATTTGATCAGTCGAATTGTTCAACAAAATTTTGCACTGCAAAGGGCAGTTTTCTTTAATAATGTGAAAATAGAATCTTTTAATATCTTCCAAAACTATTTTTTCCCCCAAATTTTTTCAGAAGGAGAACGTTCAGAATTGATCTTTTTCCATTAAACATGGATTTTTGTGTTAATGGTAGTGGATTTGCTAACAAAAAGTTGCCTGAATTCCTACTAGCCAGTACTTTAAGTTTATATTTTGAGGATGCTCAGGGTGCTAATGTAAAGAGACAGCTCATAAAGATTTAAGGGTTTTTCTTAGCACTCTCATAGATTTTCTTAGTAAAAGCAAGGCTTTACAGTGAATACTACACCCTCCTCTTAAATTTTATGCATGCCTTCACTTTTCCTATTTCAAAGAGAACTCCAAGGTAAGTCTTCTTTTTTCTTCAGTAAGACAGAAAGCACTGTGCAAATATACAACTGTAACTGTGCTAACCCTCTGCCTTTCCAGAAATAATGGGCCTTTAACTTCCAGAAGCTAAATCAGTGTGCAACATAGCTCATATTGGTGCAATTTACTCCTCCTCCAGTCTCCACTTCATTCTCTTTATCATCCTTTTCCAACTCAAACATGTGTTGAATCTACCCATTACTCAGGTTCCCAGGCTTTGAAGTCTTACTGTCCACCAGTTCTTGGTTCTGCAGCACTCATCCTCAAACCTTTGCTGATCATACTCTCTGTATGATACTTCCCTGGGGCTTCAGACTGCCTATTGATAGTTCCTCTTTCAGATTCTCTTCTCAGCTTCTGCTGTATTTCTCTCAGGCTTAAATTCATTCATGTCTAAGTTGTTCCAATTCAAAGATTTTAGAGATGTAAAGAACTAGAACCTATTCTTTTTAGACTAGAGTAGTCGTGTAAAACATAATACTCAAAGCATAAGGAAAGTAAATCATGGCAAAAATTACACTGGCCCCCACATCTCCCTGGACAGCCCTATTATAGCTTTGCAGCACTGTCTAGAGAAAGAGTAAACATGAGAACTAGGCTTCCAAATAATAGTAAGACTCAGACCAGCAAATGACATCAGACTTGGGGAAGATGAAGCATAAACTTCTGAAGTGTTATCAGTGCAAACATTTATTTCATGGTGATGCTAACAGGCAAATAACCCTGGAGAGAGTGCACTGTGAGTGTAATGCAAAGCTTATGTAGGACTAATGCACTAAAATATTAGGTTCTTATCCTCAGAATTGCACAAGGCAAGCACTGTGCTTATCACCTTTGCATCTCACAGAAGTTTGCCAGATTGCCAGCACAAACAGCAACACAGGAAAAGCTAGGTGTACACAAGAAACTCCTGGTGTACATCCAAACAAAAGAAGGAATCCAGGGTGAAGAAGCATGAATGTTAATAATCTTGCCAGAGATCCTTTCTTCAAGGCTAATAGTTCAGTAACCTCCTTTGATGTATGACTTGAATATATCACAGCATCTGTATGCCTCCAGCACCTCCCCTAATGCATGACTGCAGCCAGAATTAATTAGTAAGCAGGAGTGGGAAGGAGCAAATGACCCTGTATGATGCAGATCAGTTTGTTCTTACTGGTAATGTGGTGCTACCAATAATTTAAGCAGAATTTTAATAATGCACGCATCGTGGCTGGTGCCCGGTAGCCAAGAGTCTGTGGTAGACTTCATGCCCTGTAGCCTTTAATTATTAGTCTTGATGAACAACAGAGAACAGAGATGCCTAAGGTACTGGACAAATCCCTTGACCTGCTCAGACAAGAGATGAATGTCCATTGGATTCTTTCTCCCATTTACCAATCAGTTTCTGTACTCCAAATCTAATTAATTTTGTTTGCAGTGAGGGATAAAACTATCCAGCAAGTGATCACATGAGCAATGCAGGAAATTCAGCTGGGTTTAATCTGAATGGTTTGGAGAGAGATGTTGGATTCCTCTTACACTGCTGGAATTTGCAAAAGCTGAAGTGCAACAACCTTCACCCACCCTTGGCTGCAAGCACTGTAACTATGAGCTAGGATCTGAAGTCAAACCAAGTTCTATGTGCCTGTTGCATTTTCTGCCTTTGAATGGGACATAACCAGGAGTTTGGCTGACTGTGTGGGAAAGAAAAAAAAATCCTCTTCATGGTAGCATAATTTTCCTACTCCAGGGATCACAGAAAAATACCCAACATAGAGAGAAGATAGTTGGGAGGGAAAGGCAATCTTTCTGTGCATGCAATCTTGCCATTAAGATCCTCTGCAACAGCCTCAGGGGTCTTCCATGGGGACATCAAGTATTCTCTTCCTATACTTCCTTTCCCATTAAAAACCTTTGTTCTCTTCCCCATGCTACTCCATTGTCCCTCTTGAGAAAAAGCATGAATCTTCTCTTTCTTCACTTCCTTTCTTAAGGCTTAGGTTTGTGCTGATCCTGGCCAAACAGCCTGCTGGCCATAGGAGGACTAGTGGTGGCTCTTCCCCTTTTTTCTCCCTTGCGGCACATGTTCCCCGAGATTATAATCTTAATTAAAACCAAAGAACACTTTAATTCTATGAAGCACGTAGCTAGCATTACCCATACCTATTTGTCCCAATACATTGCTACCTACTGTTTCCCTGTATTTGTCTGAGAAGAGTTCCCTATTCTGAATATGATAAATACAAAGAAAGCTCAGTCCACCTGCAGCCTTTGAATAATATTATAAATAATGACAAGCACAATTCCTAACAATTGTATAAAGAATCACTTTTGTGTTTAAGAAAAGATTCCAAATCCTATATTCTGACTATTTAATCCTTATGTGATCAGCAAGATTGCTGTGAACTACATTTATATCTATAGAAGTAGAATCATCACCATGTAGAGACGAACAGCAGAACAACTAAATACCATTAAACTCAGTTTTCCCAGTCCAAACCAGACTAAGGAAAAACCATTTGAGGTCAAAACTATCATTGAAGCAATAAAACTAATTCCCCCAGGCTAAACACAGTGACTTAATTCAGTGGGGTTATACTGGGGTGAGTTTGGCCTATCATTTTTTAATTGTTTCCAAATGTGTCTCTGCCTAGTGAACTATCCTGATAAAAATTAAGGATTCTCATGAACTCCTCAGGCAGCAGCAGTATCCAAGGTACTGCTAAAATATGTCTACTGGTGAAACCTCATCTCTCCATCTCTATGAACACAAGTATAGGCAAAAGGCTAACCCAGAGGGAATATCCGAAGACAAGACATTGGCCAGAGAGCGGTGTTGCAGTCACATGGCTGATCCCATGACTGCCATGGAGCAGCTGCAATACACAACCAGGTTAACCCTCTCACCATACTTGGCCCAACACTTTTCAGAACTGGAGTCCTAAACTGGTCTTTTGTAGAATTACAAGTTTAAAAGGCATACTCGCCTCTATTGCTTCTGGAGTTCAGATCACTGTTATCAAACTTCATTTCCTTCCTCTATTTAATTTTTTTATTATTGCTAAGTTCTGGGATGCAGTAGCTACTGTCATGATGCCATAGGAAGAACAGTTGCTTAAGCAAAGCTGGCTACAGCCAAGAACTGTCCTTTAATTCTAATGAACTCTTCAGTGATCAGTCTCCACAGTGCACCTTCCCCACTCCTGGCTAGCTGGACCCGAGGTGGAAAAAGGCTTAGAAGAGAATTCAAATAACTCCTTCAGTGGAAGGGCCCCACACGGATTATTTCTCTCAAAATTTGTTCATGGGATAAGGTGAGAGAGGCTTGGAGCTGTAAGCTGCATTGCGTTGACTACCAGCAGAACAGGTAAACAATTGTTCCCAAGATCTGCAGGTTGTGATTTGGTTTCTTCTAATTTGGAGATCTCTGGGTTGTGCCTGATCCAAGGTGTGGCTGACCTTTCCACTTAGTATTTTGGTGTATTTTGTAGGGAATCCTCTCTAGGTCTGTCTGAACACAAAGCATTCTCCCTTCCTGGTCTCCTGAAACTCACAGGAGAAGAAACAAGGTGTTTTTATTTGGGATCTAGTAGGGTACCAATGTCCACATCAATCCCAGAGTTGGAAAAACTTAGATGGCCCTTACTTGATTTTCTGTTAGGCAAAGCAAGAGAGAATACCTTGCTGCATGCATGCCATACACATTAGATACATGGAGCAGAAACAGGAATAGTGTTTTCATCCCAACTAATTGTAGTTCCTTGAACCTGCAGGGCTCTGGAATGCTCTTCTGATGGTGTGAGCTCTCATGTGGTTTGAAATCCTGTAGGCCCAAACTAGAATGGACATTTTCCTCCCAGTTTGCAGTTTCCTAGTGCTAAAAAGGAGATAGGTAGATATAATAGCAATTTTAGACTTTTAAGTACGCTAAAGGGATTTAAGATGTGGGGCTTTTAAATTACATTCTTTACATTATTTTATAAAATAACAATGTGTTTCTACAGCAAATAACCCAAACGCCTGTATGTTGTTTTTTGCACCACAAATTCCAATGACACAGAAGCATTTCCTTGATGTCAGTTTTGTTCCATAAAGGCTTCACAGTGTCTGCAGGACAAAGTTGTCTGAATCTCAACTCAAATAAAAAATGAGAAAGTGCCTGGTGGGCCCAGGGAAGCTGCACCAAACATCACTGAAGGGGTTTAAGAGACAGACCTGTGATATACTTGGTACTACTGCCACTGCTCAAAAAATACCAGCCTTTTCTCAAATAACCGTGGCAATGACATTTATTCCTTCATCACTTTTATGCTGGATAATTAGGACTTCAAGTTAGGGTGCTACTGGAATGGTGAAACTTGGATCGCCATTTCTCTTCAGAATTAGAGCAGTGGATTTAACAATTTATTTCCTCTAATATCAGTCCAGGTGATCAGTAAGTCATGATTAATTTAATGAAATCTCTGTAGCAGTTTGGCCATGCAGGCTCTCAGCACCAGTACAGCCCCTCGAGGCAGCTGTCACGGGGACTGGAGGAGATCATCACTTCCCCTCTCTGCTCAGGTTTCCATTTCAACTTGGGGCTGGTCTGAGAAAAGGGACTGGGGAAAAAAAGGATGTTGAGTCTACCCAGCCAGTCTACTGTACAGGCACCAGGCAGCTGGTGTGTATGCAAGGAGCTTGCTCTGAGACAGCACTCGGGCCTGCAGGCACAGGGAATATCAGGCTTACATCAGAAGCAGACTGAGGCCAGTTCTAGCCTTGCCTGTATCACTCCAGTCTTACTGTGAGGCTAATGAAGGTGTACTGCACATGGATGTACCAAATGCCTAAGTTCGTCTCATCTGAGATAGTTGGGCTGCAGAGCCATCTCTGTTACCAAATTCCATTTTGAGGAGTCACTTTTGAAAGAATCCTTTGGAGGTACTTGTCTCCAGTATTTAAATTAATGTTTGAGCTTATCTTATCTTTACTTACCACCTTAATCTTTCTTCTCACATGCTCTTCAATTTCTATTCCCCATTTCCATGGCTGATGGGATGATCTTTTCATGTTGACCATTTTGGCCCAATCCATGAGTTTTGTAAGCATATTGTGGTTAGAGCTACAAGAGCCAGTGAATGTTATTACACGATTTGCCTGGGGGTTGGGCCTGATGATCTCTTGAGGTCCCTTCCAACCCCTACAATTCTGTGATTCTGTGATTATCATGCACAGAACAGCCTGTATCTAATTGAATGCTTTTTAAAGTATTGGTATAAAATTTGGGCACTGAAAGTGGTATTTTTACTATCAATGTCTCTTCCTTTAGTCAGTGGTATGGAACAAACATAAAGACTGAACAGGGGAATGTGTAGTAGCATCAATACCACTTCCAGATGTTCTGCTAGAAGGTGCCATTTATGAGAGGATATTGTTGGGCGCGGCCCTGAGCTAATACCTAAAGGATTACACTAACTGTATATTACACACACACACACTCACATATATGCATACATATTCCCACCAGCAATGTGAGAATTCTACAAGTCTGGAGAGGAAAAAGTGAAAAACACAGGATCAGTGAAAATGGAATTGTAAAAATCTCTCTCATCAGGTTTAAAGCAGAAATGTAATGGCTTGAATTACCTAGCTAAGTGCCTCAACTTTCTGACAGAACACTTAAAGTGTCTGAGTTCTTACCAAAAGTAGTGGAGAGAAGATCTGAACCTAAACTTCCCTTCTGTTCAGTCTACAGATTACAAAAGCTGAGAGTTTTTATGAAGGTTTCTACCCAGTTCGCAAAACCACACTGGATATTGCAAAACTTCTGAGGTTGCTTCTAAGGCTTGAAAGAGAATTACCTTGAGAACAGATGTTGTCCTGGTGCTTGGACACCCTGAATTCTAATTTCCAATGAAACAAAGACCAAAAATGGAGGGGGGGAAAAAAACCCAAGGTGAAGATAAACATTTCCAAACCCTGAATGAGATTTGATCAACTTCTAGGTGAGTTCAGGATTGGGTGGAATCTACAGTATTCAAATGTAATTAAAATGGCAGTATCCTTTTTTTTTTGTTAGATAAGGAGCGAATGAAAGCTATTTAAATATTACAGGTGAGAAAGTGAGACAGTTAAAGAAAAGCCTGACAAAACAGTCAGAGGCAGGTGGCCTCTTCACTTTCATATTCCACACCTCCATCTCCTTCCTTATTAGATATATGAGAACAAAAGTGTGCCTGATGCTTTACAGCCACGTAGGAAGATGCTGTCACTAACTAAAATTTCTCCTAGGTTCCCGAGGGTAATGGGACTCCATGTGTGTCAGGACTGCCTGCACAGCACTCATTAAAGATTGCAATTTTTTTTCCTGAACAGCTTGTACCTATTCAAATGTTCCAATTACCCTGGAATGAAAGAGTGAAACTATGTTGGGAGATGCAGAGTTTCAAACTAAGCTGCAGAGGATTTGGAGATTAGGTAGAGAAACTGAGGGATACGTGTTTCAGATAAATCTTAATGTATTAAAAAAGTGTGTTTGTTCTAATGGCAACTTGAATACTGCATCACCTTCTCTAATGGGGAAGCAATTAAACCTTCAGATATGTCAATTAGCTACTGATGGGCTGATTTCCTGTTTGTTAGTGTACCATTAGAGAGTCATGTGGCTCTGGAAAGTTTCAAGACTGCTGTCCGGGGCTTTTTGCACTTCAGGGACATTTCTTGCAAATGTTAAAACCCTGCTTGATTCCTGATCATTAAATATCAGCCCAAGTCTGGGAGCAGAGGAGAACTTCAGGCTTGAAACCAGCAGAAAAAAACCTGCAGAAAGTGGGCTGCTACCTCATTATGATCATAGAGTCAATAAAGTCACCTGATGGCAGATTTAGAGGAACTCATTAGGAGATGGAATTTGGTTGTGCAGACAAGCTGCTGTGATTCTGGAACCGGGTCCTTTCATTAAGGTCTTCAAATAGGATACAAGGCAGAGGGAGGGGGAGCCTGCGGGGCATTGCAGCTTGAAAGCACAGCAATAAGGATTCAATGCACATACAGCACTTGGAGTGGCAAGGCAAAGGCGGTAAGGTCTTAGGTGAAATTTAAAAGAAAATAAATTAAAAAGGAACTTGAGACACCTATATCCCCTTTAAAGTGGTATTTTGTAATTCTGACTTGGAGTGCAAGCTATGACATCCAATGAGAATACAGCGCAACAGACCTTTTATTACCTAATCTCTATGTAAATTTACTTATTTCTCCTTATTGGAACTTAACTTTTTTTTAAGCATAATTGAGTTAATCTAAGTCAAAACAAACCCAAAGCTTTTCATGTGTCCCATCAATTTTTCCTTTGTTTCTCCAGCCTGATTGCTGCAAAAGGCAAACATCAAGCACCCAGCCTCTAATCAGTGGGCGCCGTTCCTGAAGCCCTTGGCCTGACCTCAGAAAGGTGAAAAGATGAAGCTCCTGCAAAGCACAGGTCTAAGGTACACAAGTAGTAGTGATGTCCTGTGAAGCGAGCCCAGAGCAGGAGAAACACTGTCCTGGAAGCAGTATGCATCCTAGTGAGCTGTGTGTACAAAAGCAGAAATAGGTGCTGTGATTTTAAGCCAGAGAGAAAACCACCACTAACAATTTTCCTCTTGAGAATCACCGATGAAGCAAAAGTCTAGCTATAATGAAAGAGAATAAAGCTCCTGAATTCTTTTACTGTGGACACTGCAATTTTGGTTACAGAGAACTTAGAAAGAAAGTTAATGGAGGGGAGTGGCTTAATTATAAGAGGGCAAGCTGCGGTTACTTTAAAATCTTGGATATGGTGTAGGGTACTTTGTGTCCCAGCCATCTCTTTAAAACTAAGGAAGGCCAGGAGTGCTCTGGACAGCACCCCCAGACAGCACACAGTCAGTGCACTGTGTACTTGAGTTGGCTGTTTCGGTTTTTTTTTTCTTTATATCCTAGCTCTGCCTTCATAAAGTTTAGCAGAAAGCTTTGCCCAGCAACCTCGGGATGGAAAGAAACACTGAACAATTTAGCTCTGCTAATGAGATGGGTGCTTTAAAGCAGCAGGGAAATAACAGGTTGTTATTATTGTACCACTGACTAGTTTGAAATAATTATTGATCCCAGCCCTGTTTGAAAAATAAATAGATAGGTAGGTAGGAAGGTAGGTAGATAGATAGATGAATAAATGAATGAGAAACCTGGAGAAAGAAAGTATGCAACTTTTTATGCACTGGAAGGGAGCTCAAACCTGCTTGAGATGTCTGATACTCTGTTTGCTGTGACTGGCTGTGTGAGTGTTTCCAAAGCTGTGTTTCTAGAAAACATAGCCAGTGTTTATCTTATAGCCATGAATATGTAAAGGTCTTTACTCATGTGTTACTTGTCTGCCTTGGTCCTGTTCCTATGCCTGTCTGTCCAAGCCAGAACAGGCAGCCCAGTCTTCCTCTCTGCACGGAGGGAAGCCAGCAGGAAGTTTCTTGCAAATGTGCATACAAACTGTTAAAAAGCATCACTCTGCGCTGCTTGCTGGCTTGCTCCTCAGAGGTAGCCTCGTGAACCAGCCTGCTGCTTCTCTTGACACAGGCTTTCTCCCTCATTTGTGTTGCCACAGCACCTTGCAGTTCAAATTGTGGTCTAGAACCTCTGTGCACTAAGTGCGGCAGAAGCATGAAACAGCCGGCCTCTGTCCCCAGGGGCTTATAATAATATGATCGAAATATAAGACCGGTGACCACAGATGGACAAGAACAAGGGAATAATGAGATCATACTAGGGGGTGCTTTCCATGCGCCTGTAAGCTAACCATTTTCAAGTTTTTGGCAAAGGAGAATTTTAATAAGGGATTCAAAGGAGGATAACAGTTGGTTTTATGAATGCACATGCAGGCTCTTCTCAAGCCTGAGGGGCAGCAAGGGAGAAAGCACAAAAGATGCTTGTTGGAAAATTTAACAAATTGATCAATTGAAGCTGGCATCTGGGGCCGACTGATGCTGGGCATTTATATTTTGATAGTGAATAAAAAGTGACAAGTTGGGAGTAAGCCATGAAGGGCTTTGAAAGTTAAGAGAGTCACAATAAGCTTGATGTCCCAGAGGAAAAAGGAATCATTGAAAGGGTTCAAAGATAATGGGTATAGTCAGAACAACAGGCCAGGAAAATGATTTATATAGCTGGGGCCCAAAATGAGCAGGGCAAGAGTGCTTTTGTGAAGGCCAGAGAAAAGGGCATTGCGCTAATCGAGATGAGCGGCAGGACAAGAACTTCAGCAGTAAGTAGAGACAATAAAGACTATTGTTTAGGAATGGCGTGTGGAAACATGATGCGGGCTGAATCAGAACACAAATGGGCGAGGAGATGGGACCTCGTGTTTCTGCACGTGAACATCCACGGGTGGAAGCGGCGTTGCTCACCGCGATCAAAGATGGAGATAAGGGAAAGGACTTTCCAACATTCAGGGCTTTTAGTCACCCTAAACTGGTGATGTGCAAGAAACTGACCAAGATTCCCATTGGGATAGAAGGAGACATGTCTGGAATAAATTGATGCTGAAGAGAGCTCTGAATCTGTACTGTGGAAATTGTGATTTGTTTGTGTGGGTGCATGCACAGACAATGTATAGAAGAGGAAGAGAAAGGAATCTTGAGGAATGCCTACAGAAAGCAGAAGGAAAGATACTTTGAAGAAAAGTATCCATGGATGCCCCATCCCTGGAAGTGTTCAAGGCCATGTTGGATGGGGCCCTGGGCAACCTTGTGTAGATCCAGGCCTGAGGTTGGTGGCCCTGCCTGGGGCAGGGGGGTTGGAGCTTTATGATCCTTGGGGTCCCTTCCAACCCTTGCCATTCTATGATTCTATGAAAAGGGAAGGGAGAATGTTGGGAATCGAGAAAGGGGAGGTGGTCAAGAGTTTGGTAGTATTAGTGACAGGTCCAGGAAAGTGAAGATGAAGTAGGAATGTTGAGATTAGGTAGGGAACAGCCATTAAGGTTTCTGCGAGGTAAAAGGGGAAGAGAGCACGTGGGGAATATAAGGTAGAGCCAGAAGGGGCGATTTCAGGGAGGAGTTGTAAAGAGCATCTTCTGCCTGTGTACAGTGAAAAGAGAGATGGGGTAGAAATTATAGACACAAGTGGGGTGAAAGGTGGCAGATTTTAGATAAGGAGAGAAACAAGGCATTTTTGTAGTGTGAGGAGAGAAAAGAACCAAATGAGAATGGGAGGTGAAGGAAAGAGGAAGGGAGCAGATAAGAGGAAAACACTGAGACTAAAAGAAAGGGTAGGATGAGGTCACCGTCACAAGCAAAAGGTCAGCTAGAAAGAATGTTAAACAAAATATCTGATTTTTAAATATCTTACAGGCTATTTGTGGGAAATGCATTTGGGAATAGATATCCACAAGAATTTGCCCTGAAGATCTGCTTTGAAGACCTAAGCACATGCAGTCAAGAAATAGAAACACAGACAAATAAGACATGTTAATTGAAGCAGCTCAGTTTTCAGTGCAGGTTTCCAAAGAAGGACATTTGTAAAGAAAAATAGAACCTGTTTTGAAAGTGGAAGACTACAGGAAGGAAGAAAGGAAACCAAGAAGTTCTGAAGGTATATGGGTTTCTGGGTTGGCATTGACCTTTTTGAAAGGTAGGAGACCATTGGAGAACACAGAACTAGAAATAAGCAGGGTCATTTTTCATCAGGATAGTTTTGAAGGCTGCATTTTGTTCATGGCAATATTCTTCACTAATACATGTCTTTGTGGTTTGAATTTAAAATCTCAACACATCATGGTCTCATCCTTGCTCAAAGTGACACCCCATTGAATTGCATCTACATCTTGCTTCAGCAGAAAATTCCTCAAAATCCCTCAGAAAAAGCTAATGTTTTTAAACTAGAGTATTTTCCAGGAGCCTACCCCTTTCAAAACCCTTCTGACAAAGTGATAAAGACATCCTGATGAAATCTTGCCTGTTTTCCAAACATCTTGCCTGAGTGCCTGCTCAGGGAGCCAGGTCTCCAGGACCTCTGGCGCTGTGCTGAAAGAGGGAGGCTGGAGTTTCGGGGTTTGTCCTTCCAAGTTCATCTAGGTTTGAAAGCGACTGTTCAAAATACCTTCAAATCTTTTTGTTCTCTTCCTCAGGAGACTTCTGATGTTTATTCAAAAGTGAAATTATTTTTTTTCCCCCCATCACTTCTGAACATGCTGTGGAACACAAACACCAGCTTTTGAACAGCGTAAGTGCTAAACACCAAAGTGAAAAAACCAACACGTGCCTTACAGTCATTGAGAAACAGTATGAAATGAGACAAATATTTCTTGCACATTGTCAAATGTGTGCATTTTGGGGAAAATTTCAGTAAATTAACAAATATGTTAAATTCACATCAAAACTTCCATTGAATAGCGCCTGTATTGCGATACTTAACAAATGCTGCCTGTGTTATATGGAGCAGAAGAAAATTAGCTGCAGTTTGGGGTGAGAGGAATGTATAATTTGGTATTGGTAGTGCTTTCCAGGGAATGGCACAGGCATCTGACTCCTTGATTTTATAGCTAGATTTCTGGATGAATCAATTGATGAGGACAAGCAGCCCTATTAAAATTGCGACTTCATATGTTGTCTTTGCAGACCACAATTTGTTGCACGGTCTTACAAACACCTGATATTTTAAAGAGAATGCTTTCTGTCTAAGCTAGGGCTTAGAAAGATATGGGAAAAAAAAGGCTTACTGAAAACAAAGTCAGCTGCACTGAAATAGGGGAATTAGGATAATTTTAAGAAGAGAGATTGAAATCAATCCTGTAAAAACAGATAGGTCAGGTAGCTACATTGGATCTCTAATGCAGAGTAGCCCCTTCACGTGGCAGTCACTGTTGGTAAGTTGATCTGTATTTCAAAGGACAAAAGCAGACCGCAAGAATAAGCTATTGGGACATCAACCGCTGTTACTGTAGTATTAGTGTTGTATTAATATTGTATTATATTATTGATTGTGAGTTAAGTCCACACAGGACGAAAAGGTTGAGTGATCGCAATAACTGCTGATCTAGAAACTGAACAAACAGATGACTATCATTGTACACATTTATATTAATTTTGTTTACTTTAAGGTAAGCTGATCCAAAAGTAAGCTGATTTCAAAGTAGCCTGGAAAGGCTATTTTAGTTTTTGAAATAAATCCTGAAGAAAGGAGGTCACTGGAAGGGCAACATCAGGGAGATGGAAACAGCTTGAGAACCACTGAGAGCATGCAGCATCTCTTCCCAGAACCCCCATTTGCTGCATGGAAATCACAGTGTACTACCTATTATCCATCTGCAACCAACTTGGAATGAGTTGGCACCTAACGTAATAGGACCTTGCCCCAAATACTCACTTCTGCTTCCTTCACAATAGTCTCTGCCATGGCTGAACATCTCTTTTAAGTTGCCTCGTTAAGTCACTGTGTGTAAACGTGTAGGGATATATTCCTTAATGTTGAAGGGAATTGGAAAGGGAATTGGGAAAGGCTTCTAGTTGTTGGATGATTAGAATACTGTGGTGTTTACCATGGTGTGTGTATATAATTGTGACATTGCTCGGCTTTTAGCAAAGTGTGTGATAATTATTTTGTATTTAAATAATATAGCAGGACTGCCCAAACATAGCATGTACAATTGGTTGACAGCACTGTGCAAAAAAGGTCTTTTTCCTCTCTTGCACAATGTCAAAACTTCGGAAGTTTCAGTAAAGACAATTTTCTCAATATACTTTGCTTCCTTTCACAAAAGTCACAGGATTTGATTCTTCAGGAAATTCAATGATTGAGTGTTTTCCCCAGATATACACACCAGGATAACATTTGCTTATCTGTATCTTTTCAGGTTGTTTGGGGTTTTTTTTCTCTGTATTTGACATAATTAACTCGTGTTGTTCCCACAAATAGGATCACGGTTTGCAAATGGATTTGGAAATATGGAAATAAAGCCAAAATAAGATGAGGAAATTAAGTGGGAGAAAAAAAATCAACATGGAAATAAAGATACAGAGTGAAAAAACCCAATACTTCTTCTGGAGCCAAAGTTCCATCAACTGATATACTTTTCATGGGAAAAATGGTAGGAATGATATACCTATAAGTAATATTAGAGGAAAAGTAAATCATACATAAATTAAATGAAAACAAAATTTACTGTACAAAACTGTGTATGAGATTGTGCTAACTGTTCCCAGGATTCTTCAAGAAATGTTGTATGAGTTAAACTTAATTTCATTTCTATGAAGTTGCTGATAGCCGTTAAAACTAGCAGATGCTTCAGTGTATGGACAAAGATAAAATGGCATATTTGCATTTTGCTGTTGTTGCAAGCTGTAATGCAGCCTATAGCGAAAGACCAAGAGCCAAAGTGATGCAGTCTCCACAGAGATCTTGGTGAAATTCCACACCACCTGCACTAACACCTGAATAGCATAGTCATAACTATGGGCTTTACACAAAAGCTTCCATAATGTCAACAGCGTTAAGCTGCTTTCTGTATGGAATAAAATGTGAAGTATTTAGTATGGACAGTTCTGACACTATGGAAAGAAAAATACCTCGATAAGGAAAGATATTTTTCTTTCACAGTTTATGCATACCTAAAGATTCCTTGGGGACAAGAGGAAAACCAGAATTAAAATCTCCTTTGACGTCAGTATAACCATCTCTTCTGTTTGTTAATCTTCAATTTTTACTGACTGTGACAAATGTGTTTCTCTCCTCTACAGAAATAGCATTATTTTACTCTAATTATGAAAAATTCAGTGATTTCTGAAGCTTACCTAGCAGAGTATATAGCAGATAGTGTGGGATCTTATTTAAGATTTTCCTTAATGAATGGTACAATTAGATTTCTATTAACAAAGTTTTCTAGACCTTCCCAACTGGAGGATCAGAATGCCCTACAGAAAAAAAAATGGCATGAATGATTTTGAGAAGTGAGGTTAATAGTAATGGGATAATAGTTAACAGTAGAAGATGTCCATTTGGGGTCTAGTAACTAGCATTTCTGCCCTAGGCCAGGAGCTCTTGGCTTGCTGACGACTGTGGAAAAAGGCTGATGGATACATGACTGCAGCAGTAACACGCCATCCCAATTGCACTGGTGAGGCATTTCCAGTAGAGATAGGGAACTTGTAATAGCGTTGTGTAAGGTATGAGTAAGAGCCAGCTAGAATTACTGTGTTTATAGTTGTGTCCTCTCATATTAGGAAACATTAACTGAATCTAGAACAGATACAAAAAAGAACTGGTAGGATGATCTGGGAGTGGTAACTTTGATGGATGAGATGCAAGCAGGGTGGTTTGGCAAAGCAAAATCTGGGAGGAGAAGTATGTCATTCCATGGAGGTAGGGAGGATAAATAGCAGGTAGGAAAAGCATTATTTCAGTGTTAGTCAGGTCAGTTTTGATACAAAACCAGAGGAATACTGCTGACTGCAAATATATCTGTGTTTAAAATTAGACGTTTTTTAACCAGCAGAGTGGTGAAGATATAGAGTAGCTCCCCTGCAGGAGTTTTTAAAGGCAAGTAACCATTCTAGTTTTACAGTAAATCTGGAATAAGTTCAGAGGAGTTTGGGGAAAGGGCCTAGGAAAAATATTCTGTTGTTTTTGTTTTAACACTAATTAAAATGGTCTTTAGGTATTGGGGGTTGGTCAAGACAATAAGGGTTGGGACTTACATCACCAGATCTGTCAGCCTGTGTTTTTATATAAAGTTATACAAATGTGACACTTAAATAATTTGTCAACACAACTGTAAGGCGTTCAGTCCTCATGGTAAAAGACATGGTCCTGGAAACCTAGTCAGAATAATGGAAGAGAAGACTGTTAGGAAAGCACCAGCAGCACTGTGAGGATTTACTTTTATGTTAGTTTTAATAATTAGTTTACTCTTCCAAACTATTTGGTAAGATAAAATTTGGCCCTCCAAGCACACATATATAAATGGGCACATTAAGACCATTGCATTAAGCCATGGGTGCATTTGTTGGTGTTATTTTATTTTACTTCTTTATGATCTTACCTGAAGGACACTCTGAGTATCTCCCAAGGACTGCAGCAGCAGAACACTGGACACTAAATGTAGGTGGTGGTGTTTGGATCTCATTTTCTTACAGTATTGCTGGCAGGCCAGGTTATCCTAAAGAGCACGAGGCATCCTTTCCATGGTGCTTCTCTGTACTGTTACTTGGTGCATCCATTTTGGACTGCCACAGGCCTCTTCCACTAGCATAATACATAATGAAAGCCAACATAGAGGTGTCTGTAGTGTCTGTAAATTCATGTTCTCTGCTGTGGGAGTTGTAGCAATGAGAGAGAACTTGTTCAGTTCCATCTTTTTCTCCCCCCACTTGATGTCCACTGAAACGTACTTAAAAATTTTAAAGCTGTTGCTGTTATGATAATGTTTTATGAAACCTCTTTTCCTTTTCTCTAAACCTGAATTTTGGGCCTATTCTAAATGAGCAGTGTCCCTTTGACATTCATGGGATTTATGGGCATGCATGGAGGGAAAACACATCCCTTTGCTGGATTTGAGTCAGGAGGATCCCAGAGGCATATACTCTACTTCTGAATTTCCTTCTGCTTTTCATGACTGTAATTCTTGTGTCCTCTTTTGCATACATAATTGATTAATCTGTATTTTAAAGGTTTAATACACTTTCCCTTTTTAATCTGGAGGCACACAATTTCATTTTCATTATACTCCCAAGGTCTCTGACTTCTGTTTTCGATTTTCCTACCCTGCCATCTGTGGGAAGAAATTGGAGAGAAAATAACACTTTTGGATCATTGGGATAAGGACAGAATAATGTAAGCAGCAGAGGAAAAAAGAATTACATGAAAATGCAAAGATACAGACATTGATTCCCTGAAACAGGAGCAGGGAAATTTAAATTACGCTTCATCATCCCAACATGTCCCTTGAACTGTGAGGGAAGACAACCCACAGTACCATCAGTGCACTGTTCCTACCACTCCCAACAGGGCAGCTAAGTCCAAGATCCTGCAAAATACCCACTGATGATAGAAGTCATCTATTTAACAAATTCCTCAGATTCCCTGGTCCTACCTCCCTGCTTCTTAAGGCTTAAGAGAAGGTCCATTAAGAGACTTAAGGGCTTTTCAGATGCCTAAGTGTTGCTGGGCCTGCGCTAACCTGCGTAGACATGGTGGTGTCCAAAGCATCCTCTGCTGTCACCCCTAGGACACGTTTTGCATGGAAGCATAACAACATTGCCCTGGATCATGACCCACAAAGCCTCTCTAGGCAGGCTGTGTATTGCACGGCTAGGCACCAAACCCCCAAATCTATTTATGGAATATGCCCCTGGCAACTCTGGTTGATACCCTTGGGATGGAGAAAAGCCTATCTTTGTGCCTTGACATGGCAGCGCTCTCTTCTGCTGACTTAGCCTGTGGGCTTCTGCTCTGCAAATCACCATGGACCCTCAGTAAATCTAGCCTGATTAACAGATCTGACCTAGCATTCTTCCAGGTTTCAGCCCCTACTATTCAGAGGAAAAGAAATGGAATGAGGTGTGAAGGTGCAGAGACTGGGGAGATTTCATCTTCTCCCTGCAACTGTTCCGTGAGTCAGATTGCTAAGAATCAACTTCATCACTAGCCAAGATGGATTTTTACCTATAACTCAAAGTAAGAATTAAAAATGTAGATTTACAATAATGTAAAATTACAGAAAGAAAAATGCATTCAGCAGGACTATGCATAATCTTAATGAACACATAACAATAATTTTAATTCAGCAGTGTTCCAACTGACTTATACGGCTGGCTGTATGGACTCCATAACCCACTCAAGAACTAGCCTGAGTCAAACAGTCCTTCAGCCTACATCTTTCCTCACCTCATAAAGAGGAGCACAGTAGCCTCTCCAAACAACTGCCCCGAGAAGCTTCTCTAGCCAAAGGTGTAATGACCTCCTCCTTCCTCTCTTTTCCTGTTTACCTGCCCTCGGTCTCCATGACTGGGCACTGAGCATTTGGAAATTAGCTCATTTCCTTCCCCCACTGCTTAAGGTTGCTTGATTATTATTTCTATTGTGTTTGCACCTTCCTTCTACCTTCTGAAAACACACTGGTACGGCTTTATGTGGGACGTCATGAGGCATATTGAATACATGATCTTCTTACCAGAACTGTAACTATGCTCATTACATGAATGTCATAGAAAAGCTAGGTGTAATACAAGAATAGTGATGGTGGAACATGGGAGCTTGAACATCTGTTCCAGAAAGAATTTGGGGTGGGGGAGAGAAAGGAGGTAGAAGGAGGGTAACTCTATACTTGCCTAATTTGTGAAAGTGCTGATAATTTTTTTTTCATTGTCAAGTTGTAAGCTGCTCTAATGGTTGATACCCCAGAGTCTGATTAGCAGTTTGCAGGACTGAGATAGCAAAAGGGTTTATTGGAGCGGACTTGCCTCAACACAGAAGGAATGGATACTGCTTCCTGCCCCAATGATGAATTAAACGTTTGTCCATTTAGATCATTGAATGATGTGTCTAAACAGGGCTGGGAGCAGGAAGAGTACCCATTTTCCTGACTTAGGGAGGAAAGCCTTTTGTTTTGCTTTATTCTTCTCCCTGTCTAGCTCCTATTCCTTCACCACCATGGCCCAGCCTCACCAGGATAAAACAGTGATCCACCTTTCACTGTTTCATGGTTTGAGCAATGTTATTATGTGTGAGGAGTGGTTATCATCCCCTCCTGATCCTCATCCCATGACTTCTAAGTAAAAATGTATTGGTAGTTCTTGGCAGAGGAGCAGAGTGGGACATGGGACTGTCAGGGATACCAAGGTGTCACACCAGTGTAAACACCTGTAGCATGTCTTGTTTTATCTTATCTCCTTATCAAGGTGTGTGAAAGGAATTAGTCAGTAATTTGTATTGTCAACAATGCTGTCTGGCCTGTTAGCCAAACTGCTGAGCTTGAGAAGAGAGATGGGGCTTTGTATTATGCATTAAGCTCAAGTAATGAAGACATTTTTTTCTAACATGGATTTAACTCTCCAGCTGCAAATACACATGCAGGCTCCAAGGCAGTTTAAAAGTTCCAGGAACAACTTCTTCATCACATTTCTCAAGCAGACTGTCAAGTTACAAGTATTACATCATGAACAAAAAGTCTCCTTGGCTGACCGCTCTAACCCCCAGTGCTTTAGGTTTCACTACTTGGGCATTTCTGTGTGTCATCCGTACTCTGCTAGCTCAGGTTCTCAGAGACTTTGTAATTCTTCGTTGCAAAACTAGGGGGGTTGAATTCTGGAAAAGCCCTTTTCAGTAGTTTTTCCCAAGTCTACCTAAGTGAACCTCCTGTAGTGCTGGCACCTGTCTGACTTCTGTGGTCTGCTGGAGGATGGTTGGTGTTTTTTGCTGGATGCATTCCATTTCCCTCTTATCTAAATGTAAAAGCAGTATGGTTTCTGCTTTGTAAGAAGGACAGAGGATTACCTTGTCACTCCAGAGGTAAAAGCAGAGGGTCATTTCCCCATCATCTTTTCGCTGACTGAAGTTGTCTCTGCCAAAAGCAGGTGTCATTCCTGATAATCAAGAAAAATAGGGTTTGAAGGAGATGCTGTAGCCTTCATTCATGAGGACAAGCAACACACACCTGCACTTCCTATGGGTCCCCCCTCACTGGCATCTGTAGGAGGTCTGGGCATGGATCACAAGACAGGCAGGGCCTGCATTTTAAGCCATTTGCAACCTCAGGTTGAAATACACCTGCTGGACAAATGCAGAATGAATGGGGCTATGTGCTAGGTTTATTCTGCATGCCAGTCCCACAAGCCAGTATCAGTGGGGTCCCATGCACACAGATGAGCTGCATATGATCCAAAGCCTCAATGAAGATCAGATTTCCCTGGGTTTTGGAGCTCCAGTAGTAGTGATCATAGTAGTCTGTTCTTAAAAAATGACTGGTTTTGAACAAGGCAAGTAGAATTACTGTTTCTTGCTGGTTTTAGGGTAACAGTATCTCACTTCTAATGAGAAAGAAAGGATGATTTTTGGGTCTCATAAAAGTACTGTTGCTACCCTAGTAAACTGTTGAAGTGGGTAGGTGCTTTAAAGCTTGTAGGCGTTAGTCCTGGACTTTTTCAGATTTCAGAGTCCTTGGCTTGCACTGCTTGAGCTGGCTGATTCTCCTCATGTTTATCCTCATGTGAAGTCACTGTCCATCCTCACACAGTCCTCTTCCTTTTGTGTCTGCAGAGCGGGGAGGTGAGGAGGGATGTGAAAGGAATGATGGTCATTTCACATGTGCACTGTCCATCTCAAATGATTACAGGGCAGACTGGCAGCACGTTGCCCACCTACAGCAAAGGAGGTCCTGAGGAACGAAGGTTCCTAGGAAGTTACCGTAACACTGTTGCCTGTTCAAGACATAATGCAGCCCTAAGCAGTTTATACTACTGTCACATCCATTCTCTATTGCAAGAGTTCCACTTGATTTTGCACCCCTAAATAGTTAATCAGATGGTGTTTTGTTTGCAGTTGTTGACAAAATGTGTCTGGCTTTAGTAGAGGGAGGAGTGTCTTTATATTTTTTAAAAGGTTTTTTAAACCTTTTTAAAAGGTTTTTTTAAAAATTGCCATGAGAAAGAAAAGATTTTTGCAAGCAGCTCAGCTCCAGAGTGATTCCACTAGGTCTCATTCTCCTTTTATTGATGAAACTTGGCTGATTTAAAGTGGGCTGCTTTCCTCTCATGGGGAAGTCACACGAGATCCTTTAACCAACTTTGAATAATGCTTTCTTCTGCCTCTCACTATTTCAATTTAAAAGTTATCCTAATTGAATCAGTTTACCTTTTGAAACATTAATTAAATTAAAAAGATCTGGTGTTGCCAACAAAAAAAGAAAAATGCTTTTTTAATGTACAGCGGAAATCAATTATCCAGTATCTGTGGATATAACTGAAAGAATATTATTGTAGTTTCATTTTGTTTTCTTGGGGGGGAAGAAAGACTAATTGTTTTTTAAATGAAATGTTAAGTAGCATAGTTTACCAAGAAGTATAACCACAGACTGGTTTGATGTGTGTTGCACAGCTGGAATTAGAAACACACAGAAAGGGAAAAAAAAAAAGAAGAAACCACAGAACTATTAAGCTGAGACAGTAAAGAAGCAGTGAAATTGGCCTGGCTTTGCTTTTTCCACTTAAAGATACTATTCACTTGGATAAACAGTATAGTCTTTGGAAATAAATATACTTACATTTTTAACAACAACAAAACAAAACAAACGAGAAACAGAAGAAGGAAATAGGAAAAACTTAAACCAAACAAAGAGTGAGAACATAGGGATCATTAAGTATGTGATTTCAAACAAAAATGCTGTTAATTAAGGGCAACACCCAGTACCAGGAATCTGGGAAAGAGGTTGGAGCAAGAAACAAATATCATGTCCTTCAAGTTTAATTAATTTCTTGGGACAATCTCCAAATATGTAGGGGGAAAAAGGAATATAAAATGACCAAAGGAAGAAAAATATTAACCACAAGAGTTCCTGAAATTTTAAATTGTAGCATATGCCAAAATGCAAGTCAGTATGTTTTCCTCCCACAAAGCTGTAGCTAGAACCTGAAAGCTTAGAAAAATGAAGTTTAAATTCTTATGTGGCTAAAGAAATGGGCTCTTTTGAAGTGTCTGTAGGAGCTGGATGCCACGGAAGCCTCTTTATGCAGCACAAAGTTGGGGTTTTTTTGTGGCAGAGCACTCAGAAAGGTTGTTCTTGCTTGTAAGAAATACATGCTTCTTCCATGCATTTTAATTGCCTGGGTCATCACTGTCTTGACCATACCTCAGCAATGTTCTCCCTGTTGGTTCCACAATGCCCCTGAGTATGGAGCATTGTGAAGTGCCCCTGGCAGAGCAAATCCCCACCAGGTCTTACCGAAAAAAACCCACAACCCAAAAAAACCCCAGAAACCAAAACCCAAAGGCAAAAGAAATGAGTCAAAGCAAAAGAATACGTATTCCTTTCCCACTGCATTTTTTCTGTCTTAATTGAAGTCTTCCTGTTCATCATTTACTAGCCAGCTCCTTCCTCCTAAATTCATTCTGCTCCTGTAACTAACTCATGAAAATACACAGGTCATGGACAAGTGTATTTCTAACCTCCCTATTTTCTTTGCTTTAACATTTAACTCTTCAGCCTTGAGAAGAGAAGACTGAGGGGGGACCTAATTAAAGCCTATAATTATCTTAAGCAGGGGATGCAGGGGGAATCAGCCAGCCCCTTTTCAGTGGTCTGTGGAGACAGGACTAGGGGCAATGGCTGCAAGTTGGAGCACAGGAAGTTCCGCACCAACTTGCAGAAGAACTTTTTCACAGTGAGGGTGCCAGAGCCCTGGGACAGGCTGCCCAGGGAGGTGGTGGAGTCTCCTGCTCGGGAGATATTCAAGACCCCTCTAGACGCCTATCTGAGTGATATGTCCTAGGGAGCTGCTTTGGCAGGGGGGTTGGACCCGATGATCTCTCGAGGTCCCTTCCAACCCCTACAATTCTGTGATTCGGTGATTTCCGGAGTTTTCCAGTCAGAAATCTGTCTCACTTCTATTCCTATGCTTTTCTTCCACCCTAACGCTTTCCATGACTGCCTAAAGAATCCTTCCCATTGCCAGTCACTTCCCAGTCTCTGTGCTTGAAGCTGATTTTCCTTGCCTGGCTCCTCTTACTCCCAACAAAGTCTTAAGAGCTTTTATCATTGTAGGTGTTGGGGCAAAGCCTGCCAGGGCAGTAAGTGGCCAGACAGTGGAAAATAAAGGGATTAAGAAGCCCCAGGTACGTACCTGGTGCTGCAGGCTGCAGGAGGAAGGAAAGAAATAGGCATTGTGAACAGACACAATGAACTTTGTTTATGGTGAGCACTCATGGGACTGACAAAGATCAGTTGCTTAATGGAAGTGGGTTTCCTAAAAACATTGAACAGATTCCTACTGAGTGTCCTGTGTGGATATTCTTGGCAGAATTGCATTATGCCTATTAAAATATCCATAAATAAGCAAAAATCTTTTAAAAAGACATCTTTTACAGCCGTAAAAATGGTGACTTTTATGTCACTCTATTCCATCTAATTGTATACAGCCCATCCATTGGACAGGTTACCTGCATAAACGTTGGCTGAATCTGACAACAGCTGTGGATGCTAAATGAGTATCCAGCTTTGTCATCAGCTCTTCAAGGTGCTCCCTGTCTCCAGTGGGACTTGGGGATACTCAGCTTTTGAGGATCATTTGACCAAAAAATGCCAAGTGTGTGGTAATGAAGAAGCAGGAATGCAGATAGAATTTCCTTGCCTTGAAAAAGTAATAGTTTGATAAGTAGCTCTGAAGAATGTTAACCAGATTTTTTAAAAAGTGTTTATTTGTATTTATTTTTGTGCTGTCTAAGAGGGGGGGTTAAACATCTGGATAATGACATGTTTACATTTTAAAGAACATCCTAACGGTCATATTCCTTCCTCTGCAGAAATGCTTGCACACTTATAACGAAGATACTTGTTTATCTGTGTTGTTTATTGATCTACTGTCTGGGTAATACAGCACTTGGAAAGATTCTGAGCCAAATGTATCGCTAATGTAAGCAAATGCAATGACATCAAAATTGGTTGTGAGTCTGGCCCTCTGAGTTTACTCATGAGAAACATTAACTTGACAATGACTGTTCAAAAAAAATCTATTTGTTTTACTTCAACTCTGTCTCATTGAAACCAGATTTATATGGAGAAAATTTCAATGAGTTCAGCAGAACTGATCTGAATTTGCTCTAACATGATGAAAACCAAGCATACTTGTTTTGAAAGAATCCCTTCCCAATGACAACACTTTAGAGAAACAGAATGCTCTTCTTTTAATGTCACTCATGTTGGAAAGTGAAAGAAGAACAACCTGTTTATACTAAGGTTCTCCTGGTCTGTATGCAGTAACACAGAATCAGAATTACAAGGTTGGAAAAGACCTTTAAGATCATGGAGTCCAACTGTTCCCGTCCTATGCTAAACCATATCCCTAAGTACCTCATCTACCCTTTTTTCTAAACACACCCAGGGATGCTGACTCAACCACCTCCCTGGGCAGCCTGTTCCAGGCCCTGACAACTCTTCCAATGAAATTTTTTTTCCTAAGATCTAATCTGAACCTGCCCTGGTGCAACTTTGTGCCATCTCCCCTTGTCCAATCTTCTATTACTTGGCTGAAGAGACCATCACCCACCTCTCTACAACCTCCCTTCAGGTAGTTGTAGGTAATGATAAGGTCTCCCCTCAGCCTCCTCTTCTCCAAGCGCAACAGCCCTAGCTCCCTCAGATGCTCCTCATAGGATTTGCCCTCCGGCCCCTTCACCAGCCTGGCTGCCCTTCTCTGGACTCGCTCCAGGACCTCAATGTCCTTATGGTGAGGAGCCCAGAACTGGACACAGCACTCGAGGTGCGGCCTCACCAATGCCGAGTACAGGGGCACAATCACTTCCCTAGACCTACTGGCCACACTGTTTTTGATACAAGACAGGAAGCCATTGGCCTTCCTGGCCACCTGGGCACACTGCTGGCTCATATTCAGTTGGCAGTTACAGCAAGAAAAGGTTTGGAGAGCTACAAAGGAGAGTTTAGGCTTTTTCAGTCAGATGAGAATGGAAGCTGGAAACTTATTTACTAACAGAAGCTTCTTTACTAAGAGATTAGTTCTCCTATTCTCAAAGCCAGTTTGGGTGTTTAGATCTTCACCTTGCAGTAAAATTAGCAAGATTTGTTTGTCTAAATACTCCATCTTTGAAAATTGTAATATTTTAAGCACTTCCCCCCCCCCCCCCAATTTGGACTCTGGCCTAGCCATAAATCTATCTGGAGTCTTCCTAGTATTGGGCTAGAAATACCACGGGTCTGTGCATGTGCAGATGTGAGCCTGTATGCTGTTGTATGTTTGAATCTTCAGTACCAGCTACAACATTTCTGTATGATAAGAAAAACCTTAGCAAATGATGTGAGAAGGTCGGTGTCAGATGGTTTACTCTACCTGCATTTCAAAGGCAATCCACTTGAAATATGATGAAAGGTGGACTATGTCCAGTCTGACACTGTTTGAAAAAGCTTTTCCCTATTCCCATCTTTAAATAGCATGAGGGAGATGATGCTTCCAAAGCAATCCTCTCCTCAAAGGTCAGTATTGTGAGCAAGGATAACATTTGTTTCAGAGGAAACAGGGATAACATTTGTTTCAGGTATTTATGTAATTTTTCTTGACAGCCCATTGGTTGTCATCAGGTTTGCCTTTGTGGAAATATTTATTTATTTTAGTTGACAGAAACAAATAGTGAAATCTTCAGCTTTTTGAAAGGTGAGGCAAAGTAAGATCAGCATTGAAATAGTCTAAATGGTATAAAGCTTCAGCTTCGTGAGTATGATGTCTAGCAGAGTGGTACTCTGGTCTTAATCATACACTAAAGAAATAACCCCAGAAATTACAAAGATTGAGATTTTTTTTTTGCATGAATCCCATAATTGTACATATTTTATCAGGAAAACATTGTTATTTAATGTATTTTATCCAGCATGATGCAAACTGCTATAGGTCTGTTGTACAAGCTGGAACATGTTCAGGCACCTTTGGTGCTCTGAAAAGAAAAAAAAACCCAAGGGAAAAAGAAGAGGCATTATCCTCTACAAAAAGGAGGGGTTTCTCAGCCCATGGAATGGAGTCTAAGGAGAAGCAGCTTCACAACACACCTGGGAAAAAGTGAAAGGGAACCTGCTGAAGGCAAAGCAGTACATACGTGTGCCTTTCGGCGCACCACAAGCTTCTCTGTGGGCAAGACCTTGATGTCCTTTATCTGTCTGACTCCACACTCAGATGGGTTTCTTTTTCCCAGTTTAGGGAGCAGGTTGTTTTATGCGTGGATTGGGCAAGTAGTGAGGACATGTGGGTTGCTGTGTGCCTTTGGTTTTGCAGATTAAACACAGCTTTGTTTTTGTCTTTACCAATCTGGTTAGAAGGGTTGATTTGTGTCCCTGGCATGCAAGGCTAGAGCACGGGGCAGGGCCAGCTGGCTGCGGTGCCATCCAGATAAGAGCACGTTGCTGTTAATAACGTGGGGAAAACAATCAGGAGTTATGGTAAGGATAACATCTTCCCCTTTTTGGGAGGGTGTGTACCTGCCACTTATTACTCATGTTCTCAGTTCTGGTTAGCTTTCCATTTCTTGCTGGGTAGCTGGAATCCAAGACTAATTGAGAAGGACATTTTTCCTCTCATTCATCTCTTGTTACTTTTTCTTCAAAGCAGACCTCATTCCTGTGATTTGTGCCTTTACCACCTGCAGGCCCACCACTGCCTCACTCACCCCTCCTAAGACCCCGTCTCAGGTTCAAAGCTGGCCCAGAATGCTTGCGGCTGGGCTGCCTTGCTCTGAGCGTGCGGTGCTCGCCTTGGCTTGGATCTGTAAAGCCCCACATCGTCCTGAGGCTGGCCTACACGCACCGACAGCTCTTATCCTCTGCCAAGAGGCTGTGCAGCATCAGGAGCAGCATTCTTGCTGACACTCCACTCCCTCCCCATAAGGGGAGGAAGCCTCCTGAACAGCCCTAGGGAGGAAGGCACCTCAGTAAGTCCCTGAGCTTCTTCCAGCTCTGAGGGGCTCAGGTTTGCTGCTTGCAGGCCACATCGAAGAGTTCATCACTTTACATGCTTGGGAAGAAGCAAGGAGTCCTTCTCCTCCACAGAACAGTGTTTCCTGGTTTGCTTTTGGGGATCTGGGGTGCAGAAAAAGTTGCTGCTGATTTGGCCATGTGTTTCAGTCTGTGCTGTTCAAAACGCAGGGTCTGGAGAAGCCTCATTTTGTTACCACAAGTCTCAACAGATCTTTCAAAAGATAGCAGACCATATACAGGAAGAGTATTTGAAGTTTTTATTCAGCTGTTCTTGCTAAATCAGCTTTCTCACTGATGTCTCCCAGACTCAGGCAGTAAAAAAAAAAAAAGGGAGAAGCAACTGGGTAAGGACTGCACAATATGGCCCACTGACCTCAGCCTAGGCCGAAGGAGCAGTGCACACCAATCAGCCACAAAAAGCTTACTGGGGTAATATGTATAAATGTATAACGCATCTGTGACTCTAAAGCCAAGACATTTTCTCCCTCCTTCATGGAAATTGCCTGGGTTAAACCATACACTGCTCTTTGCATGGTACATAAAGAATATCTACACCAAAAGAATTTATGCATGATCCAAGAATTTTTTAATAGAGTGTGTATTCCCTGGCCATTGCTTCTGTTCTTTATGAATAAATATAAGGAATGATACAATTTCATCTAAGATCATACACTAAAGGTAGATTGCTAGCTGTCTTGTAACCTCTTTGAGTAGGCTGGGCTCTGGAAGAAAGCTTTTAATGGTATAGTGAGTGATATTAGCCTGCTCTTATCTTAGGGCTCGGCATCCTCCTCTTACACAATCCAACATGGTAGAACAAATTAATCACACTTTAGCTTGCCAAATGGTATTTGGGGGACACAGCTATGAATTAAGCTTTCCTCTACTCCATCTCAGAACGATTCCTCCTCCATGTTACTTGTAAGTCATACTTTTTCCAAGCGCCACAGAGCTGAGTAAACCCTGTTTGTTGTCTTCCTGCCCAAAGACCTTGTAGGTCTACACCTCAACAGTTGGAGCTTTTCTGTTTGTTTTTAATTGTTTGTGCTTCTCCTCCTGGTATGGAGATGGCAGGTAGAAGCTCGCAGCTTTGCGGTTGGAACAGAAGACAGTAAAGATTTTTTTTCTCAGCGTTGCCTTACCTTGGTTTCCTATACAAACAAGGCTCACTCTGGTAGGCTCCAGTGTGTCTGAGGAATGATATTATTATTGTGGTTATCACCTTGAAGCATTACGCACGTTTTTTAGCTGTAGTAAGCTGAGGCATCTCTGATTCTTTGGGAAGCTAGTATAGAGGACAAAGGACAGGCTTGATTTGCTTGTAGTAGTCTGTCCTGTTGAGGAGGCTTAATGAGCAGGGTTCTTTTTTATGTTATCATAGCAGAAGTATTGTATGGGGCACTTTTATCAGGCAGAGGTGAAGAGGGCAAATTCAGAAGTCGGAGGCAAGGTCAGTGGCTGCCAGGAAGGAACCACAGATGGAAGAATGCACTGCTCAGGGAGCTGGGAGGTCAGAGCCCAGGTGGGATTTCTCTCACTAGGCAAGTGCTGGGGCAGCTGGATGCCTGTGCCTAACCTCCTCCCGTGACTTCCTTGCAGTTGGCAAGATTAATCAGCCCTGGATTTCTAGAGACCGATTCATCTACCCTGTCTTAGTCACCTGTTTTAGGAGGGGTCAATTGCAGCGGAAGGACTGTCAAAGATGTCCAGATGAGAAGTTCAAACTGGAGGATGAGCTTTTAGCCCATTAAAGTGAAGCTGACATGATGCCTGCTCACAAGTGTGAGTGAGGAAGATGCTCATGTGAACAGTGGAGCACACTGACCGGATGCTTGTATCTATGTTTAGGTGAAGGAGACAGTGTCATGGCTCCAAGTTCTCCCTAAAGCTTTTGCCTGCTCACCAGCAATGTTTCTGTCTCCTTTTTTTACCACTTTCCACCCATTAGCTGATCATCCAAGTCTGGACCATGGTACGAGTATCCATGAAGTTGTGTAAGGAGAAGCAGAGTAGAGTTCTCTATCATCTTTTGATCATGATACCATCTCCTGCTTATGAATTTCCTCTGGTTTATCTAGGTACAGAAATGAAAAGTACCTTCCCTTGATTTCTGTCAGCCCTGTTAAATTCCCTTGTGCAGTGTCCTCAGATTTTCAATTCCTAGCTCAGGTATCCTGCTATATCATGTGGGTTTTTGTGAGTACTCCTCTCTCTTCAAACTCCAGATCCCATTTAGAAATGGTGTGACCATCGACTATGGCTTTGCTTTAACTGCGCCTCCCCCGCCTTTCCATTTGCAAAGCAAAACTTGCTAGTGTAGTGAAGCTTCCATTTTTAAAGCATACTCTTCACTGAGTAACCATGAGGAATTAAGGAGATTTTAGTAGTATTTCAGTTGTATTTTGATCTTTTTTAAGCATGTCTCATGCTGTCTGAGAGCCAAATTCATTGTTTCTGAACATTTTGATGTCTCCTGTGGTTATGGACTCTGTGGCATCATGTGCATCATTCACAGAGTATATTCAGAAAGCTTTGTGAAAATGAAAGTGGTTTAGATCCCGTTTGTGCTCCTCTTAACTAATGTTTTGAAAGGGAAGGGAAATCGGATTTCTGAATCCATTGTAATAGTTTAACAAACAAAAAAGGGCAGAATAAAATTGTGAGGGGAAAATAATAAATCATGGAAAAGAGAAAAGACTCATCTATCTGCCCCATGCCTGTGCTTTTGGAAAGGGAAAAGGGGAGTGCTTACTATGAACATAAGATACACGCACATTTATGGTATCTACCTTCTTTAGGATTGTGCTTTCCCCCTAAACACATGTAAAATGAATACCTGGAACAAGTCTTTGTGGGTTGTGATTTTTTCTAGCTTGTTTGTCTTTTTTTTTTTTCCTTCACTCTGAGATATTCTGCAAGCTTGCCTTTTCTCTGTAGCTATTTGTGGTGGTTACTTGAACTGATGACGATAATCATAAAACCATGGTTGGTCTCCATTGTAAAATGCTCTCGTGCCTTTGATGGAGCATTGGTCTTACTGTGCTGGGTAAATGTACTGACCGTGAAGTGATATTTCCTGCCTAAAAACTCTTGTGATTTTTTTTTTTAAAACTTGTGTTTGGTTTTGTCTTCCTGGCTCGAAAGGCAGGACTATATATTATAGCACCTCTCACATTGTTTTCCTTGTCTGGTGTTTTCTTGGTTGGCCAATTGCTGGTCTGTATCAGTACCAAAAACAAGTTAGCACCAGCCTGCAGTGTTTATTCAAGTAAAATTTCACAGACTTTTTGTTTGCTTCAGCACTGCAGGGCTAAAAACTTTTAGGTTCAAGCAAAATAACATGCACCTCTTCCCATTTGTTAAGTGGGGTTTTTTTTACAGATTCCTGCCAACTGATGACAAATTTGAGACATGTTGACAAAGCATCATCATTTCATATGGAAAATGCTCTTTTATTCCTTATTTTCCAAATAGCTTCCTTAGGGTGGAACCCTGCAAACATAAAAGAAGAAAAAACCCAACAACCCCCACAAAATTACTTTAAGGGGGGGTGGTAATGCCAGTAAACTGAATTTGCTGTTGAAATTGCATCCCTTATGTCCATCAAATCTTATGGCAAAAATCTACCAACCTCAATGAAACCTGGGATCCTTGACACTGAATTGGGAGGCAAGATTGGTAGTTGACACAGATGATAAAGTAATTGCCAAGTCAAAATGTGACATCTGCTTGCACTTAATTCTTGCAGGTCCCTGGATGCCCCAGATTGTTGAAGGATATTGAAAAGAGCCAGAGAAGTTCGGTTACTGTTAGCTACCACCTGGCATTGTGCTTGACTTCAGCCTGCTAGCTGAAGCCAGACCAGCCTGCTAGATTACAGCCAGACCAGCCTGCTAGATTACAGCCAGACCAGCGCTGGGGACGCCTGGTTTAACACTGGGCTCTTCTCTGAACTTCCACTTCATATAAGTGGCTCGGTGCAATTTTGAGATCTCTCTGCTTAGTATTTCAGTCCAGAACCTCAAATCTGGATGGAGCTCCACTTTATTGTACTGTATCCTTCTCGGTTTTGCAACTGATAGATTTAAAAAGCAGTACCAAGGAACTATATATGGGGATATTTTCAAAAAAGGGGGCTGCAGGACCAATTGTGATCCTAGGATCCTGGGTTTGGTCAGCTTCTTTTGCTAAAGGTGGTGAGGCAAAGGTGCATGTAGCATTAAGGCCTGGTAAAAGGAGCTGCGCATGTCAGTGTCTGTATTTTTTCATTTCTGAACTATCAGGTCTTTTCTTCTATTCTGCATGAACTTAAGCTGCAGATTTCTTCTTATCTCTCAATAAGGCAATATCCAAAGCTCCAGTCTGGGGAACTGAGAGGTGTAATTCAGTTTACTCGCTTGTGAAATAGCACAAGTCTCCTGCTAATTTGTTCTTCCCAGGTTCTTGTGAATGTTCTTCATTACAGGAGAGGAAAAAGGAGAAGTTATATAGGCTGATATAAATGACACACAAGGAAAAATAACTATAGAGAGAATGAAAGGCCATAACAGCATTTCTGTCTACAAGCATGTATGTGTGTGTGTACACAGGACTGTTGTGCTCTGTCATTAATGAGAGCTGTTCATGCTGCTGGGTCACACACCAGCAATAACTTGATCTGCCACGAGTACCTGACCACCTTTCTGGTAAATGAACCAGGCAGAGCTTGTGCTGGTTTTGTGCTGGCTGCAGGGGAACTGAAAATATCTCATCTGGTATAAATCCTGACTGTTCAAGCTCTGACTTCCTACCAACAAAGGAGCTTTATATTGAAGTGCTGTGTCTGTCTGGATCCAGTACTAGAAGCTGTAAAGTGAGATTTAGTGTCTCTGAACTGTAGCCTGATATGGGACATGATGCCAGGGGTAAGGGTGGAAGCGAAGTCATTAGCAGTCCCATCAAAGTATCACCTCATGTAGTATATGCATTCTATTTGATCCATTTGGTGGGCTCACAGCTTCGTGTCCCAACTGCATCAAGACCAGGTTAGCAACTGGTACAGAGAGATAGATGTGAGACTGGGAGGTGGAGAGAGGTAGATATAGATAGATACCTACATGAGGTCTTGGTGGATGATAAAATTGTGATTTTAAATTACTAATCTCAGATGTTTCTTGTCTAGATATCATCAAATACGTTGCACTATATCTTTCTGTAAGGACAAATGTCCACCCAGGACACAGTAAGGCCAGTAAACTGGCTGGATTCCTGACTAGATTGAAGTTTCCCCCTTGGGTGGCCCAGAGGATAAACTACCAGTTCTCAGTGGCCCCTTGATACCCGTGGAATGCCACCTGATTTAGGAAAGTTACTGTCACGCTTTTCCCTGGACAACTTTCACTGGGGATGCTCTGCTACTAGTGTAGCAGTGGAGACTAATACTTAATAAAAAGGTGTTGGCAAATGCTCTCTAAGCAGTCTCACGATACATATGCAAGGCCAAGATGAAACTACTTAGATGCTGCGTACCCATTTTTCCTGTTGTTGTTAGAGAAAGCAAATTAAGCCCCTGTATATGCATTTCAGCTATGGCAATGGGCATCCACCACCTACTGAAGTAATTATTTAAGAGGCTGATGAAATAGCTGAAGACCGAAAGCTTTCTGTGGTATTTGAGAATGCTTTAGCTTTCAAATGTTGGGTAGTAGATTTAAGGCTTAGGGAAAAACCTAGTCATTTCCCAGGGGGTTGTCTGAATGCCACGTTTCACCTCAGAATGTGTATTTCCAATTCAGTGCATCAACAACTGGAAAGGGGAAAAAAAAAAAAGAAAGAAAAAGAGACGACATTTTGATGGATCTTTTATATATGTGGTATTTCCCACCCATGACTGACACAACTGTACCAGGCAATGTTAAAGCAGGATTGGATATGCTAGGAAAACCTGTCTTTTTTTTCTGATAAAGATTACTTCATTCAAGGAACTGGCTTAAATTCTGCCAGAAGAGTCTATATAAACTCCATCTCCTGGAGCAGGATTTGTGACTACACCCTGCAAACAACTGCTAAATCCTTTCACATGTAGTTCAATGGCTTAGTCAGGAGAGAAGCCGAGACAGTTCCCTAGAGAGAGGTTGAAAGTATACCAGATCATTTAAAGGGGATGTTAATGATGATCTATCTAATTATAACAACTTAAATATCAGCACCGTTAGCAATTTCATTTCTTATTATAGCATGGCAAAAATGAGATAAACAGATTATTTATGCTTGTTCTGCATGGAATGTTATGATTTTGGTGTCTTTATTGGATGTAGCCTGTTAGACCGTGCTTTGCCCTGTATGCTCCCTGCCTGATGATTAACGCATACGGGATGCCTTTAGCTAGCAAACAAAGGAAATTCACTCTGCTTGGGGTTTTTTGTATGTTTATGGTCATATACCAAAATAACTGTCACAGACCAGCATCACTTTACATTTCCTGGAAGAGGAAAACATTCTGCTTATGAAAATGATGCTTGTAACAATGAAATGTTTTAATGCAACCCTGCACCTGAAATCAAAGAGGGAAAAAGTGTCTACGGAACAAAAGTTTATCAAGAGCTGGAAAGCTCAGGCTTTCTGTGTAGCCAGCCCAAAAAATACAGAACTTTTTCAGAAAATAAAACTCTTTTTGTCCAGGTGTAAAACCCATCTCTGCCTCAGTCTTCCTTCAGCAATTAGAGCAGAGTTTAAGAAAAAAAATAATTCCTTACATATTGAAGATGGAAGGGGATAAATAAAATCACTGGGCCTTGACTCATTTGGTTTTATTATATGGCATTCAAACACCCTAGCTATGGATATGGTATAAATAGCTACCTAGATTAGTTAGATTAGACATCTAGAGAAAGAGGATGGTGGATAAGAGATGATTTGCTGGAGTAGAAAGATAATGCTGAGGAAATGGTTTCAAATTGCACCAGGGGAGATTTAGGTTAGATATCAGGAAGAATTTCCTTACTGAAAGGGTAGACAAGTATTGGAACAGGCTGCCCAGGGAGGTGATGGAGTCACCATCCCTAGAGGTATTTAAAAGGTGTGTAGATGTTGTGCTTGGGGACATGGTCTAGAGGTGGACTAGGCAGGGTTAGGTGTTGGTTGGACTTGGTCATAAAGGTCTCTACCAACCTAAGTGATTCTATGATTCCATGAGGGATCAGTCCTTCTTTCACTGAGATCTAGCAAGATCCCCAGTGCTAGCTGGAAAAGTAGAAAGACACAGAGGTTCCTTGCTAAGGACCACTAGAAGGAATTATGTATGTCCAAGTCTGTGAAGTGCTATGGCAAGCATCTTTAGAAAATCCAGATTCTTGAATGAGGGCTGTTATTTTGAAAAATCTGGATATTTGTTGAGTTTTCCGTATTACTATTTTTTTCCCTGGGGCACTAATAACAATCAAAAATGCAAATGCTGAAAGAATCTAAACCAAAACAAAAATTCTCTGTGAGGCTGGAAACTGAAATGTGTCAGCAAAAGAAATCTGAAAGGGAAATTGCTAGTGAAATTCATAAGTTTAAGCTTGTATGATAAATGAAATGCAAAGAATTGCGAGTAAGTAAGTAACAAACTTCCCTGACAAATAATTCAGGACTGCAGTATTTATGTAAGTTTAAGTATCTTCCCCAACATGACAGTGTTACATTATATTGCCATTAATCTAGAAGGGTAAAAAAGTTGCAAGGAGACTGCAAGAAAAAGCCTGAGATCTGCTACATTTTTTAATTAAAGTTCAGTAGTCCATCTCCCAGCCTTCCCCCGGCAATACAGCAGGTACTACACTGCCTTTCTGACAGAAAAGTAAAAGAAACTTGGCTTCCACTAAAAACCTAAATTAGACCAGTGTGCAGTGGTACATCAGTTTATAACTTCTTTCCAAACTATGAGATTCCAACTATTTAGCTCTTTCCCTACTCAGGCCCCATCCCATTTGCCTTCCCTAGACCAATTCCCCCCTAGTACTGCAGATAAGGTTTTTGCCCTGATCTTTGTATCCTTCCAAAATGTGGTCACCTTCACACCTCAGTTCTGCATCACACTTTTCCCTATACCCTTGGCTATTCCTTCAGCAAACTTTGAGGATTTTGGCATGGTACCACTTCATACCCCTCCTTTTCTTCCACCAGCTGCCTTTTGAGACTGCACTAGACAGCCACGCAACAAGGGGGTGGGAGCAAGCTGCACTGGCCAAGTTCTCTTGTGATGGATATTGCATAAATGACCAGAAATGGGTGCCATTGCTCAATATTCTAGTGTGCCACATGAGGTTGTCCCTGGGAAAGCTCAGCAGATGTGCCCATTTCACAGAATTTTTTCCAGTAAGGTACTTGCCTAGTGACAGCTTTGTCTGCTAGGAGCTGACATGTGGATAACCAGCAACAGTTAAGGTCCTTGAATTCATCCAGAGGAATATTTACTGGGACTGGAGAGAAAGTGAAGGGTGGTGCAACTGGGAGTGGTGAGAAGACTGGCTCTTAGTGTGACTTAATTCCAGGTCTTCTGCATTGCAGCTTACGTCAGCAGAGTGCTCACTCCTTCTCATTGTGCTTCCCTGGAACAGTGGGCACAGCAAAAAGGGAATATAAATGCACAGCCTGGAGGCCTGTAATTTTCAAGGCATAGGATGTGAAGAAGTGGGGACATAAGGTAGGCTGAAGAAATGCAGAAATATTGTGCGTGATATAACTTACAGCAGAAATGTCCCGTGGCTATGGTATCTTCTGTCAGAGAAATGGGTTTGGGCACTGGCCAACGAGTCTTCTGCAAGAGCCAATTCCAATTTGCAGGGAAACATCACAGACAAGTCTCAGAGGTCAGTTTCTCTTGGAGGGGCAACCCAGATGTGTGGAAAAATCATTACATTTTATTAATAGATAGTTTTTCTCATGCTATTGCGTCTTTCAAGTATGATTCCTCTGCAGCAGACATGAAAGACGTTAAGAAAGGCACCTCCCTAAACAGAGCTGCCCATTTTCATTTTGTTTAGCTGAAGGGTCTTGGATGCTCTGAGCTTCTGTTATGCGCTTCATTGTCAAGGTGTTGAAACATTTACAATACGTTTCAAATGGCAAATGTCACCCACTCTCCGTCATTTTATATTTTCTGCTTGGCCTGACCATTCAGACAGGCACAGGCAGAAACCTTGGTTGTTGTTTCTGTTTCCCTTCTCTCAAGACTTTCACTGCTCAGAAATGTGTCAAGAGTCTTTTAAAAATTTTAAAAATTATTTTTCATAAGCAGAGCTCAAAGCTTTCTGTCTGCTCTTTAGTTTTTTAAAATTTGTCTGTCTTAATTTCGATGTAAGTCGAGAGTAGAGAAATGTTTGGGGTTTTTTTATCTTAAATCAGAAATGTGTGTCTTGAACTGCTGTGAATCATAATTAAAAAAACCAAACAACCCAAAACCCAAGCAACATCAACCAAACAAAAAGGATTAAATAGTTTTCTGACATCATGAGATGTCCAGACTCTCAGGAAATATGAATTTCTTTCTTCAGAAGTCTAAGAGGGCTACTGAGGGCCACCCTCAACTTAAAATCACACCTTTATTTGAACATCTTTTCTGCCTAGTGTTAAAAGTTGTATCCGAAGATCACCAACACTGAATTATAAGGGGTTAGACAAACAGGGCTCCCCGCATTAATTTGTTTCCTTTATAAAGTAATATTTTGTATGTTGGTTAATTTCCCCTGTTACTTTTAAGGGCTTTTATTAAGGAAAGGGGGAAAAGAAG
Source organism: Laterallus jamaicensis coturniculus (assembly GCA_022605575.1). NCBI lineage: Eukaryota > Metazoa > Chordata > Aves > Gruiformes > Rallidae > Laterallus > Laterallus jamaicensis. Next base: position 2,914,080 of record JAKCOX010000031.1, on the reverse strand, counting down.
AAGTTTAAGAAAAAAAAAATTGATTGCAAAAATACAAAGAAATGGGCTATAGGCAGAAAAAGAGAAAAGGGAATTATAAGCTGAATGAATCATACAGCTCTTAAAACGAATGTCCATAGGGACCAGAGGTTTGCCTAAACAGTCTGTACACCCTCTCCCTGCCCTCCTCTGGTATATAAGCATATTTCTACAACAACAAAAAAATCTGCAGTACCATATCACCAGCATTGCAATATCATGAAAGAGCTAACGTTTTCCCAGGAAAATGGGACTGGAAGTGACAGAAGATGAAAAAAGGTGGAAGAGTATCAGCTCTGGATATCTGTATTCAGATGCTGCTGTTGCACATGCCTCCTCCCCACATAGCGCTACGCCTGTCGGCAGTATCGGTTGGGCAACCAAGGGCTGCTCGTTCTGAGCAGGGGCACATTTACCCATCGGCATGCAGTGAAATCGCTGGCTATGGAGTCATGGCACCCAGTCACAGGCTGTCATCCTTCCCACCGCATCCCGGTGCTCGCCTTTAACTCCTGCAGTGCGTGGGAGTTAGGCGCTGGGGATCTGCTGGCCCAGGATGTGCGTGGCAGGTTGGATGATGTACCCCTCTCGCCTGCCCTGAAAGCATCTGGTTACTGTGTCTGTCCAGAAAGTTGGGGTGTAAAATGTGCACAACAAACGAGCGTCCCTGGGACTGCCAGTGAGAGCAGTCTGACCGTGCCTGGGACATCAGTAAATTATAGGCACACCGAAGCTACCTCTCGGCACTGGTGACCAAAAAAAAATGAGTCTGAGGAGATTTGGGTTGAAGCACCCTTTCGGTCAGGTAAGATTTCCTTCTCTTTGTTTCTAAAAAAAACCCCTCATGAACTAAGTCATCCCAAGCCACAAATACCTGCAGCTTTGTTTTGTAATAAAAATGAACATTTTCAACAGCAAGACTAAGGGGAGCTTTATGAAATGCACAGCATCAAAGGCCAGTCTTTCATTTCCATCGGCAAACGTGCCTTTCCTCAAGAACCATTTGGGTTTTTTGTGGGGCTTCTCAAATGCTTAGGGCAGCCCGAGCTTAGGTACCTTGCTAAATCATCTACATCAGTAAGAAATCTTTACTTGGCTCTGTTGTGAGCCAGGTTATGAGCAAAGGTGCATATGAAGTATTTGACATTGTGATGGCAACAACTTAAATGTATACTCTTTTCCCTGGAGCCAGCCCCGCCTTTAGACTTGATGGAAAATGCTTGTGATTATGGTCATTTGTGGTTTCTCAGATTTTTTTAGTATCAGGGGACCGATCTGTGGGACTAGGGAAAGGCAAGGTGTCTTGTCAGGATGTATCATTTCCGAAGGGTGGAAATATTTGAACAAATAAGTTTGGGCATCCTAATTCCTGCTATTTCTGAACCACGATGAGAGACCTGCTCACAAAGAGCCTGGAGGGGGTGGGGATGAGGGGCAGGGATGGAGGAAATGAGGAGCCCTGTTTTGTGAGGTGAAGGAGGCCAGAGGCGCTCAGCAGGGCAGCTGGGAGGCTGGCAGGTGAGCTGGGACAGGAGGAGCAGGCGAAGGCACCACTGCCACCCTTTCCCTCATCTGAGTGCTTCCATTTTCCCCCGAAATCGCTATTTTTCAGAGTCACATGGCTTGGGTGAAACTTTCCTTGAAGTCATCCGTCAGCGGAGTTAGCCTGCGGCGCCAGAGCAAAGGTGATCCCAGAAGCCGCAGAACACCCATCTGGAGGGCACGTTTTCCCCCAAGAACCCCTTGTCGTTTTTTGGGGTGGGGAAGGCCCCGACCCCTTAGGGTGAGAGGAAGGGGGGGGAGTCGAGCGCACCGGTGCGCGGGGGAACGGGGCTGCAGATGCAGGCTGAGCTGAAGGATGGAGCCGGAGGGGAAAAGGAGGAGGAGAGGGAGGAAGCGCGACCCAAGGCGGAGGGGGGCCACTCTGGGGGGGCCTGCCATCGCCCCGCGCTGCCTCCCGGCTGTGGGCGGGGTGTCGCCGCCTTCGGGCTGCCGCCGGGCCGGGCCGGGCCGGGGGGATAGCGGGGGGGAGGAGGAGGAGGAAGGGGGGAGCGGGAGGTGTCATGCCGAGAGCGCGCATCGCAGCCCGCCAGGCCGCGGCCCGACCCGCACCACGGGGTGAAGCCCTCCACCCTCCGCCGCTCCCCCAGGCAAGAGGTCTCGCTTCCCGCTGGGCTCGGGGCATCCTCGCCCCGGGCAGCAGCCAGCCGCGTCCCGAACGGGCGGAGGGAAGGGGGGAAGGAGAGGGGAGCCCTCTCCGCCGCCGCTTAAAGGGTGGGAAAGAGGGCGGGGGGCGGGGGGGAAAGTTTAGCGGAGGGCGTTTGAATTAGGAGTTATCCCTAAAGAGCCTTTCCCCTGCTCTGATCCAGAGGGCAGCGCTGGGAAGAGGGGGCGGCGGCGAGGAGCCCTGCAACATCTGTAAAACTTGAAGGAGGCGGCGGAGAGGAGCGTGCGAGAGGGAGGAAAGGAAAAGGGACAACTTTTCCGACACGTGAGTATCTCGGCGCGGTGTGTTTATTCCCCTCCTTCGGTGGCCGCGCTGAGCCAAAACAATGCCGGGCGGCGGCGGGGCTCGGGGGAGGGGGGGGCGGGCGGGATGGGACGGAGGGGTCCCCCCCTTTCCTCCGAAAAACTGCTTGATACCAGGCGGTGGTTTTATTGGGGTTTTGGGTTGGTTTTTTTTTTGTTCCACTCTTCTTATTTTCTCTTCCCCCCCCCCCCCCGCTCTTTTTGTTGAACCAAATCAGAAATGTCAGTCAGTGCGAGTGAGTCAGAAGGGATCAGATTACAAGATCACTGAAACTGATGTCGGATCCGCGCACACACACACACACACGCAGAGGCAGAGGCGCGGGCTGCTCCCCGCGGGAGGCGGGCAGGGATAAAACAACCACCAACACCCGCCGGCCCTCCTCTGCCGCCGCTGTCCCGTGTGTGTCCCCGTCCACACCCCCCTCCTCTCCCCCGGAGAATGCCCGCCGGCCGCGGCGGGGGCCGGCCCCGCTAGCCGCGGCGGCGGGGGAGCGGCGCGGGGGCGAGCCGCGGCGGCCCCGGCCCTCGCCCATGGGCAGCGCGGGGGTTCTGAGGCAGCGACGGCGGCGGCAGGTACGTACTCACTTGGGCGAGAAGTTCTTTGTTCCCCGGGCTCTGCTCCGGGCTACTTTTCTTCTCGTCTCCCTGCGCTCCTTCCCCGCTCCCGGCCCCCTTCCCGCTTCCCTAACTTGGAGGCGGGGGTAGGGGGGAGCTAGGGGGTCTAACCCCCAAAATGGCTGTCACGGAGCGCGGGAGTTGAGGGTGCGGGGAGAGGCGGGGACACTCCCCGCTCCGGGCCGGGGCCGGGCCGTGCTGCCCGGGCTCGGCCGCTCACGTCCCGCGGCGAAGCCGCGGATTTGCGAGCAGCAGCTGCTTTTTTATTTCCCACACACACATCCCCCCCCTCCCCTCCTTCTCCTCGCCCCCGCTTCCCCGAGCAACTCCCGGGCGTTTTCACGCCCGTGAGGCGGGAGGCCGGCCGCGAACTTTGCAGGGGGAAAGGCGAGAGGCGCGGGGGAGCAGGCGCTGTCACATCTGGCGGGGCGGAGGGGCGCCCGGGGGGCCGGCCGGAGGGGCGGCCGTTGTTCCCCGCCGGCGGCTCCCTGAGAGGAAAGGGGAAAGTTGCGTCCCGGCCCGGGTGTGGGTGTGCGGGGACGGGGGGAAGGGTGCGTGCGCCTTTTTGTGTGGGGGGCGTGTGCGGCGCGGCGTGGGGCGCAGCTCCTCGCTGCCGCCGCCGTTGGCACTGGGTCAAGTTGTGGAGCTGGGCGGCCGGCGGCGGGCCGGGCCGAGGCGGGAGGAGCGGGGCGGCTGCCCGCGGCGGGGGCGGGGGCGCCCGCGCCCTGGGGGAGCTCCTCGGAGCCGCCCCGGGCCGGCACCGCGGCCCGTCCTCGCATCGAGCAAGTTTGAGAGGTCGGAGGAGAGCGGGTCCTCTGCGTTTTTAATGAGCCCGTAAAGTCGGAGTGCTGACACAAGTCCTGCGCCTCCGGCCGGGCTCGCCGGCGCTCAGCCGCCTGTGCCCGCTCCCAAATCCTCGCACCACGTGAAGAGAGAAAAGGTAAAAGGATGCCCCCCTCCTCCCCTTTTATTCCGCTCCCCCCCACCCCGCCCCAATTTTCTTTTTAACCCTCTGGTGCGCAGTTTTGGCCCGGTCCTGCGGGTGGGGTGTCGGTGGCCTTCCGCCAGTTCGCATGTCCATCTATTTATGTAAAACGTTTTCTCTCAGCTCCTTGCCAGCTGTTCCGCATTTTCCAGCTGCCACTTCGGTTTGGAATGATGGACTGTACGGATCTCAAAAGAGCCTTTTTAGTCAAAAGGTAGGGATACACAGTGTCACGTTTGAGAGGCTGCTTCACTAAAGGGGTACTAGGTAGCGACCCGCAGCCGAACACTCGTCGCCATCGCGCCCCTGCTACTTCCCGCTTGATTTTCAAGGCTCAATAAACATGGGTGTGTGTTGTTGGTTTGGTTTTTTTTTTAAGCTTCAGCCTGCAGACTTCATTTCTTTTGTGTGTGTGCTACAGAGAAACTTGGGAGCGGAATTCTTGCAGAGGCCTCGAAGAGTTGTGGCTGTGGTTGCGTTAACAGACATTTTTAAGAGGGCACGCTTTGCTGTGCGGGATGTAGGGGCTCTGTTCGGAAGCCCTTCGAGTCGGTGGAGCAGTGAGAAACCACTAAGTTTCCCTGTGTTACAGAATCGGTTTGGAGGCTGTGGTGTGCAACGAGGTTTAGGGATGGCAGTCTGCAAGAACTGACCTCAGGTAGTTTGAATATTTGTGCAATCGCGTTGTAATTTGGAAAGGTGCCTCACTGATTGATTCCTATAATTATTTCATTTAGGTCCTTTATTAAAAATTAATAATGATCTGACAGTTTCTTAATTACATATGCCACGATTATTTTGAAGGAAGACGGATGCGGTGTTTTAAAAGCAAAGTAACCCTAAAATGTAAAAATTGCCGTGTCCAGGCCACTGCGTTCCAGTTGAGGAAATTTATGTTAAAAGTAATGGTGAATGAGTTTAGCAGTGTAAACTGCAGGCAGCCTCCTGAGAGTTTGTTTATATAATGAAGGTTTGGGTCTAACTAGCTAGTATGTAAATACTTTCAGTTTGGTGTATAGCCCAATTCTAAAAGCATAAATAATAGTAACTATGAGGGAAAGCTATTTTAAGGGGGAGGATTATTTCTTTAGAAGCAGGATTATGTGATTTTGAATGAGTAAGAAAAGGACTCCTTCGGTGTGTATGTATATTCTTTTAAGCAGCAGTGGATGCAAAACTGTGGCTTAAGGTGCCTAGATGAATGCACTCTTGCATTCCGATACTGGCACATGGTTTTCAGAAGGACATGCTGTTCAACAAAGCATTTCTGCGGAAGTACTACAAAACAAAGACATCACCTGCATTTTCTTTCTGAAGGGGGGTAGTGTTTTTGGCTTGTGAAGGCATGCAGTGGCCAAGACAGCGTTTACTGCTCTTAAGTAATCCCGAGTTGTGAAAGACACCTTGTGCATTTTCAAACACAAAACCATTTTGTAGCTAATAAACGAAAGTATCGGTGGTTGTAAATAATTTCTTATTCTGTGATCAGCATTAGGGGAAGCAAAACAAGTTTTGAGGTATCATTATAATTTGTTCATCTTGCAGGTTACTTAATTTCTTTAAGAAGGTGAATGTGTGCATTTGATGCTGTCCCTTGAAAGTTTCAGTTACACTCCCTGTCTCCTTTTTGGGAAGGCTATTTCATTACCTGCACTGCATAGCATGTTTGGATTTCGTCCTGCACATTCGAGGAAGGAATGGCATGTTTTTGTGTTGCAGAGTGTGAGCGAAAAGTTAGTCATCTTTTCCTGATAAATAAGGAATCTGATGGTTATTAAAGCAGGATTTATTTGGAGTTATGGAAGGAAGCAGTTTAATGATCAGTGTTGCGTGCACTCAACTATATGGAGACAGTAATGTACAAAGAAAAAGCAGGCTTGAAGGAAAAGTGAATCAATGAGTCATGAAATCCTCAGGAAAACCTTAGTAATGGAATGTTAATGCTTTTAGACTATAGTAGATTATCTTAAAAGTCAGACTTTACTTCTTTATGCAATTGTTGTAAATCCCTAGCTAAAGAATACTTTGAAGAGGGCTTTAGTTTTTCTGGCACTCATATTCTGTAGTCATTCTGATTGTTTTGGAAGATTCAAGAAATTTTCTGCCAACTTGCAGTTAGGCAATTAAAATGCTAAAATGGCTACAGAGGAAGCTTTTTATTCAACAAAAGGTTCAGCTGTAATAATGATTTCAAGTTGTCTTTTAACCACAGGTTTTATAGACGTCCTCCCTTTAGACTTTGTCATTTTTATAAGGGAATTGATTTGTTATACTTTAAAATCAAATAAAATGAGACAGAATAAACAAAAATAGGGCATGGGTGCCGCTGCAAACTTTTCAAGTTCTTTCAGTGCATTTTTCATCTTTACTTTTATTTGATAGGTCTGTGAAATAGAGCTGTAGACTGGCAAAGACTTTAAATGAAATTTCACACTTTGATGATTTTTTTTTTAACTTTGATATATTGACAGCAAAAGGAGCTGCAGAGCTTTTATATAACTTGAGCAGTAACGCCAAGCAGCAGTCAAACGTCTCTATGCATTTGTGTTTAACTGCAGAAGAAAAACATGTCCATGGGCAGTAGAGGGTTCTTATCAACTCCCTAATCCCAGATCCCAGCAAACCTTGAGGGCATGCCTCAGATCTTGCTGAAATCATTGTAGACTCTCACAGTTTGCAGATTAAATATGCTATGTGTTCCTGGCTCCAACAACAGTTTTATGAGCTCACTAAGCTTCCTGTTTTAAGATCCTTTTCTGAAGTTTTTAGGAGCTGCTAAAGGCGATGCTGTATATGGCAAGTGGTACTTGTTAATTTGGAGACACTTTAGATATTTCATTCTGTCTGTAAAAATAGCCAAAATTGCCATTTTCAAATGGGAAGTCGAGTTGCACTGGGGGGTGGGGGGGGAGGGAGGGGGGAAGGAGAGCCCCTTTAAAGAGGGATTGTGTTGTTTTAATGTGTTTGTCGGTACACAAGGTTACAAAGTTTATATGAGGCTTGATTTGTTTTATGGGGACTTGACTTTGACTGGGCTCTTAAAAGGGAGACTTTTCCAGTTGTAATTCTGAGCACAATGCAGCTTTTAGGACATAATTTCTGTGCCTCTTTTAGCCAATTGTATTTGTAGCAGCTCATTAAACATACCTTTGAAGTTCTCATTCTCCTTTAAGTGTCAAAGACGGGGAAAATGTATTCTGCCAAGGGTGAGTTTCAGAGAATCTGGTAGTTAACCCTGGGGTTTGTTGACCCTTCTGAACGAATGGTGTTGCACCTCAAATTTGGGGTCCCGTTTTCTTTTTCTGGCTGCTGAATAGTTAACTCTTAGGTTTTATTCACTGTAATCATGTTTATGTGCTTGGTGTAATAGTTTTAATTAAAAAGGAAAATACTTACTGTCCCACAACATGTGTCACGCTATTCCCCAGAGAACTTCAGCCAATTTTGTGCTTAAAGGTTACTCGATGGATGAAATTTTGAAAGCACCATTTGTCAAGGTACTGCACGGTTTCTGTTAGTTTTCAACCCCCAAATTCATTGTCTGCATGGCCCAGTCATTAGTCATCAGTGTATTAGTGCTGCCTTCAGGCAGTGCTGCCCAGCACTTCTTCACACCATTACAGCTCTAAAAGTAGTACTCCGCCGACTTGTAGAATTACTGCTCTGATTTCCGCTTGGCTGGGTCTGAGGTAAGTCCCCTCCCTACCTTCCAGCTCAGTCTAATCCCTGCTTTCTTTCAAGCCCGCTTTCTGCAGAGATTTAGGGGAAAACTTTCTTAAAGACTGCGCTGGCATCGTGCTGTGGTTTTGTTGTGGTATACGCGGTACATACAAATTGTACCTGCCTTACCTTGAAAGTGTATTGAATTGGCTGCAGATCTGAGGAGTTGGCTGCTCTCTCTTCAAGAGCAAAACGAGAAACAAGACAATACATTGATCTTAAAAATGCCTGCGAGATTATTTAGATTACAACAAGGGGCAAACTAATTGGGGTAGAATGCGTTTGTCTCTAAATAGTTGCTGGGTGTCAGAACTGATAATATCAGAATCCACTACTGAGAGATCTGATTGAATAATTTTCTTAGCTGAAGTTCCAAGTCTAATGTCAAGTTATTTTTTGCACTGATTACTGAGACGATTAACTTTTTTTTTTTTTTTTAATGCTGCTGTAAATGCTGCTGTATTTCTGTGGTATCTGGTGTTTAGGTCAGGGCTAAAGGACCAAAAGGACTGATGATTTAGAGCTGAATCTTCCCCAATACTCTGTTTCCTTTGCATACAAATCTGTTAATGTCAAGAAAAATCAACTGCATGTAAAGAGTACTTCATCCAGCTGCCGAGAGAATGGAGCCTTCATTAAGTAAGATGTATGAATACCTGAAACCGAATAGTCAGAAACACAGATCAAGTTAAGTGTCACTTCAGTACAGTGTCTGCTGTTCTGAACAGCGTATGTTAAAATGAAATCCTAGCACTACCAGTTCCTAACTAACAGGACATGTGGTTTGGTGTGGTTTTGCTTGGCTCTTCAGTTCACTATGGATTTATTTTCTTTTTTTCTGGGAAAATAAGACAGCTGTATAATTTTATGATTACGCTATTTGCACAGGGATAGTGGATTGCAAAGTAATTTATACTGCAGCGGTTCAGAGTTGTGCTGTTGTATTTTGTCAAGTTACAAAAAAGTGAAGGAGTCACGATGCCGTTTTACTGCTACTGAGAGACAGGTGTAAAACCTAAAGTAAACTGTAAAAGCTGAAGATAAAGTTTTATAAAGTACCTTTCGCACTTGGAAGTTCTTCCTGGATATATGGAGCTTTCCTAGCTCTTTTTACGTGTTAAAACATCTGTGTTGGGTTAGGATGTGAAATTCTGGATGAAGGCATCCCTTAACCTGAAAGACTACTGAGGAGATAAACAGGCTTCCAGGAGTGGGACTGGTGATCAAAACGTGGCACTTCCAAAAAACATTCTACTTGATTCCTTTAATCTCGTTTTAAAATGCTAATTGTGAAATACAGAACACAGTCTTCTTTCATTTGCATATCATAAGTTGGGAGCAGAAGGCACATCTTCCCAATAGACGTCTATTAAATACGTTCTTCCTCGAGCTCAGTTCCCGTATAGATTGACATTGATGTATAGATCTAGTTTCGATTGCAAGGAAACTTTTCATCTGTTGGGACTGATGAGATAAGGCGAAGAGAAGTGGGAAGAAAGCAGTCATGCCGCTGCAACTCAGGTTTAGCTCTGGTGCTCCAAATTAAGGGTATTTCTGCATTTTTCTCTAGCAACTTCTGATTTGATGAACTGCAGGAGTAGTGATGCAAAGCACACCCCTTACAGATGTTTGTCATTTGCTTTACCAAGCTGTTTGTCGACAAAGCACCAAGAAGGGAAGGAAGAAAACACCCTGTATCTTAAGTGTTCCAAGTGCTAATAACAGTATCAGCAGAGGAAGTCATAGGGTCTGTTATCAGCGCAGCAAGTCTCGCTGGCCGTCCTCCTCTCTGCCTATTCCCGTCCTTTCAAATCCTGAGCTGTATTACCTCGCTCTGACTCAGGTTCTGTGGAGCGGCTGTTTTACAGAAGGAGCTCACTCTGCTGTCACTGCACTTTTGGTTTGCATTTAGTGCTGCTGAGTTCCTGAAGAAAGAGGGACAAAAACTGAGTGTATGCTTGGTGGGGAAGTTTGAAGTGTCACTGCTCATTTTAACCTAGTGCTACAAACAGTGAAGTCCATGGGAGATTTTCCCTCCCTGCCCCCTGCTAATTCTTTTACAGCTAATCTTACTTTGACATAATTATTAGCGTTTTTTCTAGGACATGTAGGATTGCAAAACAAGCAGTAACTCAGCTTACTCTGAATTTTTTAGCAATATTAGGCAGTTTAATTGGCAGGAGTTCTGATTTCTTAAGGGTAAGTGTATTACTGTTTTTAAACCCACCTCCCCCCTCCTCAGATATATTTAAAGATTTGGAGACTGGAAAAAATATGTGGGCTTTTTTTTTTTTTTTTTGAGAAATAAGCTTTGTTCTTTCCATTGTATGTATTTCAATAGTTTGTAAGAGTCAAAGTTAAGATGAGGAATAAAGAAACCCAAGACCATGTGACTGAAATAAAAAAATGCTTAGATGCAGAGTTAATGACCTGTTTTGTTTGTTTGGTTTTGGTTATGGGGTTGGGTTTGTTGTGGGTTTTTGTTTGGTTTTGGGTTTGGTTTTTTTTTTTTTAATTTTAAAGTTGTTCCTTATTTTAAAGACTCCTGGATAATGAATGCATTATTATTTTCTATCTGAGAGGATACATCCTACCTGAAATGTAAAGCCACTAAGATGTGTGGTAAGTTGTGGCTGAGTGTCCCCCAGTTTTGCGTAGCATGTCCCTGAACAACAACTGTGAGGGATACTGACAGTTTGATCAGAATCCTTCAGTGTTTTATCCATCAAATTTTGTTTACTGGGTAAGAAACTATGAATCACCTCTTCCCTGGTGGAGAGCTGTTTTATTTACATACGGAATTTAATCTGTTGAAGTAAGAGTAGCATTTAATTGGGGTTATACTTAACAGCTTTCTAAATCCCAGAACAAAAGTACAGATAATCTACTTGTTAGAGTATGCGGGTGATGTGTATTAAAAGCAACTGAGGTGCTGCCTCAGTGGCAAAGTGCCACTTGCAGTTCTTGCTGTATGTATACATCTTAAATGTAGCCCGAACTTTTGGCAATCCAGTTTATCTGTATCAGAAAGATGTAAGCAAATGTAATTCCTCCGTAGCCCAGCAACTATTACACTTCATCAGTAGTTCAGCCTACGCTGTAGAATAGTTTCTCGCTTAGGATCTTAATCACGAGGATGCTAATAGCACTGGGTAGCCTAGCTGATTGCCTTTGTGTTTGTGATCCTGCATTAGTGTTGCCACAAGCTATTTAACCTATCAGGAACAGATCAGATCATCATTAACCAGGCTTTAGGTCTAGTTGTTTTCCAGTCTTTATGGGAGGGAAGAAATCAAAGGAACGTAACACAGGAAGAGACGGAAGATAGTAGTGAATTTGGAAATAATGTATTAATACATGTGGTGCTCTGTAACTTGGGGCATTTTTTAATTTCAAGCAACAAATCTGCCTATCTGATTCTCGGGGTGGGGGTGTGGTTGTTGTTTTTTCTTTTGTTCCTAATATTACCTTGCATTTCAAAACAGGTTTAGGAGAAGTATGCAGCTTGCAACTAGTACATCTATAGATCATGCATGTAATTTAAATGGAGGTACTGATACACATACACACACACACACACACATATATATATATATATATAAAGTATGAGATATCCTGAAGTATAAGGTAGCTTTTTTCCCCCCCAACTCATTAATGCTGTATTTTGGTTTTATATGTAGCCAATACAAGACTGTTACATATGCTGTTTGTATGGGTTTTAGTCTTACTGTGACCAGTTGGCTCAACAGGGAAGAACCTGAACAAAATTTGCCCAGGAGTAGTTAATGGGGTTGCAGAAGTCTGGCTCAGCTGGCAAAGAACCGAGAAAAGAGAAAACTACTTAAAAAATGTCTAGTGTGTGGATCAGTTCCTGTGGCTATTATAAAAATGGTGAGGTGTACCAGAGGTTAATGTTCCAAGTGGAAGATGCTTCTTAAACTGCTACCTGGGTGCTTGTGTGTTTTTTCGGCAAGCACTGCCAGGGGTTACTCTGCCCATGCGGCTTCTCCAGCAGGTTTGATGGAAAGCAGTGCTGAAATCTAGGTGGGCTTTGGACATTGAGCATACCTGAATGAAGCCTGTATAAATCAGCACGAAATAACTCAAGATTGTCTCATGTAGATTTTGCATTTGAATGTGTCTGAACAAGGCAGATTTTTTTTTTTTATCCTTAAATAATCCCAAGGAACGGTGTAACCGGTTTTGATAAAATTGATAAAGGGCCCTTTATGGTTGAGAGAGACTGTAATTTCCTGATTGTTCTTCTTGCCTCCCCTTGTGTTTTTCACTTTCATACAGTTGTGCCGTTCAAGATGTATTGTATCCCTAAAGACCGCTTCCAGTAGCGTGGATCAAAGCCGTACCTATGAACACCCTAACTACCCAGAGTCATTTCTGAAAAATTAAACATGCTATGTTTGCTTGCACGCTGATTGGGGCACTCTGGTTGCTGATAGCAATCAGTATGAACTTCCCTACTGCTGATGTAATGATGATGAATGCTGTGACACTGCTATTTCAGACAGCTCTTCTCAGCGGATGCAAACCACTTGTTAATGAATTGAATACAACTACAGCAGCATCGAATAAAGCAGGGACCTTTTTTTATTATTTATTTTTAAAACCAACACATTAAAAGATACCTCTTTGAACAGTGTTATGGATAAAAGCAGAAGAAGGTTTAAGGTCCCCAGAAACATAGGCCAGTCCAACATGCAAATCGAGAATTTTAAAAACTGATTTCCTGCCCAAGTACTTCTGAAGCAAGTAGTCTTGCTGAAGTCAGTGGGCCTATTCCTATGAATAAAGATTTGGATGGTCTGGTCTTCAACACTAACTTACTCAGCATAAATGCAGTGATTTGTAAAGTAATTCAGAGAGGAAGAGAAGGACAGAGCTGAAGATTTCTTAAAAAACTGAAGTCTGCATGCAGAAAGGGTCATGCTTCCTGCTCTGCCAGGCAGAGGGGCTGCCTCACTGGTTTCACTTAGTTGGTACCCCGAGTAAATGAGCAAAAAGATTTCTTTACTCCCCAGTATAATAATAGGAATATTTTTGCTACTGTGAGGCAGTTTTGTGACCAGCACAAGTTAGGGACTGGACATTATATAATTTCAAATTGCCTAAAAGGGGGTTTTGTTTGTTTGTTTGAAATTTGTTTCCAGCATGTGCCATTTGTTGATAGGCCTTTCAAAGAGCGTGGTTTTCCTCACTGAACCAGTTCACTCCAGTAGGCTGTTCCTAAAATTCCTCCGCTTTAATACGCGATGGGTACACTTATGGTTTCAGAAGAAGAGGCACACCTGCAGACAGGTTGCTGTTTTGAGAAGGATTAGGCTTAAAACGGGGATCTGGAGTTAATTGTGCATTGGGTTCAGGCTTTAGGGAAATTACAAAGGGTTCAGGCATGGTTGAATGGGAAAAAGCCATGAATGTTTGCTTTCAGGAAGGAATGTTTATCCCTCTATTTACCTATGAAAGTTCAGGCTTTTGCCCATATACTGCTTATAGCGTTTTCTTGCCATTCATATGCACATGGAGATGCTGGATAGCTGACAGGAACTAGCTTTCTGGGTTGGTGGGCTTTTTTTTTTTGAAGGCGGAGCTCCTTGCTGCAGAATAGATATATATTGTGTCAGGCCTGAGGGCAGGAACAGGGAAGTCACTGACCCACACACTGCGTACAGCCCTGTACACCGTAATATAAACCACTTCATATGTTAATAGGAAGATGACAACGGGCTGGCTGATTTTTCAGAATGCTTTTTGATAGGGATTAGCAGCCAGTGGAAAGAAATCTGCACATCATCCTGGTGTGGGGTTTTTTTAATTTTTATTTTGGTAGCCTGCAATTCTTGAATTTCAATACAATCTCTGAGAGAAAATAAAAATCACAGCCAAAATTAAGGAGAATCATTCCAGAAGACATGTGTGCCTAGTTAGCGTTTACAGCTTGTGTTTAAGTTTGTCTTTAGGGAAAAAAAAAATACAAAAAATATATTTTTGGGGCACCATATTGATTTCCAGGTGACTGCTTCCCTGTGCTTGACAAAGCCTACCAAATCACATGTCTCTTCTTATTAGTCCTGCCATCTCTCCTGGCTTGCCTGATGCTCCGGGCCAGCGTATCACCAGGTGGTTGATACGACTCTGGAGTGTAACTGGAGCTGCTGGAGTTGCTGCAGATGCCCTTGCCATGGGTGTGTGGGTTTGGAGTGGAGGAAGGCAGGCACCTGAGGAAGTGTCCACAGAGCTGGGGCTGTCTGCTGGTGGTGCAGGGTGTAGAGCAGAGGAAGAAAGTTTACTTTTGTGGTGCTCCCTCTTCCATGCTGACATGAACAAAAGCAGGCTTCTAGATGTAAGTTTAGTAGATGTGAACCAGAACAGGTACCAAGAGCAGATGTTTGTATTAGCTAATGACCAATTCTGCAATTTTCTGAACAAGAATTAACTTTAAGCTGCTACTTCAGGCCTCTGTGCTCTACTGTTACCCACACCAGGTAAGGTAGAACAGGGAAGTGATAGGAAGTGGTGGGAAATGCAGAGTTTGCATCTCCTGATCTTCACTCCATTAAACCCCAACAAACTCAAACCACCAGAAATATGTTATTGGTAGGAAAGAAAGAAAAAAAAGCCAGGAGAATGGATGGATGTGTCTGAGCAGTCACGTGTTGCTCTCAAATTGCAGATCATTCAAATTCCCCAGGTGTTTTTTTTAGGGGATTAAAGCTGTGTTAACTCTTTACAATGTCTCTGTCTCCTTTTCTGCGCGGTTGTAGGATCAGGTTGTAATGGAGGCACTGGTGGAGAGGGGAAGGTGGTGCAGATAACTGAGGGCTCCTGGTTCGGATCTGCAAGACATCTGCGTGGCAGGAGGTGGTGGAACCACTGTAGGTACCTGTCATCATTTCTGGTGACCTTTGCCCAGATGTTTCATGCCACTCTGCTGGCCTTGTGAAATGGGGGCGAAGTATGTGGCTTTTTCCTTTCTAGTTGAGTAGGAAGCATAATTGTTTCCTTTTGTGACTTGTAGCCAGGAGAAACAGCCTTGTGAACTGAGGATAGAAGAAAATGGGGGACAAATTCTGCAGCTTTCCCCTCCAAGCTGTCACACAATCAAACTCTTTGATGTAAATGAAGATGCCACCTGAGTAGCAGACTTGGACCTTAAAATGCCAAGCAAGAAAAGTCGCCACAACTGAAAATGTATAGCTTTTAAAATTCCTTATGAGGCAGCAGAAAAAAGTACTCTTTAGAGATGATAAACTAACTCAAAGAAGGGTATTTGGAGCACAAGAGGGTACATTGAAGGACTTGCTTGCACAGTGTCTGGAGGCTGGGTAGGGGCCAATTTCAGTATGTATGTGGCCAGGGCTGTACAGAGAAAACAAGCGTCGTCTGCTGAGCATGGGGCGAAGAGCTTGGTAGCAGTGCCAGTATCCTCCCTATTTCTGCCAACACCAGGGACTGAAAAACCTGATATATATGGTAGGGTGTATGGTAACTCACCAAAGCTGTGGGTGTTCTTGCCTGAGGGTTACAAAGGTGAAGGCGGAAAAGCATATGGGAAATTTGGTAAGGTGCTGTTTACAAACCTCCTATGAGGAGATCTTCCCTCAAAGGAGATTTGTCCATCAATGGGTACAAGTGAAGGCTGTTGCAAGTCAGATACTGTTAGATTGCTCCTTCATATTTGAAAACACCTGAAATGCCCCTTCGTGTTCTGGTGGGAAATTGCTTCTTAGTAATATTTCTTTTTTAGTATTTTTTTAAATCACAATAATATTTATTGCACTTTCACAGATAGATCTTGAAAGTATTCTTGTAAGTACTTTGCCATGGCAGGCGGAGCTTTGCTATCCCTGTTTTTAGCAAGGGAGCATCTCGGGAAGACAAATGCCTGGCCGAACGTTAGACCAGTAAGTCAGTGGCAGAGAGCCTCTGATATCTAGTCCAATTCTCTGGCTGTGCTGCCCAGCTAAATAATGATTCATTTAGTGATTGGGCTCTTCTTTGATCCCGACTGTATAACAATGAGGCTTTGGAGTGTTTTATTGTGCTATTAAAAAGAACTCCTACTAGTGAGGTGGGAAGGGGAAGGTTTACTAGACAGCTGTGTTTGTGATGAATTGGCTTTGTAGCCTTTTTTTTTTTGGTTTTTTTTGGGTTTGGGTTGGGTTTTTTTTTCTGGCCTGTCAGGGTTGGGGAAACAGGTTGCTAATGTAATTACACTTCATTATCGTTTACTTTGTGGCTTGTTTTGAAGCCTTTGGTTTTTTTAATTCATTTAAATGTTGTTCTAGAACGGCGCGACTTCCTTCTGTTTCAGACCCCCTTAGCTAATGACTGTGGTGGTGCTCAGAGCTGGAAACGCATTTATTATTACTTTTTGCTGTCGTTGTTGCTTACTGTTGTGTTCAGACTACCAGAGTACCTGGGCACTTCAATTCTAAGTGCATTGTGTGCTGAGTATCAGTGATTTGTGTAGAGCTTACCGTGGGCAGGCCGGTGTGCATCAGGTTCAGCTGCAGACCAGCGCTGGGGAGTGCTTGTGTCCTTCACAGCCTGAGATCCCTGCAGTCGTGGGGCCTGGCGTGAGGCCTGGCGTGGACACACTCCTGCACAAGCAGTGTTACCTATCTGTGGGCTTCTTGGGTTTATGTCAGGAATGTAAAAGCTCTGAGAACAAGGAGAAGTGATTTGCGGGGTATGAAATGGATGTGTCATTGGAGATGACACTGAGAACAGCCAGGAAAGGCAGGATAGCCAGACACATACCTCTGCGGTGTTTTCCATTTGCAGCATTTTCATGCAAAAGAAAGTGATCTCATTATCTGCCGCTAGCAATAATATTTGCCTTTCCCTGTGGTTTTCAGGGTGTTGCTCCATTGCACTTTTGTTTGAGTTAGATTTCTGAACAAAGTGAGAGATGTTTACATGAGTAGGACAAGGTGTAGAGATAGACAGGATAATTCTTGCTGCAGTGTGTTCCGATAGCGTGAATGTTGAAATTTAAATATTTGGCTTCTATAGTCAACATGAAGGTCTGTCTTGGTTTCATTTGCCTTGTTCTGAAGTGCTCTGGACATAGGAGAAAAACACTGGCTCTTTTTCCCCTCAGTCCTTTAAAACCCTGAAACAGGGATGTACCCATCAAGCAGCATAGTGGTTTGTGATGCTGATTCTCTTTAAAGGCAAGCAGAGTTATTTTTGGTGTTAGTGTTTCCTTAAATTCCTCAGGAATTCATGCATGCAATCATGATTTGATGGGCATCCAGAAGTGACCTGTGGACTGCTAATTCAGTTGTGCCGCAGGCTCTTCTTCAGGTGAGAGGTCTGAGAGGTTTTTGGGTTGAACTTTTGAATAGTTTTTTCAAGTTTATGACCACTATGTTTTATTCAGGTATTAGTACAAGGAGAGCTGAAGTAATGAGAAGTCATCATGGAGGCGCAGTCCCATAGCTCAACCACGACAGAGAAGAAAAAAGTGGAGAATTCCATCGTGAAATGCTCCAGTCGAACAGATGTCAGTGAGAAAGCTGTTGCCTCCAGCACAACTTCCAATGGTGAGTAACAGCAGGGATTTACTAGCAGCCAAACCTACAGTAATTTTATGTTCACTGCATTCCTTGTGAATTGAGCATTTGCACCTGGATCAGTGTTTGTTCTAAGGGGAAGGCTAAAGAAAATGAATAAGGGGGTGGGGGGGTGGTGGAAAGTGGTAGGATACAATAAGGCCTGTTTTGGCATCAGACGTAGGCTTTTTCTTCCAGATGTTCTAATTTGAGATGTAAATGTGCTAAGTTATTTATTATAGGAAGTTCCTGTTTTTGGCGTTTTGGAAATTGTCACAAGCCTGGCAGGGCTTGTGAGTGCTTTGCATTTGGCCATTGAAATATCTTACACTAGTTAGGTAATTAGTTATTACAAAAGAGACAGAAGTAGCCCTGTCAAAATTAATGGCAAAGGGATTTTTTTTTTCCCCTTCTCTTCTTTTACAAATAAACTTGCTCCTCACAAAGGGTTGCCCCCACCTCCCCAAAGTCCTTTAATGGCCAGGGACAAAACATCAAGCTAAGGGTGTATCCTCCCGTGAATTAATTTCAAAGTTGTGAATGTACAGCTTGTAGATTTACAAAACTGGAGTGCTTTGCTTGGTTCTCCCCAGAGATGACCTCACTTGACAATTTTACATATTCTCTGCCTCTCTGGAGAGTGTGTAATCCCAGCCCCAGCCCTTTCATTGTTCAGTTTAAGAGGGCTGCGTTTATCAGTCCCTACTAATGCAAAACTCCCTTTGCATTAGGAAAGAAAATTGTTTGAAAAGGTGTGGGCAGAGTTTTGACCTGCAGATGAATTGCTGGTTTTTTGCAAATCAGTCTAATAATGGTTAAAAACAGGAGGTGCCTTTCTGCATATTTTGGAGACCTGGTGTAAATCTGGCAAAACATTTTCTGTTCACCCTTTCCGTGTCCATCATGCTCACTCATCTGGGCTTGTGGTCCAGGTCAGGTTCTCACTTGGGTATCTCGAAGAAAGGTTTCTGCTTTCTCAAAGAAACATGTATCATCTCCCACTAGACTAAAGCAGAAAATACGTGAGTCCTGTGGTCATACTAGAGGGAAATCTCTGTGGGTCAGTAAAAATTGGATGGCACATGTCCCACTACCCTTCTGTGTGACTGGACTTCAGATTCAAAGCAAACTCAGCACCTGCTGGTCTTGTAGTTGGAGTTGATCCCCACGAGAGCATAGAAACTCTTGAGCAGCTATGGAAAAAGTTGCATCACGTTTCTAAGGCATATGAAATTAGATCCTCAGCTGGCATAGGTCAGCACAGATCCTTTGCTGTCAATAGAATTACAGTGGTTCACGTTAGCTGAAGAGCTCCCCATTGTTTTTTTGGGTTTTTTTTTTCATAATAGGATTTTCCATGTTGGCCCAACTTTTCAAACAGATGCACACTTAAACACATATGGGCATTCTTTGATGTGTCAGGGGTTTGTACTCAGACCCGGTATTTGCACATACCTCTGGCTCTTTGGGCTAGCTTTAGCATTGTCGTTAAGCATTTAGATGTAGAGGGCTAAAAAGAAAGCCTTCAAGATGATTTTGCCTAATTCTGACACGGATTCGCCCTGTGGTCAAATACTTTCCTTTCTCTATTCTACCTAGCAGTTTTTATGGTTATACTAGGTCTTAACTACCTACTTCGTCTAACTGGTGTAGCGCTTGTGTCAGGGGCTTCAAACTCTCAAGAGTTTGAATCATTCCAAGTGGTGAATGACCAGAAATTTTTGTCACTGGAATTATCTCCTATTAGCCGATGAGATGCTAATGTAGAACACATCTTGGGGCCTGAGGCTTCGTTGGGCTAAGGTAAGGAGAGTTACCAGTGGGTAAGCCTTGGTTTTGTTAGTCTGTGTACTTAGAGAAGTAAGGAGGATCTCCGGGGTTTGGGTTTCTAATCTGTCTTTGTGTATAACCAAGCAAATGACTGTCCAGAGATGCAGGGTTGGGCTTCGAAGGGATAAAATATTGCATTCCTCCCCGGATCTAAAAAATTTCCCCTTAGTGTAGAGACTCTATGGAGCGTGCACCAAAACAAATACCAAAACTCTAGGAACTCAAACATGGGTTTTACTGTTGCAGTGTTTTAAAGTTTTGCATCTTGCAGATGTGATTGTCATGCTAATGAATTTTGGTTACAAGGAGCAATTTGCATGAAAGCTGGAGCTTGCATGGCATTTGCATCTTTTGTTCCTTAATGCCGGAATGAGTATTACTACAGGAACATCATCAGTTGATATAAGACACCACTTCTACAAAACAAGCAGCTTTTGTTGAATCAGTACCTCTTTTTTTTTTTGCAGAGGGCTGTGGTAATGTTAAATGGTAGTAATTTGCATTTGAATGCTCCGTTAAACAAGGTAAGGTACCCTTAAAAATAACAAAAAGAGCGATCCTCTCTGGTTTTCACAGAGGACTGCTGTCATCTCAGAGCATCTCAGAGCCTATTATACTGATGTCACCTCCTAAGCATGTCTAATATCAGCGCTTCTCTTCTTTCGGACAACGTACTAATTAGCAAAGTTTGCAGGGTAACGTGCACTTGAGTGACAGCTGTCTGAGGAGTCACGTAGAAACCAGTATTTTCTCAGTAGCGCTGCTGTCTTCGGAAGGAATCGGAGCTGGGATCACAAACAGGTTGAAAAGCTAAGCTGTTAGTTATGGGGGTTTTGCAAAGCTTGCAGTCACGAAGAAGCAAAGAAAATGTTCCCGGTAGCGGAAGCAGTGTTAAAATGGAGTGTGGGAAAACGTTTACCTCCTATGATGTGCAAACGGTTCACTGAGGAGCCTGGTGAAAACCTTGGGCGCAAGGGAAAGGGAGTGGGAAGGGTGCCGAGGCAGCTCCTGTGCATTAACCCCAACAGCAAGCTGAGAGGCCCATGCTTGCGGGTGCCCTGTGAAGGCCCCGGCTGCGTCCCAGGCTCGACCAGTGACCCAGCGTGGGCTGTAAGATTGCATGTCAGCCGCTTCTGCTGAGTTCCTCTCATGACTTAATGCAAAAAAGATTTCAGCCGCGCTCACCTAACTACAAACTCTGACTGTGTTGCTGAGATGCTTGCACTGTGTTAGATAAGGGCCTGCCAGCGTTTCCATTATAAGCCCCTAATTTCGGGGATTTATAACTAAGCCATTAAAATGTGCTCCAGGCTGAAACATGTGGGGAAGGTCTTAGTGCTGGAGCAAATTAAAACTTCCTTTAAAATACATGTGATCAAAAAAGAAGAAAAAAAATTATAATTTGTAATAACTAACAAAAATCTTCGGTGCGCTTTGATCCCCAGTGGGACTTTGCAATTTGGGACCACTCTTCTTTGTTTTAGATTTACTTTTGCAAGCTTTTGATCTTTTCTCCTTTGTGTTTCATTTTGTGTATCTCAAACGAACTGCTCACAGTTTACTAGGATACATCTCTTTGCATGTTGTTGCTTTTACTCCTCTGTTGTTTGACTGCTACATTTTCTGCTAGGCCAGTATCCGAGGGGGGAAAAGCTACTGAAGATGTAGATGCTCATTCACAAAAGTCTATAGGAATAGAAAGGTTGTGCTAAGGTATAAAGCAAGCTTACTTTTTTCTGTCATGTGATTTGATAGCCTCAGTCTGATCTGCGTTGGCAAAGTAATAACAACAGTAAGTAAATATAGTGTTTATGTAATGATCGTGTCACTGTTACTGCGCTGGGGTGATCAGGCCAGCGTCTCAGACCACATGTGCGTACCCGCCACAATTCTGGGGACAAAGCAGTAAGACTATGTCTATGCATGCATTTAGGTCATCATCCTAAAATTCGCTGCATGCACACACAGGTTTCTGTCAAGTTGTGCTCGGATCGGCTTTCTGAAGAGTGGTGTCTGTTGAAAAACTTGTAGTTCTCTTCTCTCCTTGGAAAGCCCTTTGCCTGGCGTCGCCGCTCATGAAACCTGCCTTACTAGGACCTCTCTTGGATAATATGGTACCTCCTGTAGTTTTAAATAAGCCCGGGATTCAAAAGGACTCTTCAGGATCACGTGGTGGTGACCTGCCTTGCTGAAGAGTGATGAATGCTGGCACGGAAGCTTGTTTTTGGTTACTCCTCCACGCTGCTCTGCCTGTGAGCGGTGGGGCTGCCAGGCCGAGCAGTGTGCCTGCTCCTTGCAGCCTGGCATATGAGCTGTCACTGACATCAGCAGCATGCTGAATTCATGTATCAGGCTGAGTATTGTGGTGCCTGAGCAAAAGCCATAGGGCTCGCTGCCCTGCCTGCGCAGCTGTGCTGCCTGTGCTGGTGCAGCACCCTCCTGCACCCTGGCACAGGGATGCACCAGCTCTCCCATGTCCCATCATCGCAGTAAGGTCTCGAGCTCCAGTGCAGCGAGTACTCGCTTTAGGCACGGGAACAGCTCCGTTGGCCCTGACATGGGTATTTGCATGCTTACAATTAGGTGGTCGCTTTAATGCTTTGCCAGTCCGGCTGCTTCAACTCTACACTCTGTTTTGTAGGTGAATCAGATTTATTGTTAGACACCTTCCTAAAAGGTGTTGACTGAAAACCTGCATGCTAACACAGCCCTCAGCTATATGCAATTTATTTTTTTCACTATCTGTAGTATGGATGTAATGAATTTTTCGCTTCATTTTCTGGAAAGCCCAGGAAATTTCTGCCAGGGCTGTGTTAATACTTTCACAGGGCCAAGCTGCACGTTGCAGCATTGCTTGGAGAGTGTTAGGAGACTGCAGTGCTGTGTTCATCCCTATTTTATTTACTGTTTGGCCTGTGAATTTTGTCGTGGCTTCAAAATACTTTCCTGTTTTGCACGTTTTGGCTCTTAACTGATGTTTTTAATGTTGCATTCAAACAATGCAGTTATTGTGTGGAGACTCCTCCAGTGTCTGACAGGCAAGCACTTATTTTCAGTTTGATGTGTTTTGTCTAGTTTTTGACCCATGAGCTAGTTCCAGTGTAATCTGATATTTCTTATTAACCTATTACTCCGACTCAAAAAAAAAAAAAGCTAATTATAAACGTATGTAGGTTGTGGACTTGACTACCTTTATCAGAATCAGATAGTTATTGAGAACATACTTTAAAGTGATAGAAAGCAGAAATTATTATCTTAATGGTGATGTAACTTAAAACCAAGCTTGATAGATGAATAAATGAGAGGAAGTTCATGCGTCCACTTTGATTCTTTTAGAAGAAGAGCCAGCTTCATCTGGGTCTCTCTTTTTTTTTTTTTTCTTTCTTGTTAGCAGTTGTTTCAGGATTGAATGAGCGAAGTATTCAGCAGTCTGCGACCCCATAAGAATCACATTTCCTGTTGAAACGTTCAGTTGGTTACTTGTCCTGCTGCTCGCTTTCAAGCTCATCATAAAATAGGTGTTAATCATAATACCCATTCTTGGCCCCCTCGTTGGACTGATGTGCTCAGGGTCCCGTTGAGAGGTCAGGGTTCAAAAGAGGTTGTTAGGTATCAAGAAACATTGCCTGTACTCTTTTAGTGGCCTGCAGATTGAGTCCTGAATTGACCATACGAGACCTGATTCTGCAGAATGATCAGGAGATGCCCTTGTCCTCTTCACTTCTCATTTCCAGGTCAAGAAGGAAACAAAATGCGTATTAGGATTTTATCAAACAATATTAGATATTGGAAGTGATGTCTTCAATGTTTTTGTGAGGGTTTTGTTTTCCAGCAAGACAAATACTGCAAGAAATGCCTATCTGCAATGGTGGCATGCAGCAGCATGGGAAGCAAGGGTAGGATGGTCCCGTGAAGCAGCACAGAAATGTAATGATAAAGACCTGAACTTACTTGTAAGTTTTTGTGTACCCTTCTGTTCTCTTAATTGTGGCCAGGTCCTAAGAGGATAAGCCAAAAGAAGGTACCAATCCTTGGGGGAGGATAAGCTCTCCTGGTGCCTGGAAGTAGTGGAAGCAAAAGGATTGGAGGCTGTAATTAAGTGGGGACTCCATGTCTTGGTATATTGTAATCTGATGTGAGTAGCTGATTAAATACACGTTCATTTGGAGTAATGCACCCGTGGTCCTTTATGCTTCCTAATAAAATTTTAGTCATCAAGTTAGAGTTTATTGAAGACTGTAATAACTCATTCTGCCTGATCCTGTTTTGTCATGTTGTTCCTCAGTGAGCCAGCCCTACCCTTACCCTGTACCAAAGCTGGTGATCTGCAAGTGCAAGACAGGATTGCTTCATTAATTCTGCTGAGATTTCCCTCCTTTTTTTCCCCCCCTTCTCTCCCCTCCCCGCAGTGGTTAATAGCATAAGGGATATTAAATGTCAATCCTGCTGTATCCCTTTGCAAGTTCCAGAAAGAGATGATTGAGTGGCTTATCCCTGCAATCACTGTAATCAGTAAGTAATGACTTAACATCCTGCTGGATAACACGAGGTGGAATCGGGAGAAAACATTAGTTAGCAGCAGAAGCTTGCCACCTGGACAAGGTGGAGGTTAACTTTAGGGAATTATACACTGGGGAGGTTTTCTTCCTGAAAAACAAAAACCAAAATACTCAAACAACCACATTACAATTGTACCTGGGTTTTGAAATAGAGTAAGAGGTGATAATAATAAGGTTTAAAATGGGTCACTGGAGTATGGCAACAGCACTGTGTTTGTAGCTTGTGCTTTGCAGGAGGCCAGTACCAATCAGATCTCAAAAAATTCAGGCATTAAGAGCCCCCAGTACTGGGGGAGTGCAGGGGGAAGCAACCCAGAAGTTTGATTTTTAGTAGGAAAAAGCCTGCAGGCAGCTGAAGCTTCAGCGATGCTGTTAGCCTTCCAGAAAAGGCTGGGCTCGCTGCCGTTAAGTGCTGGTCCTTGGGGAGTATATCCTAAACGAGAAGGTGCCTCCTAATGACCTTGCAGGGCTGTGCCAGCCCATGCCACCAAAGTGGGGAGGCTGCAGCAGTGGCATGGCGTGGCTCTGCAGCGGTGCTGCTGTTCCCAGTGACTGATGGCACCATCTTCCCTGCTGCTGGAAACGCACCTCAACAAACACATGCGTGTCAGGCAGCTGGGGAGGATTGGAAGGGCACTAAAAAAAATTTTAAAAAGGCAGTTAACTCCTCATCCTGAGAGTTTTCCTCAGTCCTGAAAAGAGCCCAGACTTGGGAATCTGAAAAACGAAGGAGCTGCGTGGGGTAAATCTTCTTCATGAAGTAAAGAGAATTTTAAAAAAATCCTTCTAATTTACTTAAAACCAGGCGAGCCCTCTGGCAGACACGGTATTTGGCTTTACGATTTGAGCTGTGTAAATTAAGGCAGTTGAAGTAATTAAATTACTTAACAGATTTTCAAATGGCATTCATCTTTTCTTTCCTGGATGTTTTCTATTTCATATCTGTCTCCAGTTAAAAGGAAATAATCAGGCGTCAGTGTTGCGTTTGATTATATCCCTGCTCTGTATGTTTCTATTTACTTCCCCCCTCCCTTTCCAGAAGATATAAAACCTCAGCTTCTGCTTACATAGAAATAGTTACTAAATACATATGCCAGTAAGCGGGAGAAGTGGGCTTAGGGTCTGGTATGTGATTATGTAAAGAAGGTACTGTATTAAAACTACAGTCTCTGTATTCTTTCCAAGCCCTGCCTCATTATTTTGGGGCGAGGATGGGAGGGAGATGCATTCTTTTGCCGTCCCAGCTGAGAGGCAGTGAGATGGATTTTATTGCTGGGTTATTATCTTATTTCCCATTAAAAGTCTTTGCCTTTGATGTATACTGCAAGTGGTCACAATTTAATTTGCAGATTCTATTTTTGTTATAGGGCTGGCAGTTAGGGAAAAGAAAAAAATGTTGATTTACTTGTAAATGTGATCCGGACCTACTGACAAATGGATATTTCCAGTGTGCAGGGGTACTTCAGGAGAGAAAAGCACGCAGGAAATACTGGAGTTTGTTCAAATGATGATAGTAAAATTTGGCTTGGAGGGTAATATGGGTCAGATCATTTAAAAAAAAAAAAAAAAAAAAAGCAGCTCCTAATCTGGTGCGTGCAATGAGCTGGAGCCTTGCTACACAGGAGCTGTGTGTGCACATTCTTCGCACCGGCCAGCCGCTTAAAATGCGCGGGTTTCCCTTCATTAGGTACCACGGCTTCTCAGGCATGTTCCACGTGCGGCCAAGTGGAAAGGCGAAAACTTCAGTCCGGCTTATGCGATAGCTTGAAAATGCCCCCAGATACCCCAAACTGAAGGGATTTTCTTTGTTCTGCTGAACAGAACAGATTTGTAACCAGTGGAGTTTTTCCTGACATGAGGTGAGAAACTGCTGAAACTTAAGTTAGCCTTACAAGCTGCACGTTCTCCCTTGCTCCTTCTCTGTCCCTATTGTGTGCTCGCTTTCCTCTTGTTTTCCAGCACAGGGGTTCATACATAACAACAGAGGATTTTTCAGAAAAGTTTCCTTCTGGGCCTGACCCGTAGTGTTTTCCCTCCTCCTGGTCTCTCTCTTTTCTTTCCTTCTTTCTCTCCTTTCTCTTCTCTCTTTTCTTTACTTTTCCTTTCTTTTCTTTTCTTTCCTTTTTATTTTTTTTCCCTCTTTCTTTTAGTTTTCAGAAAGTTGAGTTCCATCCCAATTATTAAATCTTCGGAGACCATTCCCACATGGTTCTGTAAATGGTAGCTTCATCCTGAGTTCTTTCATCTCTTTTCCTGCTCTCCTGGCTTGACAGTTGAAAAGGTCTGACTGTGCCACACAATGGTTTGATTGGTTTCTCTAGGGGAGGCTTTACCCTGCCTCATCATTCGCCAGGCAGGTGGACCAGAAAGTCTCTTGATTCTTTTGTTGCCTCTCAAAGTCCGAGGTCTTTGACTGAATAAATCCTCCGTCATGGGATAATTTGCTAAAAGGAGACTGAAAGATGTGAGAGAAAAGCCTCACTACTTGGGTGCTGAATTAATGAAATAACTGGGCCTTGGAGTTTGCAATTGAAAAATCACCAGGAATGCAATGGGTGGAGACAAGCTTCAGAATGGAAGCCCGCTACTTCCCCGTTATAAACTATGAGAGCTTTTAAATGATATTACTAAATACGCCGGCTCGCCTGGCCGCCTCCGGTTATTTGCATTTGCAGCCCCTTTCGTCGGGGGAAGCCCGAGCAGAATAAAAGCCGTTTTGGTGCAGCGCCTAGTTAGTCATTAGATTATTACAAGGGGCTGGAAAGAATTCCATATGACAGAACTAGGGTTGAGTTAACACAGGACGAAAAGTAATTTACAGATAGGCTGTCCTCAGCCATCTTCGTAGCCCCTGATAAGGTTTCATTTCAGAATGGATAGGCGACATTTCCACTTACGGGCCCATTCTGCGACACCTGTGATAACAGCTTCTGGATCCTAATTGAAATTGGTTTCAAAATGGATTTTCACTTTTCTCTGTCTGTGGAAAATATTGAATGGACTCAGAGCTGCCACAGAGAATCCCAGACCTTGGAAAATGGAGCAAGAAGCCGGGATCATCTTTCATAACTGTGTCGATGATATGACAGTTTTGTTATCTGTCTTATTAATGAAATCATTGATCACCTGATGAGGGAGATAATAAACTACATTTTTGCTGCTGTTCAGGAAGCTCAATTAGATTTTTTAAAAAAAAATACAGATGGGGGAAAACCAAGCCAAAACAATGAAGCGAACGTTTTTAGGTCTATTTTCAACTTTGCTTTTCTTGAAGAATTTAGACAGAAGAAGTGTCCAAGCCTGTAAAATGCTGATGGCATCTCGAGTTTATTCAAAGTAAAGAGGAAAAAGGGGGAAAAGAAAAAAGCAAACCTGGTGCTCACGTTGAGACTTAGTTTTTGTTTTTAACAAACCGCACTAAGTAAATAACACTTAAGTCCTAGTAAGTGCCATGGAAACTCAGATGAACTGAGAAACAATGGAGCTCAATTTTAGCTGAAGTGGGATTAGTGATCTGAACTCTCTGAATGCCCTGATGTGGACAAAGGCCAGTGCTAAGCGTAGGGAGTGCTTTCCATGATGCTGGTTCTCCTGAAAATTATTTCTCCTTTAGAAAACGGGCATGAGCGTTTAGTTGTTCAAGCTGCTCAGGCATTTTTGAAAAAATAAGTTGTTTTTTTTTTTGTACTAATGGATTTGAGAAGATTTTTAAACACGAGCAAATGTAATAAACCTCCTGCTTGGGATAAAACGCATGTGCAGGCTTTGAAAATAAAACCTGAAAGGATTTTGTGATGTGTTGTTTCCCCGGCTATATTCTGATTATTGAGGAAAGAGATAAATCTGTTGTTTGTGCTTGGTTGCTCTGGAATGCGCGCTGTATTCCTTGAGGAAGGTGGGAAGGGATAGTTTTTCTGAAGAGGGATGCCGGTGACTTCTCATATTTCACTGTGAATTGTATCCTAGGTGTTTCTTCAGTCCCTCGGCTGGTGTGGGTCAATCTATCCCCCTTTTTAAGCTTGAAAGGGGAGCTCTGATCAAAGGCTTGAATGATGTCACTGATCTCTGGTGATTGATTAGGAACAGAAGTTCTGGAGCATTTTGCATGTCCGCCTTTTCCTTATCACTTCAAATCCATTAGTGCCTACCCATTAGGGTAGCTTTCAATCATGGAAAAAATAACCCATGCACAGATAAACATATATATGTGTGTGTGTATAGATATATGTGCACGCCATATGCAGAGAAAAAGGAATAGGAGAGTGTAAAGGCTTCATAGTTTGACTGAAATATATTATTCTTTATTGTAAAAGGAAACAATTTCTGTCGGTCTGTGTTGAGAGAGGGGATATTTATTCATTGCTAAACTCCTAGGTGCACTCCTCCCCTGTCCTTCTGTAGCTACTCTCACAGATTTAAATCCATATAGTTATCTGTTGTCAGTGGGTTTTTGGCTGCTTTATCTTCATTTGCTGTAGTTTACCCGGAGAGGAACCATGCCCTTTCGTGTTATTTCTTTGCTGTGCCTGTGATCCGCATTAAGATCACTCTGTGTGTCAGTGTCTCAGAGAAATTTTTTTTAATTAGAGATTGAAAAAATAAATATTTTAAATGAATGCCTCTTGGAAGTTCAGAGTTAGCTAGAATGTATGTTAAGTCGTTAAGAGAGGAGATCTTTCGTTTGCAAAGAAGGAGCAGTCCTCTGACTCTCGGTGGTGCGGGAGGTTGGGTGATTGGGTTTACTCGTGTGTGTAAGGGTGTGTGTGTGTGAGCAAGCGGTACAGGACTGCAGTCTGACCTCCGTGTGGTACAGATGAGGAAGATGGGTGGTGTGAAGCTCAAGACCATTCCTAAATACCCGGTTCTAACAACGTATTGTGATTTAAATGAGGAACTTACTTAAAAACTCTGAACAGGCATTAAAAATCTTGAGTTAATTAATTATTCTGGTAAATGGAAGCTTTCAGTATGTAGGATAATTCAAAAATGTTAATGTTATTTTTATGTATCTCTTTTCCCCTTTCTTTTCGGTAGGTAGGCTCATTTCTCTCTCTCTCTCTCTCCCTGAAATCTCCTTCGCTCTCTCTTCTACTGTTGTGCATTTCACACCAGGAGATGACAAGTCTTGTGATTGCAGCAGAGGCAATTGAAAGAAAATAAAAAGAGAGTTCTTTTTCTCTGGTGCTGGCCCATGAACATACCGTAAAAATTGGATTAGACACACCTAGAGTTGGGATTGATTGCATCTTGAATGGGAAATTAGAACATCTGAAAAATTCCTTTTTGGATTGAACAGAAGCACAAGAAGGAAAAGTTGGATGGAAACCAGAGAAGAACTGTAAATCACTGTTAAAGTTACTTCCTATGGTTTACCATTGGCTGTCAAAGAAAATTGCCTCGGGCTTGTTTATAGCTAATTCCCTCTATAGAAAACTTCAATTTGTGGACTGGCCTCTGAACGGGATTGATAACTCTGTTTATAGACCAGGATGGGTATCTAAAGATAACAGATAATGCAAATGAGCCTTTTTTTGATAAGCCAGGGAAGCAATTATGGATACAACTTGGTTGATGGATTTCAGAGAGCCTTTTCACAGATTATAGAATATTTATTTTTTTATTTATTTTTGCATTATAGTTTTCTTTAGCCGTGTTAGAAAGACAAAATCAAAGTCGTTTGAATAGAACTAAAAAGATGGAGTGGCTGATACAACCAGCTTTCCTACCACTTGTAAACATAACGGATCAGATTAAAAAAAATAAACAGGCAATCCTCAGCCTTCTCCGGGAGAAATATGATTTGATAAAAATGTGTGTTTAATATTCAATTTACAGTTTCATCCAAAGCCTATAAACCTAGACGTCCTGTGGGAGTTTACAGCCCGCTCCAACTTTAACTCAGATAAAACCCTCCTTGTAAACTGTCTTCCTGCTTTTGAGTTTGTATTCTGCTGGCGAGGAGGAGGGTGGAGGCTGGTCCTGGTGAGTTGTTGGAGGCTCTCTGGGGCGCTCAGCACCCCTGGTGATGAAGCAGTTACCCCTGGGCTGATAGCAGTATGTAGCCCTGTGGAGTGGTCTGAGGAGGAGGCCGCACCACCTGGCTCCTTTTCCTCTCAACTCCACAGATCTTCCAGTTGGAAGTGGCCTGGAAGTCATGGCTTCTTGCAGCCAGGAGAGACCTCGGTGGGGATGGTGGCTGCTGAAGGGAAGAGAGAGGAGCCTTGGCTCCCTCACCTCAGCTGTTTGTCTTAGCTTGCCCGGCAGTCTGGCCTGCTGCCGAGGGTGCCCCAGGCGAGGAGCCTGTGCTTTCCTTACGCCTGGGCCTTTGCAGGGCTACCCTGAGGAGACTCAGCTGCCTGTTCCCTGCAGGTCTGGGGACATCCATCCTTTTCCAGGGCTAGGGCTCAAAACGGGTGGGGACTGTGATCTGCACAATCCACAGCAAGGCAAGGACAAGACAAAATTAACCCTGTAGAAGGCACAGTAAGATGCGTTTGTAGTCGTAATTTCACATTGGTCTCCAATACTAAGACTGAGCTTTATTTCACGTAAGGCCCTAGTCAACAACCAACTGAAACACTGGAAGGATTTTTAGCAGCTTTACCTTGTCTAGGCTTTAAATATTGAATCTTATGTGTTGCTTCCCAGTCTCCTTACTCAAACCATTGTCTTGTAGCTGGTTCCCTTCAGTAGGACACTTGGGCTCCCGACACTCTTCATCACAGAGTTCTCATGGCACTATCTCAGGACCCAAGCCTGAAAACGCGCTTTCTTTTGTATGCATCCTATTTGAAAGCTCTTGTGTATGATCAGAAAAAGAATAATTAAAAGATTATTACTTAGTTCCCATGCAGTTGTAATAATTAGAGTGACTCCTGGTAGTTTGAGCCACTCCAGGTTTCAGGGATTTAGGAAAAATAGTTTTGTTTCTGTCATGAAGCAAGTGCTGTAACTGCTATTGACTTTCATGGCAGCAGCATGAGAATCCTTTTTTGTTAATACATCTTTAAGTAATTCAGTCACAAACTGCTATAAAACTCTTCTGTTTTTTGCAGGCATTTTCAGCGCCCATCACTGAGAAGCAAAACTGAACACAGCTTCATCTATAGAGATCCCATACTTCTAAGCTGTTATCTGAACATTCTTTCAAATTTCTATCTCTTTGTGTGTGATGAATTATTTCTTACCTTCAGAGAATTCCAGCTGTGAAGGTTTAGAGTGAATGGACATGAGCATCTTCTAAACACCAGCAGAGGTACAGGATCACAGCACCTCTGCCAAAAAGCGTGTATCTGGAATCCTTCAAGGGATTTCTCCCATCTTCATTCCCAGCATTTATCCCAATCTAAGTCAGAGCTGTGTTTTCTAAATATTGGTGAAGGAAAAATACTCCTTTAATGTTTTCAAGTTGATGTGCATCAGTACCTTCTCCTGACAGTCCCCCCCGAGCTTTAAAATGTCTGTTCCAACACACCATTTTGTTTGCTGACATGATGAGATGTTCATGTTGCATATATAAGAGTGGGAACAATTAAAATGTCCTTTGAACACTTGCGTTGATTGTTTGGAGGACAGGGGAAGTTAGGAAGGTTTTGCTATGTAAATTTCCAAAGACTGTTTTCTCCAGCTATCTTAACTTGAATCAGACCTAAAGCCTCGTATACATTTCCTTTGGCATCACAAAAAACTTTTTTGTTATGCTCTGAGAAATAACCTTGGTATGAAGAATACCAAAACATATTAAATAAGAAGAATATTTCTAGGCACTGTGGTTTATTGCTGCATTTATCTTCAAAAGCTCAAAACAGATGCTAAAAGGAAGCCTACTCTTAAAAAAATCCACATACTGTATTTGTAAGTGAGCAGAGAGAAAATTTTATCAGGTATTATAGAAGAGAGGGAGAAAGAGTGGAAGAAAGGCAAGAACTAAAGGAGAAGGAATGGAGGAAAGGAAAAGAAGGAAGGAAAGAAAGAGTGAGCTCTAGGCTCCTCTGTGGCGCTGTTGTTTAAACAGATCTTAGGTGAACGTTTTGGTTATTGTGGTCCTGTCAAAATTCAATATTTAGCATTGTTAGACAGAAAGTCATTGCTCATGGGACCAATACTTCAACTGCAGAGGCGTAAGAGCTTGTGTGTAGGTGTAGGGTGGTTGATACAGAATAACTTCACATGAGTTTTTGTAGTAGATGAATCAGAAAAAAGATTTCGATCTCCTGGCTTACGGGGAAAAATGTTTCCTTTAGGGGTGTTAGACAGGAAGAAAGAGCAACAGCAGGTTTTGTAGCTTCAGTGTGCGAACACCATTTAGGCACCTGCTGTTGTGTTTGCGTTCGGCCAAGAGCACTGTGTTGGATTGACATTGCTTACCCTCCAAGGTGTGTAGGCTCTTTGGGAAGCGAAGGTAGAACCTCTGCTTAACACAAGGGCAGAGCAGGATGGGCCTGGGCATAGCAGTGGCTACCAGCTTTGTTGCAGGTAAGTCAGACTCGCTGGCCACCACGCTAAGTGGGCTTGCCTTGAGCATGTGCCTGGCAGTGATGTGGCGGGCATCTCTCATATCTTCAGGTCTCAGTTGTGGTCTGGCTGTCTGCAGTATTGCCCTGTACAGATGTTTCTGGATTTCCAGGAATCTTGTCTGCTGTGGAAACCAAATCCTTGGCAGACTGGTTGTGAGAGCCCCCCCTGTCTTGCAGGATTAAATTTATTTTCACATGGAATGTGCCTAAACAATGAGAAATTTAGAGGAATCTAAGGAAAAACCTTCATTTTGTTGGGCTCAGAATTTGTTTCAGCAATAGAAAGCGAGCAGTGAAATTGCTTTTCCTTGGTTCTGGTGGAGGAGTTGCAGAGGGCACCAGTGTGTATATCTCAGGCTATCAAGCTGTAATTGAAAGGCAGAGTGTTCAGACCTCAGCAACAGCTAATTCTTCTTCAAAATGTAAAGAATCCTTTCAGTTAGGTGGATGTTAACTAAAGTAAACACAAGCCATGAAGAGGCACGAAATGATCTTAAGGAAAACATGTTTCCCAGATTTTCAGGCTTTGGACTTTACATGTGCTCGTACTGGAGGTCAGGCAGAATCAGTTTTTGACCTGAGAACTGAGAGAGAAAAACAAAAATGCAGATGTTGCAGACAACGTGGTAACATTGTCCCTCCTGGACAGGTCCATCAGGTCTAAACTCCCTCTTAAGAGTGCTCACATGGCTTGTGTGACTGCTGCTACTGTATTACCAGATTCTTTGATGGAATGGAGTTGAAAGGGAGAGGTGGAAGGAACTGAACTGGAGAGGGAAAAGGAGGTACCCCTTAGAGTATACAGCACTTGCATTAAACTTTGCTCTGTTTTACCTTTTTTTTTAAAGGGCATCTGGTGCAACAGTTTGGGGTTTTTTTCTTTTAAACCACTCAGAAGATTTTGATTCATAAACATGTTTGTTTTTCTTTCCGTGCTGGAGATGCCTGTGAGCGACTTAGAACTAAAAGAGACCTCGTAGTCAGGGGGAAGGGAGGAGGATGTTTCACTTTTCAGTGTTGTAGGTAATAAAAATTAGCAAACACTAATAGGTGCTTGTTCTTCCCCGCTCTTTATAATAAAGTGCATGGGATGTGGATCAAATGACTTTATTTGGTGCTCAGCATTTCAGCTACCTTGAAATGGGAGACTGCAGGCACTTGGATAAATACGCTGGAAAGTTGCCCAGTTTCACTGCTGCTTATATAAGCTTGTCTGTATCCTCTGGGGAATATTATTTTGTAACGTGTTGTATCAGGATAAGTATCCCGACGTTCCCTTTAGCTCTGGGATGCCAGGACTCGATGATTGGTGGTGGTGACGATGATGGCTCGCTCTCTCTCCTTTCTGGGGTTAATGAAAGACAGGCATTAGGGACCGTTGCCAAATCAGGGTGCTACTCCTCTCTGCTATCATCTGAAAATAACGTGCAATGGACATTACTCAGAATAAGCAGTTAGTTATGGTGGAGTTATAAATGATTTTGCAGTTGCCATGTTTTTGGAATTGCCTAAATGATAGTTAAACTTGTTGTGGGGCAAGCATAATTAAAGATGTGTAAGTGACTCCCTTTTTAGACTGCTGCCTTGTTGGGTTTCAAGAAATAAGCCGTCACAGCCTGTTTGTGTGCTGGTACTTTATCTCTGCAGATGTATGTTCAGCTCTTTGCTGTGCTACAGTTAAAATGGGATTTGAGGTCTTGTCCTTCCTTACCTCTGTTAGATAGCTGTTCATGTCAGAAGGAAATGCCTGAGAGTTTCACACTTCCTGAGGTGAGTCCTGTAACTTCACTGCTGGGGCAGATGAGATGGCTGTGAAGCTGTAAGTCCTGCAGACGGGACATTCTTGTCTTTGTCATGGTGGTAGCCCTGGGGAACATCTGGTTGTGGAGGCAAACCCTTTCTCTTAAGAATGCACATGCAGATTCCTCACTGGAACCTGCAGATGAGCACATGATGGGTGCATCGACATGTGCTCCAGTCTAGCACTGCTGGGGTTACTTAATGCAGAACCATCAAGTCACGATCTCAGAAGTCTGTACCAGTAGGTAGCTAGCTTCATTATCTGCAGGCCTGATTTTATGTCAAAAATTGGAGCCAGCTTGGCAGTAAACCCTTGCAACTGGGTACTAAGCCTGAAGATGCTAGTTACTTGCTTTTTATAATGCTTGTGGAGGGCTGGAATGCTGAGGACTCCTGTGAGGCTTGGAGTGACAAGGATGGTACATCTTACGGCACATTTCAGAGTAAAATTAATCTGCTAGGTTTTTATGCTCCATAGAGGCTAGAAGAAAGGTTCTCCCATGCAGAACAAAGAGAGGTGTGCTCCTGGCTGCATAAGCAAGACCTGCAGTGGAAGGGTCTATTGAGGGCAGTGTGAAGAGGAGGCTGTGAGATGGGTTGGGTAATAACAGTGGTCACTGAACTGAGGTGACAGAGGTCACTTTATTGGGGTTGTATGGCGATCGCTTATCTTAATTCCTTGCTGTCTCCGACACTGTGTGTGTGTGTGTGGGTGGGGTGTCCATTCCCCTTCCTTGAGAATTCCCTTTTGTTCCTTACCTGAAACTCACTAAGTTATATAGAGGAAACTTCATCATGCTGCACTTTGCAAACTCTTACTAATCCAGTCTTCTGTAAAATTAGCTTGAAAGAGTGATTTTTTGAAGATAAGGACCTGACCTAAAAGTCTGAGATCCACACAATGTAGAATGATCTTTGGGTGCAGATGGGTGTCACACGGGCTGCTGTCCTGGAACTGTTTGTGTGAATGTCTGCTTGGCAGGACTGGGGTGTTGTTCAGAGAATGCCTGTTTTAGAATAGAGTTAAAAGTTGGATTAAATTAGAGGAGAATCTCTGGGCTTCTTTTCAAAGCAGATGTTAAGAGGAGATTTCTCTCTCATGATTTACAGGGTTGAGCAAGCTAGAATAAAGTGGCAGGTGTAACTCTGAACGTGTGAGTCTGCGCTGGTGGAAGCGGTTGTTTGTCGGGATTTTGCATATGCTCTGGGACTTGCTGTTAAGTCAATATTTACTTCTCAGGGAGTAAATGCCAGCGTTGTGTCTGAGAGCTGTTTCTGCTCCATCGATTAAAGAGTTACGGGCTGTGTCATCGAGCATCCTACTGGGCAGATTCCCGGAGTTTTAGAAGTGTTGTGATTATGAGTTTCTGGTAAGTAGCTGGAAGCACAAAGGGTGTTTTTCAGCAACTGGGCACAACTTTCCAGATCATGTATATACACAGTGTTACACAAGGGCTCTCTAATGTTTCACAGATAGCTTGTTAAGTGTTTCTCCTTTTGGATCTTCACCACCATCAAGGAAGGTATATGCCAGTTGGCTCACCCAAGTTTTGGTTCTAAGTTTTATTTTGTTGGGGGAGGATGGTTGACGACTTCTGGAGCTGTTTCAATTATTAGCCTTAACATATAGACAACATTTGGTCTGGGTAGGGCTCCCTCCTGTCAGAAAAGTGGTGGTCTTCACTGAAGATAACAAAGATCTGACATGAAATAGGATGCATAAGGTACTTGCAAATTTTTTTTTTGTCTGAATGCTCAAGAATACTTTAAAAACACTCTTTATTGTGTCAGGTCGCCATTACCTTCCCAGGGTTTCCCTCTCTGTGCAGCATTTACACAGACAGGTTCTCCGTCAAGGGTAGAAGCAGGCAGCCCACAGGTGTTAGTGTAGGCTGTGGTGACATGTCAGTGCTGGATGCACCTGCCGTGTTTGTGTTCCTGTGTCCGTGTGCTACTCCTCCATCCTTTGCTTTCTGTAGAATGCGGCCACCACTTTGCAGGTCTGCAGGAGGTAAGCTGGGGGTTATGCAGTACTTAACCTCTGACTGCATTTTGCTGGAAGCTTAAAAGTCTTCGGGGAAAGAGACTGTAGTGGGAGGCTGCCCCTGTCTTCTCCTTCTACCTGTAAAGCCAGATGGAGCATAAACTCCTCTGCAAGCTGGAGACTTCTGTGGCACTTGGGGCCTGATCCAGAGGGTTTTGAGGTCAGCACCTTGCTAATGGGCCTTGGCTCAGTCTCTGTGAGAACAGGAGCGCTTGGCCCACAGAAAGGATGCTAACCCACTTTTCACGCTTGCCTCCTCTCCACTGAAGGAATCAGTGGGGAGAAGTATGACTCTTAATGACTGCTGATTATAAATAATTAGGAGTCATTCAACATTTAGGGTAACATACTTAGGTTGTGATGTGTTTTGCATTTATTAAGTGTTGGCTGCTCTCCTGTGGCTTGTTGCCTTTGCTTATCTCTCACCAGTTCCTTGTGTAAACACTGGGGGTTAGATGGGAAGATGGGCCCCCAGTTTGAATGTGGCAGCGTCCCACGGAGTCCGGCTGCCGTGCGAGCCCCTTCTGTGCTGTGTTCAGCTGTGGAACGGCTGATTAGACAGTGTGGAATCTCATCTTCAGCACTTGCATGTAGCATAGCTGGACTTTGCACAGAGTGAGGATTATTAGCCTATAGGTGATGTGCAGCAGAGAACAGATAATTCAAACAACATGATTTATGTAGATGCTTAACACACTGAAATGTAGCAAACCTGGAGATTTTTCATGTGTAGCATAGGGTCGGTCCACTGAAGATCAACCAGTCAGTGTTGCAGTCGTGGTGCACTGACCACGCTCTTTTGCATAACTGTGTTTGAGTATATTTTTTCTTCTTTGCAGATCATGTAACAAAATGGTAACAGATGAATCTAGTAAACATCCTGGAAAGCACTTTCATGTGCTCTTTACTGTAAAATAAAATTAAAACCTGTAGCATGTGTTAGTTTTTCAGTGAAATAGGTTTAAAAAAAAAAAAGCAGCACTCAAAGGCAAGATGTTAGCATTTATATGTGCCAAAGAGAATTTTTAACAGATGAAAATAAATAAAAAATCTGGTTTTGCACTTCAGAAATAGTATTGTCTTCATCCAGTTCATAAATGTGAAGCTGAGGTGAAACTGCACTCTTAAACTGGGATGTGACAAAGGCAATGTATAACCTCTTTAAATTCTATATAAATCAAACCTTTAACCTACTGCTTTTTAAAAGGAATGCCTAGAGGATGCTTTTGTATAACACTTTTTTTTTTATATATTCCATTTAAATGTAGATTTTTAAGGCCTTTAGTATAGTGGTGCATCTTCTGCCATGAAATGTTAATCAGGACTCTTTTGTAGCAACTTGGTTGGAAGATAAAATATTTAGTGCTGTTGTATACTGAGCCCACATTCCTTGCACACACAGGCTCTCTTCTCCCTCCCCCTTTCCCTTCCTTCCTCTTTTTTTCTTTTTTCTCTTCCTTTTTTTTTTTCCTTTCTTTTTCTCTTCCACCCCCCATCAGAGGTGTAAGGACATAATTTAGTTAATATTTGAAGACCTGATCTGTGCTTTACATTACTGATAACCTGACTTGGTAGCATTTCTAGCAGACTGCCAGAAGAAAAGTGTAGTACTTGGGTGACTGAATGTAGTTAACATCCAGGATCGGTCCCTTGCCCACTTCTCCGGTGTTTCTGAGTAGAAAACAATTTTGCCTATTTCAAGGTACATTTCTTTGAGCAAACTTGTGATATTATTGGAGATCTGGGCATCTCTTTCCATTGATTGGTCAATAGAGCTGCAAGGTGCAATCACATCATTCCTTAGGGTTTGGTATGTAATGCTACGACCCGAACACTGTAACATTGAAGACAGTGTGTCTGTCATGGCACACACACCCACACCTGCTACTAGGAGTCGGGGTATTTCAGGGTGTAAATCTAAGTGTATGTATAGATTGTTCACAGGTAGAAGGCTTAAATAACGAGTTTAATTCCTAAATCCCCTTTTCTCAAAGTTTGTCTTTTTTGAATGAGAAGCATAGAAAGTAAATGTTGTTCTTGCTAATGTCACAGCATAATGAGCCTAAGAGGATTTCCTCTGGTGTAATAGGTCAGAGTTTGGTCCCAGATTAATACTGGTTTCACAGAAGTCATATTTCATTTAAAGTATGATTGTTAATTTTTGTCAGATTTTTCTTCTTGACTTCTTGATCCTTCTGGATTATTTTTTAACTACTTTGAGTTTGTGTGGCTTGGCAGAAGCCATAATGACTGGGATATCGTAACATTAGACTGAGTTAAACTGAGATTTCCACAAACCTTTAAACTTCACAATACAGGAGCGATCTTCCTTGATGTACGACTTTACTTCAGCTGTGTCTCTTGTGTATCATTTTCATTTTTTAAAGGAACACGGTCATAAAAGAGGTCAGGAGTCAGTCTGTCACAGGATGGCAATTACGGGATTAAGGGCATAGGGTCTGCTTTCAGTGAAGTCCAGAACAGAGATTTGGGCTGCGTGGATGAGAGAATCAAGGGAGATTGCCCAGTACTCATGCGTTGGCAGGCATTTAGTGTGGGATTATGCTTTGAGTTCTCTGAACTCTGCTTCCACGGAAATCACTGAGTTTTCAGCAGCACAGAGCTGCATTAGTACACGCTGTCTGATGAGCCTTCTCTTCAAACCTGGCAATGGCCACTGCATGGGAAATACTCATCGTGTGGTTATTTTTATCACTTTTTTAACAGGGGGGGTGTGTGGAAATGCCCCCACCAAAACCACAGTGGGCTTGATAGCAAACACTTTGATACATTCTCAAACTTTATCTGTTAGGCTCTCACCCTGAACACTGTGCTGTTTTCCCATCTGCCCCACACTGGGTGCTGCAGGCGGATGGCTCTGTGCAAATGCAAACCAAGCTGAATGTTTGAAATCACAGGGCGGATTGCATCATCCCACTTGGTGTGTAACACAACTCAAAACGTGCAAGGATACCTCCTGTGGGGATGGTGGTATTAAAATACTCCGTTTTGGACAACCATGCCAGTCATGTTCAGGTAATCTCAGCGTGTTGCTGTATTACACCAGCAAGTTAAGACCAAAATAATGCCAGGTGTTTCGGTTTTGTATTGAGCAGGAAGCTAGCAGAAATAACTTCCCAATTTGTTATTTTTTTTTGCCAGTCTCTTCCAGTTCTGCAGGAATCACCAGAGCGCCAGGAAAAACAAGCCCTTGGCTCTTGTATAGGTAGACTGTTTGTCCCCCAAAAGAATCACTTTTGTATGGAGTGAACATGTCTGTGTAGGCTTCGGATTCTCTGTCCTGCTGAGTCCTGAGATTTTGCAAGAGTCTGTACTCTGCAGTTTTGAGGAGGGGGTAAGGCCCAGGAAAGCAATTCTATCACTCCTCCTCCTCACTGGACGGGGAGAGAAAATGTAATGAAAGGTTTGTGAATTGAGACAAGGACAAGGAACGATCGTTCAGCAATTACTGTCATGGGCAAACCAGACCTGACTTGAGGACTTTAAGTTTAATTTATTACCAATCAAATCTGACTAATGAGAAAACTAAATCTTAAACCCACTTTGCCCTCACCCTTCCCTTCTTCCTGGGCTTTTCTGCCAATTTTATCTGCCTTCTGTCTCCGCAGTGGTGCAGGAAGATGGGAAATGGGGATTGGGGTCAGTTCATCACACGTTGTCCCTGCTGTTCTTTCTTTGGGGGGGAGGACTCCTCACACTGTTCTCCTGCTCCAGCATGGGGTCCTTTTTCATGCCGAACTGCAGCCTCTCGCTATGTGGGCTTATTTTCACTCCTCTTCCCAGCTGCTGTTCCGCAGTAGTTGGGTTTTTTTCCTTTCCTTAAATACATTACCACAGAGGCGCTACCACCATCATTGATGGGCTTGGCCTTGTCCAGCAGTAGGTCTATGTTGGAGCCTGCTGGTATTTGCTCTGTTAGACATGGGGGAAACTTTTGGCAGCTCCTCTCAGAAGACACCCTGTAACACCCTGCTACCAAACCTTTGCCACGCAAACCCGATACACTCGCTCCATTTCACTGAGAATTTTGCTGGGAAGCCTGGGCTGAACTTCTCCCGGCCGCTTTATTACAGCGCTGCTACAGCTCCATTTGTCAGTGATAAAACATTTTAACAATGTTTTCTTAGTTTTGTAATGAGGACTGTCCATCTCCAGACCTGAAAACAAAACAGTGAGCAGTCACGTGCAAGAGTTGAAATTCAGCAGGCAGTGCTCCCGTATCGAGGTGTGGTAAAAGCCATTGTGCTTGGATGCGGGTGGAATAGCTAAGATTGGCTTAGCATCTGAGTAAGTGATAGCATGGCCTAGGAGAGCTTTATTATACTGAGGGTAATTTTTGCTCATAAAACTTCATGAGAAGTCACTGAAGTCACAAGTCAGCAGCAAGAACAATGACGCTCATTGATTGTAAGCCAGGCCAGACGACCGGGAAGCTCCTCTCCCAGGCCTGTGTTCCTTCAGACGCTTGGATCAGCTTTATCTCTCTGTTGCTTTGCTGAATGGCTCCTCTTGGTTTGTGTTGGTTTTGAGTGAGAGTGGAAACAAGTTTTTGGTGTTTAGCCTATAGCACTCTGCATGGCGTGCCTTTTGGAAGTGCTTCCTGAGATCTTCCCAGGACTATTTGAGCAGAAGTTGGGATTCTTAAATTTTCTAAAAGCAATTGTGATTTGTTCTGGCTGTAATCAGTTCCACCCTGCCTTTCAGTCACTGAGCACAGCTTTACAGAGCCTGTAAATACTGTTCCTTAACTGCTTCTGAGCAATAAAAGGAACTCTTACACTAACCAGATCTTTTAAAAGAAAAACCTAAAAACACCCCTCCAAAAAAACCCCAACAAAAATCACTGTTAAATATTAAACTGTCTCTTCTGGTTTAAATGAGGCAGCCTGGTTTTGTAGGGAGCAAGAATTGGGGACCAAACCAGTTGTAATCTGAGGTTAATTGACTTGCTCCGTCACTTGGGTCTTTATTCTTTCGGGCATGTTACTTTCACCTCTGAAGGGAGGATTGCGTATCTAACAGTGTCCATGCTTAATCTTCTTTTGCTTAGGAAGAGTTTGACATGTAGGAAGTTGTTTGACATACATGTTAAAGATGGTACCTTGATGTGAGTACGGCCTGTTGTCCTGCTTCCTGTAGGCCTTTGTTTCTACTCTGAAGCCAGGTATCGCACTGCTTTGCTTCACCACAAAAATAGGACATCTTTTTCCTTTCCTTACCCTTGCTAAAGAAGGAGAGGTTGCAGTGATTTCCACTAGCTGCCCACAGGAGAGAGGATCTCATTAGGCTCTTGCTCCACCCTGCCCAGTAGTGGAGGAGCAGGAAGCACAAGGATGAGTCTCCATGAAAACTAGGTTTGACCTCTTGTTGCTCTCCCCTCCCTGGCCTTTTGTCTCTGCTAACAAGCAGCAGGTATTACAGCTGGGGGTGTTCGAGGAGGTGGCAGCATACATCAAACTGCCCTTGCTCAGAGCAGAGCTAATATTGTAGATGTTCCTTTTGCTAGGGTGAGGGAGGAGACACGAGGAGGAACCTATCATGTGGTAAGAGTGGTGCAGGGTGTAAGTCCTTTGCTCTTCTAAGGCAGCAGAGGTTGTAAGGGTTCTTGAGCCTGGGTACCTTTGCAGCCAGGCAGCTACTCCCCAGTTTC
Organism: Laterallus jamaicensis coturniculus; assembly: GCA_022605575.1. Lineage (NCBI taxonomy): Eukaryota > Metazoa > Chordata > Aves > Gruiformes > Rallidae > Laterallus > Laterallus jamaicensis. The sequence goes on along the minus strand of JAKCOX010000031.1, from coordinate 2,872,215 downwards.
AGAAGTGGACTCCCACCAGCTTGTGGTGACATCAGCCCAGATCTGATCAGGGGGATTCAGGTCAGGGACATATTTGCTACTTGCTTTGGTTCATCTTCCCCTGCCTGTGCTTTGCAGTCCCTGGTAGAGGCACAGCTTGGTACTAGACTAGGGGGCCTGGGCTGCAGGATGTTGGAAAATTAAATGGAGAGTGGTGGAAGATGGCAGATGAAGAAAGAAGACTTCCCTGTAGGACAGGGGAAATGACACCTGGATGGAAAAAAAGTGTGTGTGGGGAATGTTTGAAAATTGGTGATGGGTAGAAGGTAAAACAGCTGAAAGAAGCATAAAAGTGCTGGATGAGATACCTAGGAGAAAGCAAGCAAATAGGTGGGGGAAAAGAGGAATAAGCTTACGAGGAAAAACAAAGAATCGTAGAATCATAGACTGCTTTGGTTTGGAAGGGACCTCAAAGATCATCTAGTTCCAACCCCTCTGCCATGGGCAGAGACACCCTCACTAGGCCAGGTTGCCCAAAGCCACATCTAACCTGGCCTTAAATGCCTCCAGGAATGGTGCTTCCACAACCTCTCTGGGAAACCAGAAGAAGGAAAGATAAGCACATTTTTTTGGGAAAAATAACATTTGTGGTGAATCACAAGGAAAATAGAAAAGATAATAGGGTAACAGAGCAGAGGTTAGAGAGAAATAAACAGAAAATCCCCAACTAAGTAAAGACATTTGAGACTGCTGTGTGGGGACAACGGGTGGCAACTGATGGCAAACCAACAGAGACTTGGTTTAATGTATAGAACCCCCGCTTCTAGACCTGCTTTTCCTGCTTCTCAAACAACAACAAAAAAGTTTCTTTCTGTCTGATTAATGCAGTAATTCAATACTGTGTGTGGAAAAGAGACAGCACTTTTACACCTATAGAAAGAATGATGTCATGTGTTTTGGTTAGGATGGTGAGAGTTACAAAAATAGTCTGTATTAGTGTTTTTAAGTTGGAGGAGATGGTGAGATCACAGCTTGAGCTGAAACACAGACATTCTGCTGAAGTAACCTCATACCTAAGAAGTGGCCTGTAGAAATTTATTTTTCTTAAGGAAGCCAAACAAACCTGAAACAAAAATAACTTCTCCCACGGATTTTTTTTTTTCTTTTTTTTTTTTTTAATGGCAATCTCCAGGCAGGCCCCAACTGACGACTCTTGCAACAGGAGACCTCAGTTTACAAGTATTTTGATAGTCAGTAGGCTTCTCGTTATCCTAAGTCCACAAGTGATGAGTGGTGTAGTGTCTAGTGGTAAATGTAGAAGTATGGCAGGGCTTACAAAGCCAGCATGGAGCAACTGGCCTTGAGTTTTGGTGGAAGAGTCTACAATGGAGTTTGCCCAGCAGAGGATGATAGGGGCTGTTACTGGTGCAGGCTGATGCCCTGCTGCTGCAGGGAGGGGAGATAAAGCTGTCTAAGTGGGAGAGAAGGGAAAGATATGAAGAGTTGCTGAATTGATCAGAATTTGCAACCCACGGGGCATAACATGGACCTGGTGCTGAAGATAATGTGCTGCTCTTCCCACTTTTTTAGTGTAATTTTTTAGACTTCCCATGGCAAGACTGGCCTTTTCTATTCCTTCTCCTGCCTCTACCTCCTCTTTGGTTTTCTTCCATTCCTTCCTCAGTTTTCTCAAGTTATCCTCATGTCCATAATCTTCTGATGTCCTAGCTAAGTGTTCCTCTTTGCCAGGTTCCCGTTCTTTCCACCTCTTGTTTGCTCTCTCAGTTTTTTTGTGTGTTCCCATATGCTCATTGTAAAATTTCCATTCCCTCTCATTTCCCTTTCCATTTCTTCAGTTCACCCCATTTAAGACTCCTCTGCAGTCCCAAGGCCAGTGTCTGCTTTCTTTCCCTGCCTCCCTTCACCACAGCCCTCCCCTCTGTTCTCATGGAGTTGTCCTGCATGGTTTTCCTTACATCTCTCAGTCTGGTTGCTTTTCTTGGGTTGCTACTTTGCAGCATAACCTTACTTAGTTTCAGCAGTACCTGTCTCTGACTGATGCTTTATTCACCACTTGATACATTTGGAGCAGAACTGACTACCTTCTATGTTCCCAGAGCTTTCTAGAGCTGTTCTTCAGCTTGGTCTTACTTACGGAAATTGCAATTCCAGTTTTCTTCAGGTGGGTTAGAGATCAATTAAAGATTCCCTTTTTCTGCTACCTGTTTAGTGATACTTCAGTTTACAGTGAGAAACTGGAGCACTGACTTAATGAAGTGACTCCACTCACTGGACAAGATGGAGAGAATGAAATGGGAGACATTGCTAGTGCATTAAAAAAGAGGTGGAAGTATGTACATCAGATCTTCCTTCTGCACCTTCACCATCCCAAAATCCTTTATGCAACCGGCAAAATGAGAACTCCTTTATATGTCTCAGTTCAAAAATTGGTTGGGACAAGATAAGGTGATGAATGGATGCCTCAGGGTTCTGATGAAAAGCTATATTGATTTATTTTTTTTTAAAAGTCATCCCATTTAATGAAAAACAAGGCAGTGCACTAGACTGAGCATGCCCTCAAGATATGCCAATGTACACAGAACACAGAAAAATCTGTGAATCATATCGCATAAGTGGTTGCAGATACTGGCACTGCAGGTCTGCACAGACACACGATGGTGATGTTTACAAGCTGTAGGCACTGTGCTACTTGAAGCTTGGTTTAGAAATGAATGTGGTACAGAGGTCATCACTGCAAGGTTTGCAGTAGACCAGTGGCATGTGTGTGTATCTTCTGTTCATTTAGCGCTGGCATGTGTGCCCAGATAAAACTGTTTCTTTTTTTTATAAACATTTACTTCAATGCCAAATGTTGATATTCAGATAAATGGATTTCTTATATAATGTTCTGTCAGGGCTTGTTAGGCTTTGATTAGTCCTGTGAATACTGGTCAGTAATTCAGAGGTACTGCTCTCATGGCTGGGAAGGGGCTGCACTCTGACCTGTGTAAAGATGCTGCAAAATTTGGCATATGTGTAGAATGTGTTTAAAGATGCAATGAAAGATTATTCTGTGATTGTCCTTTCCCTCACCTATACTCTGCCTGCTGCTTTGTTCTCATTGTCTTTTATTTTGATGTGCTGATCAGTTGCTATTTTCCAGATGAAGTGGACAGGGAAATGATAAATTCCTTTCCTGACAGTGTCCTGCCTGTAATGGTTGGGAAAAGCTAACAGGAATATTCCTAAGGTAAAATAAGCATTCCCTTTAAGGCTACATCCAGGTGTGGAGCAGCTTTTCACTCATTCTGCTGCTATCCTGGAAACTCTGGTTTGGGCTGTGTCAGCAGAGAAGCTGTTAGCTCTGAGGATCTCAGGTAGGAACAGGACCTGTTCAATAGGTCATCTTACGGACCTGTCAGTGGGGTGGGGTACTGTCTGCAGATACAGCAATGGTGAGGGGCACAACGAAGAGCTTTGTGGAAACCAAAAGGACTGAACTGTCCTAGGGAGCCTGCTTTGGCAGGGGGGTTGGACCCGATGATCTCTTGAGGTCCCTTCCAACCCTACAATTCTGTGATTCTGTACGCTGCTGAACAGGGCTGGTGGTGCTGGGTGCCTTCTGTGTAGGACCAGTAGCTGTGAGCTGGTCTGTGTGCTTTATAAACATAAACAATATAAGAACAAGTGTGTCATGGTTCATAAACTGTTACCACAGTGTTCCTTGAACATGATAATAAACATTATAGTTAAGTAAAATGCACGTGAGTCTAAATGTGTTTTATCCAGTGGAGTAAAGCTGCAAGAAACAGTTTCTGATTTTTGAGTTCTCACATTTCTAGGAACAATACAACTCCACGGTAAAGGGCCAGCCCTTACTCTGACACAAAAGACACAGTATGGAGATAGTTTCTCCAAACTGAAAGTGGAGTGTCTTTGGAGACGCCATGCTGTAGTGTGTGGAGTACTTTCAGAGACTGAACAGTTCTTCCTCCTGCTCAGACTGATCAAAAATTCAAGTATAAGACAAGCCAGTTCCCTTTACTTTTAAACTTCAAGTTCTCCCCACAGCTACCTTCTGCCTCCTGGCTGAGGTGAGTGTGGGGAAGCGTAGCCTTTGGTTCTCAGTGCGAAAAAGTGAGTATTGACATGCGTGTAACACTGTGAGTTAGTAGTGAGGATTTGGTATTTGGCTACTTGTGCTTGTTAGCATGCCTTTGGGAGGCAAGGAAGCTGAAGACATGACTTCTGTGAAATCCACTGCAATCCTTTCGCTTCATATTTCATACCATTTCATTAACTCCTGTAGACAGAATTACAGTTTGCATTGCGTGTGCTGCCTATCTGTACTCACTGCAACACACATGCTACTGATTTCTTCATGCTGAAGCCTGGAGAAGATACGGGGTTATTCACCGTCTCCTATGAACCTGTAATGGTGTGCAGAAAGTGGTACCTGTGTGCATGTGGCAACTTGAGTGTCATCTGTATTTAAATGGACAGTTCTATAAATATTTTCTTGGTCCTTACCATATTTTTTCCAGGAAAAACTAGTGTACCGTTGCTGACCAGCTGTGTCCTCACTGCTGCTCTGCTGACTGGTCACATAATGGTGACTCCTTTCTTGCTTGAACCTTCTAAAATGCATTAGGCACAGCTAGAAGATGGAAGCAGTTACTCCTTCTGGGCATGTAATTTTTGTAGTTATTGTCATGGTATTTTATGTAATTATTAAGACTGTTAGACTCTGAGCCGATCTAATGACTTAAGTTCTGAGCAACCTCTTAAGGAGTTTGAGCCACCCTGCTGTGTTGCCCTTTGACATAAATGATTGCTGGGGATGAGAGCACTTTTGTGTTTTTTAATACTGTGAGGCAACTCTTTGGCCTGTATAAATCAAATACATGCTCTCTGGCTGTTGCCTAGATGGTGCTTACTGTGGCAAGCACAGGACTTGCTGAAACCTTTCTTTTTTAAAGGGTAGGGTTGCACATTTTGTCTTCACCCAAGAAGGTGGGAAAGTTCCGTGAGTGAAAGAATAACAGCGCAGATGTTAAATGAAGAGGTATAATATTGAACAGATAAAGATATGTGTTTTCTTTTTGTTTTTCAATGCTTAAGATGTTCTTTCAAATGGAGATCTCACTGGATGACGCTGTTTTACCTTGGCATATGTTAATAGCTGCCCTGAACCCACTTATGCTCCTGTGCAAGAAGAGATTTAATGGTGCATAATCAACTTTTGCCAGATGCTTAACAGTGCAAAGCCTTTAACAACTTGTACAGGAAAGGTATAAAACAAAACATTTGAATTTTGCATACAGCTACTCCATCTGACTTGATAAAAATTGATGCAAGAGCAGTTGGCATAAAGTGTAGACTGTTCTGAACTAATATTGACCCAGTGCATTAAGGTGCTACATGTAGGAGAACCAAGAACACAAGGTCACACAGAGTAAACACTGATCTTAAAAGCGCTGAGTTTGGACCAAGGTTTCTTTTGCTTTTTTGCTTGCCAAACGGTGTGGGACTTACTTCAGTTACATTTTTTACTGCTGCAGCAGAGAGGAAGTTTTTGTTTGGTTTTTTGTTGAGGTTTTTTTTACCACATGAGCTCTTGTAGTTCAGAGATGGTGCCGAGTGTTCTGAGTGTGTTTCTGACAAACGGGAACTGCCAGGGTGTGATTCCAGCTCTGACAGTATAACCTCTCTGCCTCAGTGTGCGCTACTCCAAACCCTGGGCTCTGTCTTGGTGGCTGCTGTTGATGTCCTTCAAAGGCATCCTTGGACTTGACTGTCACTGTCTCACTAGAAAAACCTAGAGGTCTTGCAGAATGTGGTGCTGTTGGTGAGGGATCCGCAGTGCTGAGACTTTGCTGTAGAAAGGATGGATCTTTATCCCTCACCATTAAAGTGAGCTTTAATACGTGAAATTTCTGTGTCTGGGTGATTTATTTTCCTGGAAAGCTGGTCCTGGCAGCTGACATGACAGGCTAAAATGATATTCTTTTGTTTGCTGGGGTTTTTCCCTTCTTTTTATGCTGGGAAGTGAAAGGGCACAAAGGAGAAAGAAAAGGAAGTAGAAAGGAAGAGATTGTGGGGTAGTACCAGTTAAAATTCTTCCTGAGTCCTGTGCTTATGTTGTCCAGGTACTGCCGTATCATTACAGGGAGTGTACTTGTTCTAGCCTGGCTGTGTTTTCTTGCTTCTTGACATGTTTCAGGAATGCTAGGAGTATTTTGGATTCTTTCCTTACTGCTAAATTTCATTCACAAGAATTTCACCTTTTTGCAGTTACCACTCATATACTTCAAAGAAGCAACACTTCAAAGTGATGTCCTTGTGAATACTGTGACACCAAACTTGCTCTTCCTTTAGCCTCAAATTTTGCCTTTTTGATTTTGAGAAATGTTCATCTCTGCTAATGAGGGATAGCTGTCAGGGGCTTTAAAGAAGTCCTCTGTTGAACCCTGCCTCCCTCCTCTCTTGCCCTCTGAGTTACAACTTCTAAGAGGAGCTTACAAGCAATGATGTGGTTTGGATCCTGAGAGCTAATGAAGGCCAGCAGCCTAGGAACTGCACGGATCTGTTTTCTGTTACTGGATGGTCCTGCCTTTTTTTCCATGGGCTGCTGGAACAGTCTGCTATCTGGCTTGGGCAGTTCTTCTCTCGCCCAGTTTCTTGCAGTGAGACATTCCTGTGCCTTTTGTCACCGGTCTGCTCGCTGTCTGTCCTCTGCTTAGAGACCTCAGGAGTAGCTGGCCAGATATTTCCAGAAATAAGTTCAAAAAGAGCACAAGCAGTTTAGCCAGGGCCTCTCCAAATGGTGTGTGGACACAGCTCCATTGCTTTGGTTACCGTCACAGATATGCCCGTGGTCATCTATTTTAAAATAAATTGACTTCTTACATGGACAAGACCACAGGCTTCAAGGCTGGAAGTTATTGGTGATGATTATGTCTGTGGTGTACAGTTGTGTGCAAGCCTGTTAATAGAGCAACCTTGTTTATTTATATCTATCCTGAGAGAGGGAAGAAACGCTGCTTGGTTTGCAGTCTGCCAGGAGATGTATGGTACCCATGAAAACAAGGATGTTGTTGTGATGCCTTTGTGCACAGTGATGTCAGGGCAGATTGGCCATGGGAAGAGGAGGTGTGGGCAAAGGTTGGAACAATGTGCTGTATGCTCTTATTTTGGATGGATGGACAGATGAAAAAGGTTGTTAATGAGAGCGCTTCGGGCATGTCATTATTTAGTACGTGCCTTTTACTGGGAAAATTGGATGCTTTGGAGAAAGTCATTGTGATTGGTGTAGTAGGAACTGTGGAAATACCAGTGTGGGAGGCTTTCAGAGGACAGTACAATATTGATGCCAACCTGAGATAACAAAGGTCTGCGTTAAGATCAGATAAACGACTGCTGTCTGTAGTCCCACAGTATAGCCTCTTCTTCCTGTGCCGTTAGCAGAGCCCAATTAGTATCAAATAACTGGTCTGTCAGAGTTGGGTGGATACATCAGACCTTTTTGTTCAAAATTACTGGCTTGTAGCTGTTGTTTTCTCCGTTTCCATACTTGTTCTGCGGTGTAATGTTGTCACCAAGATGATGCTGGATGCCACCACGGTGGCTTATTTTTCTTGTGTGCATAATGTTTGGAGTTTATTGGTAGAACATTTCAACATCAGCTCCTTTGTAGACTTACATCCTGGTTTCAGCTCTGATAGAGTTACTTTTCTTCCCAGAAGTGGTTGTGGTGCTCTGTTTGGGATTTAGGATGAGAATAATGTTGATAACACACTGATGTTTTGGATGTTGCCCACAATATTTACATCAGCAAGGAAGCCAAGGGTGCACAAGAAGCTGGGAGAGAACACAGCCAGGACAGCTGACCCAAACTGACCAAAGGGATATTCCATACTGTATGACATCATGCTCAGCATATAACTTAGGGAAAGCTGGCTGGACATTGGTTATTGGTGGTGAGCAATTCTGCAGTGCATCACTTGTTTTGCATATTCTTTTATTATTATTATTCTCTTCCTGTTCTTTTCTATAAAACTATCTTTAGACCTATGAGTTTTAACTTTCTCCCCACCCCCCATCCCACTGAGGGGGGTGAGGAAATGTCTGTGTGGTTGTTTTAGCTGCCTGATGGGTTAAACCACGATGTCTTTTCTTCCTCAGCACCCTTCTTGTCTTCCACTACAGGCTTGCGCTGCTGGTGAAGGCCAGTGCTGCATACAGTGCTGGGTAGCCAGTGAGATTAGCTAGGATTTCCCCTTCACCGTGTGTCTCCCCACCCCCAGCACGCTGTTTCCATACAGCATAGAGTGTATTTTTTTTTGCCTATATTTGCATAAGCTGCCCCCAGATCCTGTTATCTCTCTACATCTCTGTTATGCTCTCATTCACCATTGGGTTTCTGCCAATGGGGTTTATCCTTAATATTAGCAAGATGTAACTGCTGAATCAGTTTTTACACATTTTTCTATGTGGCTTTTTTGTTGCTTTGTGGGGGTTTTTTTGGTTGGTTTTTTTTTTTCTCCATCCTCTGTGTGCACAATGGACAAATGACATTACTAGTAATCTGGACTTCTGCATGGCAGCTTACATGTGCAGCTACATTCACAGCAAGCTGAGGAGATTGGGAAGGAAATGAAATCCTGCAGAGCCAGTTGTTGGAGCGCATGGACAGTGCTGTGCTATTTTGGAAGCAAGACGGGTGAAACCCTGCAGTATTTCTTTTGTTAGCTTTGCTTAAGATCTCTACCAACTTCTCTCTCTGAGTGACTGTGTTTATATGCCCTCGGGATGTCAGGGGAAGGGGTGCTCGGGCAGTGGGAAGGAGCTGTTTGCTTGCATGCTAGCATTTTACATTGTACTCAGCAGTGACTTTTTGATAAGGAAAAAAGGCAAGTGAGAAAGAGCTGATGAATGAAAAAAAAGTGGAATAAGGAGAAAGGTGAGAAAGTAGGCTTGGAGTGGGGAGAAGTTAAAGCAGGTATTCTTGTCAAACTAAATAGAGTCTTTTTGACAAAGCACTTTTGTGCTTAACACAAAATTCCTCAAATGGTGGCTGTGTAGGAACGCGTTAATTTTCACAGGTTTATTATGGCTGTATTTATTTTTACCTGTGAGCACGTTCTGTGTATGCATATGGTCAAAGAAATGATTTCCTATTTAAAATACCCATGTTCAATCTATATTAAAAGCAGGAAAAGTTTTGTTGCTGTTAGTTTTCATAGAAGCCTTGATATGTTTACTAACAGGAAGAAATGTAACTCTGTTTTAAAGAGAAAATAGATGCAAGCCATATGTACTGTGCACGGAAGGAAGCGTCTAAAATCTGGTTTGAGTAAAGAACTGTTCTGTGATCTCTTTGTAGAGGTGAAGGGAGAAGTATTTTTTTTGTTAACAATTCCCTTGTCCCAGTTTTGTTCTGTGGTTGATTCTCTCCAGATTTGTTAGCTGTTTGGAGATGGTAACTATGTTTTAAAAGTTATTATCCCTCAATGGTAAATACAGCCTCCCCCCAAGTTTGAAACGAAACATTTTGGCAATACAAGTTAAAATTCAGAAGATGAGATCTAAATGTGTACCAGCTACTCACAAATGCTTGAGAAATTTTCAGGAGTTACTAAGGGTTACCCTTTGCCTTATTTACAAACACCCACACTTACTCACAGCAGTTCTTCCATGGTTCTGTCTCCCAGCAGTGGGCTGTCTCAAAGCCGTCTTAAGTCAAGCTCCACAAGCAGAGAAATCTAAAGGTTTTTTTCCTGCTTCTTATTTCTACCCATGTTTCTCTAATGTGGAGATTTTCCTGACTGTGTAAGAAGAAAGACGAGATGTGATTTAATTACTCCACAGCCTTAATAACTCATCTGGGAACAGTGACAATTAATTGTACTGTACAGTTCATCAATCTTCACTCAGTCCTGGATTTAAAAAGAAGAGTGTTCTCAGCAAGATAGGGTACATGTGCTTTTCCTTCTCCATGTGATCAGGAGACCAGTGGTGCCAGACAACCTCCCACCTCAAGTGATGTTGCCCAATTGTTATTGGAGGGAACAGTGATGAAAGGAGAGGGAAATACTGAAAAGTTTACAACCTTTTGCTGTCCAGGCAAACTACCTCTGCAGCAGTGAGGGCAGGCAAGTTCAAATGAAAGTCAGAAGGGTATGGTGAATTCTGAGTGTTGCATTCAGGAGACTACTTTGCTAAAACATCAGTGATGTTAGTTAAATGTGGCAACAAAGGGAAGATTTCTTGTACTTCCTGTGTGAGACTTGAGCATGACTGAGGCCTCACCATGCTTACTCTTAATGGGCAGCACACCAATTTTTATGAAAGTAACCATATGCATATGGGGTAACTGATGCTTAAATGTAGGCTCTCCAGTATACATACCTCTGAGAAACTCAAATTGTGCAGCCTGAAAAACATTTTAGTGGTGTCCTTGAAGGACCCATTCTGAGAGGCCTCACTTCGCTCGGTTGTGTGTATATATCTGATAACAATTCCTGCAGAGGAGAGTTAATAGTCCAAGCCATTAAAACAGATAGAATCATAGAACACTTTTAGTTGGAAAAGACCTTCAAGATCATCAAGTCGAACCCTTAACCTAGCACTGCCAAGTCCAAGCTAAACCATGGCCCTAAGCACCACATCTACATGTCTTTAGATACCTCCAGGGATGGTGACTCAACTGCTTCCCTGGGCAGCTCTTTTGGTACATAACTTGGTTTCATAGTAGCCAGTCCAAACCTCCCCTGGCGCAACTTAGGCCGTTTCCTCTTGTGCTATCACTTGTTACTTGTTACACCCACAGACATGTCAGGCACCAGGATGTCTATAGTGAGGTATCTCTGAAGTGAGACACCTGATCCACGGAATGTGTTTTGGGAATGGGGCCATCTCCCAGTCTTTAAAAATGCTTATCATAGTCTTACTGGTTATAAGGCTGTAAGTGTTAGACTTTCTCCATAGACTCCAGAAAAACATAGAATCATAGAATGGTCTGGGTTGGAAGGGACCCCAAGGATCAGAGTTCCAACCCCCCTGCCACAGGCAGGGCCACCAACCTCCAGGCCTGGATCTACACAAACATGGCTGTATTGGTTTGTCTGCCATCTTATCTTTGTGATCATAGCTGATAGCCACTTACTGCAATATGGTAGACTATATATTTGATTAAAATGAGCAATAAAGATGAGAAGGCATATTACTTGTAGGAGTGATATGGTTTGGTTGCCGTTCCAGTTTTGGTACTACTTGGTCTGGCGTCCTTATCTACCTAGGGGGAAGTTGATCGTGTCTGTCCCAAGCAGCTGCATGTATCAGAGGGACTCGAGTTTTTCCAGTAACGACTATATGAAATATTTACAAGTGATAATTATTCACTGCTCTTCAAATTCCCCTGCAATACTTGGTTTTTGTATCCAAAACAGAGGATGAAATTTGGTAGCTTCCGTTTGGCTGCTTATATTATTGAAAGATTAAATCAGACCAAACAGTTGCAGAAGTAAATTGAAGACTGGATGTGTGTATTATTACTGGGTGGGAGTAACAGTACCTTCTACAGAAAACTATGAAAAACCACTTTGCATTACCCATATTTCTAAAAGTTACTTGGGAGTGGGTTCACCTTACCTACCTTTATCCATCTGAATGGTAGATGTGTAACTGGTGTTAATCATCTGGGTGATCTGTAGCCAGTGGTGTACATCCAAAGGATGAATCCTTCTATTTTGAGACAGGCTGAATCACTGTCTGGAGATGTCTTTTCTCAGCTAATGATGGAAGGAGACTAGACAACTAGTTTACATTAGAGCTAGGTGAGATGGATCCTAATTTATTGCTCTGGTTGTATGAACTGGCATTTCTGAGCTTACAGAGACTTAAACACGGCTGTGAGAGTTGCAAGGAAAATTACTCCTTGGGCATTCTCTTCCTTCTTCCCACAAAGCATGCAAGTGGACCTTGCATGCTTTGTGGGAAGACCCTCTGTGGTTTTTATTACTGTTATTAGCCAGCTGCATCAAAGAAAAGGCAATGCTAACAACAAAGAAAAGGTGAGAGGAAACTGAAGAAGATCCTACAGGATCATGTGAAGGACACTCTCACCTCTGTTCTCCTGTGGTGGTTCATGGTTTGATGCTTAGAACAATGGGGGAAATGTTCCATTTATTAAATATGGGGTGGAGAATGTGAGTGCTGTCAGGAGGGAGAAAGGGGTGAGAGAGAGAAGATCCCATAAAAAGAAGCTGAATAACTCAGCTGAAATTGGATAGGGCACCTGGAAATGGGGGACCATCAGGAATGGGGCACAGTGACTGGCATGCATGACTGAAGATAAGAAAAAGGCAGGCTGAGACAGGAGATGGGAGCAGCTGAGCACAGAGATTCATCTCACAGGCAATAGGATGAAGAGCTTAGATCTCATTGCTGCTGTGCACTGCCTGAAGAGAATGGGTCTGAGATGAGAGGTTTGTGGAGAGCAGGGTTGGTAGGATGCACGTAGGATGGGAAGGAGGAGAAAGTTGTGGGAAACATGCAGCATTTTAAAAATAAAGAGGTGAAACATGGAACAGCAGAAGTATGTTTCAGTGGAAGAAGCAGCATGCTTGTTATCACGCAAGCAACCTTCCACTTCAAAGCCTGGGGTGGGATTCAACATGCAAAATTTGCTGTTAATCAGCAGCAGCCTGTGAACCCTTGACAAGCTGTCCATCGTCTTCTGCCCTGGATGTCTTGGGGGATGATAACTCACTAAGGCTACTGAGGGTTTTGTTTGCTTGAGGTTTTGAAGAAATCAGTGGGTTGAATCAAAGCACACATTTCATACAGCTGCTGCCATACTCATCTTTCCTTCTGCTTTATTCTTTGTTGCTTTTTTGTACTATATAAAGCTACATGCAAATCATTAAATTCAAGGAATATTATCTACATCAAAAAATCAGGAATGTTGACATGGAATTCTCTGTGCCTGCACATTATAATGCAGTCTTTAATTATATCATCACATGCATTCATCCCTTCTAAGTGTGGTGGCCTGAAGAAACAGGACATGTGACTGTAATATTTCTCTCTGTCCTTCTTTCTTCTCATATAATAGTGGGTCACCCATTTGGCCAATTTCTGCTGCCTTGACAGTGAGGTGGATGGAGGTCTCTGATATAAATTCCTGTATTGTCATTAACATATGTAACCAAGTAGAAGTCAGAGAATCTCTCTGCTACCGTAGAAGGAGATGTTGCAGACCAAAATCACCTTTTAGATAATAAAATAGCTGCTCAGGAGAGAGACTTTTTATAAATGCCCCAGAAGTGAGGAAATCTTCGATCTCAGCTCCTGCCTTCTTAAACACACTAGCTGCAAAAGTTCAAATGTGTAGAAAATTTTGTGGTGTCATTAATTACAGCACATCTGGAACTCTGATTACTTGGGGCACGTCAACATCACCAATATGTGGTGTGTTTCTTGTTTTCTTGGTATGTGAGTTGGAGCTGATTTTCAAAGGTAAGCACTTGTGCATGCTGACAAATGCAGTCATGGGTAACTCTTAAACACAAACTGTATGAAGTAGTCCTGATGCTAAATACTCCAAAAGCCTGCATTCTCGGGCTCTTTAAACTGGGTATCTACAACTAAGGACACTAGATGGGGAGTCTGTGTAGGTGGTGGGTAACACCATCGCTTCACCAGGCAGAACTGTTGTAAAATGCATTCTGTTAATATTCATGAAGCGCTTGAATTTTATTGCGATGAGTGCCAGAGAAAGCCCAGGAGGAAATTAATAATTCTGTCTGGAGAGCTGGGCTTCAGTGAAGAGCACCACATAGAGCAGAGGGGCCACACATTGAAGTCCCATGAGGGGAACCAGGTAGTGACAACGCTGTCCAACACAGGCACTGGATGAAGCTGAAGTCCTGCAGAACGAAAATGGCATGTTAACTTTGTATGCATCTTGAAGCAGAGGGTGGTTACACATGGGAGGTCATAACCAGCGGTGCACAGGCAACCTTAATTTTGCCATGTCTTTCTTTGGTGGGCTTGATGTTACATTCAAATTAGACTTTTTTTGTATTATTTATGTTCTCATAGCTCCATGTGTGTATAAATGGGTAATGCTTCACAAACAGTGTATGTTAGTTCTGTTTTACAGTTGTGGCAAAAATGCATACCTACTCTCAGGTCCTTACAAGTAAAATACTACAGTTTGGGAAGAGGGGGTATAAATTAATGACCTACTGCTACAGAGTAGGTAGTTGCTGTCATGCAAGGGACTTTGCTGACTGGTGTTCCTGAGACGAGCAGCTGCAGGAGTCCCAGGTACACAGTACAGTTTGGGTTGGAAGGGACCTGAAAGACCATCTAGTTCCAACCCCCCTGCCATGGGCAGGGACACCCTCCACTAGACCAGGTCTCCCAAAGCCTCATCCAACCGGGCGTTGAACACTGCCAGTAAGGGGGCAGCCACAGCTTCTCTAGGCAACCCGTTCCACTGCCTCACCACCCTCACAGTGAAGAATTTTTTCCATCCATCCATCCATCCATCCATCCATCCATCCATCCATCCATCCATCCATCCATCCAATCTAAATCAACCATCTTTCTGCTTAAGCCCATTACCCCTTGTCCTAATACTAGACTCCCTGATAAACAGTCCATCTCCAGCTTTCTTATAGGTGACCCTCTAGGTGCTGTAAGGCTTCAATAACGTCTTCCCAGCACATCCTTTTCTCCAGGCTGAACAACCCTAACTCTCTCAGCCTCACAGGACAGAGTTAAGCAGTGTTGGTTGATATTTCTCTATCCCTCATTCAGCCATAAGTGTTGACACTCTGTGTCCTGTTGCCTTAATGATTTAGAAACCTCCTTGGATTCCATTAAATTTTTAATTACTGAATTATTCTCAGTAATGAGACAACTTGCTGGGCCATAGGTGTTTATTGGTTTAAGGCACAATTTGTTCCCAGCTTCCTTTGGACCCGCTCCTGCCATTGTTTCCTGCTTGTAACTCCCACTGAAGTGAATAGTGGTCTTGTATTGTGAGGAGTTGAGGAGGAGGCCCTTCTGCCAGTAAACCCAGTTTCTGATATGCAAGTCTGATCTTTCTACAACCATGCTCCTATTCTGTGAAGATGACTGTGGTCATTTCTGAGTCACACTTTTAATTGCTGGCCTTCATTAAGACTGTGCAAGTACAGTTTTCCTAATTTCCAGTTTGTGACAGATTTTATGGTCAGCAAAATGGACTCTACAGACGATCTCCATCTTCATGTCTTCATACAGTTTTGTGTATGGTTGACAAGCTCTCTGGGTATACGAAAGCATTCCTGTGTATTCTCTTCCTCAGTGGTTGAGGGGGGCTGTGGAAGACCAACTGCCTTGAGGATACTCAACTTGCAAACATAACATCTTAATCATCCAGGTACTGCCATAGTGCACAAAACTGCATGTGAATCTGTTGCATTCAGGTGCTCTAAGTTGTAAGATTTAGCCTGGAACCTTGCTCTGAGTCACATCCCTAATTGGCAGATCTGTCGGAAACACAAAGCTGCCTGCAGTAGGAATGGACCTTCCTGGGAATTTCCCCTGGGGTATGGCTTTCTGGCTGGATTCTCTGGGGTCCTAAGAAGATGCTGGCTCTGATCAAAGATTTTTCTTCTGGTGGGATGCTTATTGCACCTTGCTCCTTAAATGCTTCCTTGTAGGAGGAAGAGAAATCCCTCTGCAACTTTGGTGGCTGGTAACAGAGCATCTCCTCCACCTGACTGCTGCTTTTTTTTTTGTGTAGAGATCTAGTATAGAAACTGCTGCCTCAGACAAAAATGGCTTCATCTGATCAGTGGGTTTGAAAGCTGTGGAGACTAGATACCAAAATCCTTTCTGCCTTCCCCTGATAGTTATTATTTAGCCTTGTTTTCTTTGGAAGTGAGACAAAAGTGGTATGTGGCATCAGAGGAGAGCAGTCCCTCTGTGTACAGTTACATGCTACAGTGTGTTGCTTAGTGTTTTACTGCTGTATCACAGCATGCATCCTGGGTTTTGTCCTATTAACATAAAACATTAATAGGGTACCAAAAATGCTAGGAATCCAGACTTCAGTGTCTCAATTTTTTCTTTCTTTTTTTTTTTTTTGTTTTTTTCCTTCTACATCCCATTTACCCTGAAGTTTGTACAGGTAACTTGGGATGCATAAGCTACACTAGTTGAAGCCCTAATGCGTTGTCCTGGCTAAAGCTGTATGACATCTTATGAAGCAAAATTCCCTGAGAGTCTTGTGTGGGCACCAGTATGAACTAAGCTGGTAAGGTAAAACATAAAGGAAAGTTAAAAATCAGAAGCATTGCCCAGCCACCTACCTGCATGCCTTGCACTGCTGTTCCTGCAGGAGTCGTGTGAGCTTGGCTGTACTTGCCCTTTTGCAAGCTCATGCCTTGGAATTCGGGCCCTGACAAATCTGAATCCAAGTTATGAAGAGGGCACTGGAGCTGCCTCAGAGAGCAAGGAGGAGTGTATGTGAATGCCAATGAAAACCCAGGGTTTTGTGGGAAATGGTGAAGGTTAGAGGCAATAAATACTCTTTCTTAACTTTTTGATGGGAGGATTTGAAGCTGTGTTGGTACATCCACACGCAGACCTAAGTGGCATTTGTGTTACTGGCATCTGTTTTCATTATTTCTTCATGGACTTGTATATTCTCTTTTTGCCCTTAACTTGAGGTATACAGTAATTTTTATGCAAACCAAAGGACAGGGATATCATGTGGGCCACGGTTTGCCCCAGTGCAAGGGGATTGCTCTGGGTGGAGAGGTTAACATTTAAAAAAATGCATTAAAGGAAGAGAAACATTCAGGCAGCTTGAAGTGTTCAGAAGTGTGGATATGTGAATTGTGAGGATGCCAGGAAGTGGGTTCGGATTCCTGCTGCTTGCTTGATCAGCAGCTAACAGTGAAAACACAGAGCGATACCGTGCTTTGAAAAGTCGGTGAGCAAATGCAGGCCACGGTGGAGAGCTCAGTTCAGCTGTTTCTGAAATTACATAGACACCCCTGATTTGTGCCAGTTAGATTGCTGGCTCAAGGCTTTGGTTAATATCAAAAGTAGCGCATGTACTTTGATGTTAACACTCTTTAATGTCCAAGTTTACATCTTTGTTTCCGTGATTTTTGAAGATAAGACCCGAAAGAGAGGGAAGTACGTAGTTCAGTGCAGCTGACAGTGGTAACCTTACTGCTCTGGAAAAGGAATTTTTTATTTTTTTTTTCTCTTTATAAAGGAGTTGCAACAAGCAATGTATGCTGCTGGGAGAAGGCTGTGGACTGTCAGTCTTTTGCCATGAAAAACCAGCCGGTTTTGATGTTACCGTTCTGGTGCATCTAAAGAGGCTAACTGAATTTTACAGGACAAATGTGGTAAATCTCATGTTATCTGCAAGGAGTGGATGTTCATCTACTGGGACCAGTCCTGTTCCATATATCCATCAATGACCTGGATAGGGGAACTGAGTGCACTGTCAGCAAGTTTGCTGATGACACAAAACTGGGAGGAGTGGCTGACGCACCAGAGGGCTGTCCTGCCATCCTGTGAGGTCTGGACAGCCTGGAGTGTTGGGTGGGAAGAAATTTAATGAAATATCACAAGGGCAAGTGTAGAGTCTTGCATCTGGGGAAGAACAACCCCAGATACCAGTATAGGCTGGGGATGGATTGTTAAGAGAGCAGCATAGGGGAAAGGGACTTGGGGATCCTGGTGGACAGCAGGATGGCCATAAGCCAGCGATGTGCCCTTGTAGCCAAGAAGGCCAATGGCATCCTGGGGTGTATTAGAAGAGGTGTGATTAGTAGGTCGAGAGAGGTTCTCCCTCTACCCTGACCTGGTGAAGACCCATCTGGAATATTGTGTCCAGTTCTGGGCCCCTGTGTTCAAGAAGGACATGGAACTCCTTGAAAGAGTCCAGCACAGGGCCACCAAGATCATTAAGGGAGTGGAACATCTTCCTTATGTGGACAGGCTGGGAGAGTTGGGCCTCTTTAGCTTGGAGAAGAGGAGACTGAGGGGTAACCTCAACAAGATCTATAAATATGTAAAGGGTGAGTGTCAGGAGGAGGGAGCCAGGCTCTTCTCAGTGATGTCCAATGATAGGACAAGGGGCAATGAGTGCAAGCTGTAGCATAGGAAGTTTCATGTGAATATAAGAACTTTTTAACAGTGAGGGTGACAGAGCACTGGAACAGGCTGCCCAGAGAGGTTGTGGAGTCTCCTTATTTGGAGACATTCAAAACCTGCCTGGATCCGTTCCTGTGTGATTTAGTCTAGGTGATCCTGCTCTGGCATAGGAGTTGGTGATGTTTCAAGGTCCCTTCCAACCCGTAATGTTCTGGGATTCTGTGTGAAATGCTTGTGTCACAGTTGACAATGTTGTTGTGAATAACTGTAGAAGTGCCTCAAGGTGTTTAGGCTACAGGTTATCCTCTGCTATTCTTCTTGTAAGACTTGTGGTAAAGCTGGTCCAAACAATGAGATTAGCATAAAAGTATTGTTCTTAATCTGAAAGATTTGGCAGTCTGATGTGAGAGTTCTGTACTATAGTTCCAAGTGACTATGGTTTCTTTATAAAGAAAAAAAAAAGGAAATAAAGTAATTCTCATTGGTGATGGCAAGGTGGACCTTCTGGCCTGTGCTGGGGAAGAAAGAACACGGCCGCTATTTGGAACAAAGCTTCTTCAAATATTAGACTGTAGAGGACACTGGTAAATTAAATCTGCTGTTATTATTCAGTTTTTTTCAGGGAGCTTATTAAAAACCATCATTCAGAACTTAAAGTAGTTTAGATGTGAGGAGGAGGAAGCAGTGTGTTTTGGATGAGATTTCTCTGTGAATGATAGTCTAGGTAAGAGGGTTGGATGGGGTAAGCATCAGGGCACTAACACTTTAAAGGTTGATTTGTTTGTTTTCTTCTGATTTTATAGGTTCCCATCCCCCCCCTCCCCCCATTCCCTGTGGAAGGCTGTGGTAGTTATTAGTCAATAGTTATGTACTTGTGGACAAGTTGTGCAAAGCCATTTTACGTAACAGAAATGGGAGGCACACTGCTTTTCTGCAGGATTGGAACATTTAATAGATGGGGTGATTTGTAGGGCAGCTTTGGGCTGACTGTTCAGCATATTCTGCCTTCAGATCTGGCTGGATGTTTCTGTATATAAATGAAGTGGGCCTTGAACCCTTCCATCATTTCTGCGCTTATTTGCTATATACAAAAGACTCCTTTTATTAAATCAGTTATCAGTGTATATAATCAATTTGGTGAGTGAAGAACACAGAGTTGTGAGAAGAGCAGTGGCTTATGGAAGCCCATGGTGAGATTTGAAGAGCAGAAAGGGTTCACTGTGAATCTCCCATAACAATTTCACTTGTGCAAGAACTTGGAGGTTCAGTCCCTCATGACAGCTGCCTGTGAAATGCTTGCAGAGACTGTGTTTTCCTTTAAAAGAGGTTCTAGTTCTTAGTTTTTTCAAGAGGAAGTACCTTTGATGACATAATTTTTGTTTCTTTTTGCCTCACTCTAGTTCTGTGCAACAGTGCTGCATCTTTTTATGTTATAGATCTTACTAACAGAAGTGGAGGAAAATGGGTGTTAGTTTTGATTCCGCCCTAATGGGAAAAAGTCTGTGGCACACTTTAAAGTAATTAAAATTTTTAAGTGGTATATTTAAGAGGCAGTCCTGCTTTGTTGGTGGGTTTTTGTGGGGTTTTTTGTTTGTTTTTTTTTTTAAAAATAGGCTCCTTTCAGTAAATTTAGTAATTTTTTTTGTTGTTGGAATACTTTCAGGATTGGAACAGCCCTTATTGTACTGGCTACAGCAGTGTGCAGTGATACATTTAATT
This sequence comes from Laterallus jamaicensis coturniculus, assembly GCA_022605575.1. Lineage (NCBI taxonomy): Eukaryota > Metazoa > Chordata > Aves > Gruiformes > Rallidae > Laterallus > Laterallus jamaicensis. Next base: position 2,852,340 of record JAKCOX010000031.1, on the reverse strand, counting down.
TGTTATTTCTCCTGTTTGTATATAACCAAATGAACTTTTCAGGTGGCTCCCTTTTCCTTCCCCAGCCTCCTTTCCATACAAATCATGCTTATTTAACTTGGGGAGGGATGAAACTTCGTTTATTTTTCTATGAAATAGATTTTGCCTGAAAATGTAGGCTGCCAAAAATAATAAGGAAACACTGACATTTCCTTTTGCCAGGTTGTGCATGGATGAAACCACCAAAACATGATTAACAAGTTAAGAAGGCTCTTTCTGCACTGCCATGGCTTGTGCAGGAAGAAGAGAGGTTGCTGTTTTAATAGAAGAGCTTCTCATATGCTTATTTGTGAGCATATGAGTGCTTTTGTAACTTGGTTATCTTTCTGCTCTCAGGTGTCCACTGTGTAATGATAAATGGAGATACATAATATTGCTTAAGACAGTTATGAGCACCTAAATACCTGCATACAATGCGTTGTTAAAAGCTTGTGGCAATATTCCAGTTGTCTTCAAGTCTGTTAGCAGCATTATGGTTGGAAAGAAGAAACGCAGAAGTAGTCAAAAAAGTGAAGCCTTGAAGCCAGTTTTGCCCATCCCTAGAACCCAAGAGAAGACATTAACATGCTTTAGTCCACAAAATGATGTCCTTCACATGCAGTTCCTCCTGCTGTGGGGTTGTGTGGAGAACCAGTAAAACCTGGTGTGTCTCAGGCTTCCTTGCTTGTTCTCAGGCAAGGCTGGTGGTCCCAGCCAGAAGCGTGCAGTGGGAGCGAAGAAGGGGACACTGGCAAGGAGGAACCCGTCGTCCTGAGAAAGGGGACCCCAGAGGCTAGTGGGCTGTAGTCAATTATCTTAATTCTCCAACTCCATGCATCTCAAAGCTTTTAAGAGTATTCCTTCCATGTGGAGAACATGGTATGAAGAATTTGCTCCTTCCTTTCCTCCCAGGCTCTCTACTCTCTGTTCATCTCTCCTCACTCACACACATCCATCCTTCCTTGGAGTCAGTTTGGTGCTCACTTGTGGCTGGCAGAGGTATTTTTGATATCTGGAATCTGAAGACGGTAACCATGTGAGGTGCATGATGGTGCACATCTCTGCCAGAGCTCGTGCATCCTCTTTAGTGGAGAAAACTGGACAGAAAGTGAGCAGGCCCCCGGGGGAGGGGGGTGGGGAAACCTTTTTGGGAAGGCCAAGCAGTTTTTTAAGGCCAAAGGAGATACTTTTTTTGTCTTGTGTAAGGAGGTGCCTGCAGGCAGGGGAGACAACCTCTGAACTTTAACACTTACTGCATCGACTTGATAGGTGAGATGCCATTGAGCTTGGGGTTCTCAGAATACTAAATTCCTGGGAGAGAAGCAATGTTGCTAAAAAGAATACTTGAAGATATGTGGGTATCAGTACTTTTGCAGTTTAGAGTTACTGCACTAATGTCCAGAAGATATTCAGAACATGAAATCTTTTGGTGTACAGGACTTGAGACTCTTCAGGAGATTTTTTTTTCCTTTGCTTGAAAAAATTATTCTTTGTAAGTCTTGCATTTGTTTTTCATCATTCTTCTCCTGATTTATTTAGACTAATGAAGAAGAATGTGAGAAGTCTCCTTTTTGTGCTCAGGTATTCAGCATACATGTGTGGATGTTTATGCACAGACATCCTTGTATCACACAGAGCCTCATCTGCCATCAGGTGGATTTTATTGGATGTGAGGTGGAGCTGAATTTGTGAGTGTGTGCGACCACACATGTGTTTACATATATGTAGATAAAAATGCACATACATTCTGTGCACAGAAAAATTAATGGCATTCATCTATTGCCCTGAGACCCTGATAAATTCACTGTTTGCAATTGAGACCACAACTCCTGTAAATCAGGGCAGAGTAACCCATAACATATTTTTAAACAGCTGGTATGCTTCAGCGTCCAGAAGTGCAGGGACATAATGGAAACACTGACACTTACTGCAACTGTGCAAAAGGATGCGGCAACAAATTAAATTTCGCAATGGAATAGGTGCTATCTGCCATTAACTGTAGGGTTACCATGGCTCTGGGTTGTTGCAAACCATTTAGCGATTGGCTGGTGCTTGCAATTAGCAGGCTGAACCCACTGAAGGAAAATGGGAAGAAATATCAGCTCCCTATGCAACACTAATTCAAGTAACTTCTTTTTTCTTAATTCTGGCGAGGCCAAGGTGTCTGGTCTGTAGATGTTACGGAGGGAGATGGTGCACCAAAGGATTTATAACTCCTGTTTGACTCTTTTGTGGCTTCTAAGCATGGCTAATCAAATTTCTATTGGGCTACAAACTGCTCTGTAAAACAGCTTTAAGGCCTGATGCTGCTGCCAGCTTGGTAGAAAGTGACAGCACCAGAGTATGTCCCACAGTGTCCTGAGTGAAATGAGGCAGTTACCCTCAGATACGCATAAATGCGCTATTAGATGGTTAAGAAATACATTTCCCCCACCCCCCAACCCCAAACCCTCCTGGGAATTTATTGTAATGCCTTTGATGTAACTAATTAGCCCGCTCAAAGTAAGCAGTGACTAACAGTCTAATAACTGGCTAATGGAAGGAACTTCATCAGGTTTTCAAATCAGGATCCTTTTGAGCGTCTTGCAAGAGGCTGAGGAGCTTTTCCCTTCTGAAAAATGGTTGCCAACAGTCAGATCCTGAGGTCCATAGTCATCTTTCTCTAAGTTACATTTGAGTCTCCTGGCTCTTTGAAAAGACTAGATGTTGGAGAAGAGCAATAATCCAGGAGACATTCTGGAATTGCAAAGCTTACATTTGAGCCATGATCTGCAGACTTGAACAAGTGTTCTAGTTTACTGGGGCTGGTGTGCAGTAACTTGCAGCCTTTGAATGGTCTCCAGGTGGAACACTTTTTAAAAGGGGAAATGAAAAACTAAGATTGTTTTTGCAAGAGATTTTTTTTTCTTGTTCAAGTTTCCCAATCCTCAAGTAGCAAAAACAAACCATAAAATGTACTGTACCAAGAGAAGGAGATGTTTTTTGCTTGCCTTCTAATTCTGCAAGTATAAGTTCTCTTTTAGTTTTGCCAGTTAATTCTACCTTCAAATCTCTTCTACTTCTGCATTAAAGCTTTGGTTGGGGTGGTTTTTTTCTTGCAAAGCAGTTTAACTATGAAGAGTCCCTTTCTCACCAAGCTAACGAGACAGCATTTCCACATGCTAACAACACATCTCCAGTATATTTTCCAGGCACAGACCATTTGTGCCCAATGGACAGAGCATTTCTGATGCTTGACGTGAATCCTTCTTGCTCTGCTTGCATGAGCAGTTTCACTGAATCCCAAGGATTACGGTGCAAGTAAAGCAAGCAGGATTTTGGGCATCGTAGGCCCCACGAAGGTAAACTTAAAAGCTCACCACCTGCTCGGTACCTGGGTGCAGGGTTTAGTGTTTCTCCTGCAGCAGTCAATGTCGTCACTAACACCTAAACCAGAGTGCTGGGGGCTGCACTCATGAGCGGTGTTAAGTATCACTGCAATAATCCACTGTCTGCCATGGGAGAAACACGTAGCCCTGAACTTGGGAATGGAGAAAATGGTTTTCAGCTGTTTTGATTTAAATTGTTTGTTTTTGTTATTTTAAAAGCCTGTGTGGAACCAGGCTGGGAGCGGGCTTGTTCACAAGTGAGGCTCACACTTACTTGGAGTCTGACCTTTGGAGTTGCTATGAATTCGTGCCTCCATTAGCTTCCCTGAGACTCGCAGCCCCACGGGCTGGGCTGGGCGTTGCGGGGGCTCAAGCTTCACGTGTCGGCTGGTTGGCCCTTCCGCTGGGCAACTCTACGCAAACTTGGCCAACAGGATACTGCGGGAATCTGGTTCGCAGAAAGCAACTTCCACGGCTTGATCCATTTAAGTCAGTGGGATGGCTCGAGTGTCAGGTTAGTAACTTCAGACATCTACCTAAGTGTTGCTCCTTTTCTCCCCCCAATGTTCCGCATGATCAGGTGCAAAGTAGCCCAGCCTCCTGCTCTCCTTGTCTTCTTGGTGAGAGAGAGAGTCCCAGGACTGGCAAGGAGATTTCCATTACGTACTATGTCTTTGTGTGTATGTAGCTGTGTCTGCTACATGTTCTGTAAGTAGGACTCTTTGTGGGGGGTTTAAGCTTGAAAGAGACTTTCAGCATCTCCCTGTAGGTTTGGTGTTGAGGTTTGTAGATGCAGTCTCCCAGTAAAATCCAGTAGGTTTTCGCTTCTGTGAAGATCTAGAGGGGGTTTTATTTTCTATAATTTTGTATTTGCCTGTTTAAGGTTTTAGTTGGAAGCAGTTAGGGAGGCACAAAGCAGTGTAAATTTATCTGGACAATCAAGAAATTTAGGTAAAGGTATAGCTGCTAACAAGACTCTCCAATCAAGATGTCTGAAAAACTTTATGTGAATTTTAAGCTGCATCGTAACATTAAATTGTTCCCCAGCAGTCTTGGGGAAGTTATGTGCACAGCTAGAAAAGGCTGTGAGCCACATTCTGCTGATAGCCATGCGTGGCTGACTTCTTGTTGGAGCACTGTGAGCTCGGTTCAGGGCCAGTTTTGTCTCCTCCGGGTCAATGGGAGCTCTGCCATTGACCCAGAGGAGTGCAGGATCGGGCTCCGTTTTGAACGTCAGAGAAACTGTATTGATGGACTGTGTTGTGGCTGCTTCTGTACTTTCAAAGCAAGCACTGAATTGAGTTAATGCTGTAGGTGCAGGAAAAATGAACGTATGTCTCATTTGTGGAAAATAATTGGGGTGGGGTGTGTGAGTATTATGTAGGTATTGGTGGGATTGGGTCCGCTTTCTGCCTCATTGGTAAGTCCTTTTCTACCAGTGAAAGTTAAAGGTGACAAACAAAAGAATATAACAGGTTTCTCAGAAAAAAAACCTGAGGAAGAAAACGAGATATGTATTCGTGTTCCAGAGGTCACAAATCAGTTCCTAGAAAATACTATACATATGGTAATGGGAAAATAACTAAGCTGAAAATCTATTACAAATGGGAATATAAATCTATACATTTTCACTGGTGAGCTGAGATAATGCATGCTATTTATAAGCACCAAAGCCTTGTATAAGGTATGCTTAAGCACTACAAATAAAGTGAGCACCGTACTTGTTAGATAACAGATTTTGTAGCCTCTCCTATGGTTGGAGTCTATTTTTAAACCCAATTATGAGCATTGCGCTTCGTATCTGTGCTCGTGTTTCCAGGGCGCGCACTTCACGTGCGGCTGCTCCAGAGGCAGGGAGACAACCAACTTGGGAGCCGGAGCGCCCAGCTCAAACTGCTGTACCCACCCAAACAAAAACTTTGGTTACAGAGTGCACTGTTTTCAGTGGCAGGCACAATCCTACAGGCGTATTTCCCCCTGCTTTGCTCTGAAGGTGGCCAGGGAGCAGTGATGAGCGTGTGTACTCGAGAAGGCGCAGATACACATGTCCTAATGAGCCTGGCAATTGCCCTATTGCATCATTTCAAGGAAGAAAATATCAAGTCTCAAAAACTTGAACCTCCTTAAACGTGAGGGAAATTGCTTTCTTCCTTAGGTATCTATTCCATTAAGAATCTAAGTAGTCAATCTTTTTTACACCCCCTCCACCCCACCCCCCGCCCCTTCCCTCTGGCACACAGCAACCTAAAATGCTACTTTTCTGGGAAAGACTGATATTCTGACTTCGGTTTTGTAATTTAATGATGGAGAGTTTCCTTAGTAAACCAAATTTAGAGTACTAGAATGCTTATCTTATATCCAGACCTTGAACATAAAAGGCATTTTATACCAGCAATTGTTCATTTAATGAGCAATTGCAGAGTGCAGGACGGTTAAGGGATTGAGCTATATGCACCATTATTGCAAGAAGTATTCCGAAATACCAGAAATAGGACGTAAGCTCTGATCAGGGGGACTGTGAGCACAATTACCTTCTTTTCAAATCCTTCTGTGACACTGCGGGAGGAAAAAGGACTTTGAAACTTGAAAGGAAAGAGCTTGCTTTCAACCTCAAAAGCTAGGAGGAAAGGGCTCTGAAATTTGCTCAGTATTCCCAATTCACCATTAGCCTGTTTCTTCCTTTAGCCTCAAGGCATTCTCCGCTTTTTGAAAAGATGTTAAGAAATTCAGTCACAATAGAGAGCCTAGTTTTGAACATGTTTCACTCGGTCCATTGAGGTCTGGTCTTCAGCCTTTGTGTGGGGTGAATTGAGCTGAGCAGCAAGCTGGTTGGGGAGAGGTGAATGAGCAGTCTCTGTGCAGTCACAAATTCTGGCAAAGAAAAGATTACCCTTTCCTTTATTTTACAATATGCATTCCTGTACAATCCCGCTAGTGGCAATATGCGGAGCCGAGCTTGTGCTTGGGTCAATATGGAGCACTTGGTTTATAGCAACTCTTGTTAAGTTTGTCTTGTAATTGAAGCTGCTGTTGACCTTGCTTGGAGACCATTTGTAAAACCGTTTATTTAGCATAAACTGAAATAATAAACCCTCCTTCTCTTAGGCCGATTGTGATAGGGTGACATTAGTTTGATTTAATGATTAGCCGCCTGACCCCTCAGCTAGAGAGAGCCGCTTGAATAGGGAGAGTTCACTAGGAAGCACACAGGAAGAATACTAATGAGCTTGTTAAATTTAGCATGGCACCAACCACTTTTAATTCCTCTAATGGGAGAAGCACTGCCTCTGAGAGAGAGGGAGGGAGACAGGAGGGGTGGGGGGGGGAAAGGGAGAGAGAGAGCGAGGAAAAGAGGGAGGAATGCCCACGTCCCGGTAGCCAGAGATTTTTTGGTCAAGAGAAAAGCTTGGAGGGAGCGTCAGACAGGGTCTCTTGGACTGAGTTGTAAGTACCCTGTCTCTTCTCTTACCCGGCTGAAGTGCAGTGGCAGATTGCTCACGAGACGGTAACTCTCTCTGCAAGTTGCATGCAGAAATGCTGTGATGAAACTTAATACATGAACAGATTTATGGGCTGGTGGTGTCTTGTTTAAGTGGGGGTTTCGCTGAAGTGTATTGAGATTGATTTTTAGTATGGTGTATCGATGGGTTTCAACTTTTTATTTTAGTTGCTGGCTTTAAAATTTAAAAAAAAGCTTCTACTTTGTGTCTTGGTCTACAACAACAAAAAAAGGCAAAAAAAGTTCAAGAGGGAAAGAGTTTAATGGATTTTTGCATTAGGTTATGTTGCTTGGTTTCTTTTTTTTTTTGGGGGCAAATTAGCTGAACAATTAAAAGTGCGTTTGTTCAGGCGTGCTGCCCAGGGTGAGTTATTTGGAAAAGCTTGTTGATTAAATGAGGTGTTTGTTTGGTGCTCAACGCTTCTTATAAAAATTGCTTCTGATCGGGGTAGCAGGAGTGAATTGGGTATTTCACAGTGGATGGGAGAACCTTGTATTAGTGTGATCGTTCCAGGCTGGGCGCTCACAACATGTGTCTCTGGCTACTGGCTTGTTAAGGCAGAGCAGGGCATACTCGAAGAAAGAGAAGCTTATGCAGATTGCTTTTGGGGCCAGATTACTCTTCCTTTTTTATTTTAATTTCTTTCTTTCCTTTTCTTATTTAACCCCTCTCTTACACCTGCAAAAGGCCGGATGAACTGTGCTAGAGTCAGTGGTGTCCCACCAGCGGGAAGCAGGTGGAGTTGAGGGAGAATCAGTCCTTTCAGCTTTAGAATTGGTCTCTGTGCAAGAGGGAATCAGATGTTTCTTTTGACCCAAAAGCCGGCCACTTCTAAAACGTGAGCAGAGCAGCAACAGTCGTCGTGTATTTGGCTGTAAACCCCTTTGGCAGATGCTGCCAGAGAAGTGGGCTGTTTGCTTACGGTTTTTGCTGTAGAGCCCCGCTTGTTACCATGGTGGACAGTACGTTTCTGTCAATAATTTGGCCTGGCGCGGCTTGCCCGCGCTTACTCTTAAAACTTTATTGACTGGTTCAGCTGAAACAGAACAAGATTAGACAGCTTTCGCCTTCTGGCGCGCTGGAGTGGCTCGCCTGCCGTCGAGAGGCTCGGCAGCAGTGTTAGTACTTACTGCAGGAGGAGTTTCCCCGCTCCGTGCCTGGGGAGCTCCTTGCAAACCGCTCGCCTGCTCATGTCCTGGAGCGCGGGGTCTTGTCAAGGTTCTCATCTGCCTACCACCTCCCCAGCCCCCACCTCTCTCCCTACCATCAAAAGCAGCCCACAGTGGTGCGGAGCATGAAGGAAATACTTAGCAAGAATGTTTTGGCCATTGAATGTTCCTTATTATTGCAAAAATGCTGTCATGTTTACTTTAAAAAAAAACACAAACAACAAAAAACTTCTAGGGGATTTTTTACATGGCAGACAGCATACAGAAACGTTTGACTTCTAGCAGCACAGGGCAGTAATTCCATAATGGGAAGAGAGACAGTTTGATGCAGAGGGAAAAATGCTGTGCTTTTGGTTTCTTTTTAACTTGAGGAACCAAAAACAAGAAAGAAAAAAAAAAAGAAGAGAAAAAAGGAAAGCTTATTAAAACAAAACACATTTTTCTTTTAGTTTCAAAGTTCCTGAAACTAGGTTTTGAATTTCATTCAGCAATTTGGCAAATCGGCTTGTTCCATAGCAGTCGCTAGTACCTTGATTCATGACACATGCATGTTTTGAGAAGGAAAGAATGAAAGTGGAGCCTGCAGATAGACGTCAGCTTCTTGTTGTATCCCAGGATGGCAGTTTTAACAAATATTATCTTTATATGGAAGAGTAAAAGAACTGAAATCCTATCTGATCCTTGGATTGATTATACAGCCCCACAAATCACTCCAGCTTGCTTCTTTCTGTGCTGTGGTAGCACAGGTTAGTGTGCTCTGCTTAAGGGTCTCTCAGGATTTCAAATGGAGTGTAATCCCCTATTTTTACAAGAGTTTACATCTCATCAGTGAAAGTTCACTCTGGGTTGAAGTTTTACATAAAAGACTCCAGATAGAGAGAAACCTGATGGAAAATATGACTTTGAGGTGATCTATTTTTTTATTTTCTAGTTATACGAGCAGCTTTCTGAAAACCTCATATAAGTTTTAGAGTTTTAGGCTCCCTTTTGCAGTTCTCTAACTAAAACCAGCTCCAGTGTAAAACGTTGAAACCTTAAACCCTGCTAATCCAGAGCAGGGACCGGTGCCTGTGCATATTAATAACAGTAGAAAAGGGCAAAGGGTTTAAACTCTGCGGCGTTGTTGTCCGTTTCCATTAACTCTTTCTTCTCAGACCCAACCCTGGAAATGCTCTGTATGGAGAATTACTGCTGGCTGTAAAAAGAATTCAGTCCCCTGGAAGATGCTGATAAGTCAGCAGACCCTGGTTGCTATAATGCTTGGAGATAGAAAAAATAATTAAGCTCTCAATAGGTTATGCTGCTAGCTTTTCTTCTTGTTGCTACTTGGGAGGGGAGGGGTCAGGGAGAAGCCCAGCGAGCGCCGCATTCAAAGCAGTGGTGTAGCTGGTTTATGAGTATACTGGCCAGAATTGGGCTCTGGCTTTCTGTGTGTGGAGCCTGTTTCTCATCTAACTCTTATGAAGGTGAATAGGTTGAGTTATGCTCGTGTCAGGCTTGGTGAAAGCAGTATCCCAGTGAATTGCTCACCCGTGCTTTTGCTGTGTGAACAAGTCGACCAGGGCAAGGTACAAGTAAAAGTGCAGCCCTGGCCCCAAATCTCTGACAACTGAAGTGCAGTCTTGGCACTGTCGTCAACGGTCCTTCCTTGCATGTGGGTTGTAGAGTTAAGTGTACCTTAGTTTTATTTCCTAGGGGTGTTTTCATTTCCTTTCTAGTTACCTTTTTTTGTGCCTGGTGTTTAATAATATGAAGTTCCCTCGTGCACTTACAGACCCACTGAGCAACTTTTGAAGCTAAACATATTTATCCGTACTTCTTCAAGATGTGTGGCTGTATGCCTGTATGTGCAGAGTGGTTGATTGAACAGGGCTGTACCTGGAGCGTGGGAATGAGCCAGGATTACAGCCAGCAGTTGAGCTTGTTTATAGAAAACTCTCAATATTTTAAAGCAGTAATGCAACTTTAGGAGAGCATTTACAGTAGAGACTTGTGTAGCTAACAGAACTCCTCCACCACATGGCATGTGTGAAATGTACCTGAGAATGTGCATCTGGCTTTTGAAGAACAGAACCTCTTGGTCTGGTTTTTGAAAGGTCCGTGTGGTCCCCAGGGATTAAAATTCATGTGGGAGCAGAGGATTGGCTGGTCCACAGGCCTAGAGGTTTACTCCTAACTAGGTTTTGGGTTTGATCCTCCTGTTTTTTACTTCCCCACCCCCACCTCCACCCCCCTCTCCTTGGTCAGTATGAGTTTGTGGGCTTGGATGGATGGATGTGGGGAAAAAGGATGGGGGAGCATGCTCCACTGTCCTCCTCATGCATCTTTGTGGTGACACTGTTGGAGCAGGTGGCCCCACGTGGTGCCTGCCTGATGCTCTTGGTGCTGTATCTTGGGCACTTTTACTCATTTTACTGTTGCCCACCTTACGTCTGATTGCTAATGACCTTCGTGCGAAGCTCTGGCCTCCCACACAAGCAAACCCCCAGGGACTGGAGCCATGCTGCAGAACAGCAGTGGGTGGCTAGGTTTGATTTAGGCCCAGCCAGCGGGGTTCATCATCTCCTCTTTGTGACAAATTGTTTTTTGCCTCCCCGTCAGGCAGCCCAAACTCCCAGTCTCCTTGTCCCAGAGGCGAGAAAACAGCAAGCCTGTGTCTGTTCCCTCACGATTGATGGCCCCGCTGGTAGGAGCGTCGGCGCATGGGTGACGATGATCTACTGCTCAGCAGCCACCCGCTCTGAACGGGCAGGCTTCCCCGGGCCATCTCTCATAGCCACACATGCACCGACTGTCACAAACTTACACCATGAGGAGGGGGTAGTGAGGAGGGGTGTGTGTGTGCAGGGGAGTGGGGGGGAGAACTTTTCGTTATTGTATTTGCTATAAATGGTCTAAAAAGTGTGTGTCTGTCTTTCTCCTTCCCTTCTCCCTTTCTTCTCCCTCGTTTTTTTGCAGAGGATGAAAGTCCTGGGCAGACCTATCACAGAGAGAGAAGGAACGCGATCACAATGCAGCCGCAGGGTGGGCAAGGCCTCGGCAAGATCAGTGAAGAGCCTTCCACGTCGAGCGAGGAAAGGGCCTCATTAATCAAGAAGGAGATCCATGGATCTATATCGCACCTTCCCGAACCTTCTGTACCTTACCGTGGGACGCTCTTTACCATGGACCCCCGAAATGGTTACATGGACCCTCATTACCGTGAGTATCAATCACTGGTTCATTTGGGGATGCAAAGTTGGAGGGCTGTCAAATTTAACGTAGTTTTATTTGTTGCCTCGCAGCGTGCCCAGGGAGAACTGCTTTGTCTGGGGGAGGGTTAAGATAAATAGATCTTTTTTTTTTTCTGAAGTTAAAAACTAAGGATGCAGTTGCATTGCAGCCTGAAATTATCACAGGCCTCTGCAAAGCAACTTCCACAGGACATCTCATCTGTTGCTAATCCTCCTCAGCCATCCAGGCTTGCATTTGCTCCACCTCCTTAATGCATGAAGAGAAAAAGCCTCATTAAAGAAGGCACAGGAGAAAAAAATTAAACAGGCCTTGAAATCCCTCTTTTAAAACAATGTTAGACTATGGTATTAAGAAGGACTGTGCCTTGTACAATGCAGATTTTGGGGGCGTGAGGGCGAGTGGGGACTAAAAGGTTTATTGCTGTGTTTTGGGGATTTTTGGTTTGGTTTGGAGGGTTTTTTAGGGATTCGTGTGTGTGTGTGTGATCATGCGGGCTGATGGAGTGGTTTTGCAGTTTTCTTCCCCAGCTAAAGTTCCCTGAAGTTGTAGAGGGAGGAAAAAAAGGCAAATGGTTTCAACTTCTGAATTCCTGCTCAGGCATTAATAAAAAAGTAAGAAATTAACTGACACTTGAACACAGATGTGGAATGGATTTCTCCACAGGCAAAATATGAGGGAGTTAAGCAATTTTTTTTTCATCTGCTTCTAGTTTACAAAAAAAAAAGAGGAAGAAAAAAAATCATTTAGTTGTGTAGTAATGAAGTACATCTTGAGGTGTCAAGCCTTGTGCCTTTTGATTATAGATTTATCACCCAGTCAGGATACAGATTTGCCATTTAACCTTCCAGTCTCCAGTTCCAGATGATAGGCTTAAGACCCACAAAGAGGGGCCAGTCTGCGTTGGGTTGTGGGTCTTTTTTTTCCCCTCCACATCATTCAGAAATTTTAGTGTTTTAAGGCAAAAGGTCATTAGCCAGACGACTGATTAGTGAGGACAGCTGATTAGTGCATGTTTTTTTGCTAAAGAAAGTGCCAGGGATAAAAGCTAATTTTATCCCTTCATTAGTTGGGCTAGCAGCAAAGGGGAATGTTCACTCATCAGGGTGCAGATCAAAGTATGTCTCACACAACCTTAAGTCTCACCAACCTCCTTTTAAAGAAAGAAAGAAAAAAAGAAAGGAGCCTGATTGTTAATAGGGATGGCGTTGTTACGAGAGAGCCAACACTTGTTGTCTTTATAGTTTAGATTGGTATTTAGGGGATAGTTTGGAGTTAAGCTTTTGGGCTTTCTTCTAGTTTAAGCAGGAGGTTTCTGTACACCCTCCTCTTCCTCTGGTCTCTCAGAGCCCCACTCAAACCCTCTGGGGGAGTTACTCCTCGTTCTGCTGAGGAGGATGTGCCGCAGCACACCAGCCGCAGACCCGTCTGCCAGAGAGGCGGTCAGAGGACTGTGCATGAGCAGCAGAGCCTAGAGACTCATGCTCGGGGGTTGGAGACACCATTCGTAGCTTCTGGTTTGTTAGTGCCACCCCCAAATCTCACTTAAACAATAAATGCATCTTATTGGGGAAGCAAAATTGCTTCTCTGCTTGTAGGCAGTACAGCTGGGGAGAGATGAAATGTGCAACAAAAACAACCCCCCCGCCCCCATACAAACAACTAATCTTATGCTAAACTCAGTGGTGGCAATTGCTGTTTTGACCATCTGACCAGCTGCCAGCCGGCTCACCCCTTAAATCTAGTTCGATGTGTTATTGATGCTACTAAAGAAAAAGGGCTGGCCAGTCAGAATGAGACTGACTAGTTTGCATTTAGGTTTTTGGTGGGGTTTTTTAATTTGGTTGAGTTTGCCTTTTGACAAGAGTTCTCAAGATTTAACAAAGCTTCTGTGTCTGTGTTGTGAACCGTAATGCTAGCTAGCTAGTCAAGGCTACTAGAGAAACGTTGATGTCAGAAGTTGAGAGAACAGCAGAAGTTATCCAGCATGTAACAGCAGAGAAACAGGAGATGAGTTAATTTTAAATGAGCAACAAGATCTTGAAGCAGGAGTCTTAAGTCAGGAAACATCAGATGGGCAGACCTGCCTCACCGCTGCTGTAGCAAGTCGTACATTTGTACTCACTGATTTATAAAATCCCTCAAGCTATTAATGTCATATAAAAAGACATCATGCTTTTATTTACCTCTAATAGATGTGATACAGAAGGACAACTAAAGAGACAAATGTCTAGTTAGATTTATGGGAAAGCAGACAGGCTTACTGAAATTTTCATTGTAGTTCTATCATTTATATATGTAAGACATGCTTTCATCGAAGAGGTGACTGTATTCGGGCTGACACTTACAGTGGTCCATACGAAGAAGGCTGAATAATGTAAACAAACCCCAGTCCCACTGTAGCAACAAGTGAAGAACCAGCAAGGCTATCATTCCCTCCCTTCGCTTCTCGCCAGTTTTGCTGGGCATATGGATAGAAAATGCTGTTTTAATTCAACATAGCTGGATATGTGAACGCTCACAGTAATTCCTTAGTTTCCCTGTGGTTGGAAAATACAGACTTTTCAAGATGCCTAATTTGTGCTTCTATTTATACCCACTTTGTATTTAAAAGTGTGGGCAGGCTTCCTGTAACACAGGAAAAGGGAAAATAATTTTTTTGAAGAAGGACATCTGTATATTTTTATGGCAAGAAAAGAAAAAGAGCATTTAAGTCAATTGTGTGTGGAACGCATGTCCCCTCCAGGAGCTGCAGTTATTAGAAACAACTTGAATGCTTTGCATTTCTACATGCAAATATGTGTGTCTGTGTGTGTGTGCATTGCAGGTTTGGGTTTTTTTTGTTGTTGTAATAATTTTTTCCTAATTAAAATGACTGATGTTGTAAATGTTGGAAATAATAGTTACCATATACATGGAATAAATACCTCATTGAGGGGGAGTTGGCTCTCCTGCGGAGCGCGGGTGGGGGATAACAGTTGTGTTTCAAGTGGACCAGCTTTTCAGGCAGCTGAGATGAAGCATGCTATGAAGCTGGCGGGCTTCTGCACAGCCAGAGAGCCCCTCAGCCGTTTAGCAGCTGAGAACAGAGAGAGCAGCCTCGTGCTCTGCTCACAGCTCTCTGTCCACCAAGAGATAAAAAGGAAAGCACACAGGCCTAAACCAGAAAATTTTGTTTTCTGCCTGTTTTGGATTTTTTTTTTTTCTTCTTGTTAGGGATTTCTTAAGTACTGTTTAAACACTGCTCAAAAAGCATGTTGGGTTGGGTTTGGTTTTTTTTTGGTTTCTTATTTAAACTTTGAAAAAACTTTTTTCTTTTTAAAAGCTTTAGAGCAGATGACAGAAATGCTGGAGCCTCCCTTCATGTGTTGCACCTTTTCTTTACTGAGGAGAGCAGGGTTACTGGGTTTAATGTTTTATAATGGATTTAAACCCCTGTGTTCCTCAAACACCGATTGCAGTGGTTAGTGGGAGCCCCTTGTTAATATAAATTCTGTCTCTAGAGGTGGGGCTGAGGCAGGGAAGGTGGGGATAGCAACTTCCCTTTGTTATTCTCTTCCCCAATTTTAATTCCCACACAGATTTATGGCAGTGCTAAGACTGCCTGTCTCACAAGTCATTCCTCATGGAAAAAATGAATCATTCCTGATGTAAACACTTTGATTTAAAACATACTGCTGGTATTCTTTCCTGAGTTTCACAGCTCATTTGAAAGAATTGTTAGTACCTAATTAGTAAAGACTGAAGAATTATCTTGAGTAAAACTCAGTGACAGTTCAGTTGGCTCTGATCTTGAAATTCATGTACACAGGAATGGCCCTGGCAGGATTCTCTTTCTGGTACATCCCTTCATCTCAAAGAGGTTGCACTGAACGTAGCTGAAAGCGGGAACTCATTCCTTTACTCCTCCTTTTTTTTTTTTTTTTTTCTTTCCCCTCCTTACTGGGGATTTATTCTGATGGTTTTAAAGCTTTTTTTATCTATCTGGGCAAGTGGCAACTGCTTATTGCACATTTCATGGGATTAACCCTCCAAAGGTATTGATTCCCCTTGGTTCCCACTGGCTGTGCCTGGACTTCTGCTTTTTGGGCCCCACAGAACTGTCCAGGTTAGATTACCCAGTGTTAGTGTCATCTCAAAATCAATTTGGAGCATGAACAAAAGAGCACAGCAAGGAAAATACAGAGCTGGTTCACTAGGTGCACTGGTTCATTTACTGCGTTTTAATTTCTATTGACAGGAGTTTCCCTTCCTTCATCTCCCCACAGGAAAGGAAAAAGGCAGGGGGGAAGGAAATTAGATTCTGTTTCTGCAAATGCAAACCGGTAACTGGAGGCACTGCCTGAGAATGCAGTAATTGGAAAGCAATGACTTTTCATGGCAGTGTGGCTTCAGTCATGATGGCCAGTGATGTGTGGTGCTTGGGCAGTGAGAGCGATCCACGTCACCACCAGGAGTTAAGCTCATGGAAGGGGATTTCCATTTGCTTTGTAGAGAGGGGAACCAGTGACCTCCCTTGTCGTCTTCCTGGCACGTTTTGGGACTCTGGAGGGACAACTGAGATGCTTTTGGATAGTCCCAAAGTGGGCACTTAGCTCATCTATAGCTTCCCAGTGTCACCAGGTGGCAGGAATCCAGGAGAAGTTTATATAGAGGGTTTCCCCTCAGCCTGGTTGGGGGGCTGTAGGGGAGAGTGTCAGGGAGGAAACCTTGTAGATATCTAGAGCTGGGGTCTTTACAGACATTTAGAGGCCCTTCAATTTCAGAGTGAGTTTTGCCCCTTAAAGATGTCTGAAAATCTGGGTCCTACTTCTTCATCTCTTCTCAGCATTTTGCAGGGGAGGGGCTTAAATGTTCTAGTAACAAAACTCTCCTCTGACAGTGATTTATGAGGTGGTTTCCAAATGTTGACAAGGAGGACTAGTTGCAAAAACTAAAATCTAAAGCTTTTCATAAAACTCTCAGGAAAAAAAAAGCTTCTAGCAGAAAAGGGAATGCCAGATTATTAGTGTTAGCTGAGCAAATAAAGTGTTGGTCTTTAAGAAAATGAGCGTGTTTTCAGAAACATTTTGGGAATGAAAATCTAAAATGTGATAGTATTTTTCAGTAGCTTCAAACAGAAAACTCTCCATCATGCTTAGCATCAGAAAGCAACTTTTGAAAGGTGCTGCAAACCTCTTAACAGTGTCTTATAAATGCAAAATTCTTCTCCAAGATGCCTCCCAAACCTGCCTGGTCATGTTTGGGAAGTGTTGCTCACCACAGATACTCCTGCCCCTTTCTCTGGAGCCCTTTTGTGGAGTACGTGCAATCTTCTTGAGAGCCCTGGAGTTGCTACCCCTGTGTGATGCCCTCATTTGGAAGTCACAGTCACACCCATAGATTTACAGTTGGAAGTGGCACACAGAGACATCCTTTCTTCCACTGGACTTTCTCTCCGATGTATGAGACAAAGTGCAGAACTGCAGTACCTGAAAGGCCTTGACATGTAATGTGGTTGAGAAGCTGAAAGCTCATCTTTTAGGGTTTTTTTTCTTTATTTAGTTTTTTAAGTTTGGGTGAATACAGATGTCTGAATACTGACATTTTTCTTGTCATTCTGAGTAGTACTCATTTCAACTGGAAGCTGTAAGCAGTGATATTGAAGGAGATGATTCACTTTGTGTAAAAAATTAGAATAGGCTATCTGAGATGTCTTATGGCCCTATAAATTTGTAGGAATTTTTCAAAATGTCCTCAGGACTGCATTAAAAAAAGATAAATTAATCCTCTGTGGCACCAAAGAGAATTTGCTTGCCAGGTGCTACCAGGTATGGAGTCTTGGAGAAGCAGATGGGTTCTGTTTCTCCTTTTTTGGTTGATCAAGTGCATGTAAGCTCTGGGGTGAGTTTTTTGGGGTTTGTTTGTTTTTTTTCCAAGGAAGAGGGAAGATAAAGACAGAGGACAAATGAAAAACACCTCTCCCACAGATCTGATTGGGTTTGTCAGCTAAAGCTTTTTTAGGTGCTTTACAGTATGTATTTGTTGTATGCTGCCTTCATGGAAGGAGACAAAATATGTTGCTCGGAGCTATAGAATCATAGTTAAGAAGTCTGGAGTAGAAAAAAAAAAGAAGCCAAGAAATAATGTAATCCATCTCTTTAGCCTCAAGGCAGATCAGCTGTCCCTAAATCAGGAGAGAAAGAAAAGCTTCTTCAAAGTTGCCGTGTCCCTTGATACATGGACACTTCTGTCTTTAAGAGCCTTGTGACAAGATCTGTAGTGGGTTTGCACTGTAGTTACCCTACAATGGTAACTTGATAGCATCATCAGCTGGAACTTGGGGCAAAAAATTTAGAAGCCATAAAAATCTGAGTTATCAATTTTTGTATAGTTTCCTCTTCTTTCTTAGAGACCTACTATCATGTGGGAGATACGGTACTTCCCACTGCTGCGTTCTCCGAAGAAAAATACTCAGTAACAACCCACCAAAACCCCAAAGCCTGACACATCACTTTTGTGCTCATTGCTGCCACTTCAGCAGGCAAGATCATTAGTTTTCTCTTCTTATTAGTTACCAGAGTGATCTTTGTGCTGTTGGTGAGGCTATGTAGCGCAAGGGCTTTGCCAGATATGACGGGTATGTAGAGAAGTAGTGGCAAGAGGAAGATAAGCATCGTTTGAAGCATCCCCTAATGCCTGATGTTGCTGTCTATCATTTGGCTCTGAGTGCTCTGCCCTGCAAGCATTTCCTGGCCAGGGGGATGCGGTTTGAAAAGCAGCCTCTGTGACTTGGCTGCTTAGAGATGTTAAAAAGGTTAGCCACAGCTCAGCCTCACACGGATTTTGGTGTCATGTGTGTTAGTAGTTTCTGTAAGGAGCTTTGTGGCTGCAAAAACTCAAGTCTTTTTGGCAAAGTGTGGAGAGCATGTGGACCGATGATTTTCACTGAGAACTAAAGCATATTCTCCTGAGCTGGTGAATGCAAGTGTCCTGGTTCTGGCCAGGCCAGAGTCAGCCTCCCCAAGCAGCCAGCACAGGTGAGCTAAGTTAGCCCGGCTGTTTCCACATCACCTGACATCACTCCCCCATAAAAGGGGCTGGTTGGGTAGGGGCATGGGCTGGGTGCTTTCAGGGCAATCTGAGTGCAGCTGGGGCATCTGGTTTGTTTGTCCTTGTGTCATGCAGCACTCTGTAATCTTTGAGTTGGTAAGGTACTCTGTGTTATCACTGCGTGAGTGTAATTGGCTGTTACTGTTCAATGTTCACAGTGATTTTGTCAGTAAACTCCTTATCCTAACCCATGGAGGCTCTGTCTGTTTCTGCTCTGGGAGTGAGTGGTGTGTGGTGATCAGCTGCTGGTTGGGGCTCAACCACCACAAAAAGCCATGTACTGAACCACGGTGCTTTACACTGCTAGGGAGATACTTCTCTTGCATTGGTGGTCTTCCATCTGAACGGTATGATAGAGGGAATTTGGTTGCTTAAGCAGAACTATCCTTATGCTTGGGAGGATCCTAGTTTTCCTGTGTCTGCCACCCTGGAAAGACTGGTCTTCAGTACCTCCTTTGTCATATCTGTGAACTATATATGGTTGCCTCAGATTCCTTAGGGGTCTAAGATGGCACTGTGTATCTGTTCAGGCATCTGTACCTTCATCAGTGCTGTAACTGGGTGTTTACATCAGTGTGTCCACATGTAGAAAGTAAACATTTAAGTTCAGGGGTTTTTTTACCCCTGCTGCCATTGTCTAGCTCTTGTGAAGAAATCCGCATGAATAATTAGACTGCAGAGTAGCTAATGTCTACGGGGTGCTTCTCTTCTGTGGTTCCCTTCTGTTAATTTTGTGGGGTCCTGGTTGCTTGTTGCTGAGATCTGGATGTGCACCGTGCTTCTTCACTGCTGCCCTTGAGGCCGTGGGAAAAGTCTAAATGTGGGGGCACTGAGGGAGGGTGTTGTGTCCCAGAGGATGCCTCAGCCTGGGCAGTGGATGTAATGGCAGTGTGGGGGCACCATGGGCCCACTCCTCCTGTGGCCCAGACTCATCCTGGGAGGCTTTGAAAGGCAGTGTGGTACCCGCCAACAAGGTGCGATTTCAGGATTGTCCCATGTCTCAGCACCAGCTTTGGCCTCCTGTTGGAATCCGGAGTGGAACAGGCCTTTATTTTTAAGGCAGTATAAATGCTTTGGTTGCTGAACCATTTTCAGGATCAGTAGCAGATAGAGCGTTATTCCTATTGATTGAGCTCAGTACTTGGGAGGAGAGCCTCTCAGCCATAGCCTCTGCTTCCTTTTATTCACACCTAGCAACCCAATTAGCTTCCTCTTAGCCTGGCTCTTGGGTAGTTTACACAGTACTCTCTAACCTCTATTAAAACACTGCTCGGATTACTTGTAACTGGGGCTCTTGAGCCTGTTCTGTGGGTCACATCTGAGTTTGGAGAGCATTTCAAGAACACTTCCCCCTTCAGTCAGAGTTGTGCTGGTTACCTTTTTTCATCTGTGATTGTACAGCTTGCAGCTGAAGCACCAGCAGTGTGGGGAACCATTACTGTACTGCACAGTGATGTGTTGGCAGCTGCTGTATTGCCACGTGGTCACTGGTGTGTGGTGGTGGTCCATACACAGCAGCAAGAAAGTCAGTATCTGCATGGGAGTGTTTGTTATGTACAGGGTGGTGAATCATCTTCAAACTTCCTTTTAAAAATAAAAGTAATAAAAAACTGCAAAAAAAGTTTTGTAATGTCTTTCAGAACTTGTCATGCTGAGTTTTTTGGAGTTCAGGACAAGTCCCTCCCCAGATAACGGAATTGCTTTCTAATCTAAACTATGCTTGTTTCTTGCATCACACTGAATAGTGTGGCAGAGTGGATCCCCCATTGTTCATTCTGGTTTCCCTTTCACATTTCAGTGCTGCCCTGAGCCATCAATTTCCCAAACAGCCGAACGGCACTGATCCAGAACCTAATGAATTCAGCCAATCAACAGCTGCTGGCTTCAATGAACTCCATAATAATCCCCAGTTGCTTTATATTCTACCCTTTCATCTTACCTGCTCCTCATGCTAGTTGTAATTTAAAATCATAATTCCCAAGGATCCATGTTACCATTTAGCAAATGAAGAGCTGAACATTGTTATTCCTCTATCTACAGTCCCCTGCTGAAGTAGCTGATGGTAACAAGCCAAAAGTAATGGCATATGACATACTTTGAAATAAATGGTTGATTATGGTAACAGCTGAGTGTAACACTGTACCAAGTGTTGAAGCAAATAACTAATGAGGTAGAATGTGAAATAAATTTCTTTCCAGCATGTCACACTCTTAGTGTAAAAAGGTACTGCACTTGATTGGTATGGGTTTTTTACCAATCTGCCTACAGATACAACTGTTGAAAGCCCCTGGCTTTGGTCTTGATTTCTGTTAGACATTGTTGTTTAAGTGAAATTGAGTTCCTTGGATGAATAAAGTTTGTTG
Source organism: Laterallus jamaicensis coturniculus (assembly GCA_022605575.1). NCBI lineage: Eukaryota > Metazoa > Chordata > Aves > Gruiformes > Rallidae > Laterallus > Laterallus jamaicensis. Next base: position 2,831,599 of record JAKCOX010000031.1, on the reverse strand, counting down.
GATAGAGGCCTGGGTTGTGTATAAAGAGTGTTTGCTCACTTTACCGGGATGACCCAGCACGGTACGGTGATAGGAAGCTATTGGCACCAAAGCCATGTTTCATGCTGGATGATATTTGAGCTGGAGTGAACACCAGTGCTTTTAACAATAACACTGGTGCCAGACATCAAAAACATTAGTTGCTGCTATGATAGGAGTGGAATTTTTTTCTTCTTTTAAGTAGAAGGGAGAAGAGGAGCAGTACTCATATATCACTGGCTAATCATTGAGCTGGCCAGTACTTGAGATGTTTGGTTTGGAAAACCTTCTCACACATGCCCTTACTCTGGGCAGTGACCATGGTCTCATGCTTATTTTCACTTTTGCAGGTTTTCAGCTTTTCTTGATGTGTCAACTTGAGCACAGAAAATGTAACCAAGCTTATAGCTACATAAAGCCAACTGGAAGAAACCCCTTAGAAATAAAGACCAAAGGTCTGATCTGGCTCTGTCTGCTCCCATGGAAAAAAAACCTGAATGAAACTCAAAATGCTGGCCTGTGAGAGTGCTTCTGGGTTCTTGTGGGACAGTGGCACATCTCTTCAAAGGTGGTAGCTATTTATTGTGTACATCACAGGTGTAATACACTTCCTAAGCTTAGTAGTGCTTTTCATCCTCTGTGCATTGCAAACCAGAAAGGCAGGCTGAACAGATGGGCTAATGTAGTGTTACCTCCCACAGACGTGTGTTTTGTGTGCATACTGCTCTGAAAAGGTGGTCTGTACAGGGAGGTTAAAGTGTGCTACATCCCTCCATCCTGACCAGCCTCCCTCTGTGGGATTATTTGGTAGGCAGCTTGTGCGGGTGTTGCCTGTGGCTCATCTGGGCATGCAAGGTCCTGCTGGACCAGAGGGCTGTAGTCCAGCTGCTGCTGAGGCCGTGCTTAAAGCCTGGCAGAGTGCAAGGTTGATGTGCTTTAGTGTAAGGGGTTGGCCCTCTGAGCTGCCTTTAAGAAATGATGTAGGCATGGGTACTGCTTGTTAAGGCTACACAAGGTACTGATGCAACTCTCCAAGGCAGGCAGTCATCTGAAATGGTGTGCTCTGGCTGGCTGTTGAGAAGGGATCTGCATTTTTTTAGTGAGACTGGTGCTGGCCTGACATTGCTCTGTGGTCCTGATGCTCAGTACCCTGTTGTGGAAATTGCGATATGGATGGGAAGAAGTGGTCTTCACCTTTGCATTCCTTTCTGAGCACACAGTGCAGGATGCCCCTAGGCCAGGTTAATTTGGCAACATATGCCAGCAGGCCTTGGCTCCAGCAAATGCTGTGGTCTGCTCAGTGTTTTCTGTATAATGTCTCTTTTGATTAACAATATATCTCCTCCTTGTTTGCTGCAGTCTTTTGCTTACCTGTGTGTCCTGATGAAAGATCAAATGTCCAGCTTAGCTGTTTGATGCAGAACCTCACCATTTATGCAGTTGGCTGAATTCTCTCAGCTGTGATTTCCCAGGAAGCTTCAAAACCAGAAGGTGCTTTCTCTCTCCTGCTTCCATCCTGCTGTGCAATACTTCCACGAGCCCCGTCTAACTGCAGCTAATGACGCTCTTTTATTCCTTGAGTACAGGGAAGTGAGAATTGCTGCTGGCAGGCAAGATCCTTTTCAGCCTAGCTATACTTTGCTTCTTTCTTCTGGCCGTGCCATGTGCTTAGAAGGAAAGGACTTAAAAGCTGGTCTAGAACTGATTGAGTGCCGTAGTGGGAAACCAGAGGTGGAAGCTGCAGCAGCACTCCTTGGCCCAGCCTTCTTAGGACCCCAGTGACTTGTATGTTGCAGTTTGTAGCTGTCAGAGTAAAATCTGGTGATGACGCCCTGCACCCGTCCTCTCTGTGTAACTCTGGCTGATGCCTGCTGGAAGTACGTGTCACCAGGATGGTGGGAGCATGATTGCTGGCATATCACTCCGTTTACAAGCTGAAACCCTGATGTGTGACATTCGTGGTAAAGCCACATGCCTGTGCATGGGCTGTGTGTATACTTTATGTGTCTCAGGTAGCAGAGCTGCTATTTCATCCGAACTGGCCAGCTCTTTTTGTTTTAATCTAGGATGGATTCAGCACTGTTACAGTAGGCTTGACAGTGGTATTATAGGATATTTGTTTGCAGTATGGGATGCATGCATACACTACAGTAATTTGGTGTTTTCTCTGAGGCTTGTTGCTTCCTGGTTATTTTCCTGCTTATTTTTGTAATGTGATTTTTCATATACTTCTGTATTATGAACCTTTTTGTTTTTTAAGCTATCTCTGATATGCAGCTTTCATATCTTGGCTCCCAGAAATGTTGAACCTCATTGTAAAGTCCCTTCGTGTAAAAGCCATCTAGTTACAACTCTCAAAAATAAGAGGCTTGTCTCCTGAGGACAGCTCCATATTGCGGGTGGAGTATAATCCTTAACATTGTTTTTTTGCTTTCAAATAGCTGGGGACAGTAAGTCAAGGAGTGAGAACTCCCTTTGTTTCATGTAGTGTGCGTTGCAGGGAAAGAATGTAACAGAGCAGAAAATGAAGAAAGACATAAAAGAATCTCAGCTCAAGGAGGTCAGATCCATCACAGGCTTAGCGTTGCCTTCAAAGATGCCTGGGACAGGTGGCAGTTCAAGACAATCAGAGGAGAAGCATCCGCTAGCGCCGAGATAAGGGATTCTTGCAGAATCCTGCTATCTGGTCCCAGTTTGCTTTGATGTAACTCTGCTAGAGAAGACTTCTGGGAGCAGGCTACTGCTTCCCTCCGTGATAGGCTGCTGTTGTTCAGCCTTTTAAGGTCTCATTACAGTGGTCCTTGAGGATTAATCCTCTTTAAGGTTTACATGGGAATGGTTTTGTCTGAAGGCCCAGCCAGGGACCTCAGTACCACCTGTACAAAGCATTATTGCATTCTTTCATTCTGGGTTTTTTCTTTTCTTTTTTTTTTTTTTTTTAAAGTGGCTCATATTTAACAGTATTTGACAGAAAGTAAAACCAAACATCTCCCCCCCCCCCCCCCCCCCCTTTTTTTTTTTGCTTCCCTCTTTGGCTATTAGGGAGTTTTTGTTGAGCACAGCTTGAGAAGTCTTTTGCAGACACTGAACCATTAGCAGTAAATTGTATGCTTCCGGTTACTCTACTTAGCCTGCTGGGGTTTGGCAGCCTTCCTTTTCCTTTTCTTCTCTTGTGCCCACCCCACTTTCTCCTTTCTGGAGGAGGGGAGCAATGATGTTTGGCTTCAGAATCAGAAATCATCCTGTTGCTGGTTGATTCCTGTGCCTGCGCTAGTGGATTTTGCCTTCATGTTGTCCTGCTCATGGAAGAGGGTTCAGGACACAGGAATATTGTAAATTATCAGCATTGATGTATTAAAAAAAAGATGCATCTGCACTTGGAAGGGTTTGTTTATGAAAAACACTTGCCTTTTTCTTCAAGGGGCAAAGCCTGCTCTCCCTGAACTAGCTTCAGGCAGAGTGCAACAGTGATGGATACGGGAATCATACCCGGGGTTTGTTGATGCAATGGTCAGCCAGTGCCTTCCAGCTCCTTGACGTACTCTGTTACTGGTGCTGTTCCTGTGTAACACTTTCCGAAATACAGATCTCCAGTAAAGGCAGGCAGCCTTCATCCACAGAAAGGAACATTACTCTGAGCCGGATTTACTTTTTTCTCCAGTTACATTCATTATTTGACTAACTCGAAAAAGTGTATCAAAGTCATTTTGATACTATAACTTTAAGATGGTGATTGAGGTACAAGTAAGACAAGGGTTCATGTTGGATAAGTAAAAACAGTGCCAGTGACCCTGACACCTAAAAGTGAACTTTGTGCTCTGTGGGTAGGAAAAAGCTCAAGGGACTCTATCTTGCAGTAGAAGTCCGTAAGTTTAGATCTTTTGAACCCACATTAGCAGCCTGATGTCACTAATTCAAATTATTATGAAAGGAGATAGTGTATTTTATTTTAAAAATAAAATGTACTCTGCCTAGAAGACTCAGCAATAGCTATACATTGAATTCTTTTGGGATAAAGTAATGAGTTGTGTGTTGTTGCCTACAGAGTACCTGGTGATTAGTTATGGAGTGATTTTACTTTATAAAGAAAAAGCAAGCAAAAGAGCGCCTTCACAAGCCTTCTGGGTTGTTTCTGGCACGTTCTGTTTGGAAGTTATGTGGTATGTTGCAAAGTGCTCGTAATGCATGTATAGCACGTTAGTTTTCTTTATATAAAAGTATTATAGGAAACCCTATAGCTAATGCTGGCTATATAAAACTGTATGGTGCCATTATGACCATAAATACGCCTGTGACCTTCAAACACCCTTACATTTCCAAACTGTATATAATTTAAGACTAATGTATTTAATTTTTACTGTATTTGCAAAGATTGTTAAATTCTGCCCATAAGAATTTTTTCCCTAATAGCTAATTCTGAGAGGGTGGGAGGATGGGAGAAGCAGAAACCAAGGGGAAAAAAGATTAACTAAAATAAAGGTAATAAAATATGTCATGATGTGAGGTGCTGTAGATCCCTTCAAAAAGACTTGTCTTCTGAAAGAAATACAGCCAAATTCTTGGCAGCCCAACTTTATACACACAGACACACCTGTCTGATATATATACACACATGAAATCAAATGCTCTAGCTCTAGGCTTGATGCTTTTATTGAATATGTATATAAATAGAATAATCTATGCTTACTGTCTCTAAGATATAAATACTTTGAAAAATGCGATGTCAAATTTATGTCCCCTTCTTTAATATCATATTCTAACTAGTTGTCAGCAGGTTAGACTTCTATAGAACAATTCTGAAGGTGGCTCTTAGGTTTCTGACTTCATAAAATCCAGGGAATGTGAGATTATTTATTTTTCTTTCCCACCTGATGACAAATGCATGAAAATTGCCAGTGCTAAGTATTTAATGGAGCCTAATGGCTGTTAGTGTAATTTCAGTGTGAGGTGCCATTATGAACCATCTTTTCAAACCAGAAGTCAACACCGAAGGCGAACAATGGTTCACGGTGCTGCACATGGTTGTTGACTTTGTTTCAGGTGGGAAAATACTGTGTCATACTGTGACCCCCTTCTACACACAGCCCTGGCTCCTTTCCTTTTTTGTGGTTCTAAACGCTAGGAGGCTGGACGGAACACAGGAGGGGTGCTGATTTAGGACAACTTGATGGGAACGTGATGCTGTGGTCCAGTGGCTTGTGGCTTGTCTTCATCTAGGGTCTAGGAAATAATGTCTTCTGGAGACAGGGAAGTAAAATGGCCAGCTCTTGCACTGTTTGTACATATACCATGGTAACATTTACTAATATTAGTACTGGTGTTTTCTAAATAACAAAAGCACCTATTAATCAGCGGGGTTCAGCCATCCTGGGAGTTCAAACTGTAAAGTTCAGCCATTCTTTCATTGTGAGAAGAAAACAATATATGAAAATGAAAACGTGTTTGGTTTTTGGGTTTTTTTTTCCCCACTGTGACATAAACCAAAACTACGGTACTTGATTTTGCTCAATAGAAGAACGAGCATGGAAAACATACTCCTGAAAAAGAAGTTTCCAGAAAGTTACATGTAATTGGCTAAAAATAGGGTCTTGCAGGTGCTACTCAAACTTCTCTACGTATGTGTGTAAATATACAGATGTGTGTGCATATATGTTTCTACTACATAGGTTAAAAACTTCTTTGCAGCTTTATACCTCTCAGTGTAAAATATCTCAGTAGTAGTAAATTCAGTATTTTGTATTAGTAGCATCAGAATCTTACCTTTTTTACTGGTAAGGAACAAAAATTGTAATCAAAACTGATCTCAGACAAACAACTGTGGAATGGAGTAGATGTTCAAAGTCTGGTGTGTACACCAGAGAGTCCTTAGTGCATTTAGGAAATACTTAGCAATGTGAAAACGAACCAAAAAAAAGCAATAGAACTGAAGTGTGTGTGTGTTTGCATTGTGTTTACATACCTACATGCCATGCAGCCACTGAATGGTGCTGTTAGTATGTATAAATTTATTTCAGAAGGGGCTGTAGCAATTGTAGGTGCCAGCCCTGCAAGAAAAGTGTATCCTCAAAAAGTCTATTAAATGCAGTGTGATCTGTGAGAACTGTGGGTATTCACCTTAATTAATTTCTGTGAATTTTAGTTGCCAACTGTTGTGTTAAACATGTTGTCAATATGATTTGAATCTATGCTAAGAGTTTGACTAGGGGAAAAAAAAAAGCTGGATGGATATGCAAATTGTCTTCCTCCAGAGCCGTTCAGTGTCTCCTTGTGCACAACTTTTTCTTTGGTCTTCTCTTCCCACCAGGGTCATTCAAAAGTCATTCTCATTTTCTGTGAACACTTGTGCTTTCACACAAGCTTCCAGACTTTGGTTCATCCATGCTTGATCCCGCTAACTTGGGTTATGTCTGTGCAGTGTCCTGTTAGAACCTGGCCTGAGCTTGTATGTACTGCAGAGTTCCACCTTGGGGAAGGCAGTATAGGTGTAGCCTTTAAGATCCAGTGAGGACCTGAATACTGGGTGGCAGAGCAGAATCAAATTGTCACTCAGGCAGTTCTGTCACAGGATTTGGGCTTTCAGTAGGTGTCAGCTCAATTCCATGGTATCTTTTTGTATACTGGCTGCAGCTTTGGAAAAGGATACAGGCCTTGAATATAAGGAGGTCAAAGAGTTGAGCTTGGTTTGGGTGGTACAGTGTGAACCAGTGGGGTTTGGCCTCGGCTTGGCTCTGCACGTAGGCAGAGCTCATTCAGCAAAGCTGAGGGTCTCATCCCATGCAGCACACAAACTGATTTTGGACTTATTCAGGGATGAAACCTCTCCCCACCCCACCCAAAACAGCTGAAAGCTTGCAAGGATGTTCAGGACTGGATCTTACAGTCTTCTAAAACCAAGGATGTAGATGAAGTACTCCTAAAAATAGCTCAATTCGAAGTGATTCCTTTTTTTCATGTGGTGGTCTGTTGTCTGTTTTTTTTTCTGTCTTGGTACATACTCCTATTTTTTACAAGGTGTAATGTTTTTTGGGGAAAAGGAAAGTAAGGGTTTCCGTTTGCTCAAGAAAAGCAGTCTTCTAAGAAACAAAACATGTTAAACATGATTCCTCATGAAGTAGTGGAGAATGTTTTTGTCATTCACCCACATTATTTAAAAAAAAAAAAAGAAAAAGCAAAAAAAAACCCCAGGGGTTAATTAAGAGAGGCCTGATGTTGTGTTCTGCACGAAGAGCTATTTTTCTCTCAAAGCAGTATGCACAGACCAATGTCCCATTTGTAGCAGCTGACAGGCAGAGAGGTTGAGATTTGTTGGAGATCTCCAAGGAAGTTTGTGGCAAAGCCACAAGTAAAAATCTTTGTCTAATGTGCTATGTCCATGCCATAACAATTAAAACAAAAGACTTTCAAAGTGGATTCAAATCTCTATTCCTAGCCTGGTTTTCAATCTGGGTAATTTTTTTTAACCCTTCATTTTGCATACACTTTTTCAATGTGTTTTTCATTTGCTGTGACTGTTTCACATGAAGCTGCCTATGGAATGACATTGGGTCAGGAATTTGATAGTTAATTACTGTTTAATATGTAAACACTGCTTCAGGAACCATGTGGAGTCAAGCTGCAGCTTCATGCAGCAATGCAAAGAAATAGCTGGTCTTTCAGAGGTGCTGAGCAGAGAGAAGGTTCTTGGAAGCTCTTGGATGCTTGGTAATTTGAAAATGAAGAGTGTTTTCTCTAATTTAACCAGGTCTTAAACTCAAAATTCCTAGTAAGGTGAAGATCCCAATCTGAAAGGCTAACTTTAGAGTTCTGATTTCTGAAAATCATGGCCCTAACTTGTAGTCTTGAATTTGGATATTTTGCTAGTAACCAAGGTGAAAATAGACTGTGCTGTAATGCATGTGGTTAATATCGCTTCATAATGAAAGTGCAGGTGGTGTCATGTGAGCACTGAATGCAGCAGGTCTCAGAGGAGCAATTCTCAGCCTGGGCAGCTCTACTCACACCTAGCTTTTTACATGATGGGCCTCCTTTTCTTTCCCCCCCCCCTTACTGAAAGAAGTTTTGGTTGGTTTTTTTTTTTAAAAACCCCAACAAACTGCAAAACACAACAAACAAAACCCCACAAAATAGCTGGTTACAGTTGCTAAGTGACAACGGTGGAGTTAACCTGCAATCCCATCCCTTGAAAGTGTGAAAATTAACAGTTTAGGCTGCCATAAATCTTACACTACCCACATAGTAAATAAGCAGATTATTCTTATCAACTTTAAACTACATTAACTCTGCCTCAAGTAATTGCTAGTTGAAATTTGCATTTTGGAGTAGGAGATGGGGTAAATTCTGACTATTGGTTTGAGAATGCCAAGTGCTGTTCTTGTAGCTGTATGTCAAAATACTGAAAACTATACAAAAGTCTTGCATTAAAGCGTAATAAAACTGATGTATTATGCTAAGTAGCTTCTAATGATATGTCCCTTAAGACCCCAAGTACATGTCACTAGCTATATATTAAATCTTTAACAGAAGTCTGTGTTATAAACATTTCCTTTTGAACTGTGTGTACAGCATTGTACAGGAAAATCACTTTTGGACATCATAAGTGCTCAAGAGGAATATTTGCATTCAAATAAGCTTATGGAATGGCGAATGTGCCCTCTTAATACAGATTGATAATGTGATATAATGTGAAATCTCATCAGTTCAGGTCACGATTTTGTAGGTTCAGGGTTTTGGAAGCGATGTGTTAGATAGGTACACGTGTCATCCAGCTACGTTAAACAGACTTTTGAATCAATGTGTATTTGGAATAGGCAGTTTTGGACGATCGTTGGATTGAATAAATCTGGGCATCCCTGGCATTCTCCAAAATCTGATATTGCTGTGACTTCTCCAGATGTCCCCTTCATTAGGAAACCTTTGGGAAGTGCATGGCTTCCAAGGTGTCTGAAATTCAGCTCAAACTTGAGCTTTGACAAAACTTTTGGAGAATTAAATACTATGACGGATGTTCTTGCTCTTCCAAAACCCCCTCCAGTGCTACAGTTCAGTGGGGGCCCCAGCATGGCAGCTAAGTGTGGTGATCGTCAGTGCCATGTTCCTGTGCACTGAAAGAGGTCATCTCTGAAGTAACCGGCGCTCCAGCCCACTAAGGCTCTAACTGCTGCTGGCTGCATCAGCACTGCAAACCACAGCAGTAATCAAATTGAAGGTTGTTGCAAAACGTGTACCTGCAGAGTGTGTGTGTGTAGGCACTAATGAAATACGTGGGTATTTCTGTGTGTAGCAAGAAACACAAATGGTAGGTAATGGTAGGGTTCAGTATCTCCCAGTTACTTTCCAAAGGTGATGGTTAGTGAAGATGCATACTCTCTGGGAGATTTTTTTCTTGATAAATAGAGCAGGTGGGAGTACTGTGTTTCCTGTCTGCTTATTGGCAGCAATTACAATATTATATTTAATTACAGAGATGGGGCTTGTGTACATTATAACCTCCATAAACAGCAGGCATGAATCAGTGATCATGATTTTCATGCCCTCTTTCGTTAGCACTCTGAAAGAATAAAGGAAAAAAAAAACCACAACCCAAACCAAACCTTCATTACAACCTTGCAAGAAGGGACTGGGAAGGGTATAATGAGCAGTACTGTGCTGATATGTTTTAATAAGTATTAGTTTACTGCATACCACAACAGAGAGCAAATACATGCAATTACTTGCAAATTTCTTCAGTGTTTGTACTTATAAATCTCTGCCTAAATCTTCCCAGCTGGGAGTTAGGCTGGTCTTTCTGCTCTGGAAGCAGGGTTTTGTTCTCATGTTCAGCTTCGGCTCAGTCTGGAATAATTCAGAAACGTATTAGATAGATTGCTGCTCCCAAAAGGCATAATGAAATAACCTTCACTCCCAGCCTTAGGGAAATAAGCACACAATCAGGGTTTGGGCAGATTTCTCGATTAAACAAAGAACTAACTGTGCACAAATTGCTCCATAACAATTTGTAAAGAGTCCACTTTATAAATTTCTTGCAGATGTAAAGCTGATATTTTTTAATCAGAATGGCAGGGCTGTTAAAGTTGAAATGTCTTCAACATTTTCCCTTTGCTCCATAATTAGTATCAGAAATATTTAGATTTAAAATGGAATTGGTAACACATCCTGGGTTATTTTTGATTTGTTTTTGGGAGTCAGCAAAATGCAATGTCAAACCCGAGCTAAAATCTCCATTTAATGCATACAGTGAACTTAATCCATCTGGAATAGATTCAGGATAACGCGGTGCTGTCAATTTTTATTTTGTTTAATTTCATATGGTGTTCAGCAAAGGAATGAAAAGTTATTGCACTTAATGTTGTTGTGACTTAAGGTGTTCTCTGGTCAAATTATTCAATAAATCAAAATCAGGCTCTGGTTGTAGCTGCTAAGCGTTGTTTAGAATAGGATATTTAGGAGATTTTTAGCAGCTTTCTATTGATTGAACAAGACACACTTGTCATGCAAAAAGCATGCGGTATTGTGATGAATAGCTGTAATAGATGGCAAGTCTGGGGACCCAGTAAACACAACTTCTTATTTTCCTGGCCTTTGTTTTTTAACTTGAAGGCTTCAGCGTAAAAGAAAATACCGAGTTTGAGCATCATTCATATGCTCTACTGCTTATCTGTGACCTTATCCTCCAAAATCTCCCCTGACATTCAAAAATATGTACCTGTTTTCTACACATTAGCTTGCTACCGATTACCTTATTCTTCAGCTAATTAGCTGGTTCAAAGTCCTACTCCCACCTAAATGTGCAAGGATGTTACTATGGTTTGTGGAGAATGGTAGATGTTTTCAGACAGTCATTCCTGTGAAGCAGTGTTCCCGCTCCTTAGGCTGGTGTCTGTCTGCATCTCTGGCTCTGGTCCTTGATCTGCTATGTCCAGATACCAGAACTGAAGTGAGCAGACCTACAGTCAGGTAACAGAAAGCTGAATCTGTTCTCCAGTTTCCTCTGTCATGCACTGAAGAGGAGCTGTGCTTGTATCTGCACAGCTCTCAGCAGATGCTGGTGTGTCCTGTTCCTACAGGCGCAATGTTCAATTTCGGTTTAAACAGACTTAGTTTTAAAAAATAAAAAGAAAAGGAAAAAAGTGAACTTCCTCACAGTGCATGCAGCTACTTGCCACGAAGTTGCACCTCTTTCTAAACCAGCTGCTGCCTGGACCAGCTCTTGGAGACCAGAGGCATCAGTGCAGCCTGGGGAGATGCTCTGGTAAAGCTCAGGCTGAGCGTGCAGCAAGCTCAGTCTTCTCCCCCAGAACATCATCTCTCCACTGCTCCGTGCTGGTGGTAAGTTATCTGTTGGGGAGGTTTTGACTCGGAGGCTTCTCTGCGGTGTTTTACCCTGTGTGGGTATTTCCTCACCCAGGCCCGGCTGGCCTGGCACTGCTCATCTTTTTCAAAGGAAATAGGTGAGACGTAAGCAGGCTCCTGTATTCCACTGAAGTAGCGACAGAATTGGGATTTTCCAGTTGTGTAAGTTTAGCTGTGGTTTGGGTGCGTGTCATAACTGGGGAGATAAACAAAAACATACAAATACATCCTCACTGAAGAATGGACTTTCCATGCTTGTGCGGAAGTGGTTCAGCCCCAGCCAGCTGCCAAACACTGCGCAGCCACTCGCTGACTTCTCTTCCTCCCTGGCAGGATGAGCAGGAGGATTGGAAGATAAAGGTACAGCTCGTGGTTTGGGGTAAGGATAGTTTGTTGGGATGGCACAGGAAAAAGAAAATAACAAACCCAGTAGGTGTGTCACCCACTTTGTGTAATATTTTAAATGCAGTTTGTGCACCCCTGGAGCCCGATGCACAGCCCATTCCCAAGCAGCAACAACTCCGCCCAGCCAGCTTCCTGTTACATACTATGCCTGACATCATGGTGTGGCTTACCCCTTTGGCCTGTCTGTCCTCGGGGTGTCCCCTCCCAGCTTCTTGTGAAAACTAACTCAATCCCAGCTGAAAACCAGGACAAGCACCCATGCTCATCATTTACTTTGCTCACCTAGGGCAGCGTATAGCCTTGTGTGGAGAGAGAGCAGAACACTAAAATGGCTTCAGGGGGTTGAGTGCTACGGCTTCTCACCGTGAGGGAAAAGAGAAAATGGAAACTGGCATCTTGAGCTAAAGAGAAAAAAGATGCAACTGAATTTACTGGGAAATTCATCTTATCTTTTACTCTGTTTCATGTTTGACAGGACCTTCTGACAGCTTTTACCCATCAAGCAGATATGAAACACTGTTCAGACTACTTATATTCTGATAGCTGAACCTAGGGTTAGGAAATGAACTTTATAGTTATAGTGGACATTAAATGCAGTGTCGTTCTGCCAATTCTGTAACAACTGCTTGAGGTGCTCTGCTTTTACACTGGAGAATCTGCAGTGGCATGTCGAAGAGGAAGGCCCTAGTTTGGTTTTCTTTTAAAATTGCATTTAAATGTACACTAGATACACATTCATCACTTTAATCTAAACTCTACTGTAAATTAACATGTATAGCCTCTGAGATCATACAGTTTCACAGAAGTACTCTAATGAAACTTGGCAGCTTTCGCCCCGTAACATCATTTGTTCCACTCACTAGCAAAAGCAGACCTCAAACAAGTCAAAACTCTGCTCAGTAATGAGTTCCATTATTTTTCTTCGTGTTTTTGGAGTCTCAAAAGCCTCCTGTCCCATGTCTGTATTTTACAATGAGTCAAAAAAGCGTGACAAGCCTGCAGATGTATCAAAGGGAAGCTTTCTCACGTAAGATCCTGAGATATTTGTCATTTACTGTAACCGAGCGTGGGACTTCAATTAGCGTGAGTGACTTGTTGTCAGTACGGAAGCTTTCTTCTTGAAACCCGTACATTAGCTGCTTGATGTTCACAGGTGCTGTTACATGTAAAGTTGCCTGTCGCTTGGATGATTCTGCTGTAGTCTCTTGCATCCCTATTGACATTCATACAATGCTGACGTGAGAACCAGGAGCTAAAGTAAGCTCATAAATATAAAGGTTTTGTTTGAATTAACCATTTCTGTCAACCTAGTTGAAAAGTGTGTTGCTATTTACGGCAGAAGCACCACTGAAAGCTGGGTTGGTGAACAGCTTGGTTACAGGCATATGTTGTCAACAGGAAATGAGGTGACTTGTTCAGTTTTGGGGTGGCATGGGGAAGGTGAAACTGGACACGCTGTGTTTCCCCTCTATGAGGCGAAACTAGTGTATCTCCGTCTTGACTATCGTAAATCTGTAGTAATGAGGGGCTGGGGGGGAAATAAAGCTACAGGAAAATCCCATTCATGCAGCCTGAAAAAGGTGTGTGTATCCAGGGGAAAGTAAAGCAGCATTTCCATGCAGTCTGTTGTGTGAGCTGTGGTGTCTGGTCTGCCTTAAGCTCGGAGCTCTCACTTGAGCTCACGACATAGTGGGGCAAGTACGAGGAAGAACAGGTTGTTTTGCTGCACCTTGCGTTGCTTAATTTATGTAGTCTGAAAGTTTCTGCTAAAGAAGACAGATAAACTAAGTTTATCCTGTGTCCTAACTGCTCTGCTTAATTGTACTTGGGCAGTTTATAAGTAATACACATTAAAAAGTTCTGGACTGGTGTATTTTCAAGCAATTTTTTCCCCTTATGTTCTTACAGTTAAATCTAATAGATTGAACTATTCAGCTTCAAGATGAAAAAATAATTATAGTAGCAACCATATCTTCATAGAAAAAAAAAGTGCATCGAGTACAGATCTTTCACATTCACTAAGCAAGTGATTTTGTTGTCATTCACTAGTTGATAGGTTTTATTGCACAACCAGGACGATGACAGGTTGGCTGTGAGCCAGCAGTGTGCCCTGGTGGCCAAGAGAGCCAATGGGATACTGGGATGCATCAGGAAGAGTGTGTCCAGCAGGTCGAAGGAAGTGATCCTCCCCCTCTACTCTGCCTTGGTCAGGCCCCACCTGGAATACTGTGTCCAGTTCTGGGCTCCCTGGTATAAAAAAGACAGGGACCTTCTGGAGAGAGTCCAGAGAAGGGCGACAAAGATGATTAGGGGCCTGGACCATCTATCCTATGAGGATAGGCTGAGTGAGCTGGGTCTGTTCAGCCTGGAGAAAAGAAGACTTAGGGGGGACCTAATTAGTGTTTATAAATATCTTAGACATGGGTGGCAGGGGGAATTGGCCAGCCCCTTTTCAGTGGTCTGTGGGGACAGGACAAGGGGCAATGGCTGTAAGCTGGAGCACAGGAAGTTCTGCACCAACATGCGGAAGAACTTTTTCACAGTGAGGGTGACGGAGCCCTGGGACAGGCTGCCCAGGGAGGTGATGGAGTCTCCTTCCCTGGAGATACTCAAGACCCATCTGGACACCTATCTGTGTAGTATGAGCTAGGGAGCTGCTCTGGCAGGGGGGTTGGACCCGATGATCTCTTGAGGTCCCTTCCAACCCCTAAGATTCTGTGATTCTGTGAAATTAACCTATTATGTCAACCAAAAATAACCAGGAAGTCTTTGCTACATCCTTACCCATCTTATTTTTTCCCCATGATATATGCATGCTTACGTTTATTCTAAATCTATTAATATGTGCAAACACAGATTCTTCATGGGTTATGTTGTTTTTCTAATGTAGAAGAAAGCATTCAGTATTAGTAAGCAGAAATAGAAAGAATTCTAGTTGCATGGGAAAGAAAAATCTGTTCTAGTGTCCATTAAGTCTTCCCACTTAAAAAATAATGGTCTGATTCAACACATGGGGTGCTGACCTACTGAAGTCTTCCACAGAAGTCCGTATTGGTCTGCAAGTTATCTAGGGTGGTTACTGGCTTTCAGTGTATCTGTGCGGGTTTACCTCACTGTGTCTTCTGGGTCTGTTCTGATGAGCTCCCTAGATCCATTAATTTTGGAAGCAGGATCACATCCTCAAGAAGTCAGAGGAGAGGAATTTGTCTTAATAATAGTAATTCTTTAAATATTTCTCTCTGTGTGTAAGCTCTTAAGTAATCAAGAGAAGCAAACAAAACAACCAGAAAAGTACAGAAGAACCATGCTGATGTGACCTGAGATTTATAATGTGCTTGGGGTCCCCACCAAATACACCATGTTGCCTATTTGAGCTGTGTTACAGCCCAGCTAGAAGCAGGGGAAGAGGAGAAAAGCCTCTCAGCAGAACTGAAAACATCTGATAGCAGGAGTAAGGAATGTCCATTCCAGTTTCCACCTATTGCTTGTGGACTACGCCTTCCATTTCTATGATTTGGGCTGCTTCTGTTCCTGTTTGTTTTGGGTTTTTTTTTCTTGGCTTCTGCTCATTTTGTACTTTATTTCTGTCAGACCTTTTCCCTTCTCTTTTCATACAGTGTCTCTGCAGCATACTTGGGTAGTGATTAATGGGAGCCCTGACTCAGAACACCTGGCTAAAGTGAGTCTTTTATTCAACAGTGGATAAGCCAGAAAACTTGAGGGCAAAGAGCTCCCGTACTTCATTCTGGTGATGAAGTTTAAACAGCAATCTCTCATATTCTGACCTCTGATGTGTAGGTGAAAACTGCATATGCAGCTGCTAATACCCGTGCATTTGTTGCCAGTTGCTTTCAGCCTGGGTCTCTCTAGTGCCCCACAGATTTCACTTAACACATGGCTTTGCATTGTCTCTACTTTCCATGCTCCAGTACCCTCTTTTTGTAAAAGAAGGAGGAGGTGGTGTTAGATGTCTTCTCTGTGGCACTGCCTGTGGCTAATCATCTCCACATGGACCTCAGAATCAGGTTCCTGGCGTGGGAATACCTCTGCTGCCCATGGTTCTGTCGCTCTGTACATGTACATACATTGCATTGCAGAGCTTTCACCACATAGCCTGTGCTCTGGTCATTCCTTTTCTCCTTTGGTTTGTCCTGGTTGTGAAAGCAGTGGTTGAAAGATGAAAGCTAAGAACAAAGATGAACGTAATGAGGGGTGATAGAGCTTGATGACTGGTATAAAGTAGGTATCTGGGATTTCCCAATAGCCAGTGGTGAGGATTGGACATGTCCGGAGAAGCCTGTGGCATGTAGACACTTCCACTAAGTCAGAGCGAATTGCATGTACTTGGGTCTGTCCCTTTTCTGTCAGCATTGGGAAAAACACCTTAGGCTGAGCACTGAACTGTTGGAAGGGACAGCTTAGCTGTCAGTCTTCTCACCCATTTAAGTGCCTACTCGAAGGCAGGTGTGAAAGCGGGTGTAAACAGCGTTCAAGAAACAGAATAGTCTTCCTAGAGATGAAAATGTGTCAGTGCTCCAAATGGCAATCTTGTTGCCAAAACTCTCAGATGGCCACTGTATAAATAGATATACACACACAGAAACATGCTGTTCTCCTGCTCTCCTGGTTCACATTTTACATGACTGAATTTTCTTGTGGATCCCTCTGATTCCAGTGTACCTGTAAGTAAAAAGGGATTTTCAGGGCTGTTTTCGGGGCTTTGTTTTACTAAGTACCCTTTAAATTCTTCTTACAAGGCGATTCTTTTGCATTGTTTTGGACACGTACTTTTTTTAGTCTTTTTTCTGTAGCTTTTACCATACTTCAAGAACCTCATCGTTTCTGTCCACAGGCTGGACACTTCCCATGGCTGTGTTTGCTTCCACTCTTACATACAGTTGCAATTCCTGCTACATCTTGCAGGGTCACACTGTGGCATTTTGTAAGCTCCTTCTTGGAAGGTTGCTTCTGTCCCCCCAACAGATCTGAGGCTTGTTGCCATTCATACTGTGTGATTGTTTTGTTTCCCTTCTAGAACATGAGTTCAAATCTGCCCTGGTCTGGAATGGAGACAAATGGCAAATTCTTACTGTTTTTTGTAAATACTAATCATAGGGTGTTTTTGGAGCTTCTCATTTCTACTGTTGCCTGAATTCCCAGGACCTTCAAACCTGCATATTTAACTCATCTTTATCAAAAAAGTAAGAAATTATTTAAAGCTTTTCCCCTTGGGAAGCTTTCATAACAAGTGGTATCTCTCAGAAGCTTAAGTTTGAATTGTCTTTATGTTTCTGTAGTGCAGTTGTATACTTGTGCTACTTTATGCAACTGTCACAAATGAAATGTGTAAACACAATTATTCTGATCAGCAGTAGTGAACTTCAGCCATAAAGATGCATCCTGGTCCCTGTAGCACTCCTGGTTGATGCTTAGGAAATGGGTTCGCTGTCAAGATGCAGAATTCAGGTAAAATAATTGCTCTTGGGAATCTGAACACAATGCATATTCTCAAGGATGCTTTTGAAATAACAGGAATTGTTTGGAAGGGTGTTTGGAAAAAAATCCCACCTGGCAGCAAAGGCAGACATGATGCCTGCTCAGTGGACTCTAGAGAGCAAAGGGTTAGCTTGGAGAATCTGGCCTTTGCTTCCAGCAACTATTAGAGTGCTCCAGTGTTGGGAGGAAGGATGGACAGAACAAAAGAAGCAGGTGTGGAAAAACAAGGTTAATACAAGTCCTCTACATTGAGGATCCCAAGGACTTCTTGATGTCACTTGATGTTTGTCTATGTCCAGCAGACAAATAAGGACAAAGAACAATAGGAAAGGGAATGGCCTGACATGAACAGTAGCAAGATACTATTCATATGAAGAAGCTGTAGGGCCGTAATTAACAGATAAAGAGGAGATTAGCTTTGTAGAAGGCTGTACATCTTGAAGCAAAGGAAAAAGGTTTAAGCAGAAGGCTCAGCAATTGGTCCTTCTGCTGTAGGAAGATAGAAGAAATTATGTATGTCAGTAACACACATGAATAATATGAATTCTCCCAAAGCAGTGAAGATGGTTGTGGAGTTGCAACATCAAAGTATTTACATACACAAAGAGATGGGAAGTCTAAGAAAACGTGATAGGAGTGTAGTCAAAGGCATATTGCATGCTAGTCCTGAAAGGTCAAGAAATTTGGTGGGAAAAGATAGAGGAATAAGAAACTGATTTTAAAAAAACCAAAGGCAGCTGTTAAACATTGACTGAACTTGAAGATGGGAGCAGGAGTTTTGGTTTGGTAAGGAACAACTTGGTGGACACACAGAGATACTACTTTGTAGGGAAATGCTAAAGTGATGAGTGTATCTGTTGTCCCAGCTACCGTATAGATGTCCTTCCCAATAATAGATCCATTTCAGTTTAGAAACTTCTCACACTAACTGATGTCACATTTTAGAATATACCATGATACATACCTGTTCAGCACAGAAAATCACATTCTGGTGGTTGAATGAACTTATGCTGAACTGAAAATAGAAATCTTTTTGCTGGTGAATGGTGGACAACTTGTATGTTGTACCCTAATTAAGTGTACTCAGTTTACCAGATCTATCTGTAATAATGGTAATGAATAGATATATATAACCGAAACGTGGTCTGTCAGGAACATCAGTAGCCATCAGAAACTAAATGCATGGAGTTTTTTAAACAATCCTGCCAAAAATAATTTATTTTCTTTTCCTCTCTATGACGGTACTCGAATAAAAATTGAATTCATGTAAGGCAGCAGGGCAGCACTAAAATACATAACCTGCTCTGAAGGATAGATATTGGAAGAAAAATAAATTGTTTGTAAGAAATTCAAACCCTGAGAGAGATCAAAGAGATGCAAGGAGAACTTTGTTTGCTCTGCGTGGCTGTTCTACGCTTCTGCCAGCCAAGCCCAAGGTGACAAGTTGTTGACTCAAAGGGCTCTGCAGGAATGTTAAATGGTTATCGTTATTTAATACTTACAGTCTATTAAGTGACAGCCCCTTCTTTACATCTCCAAACCACTTTTCAAGCAGGCACTAGTTTGCAGGGCTGGAGGCTGCCCTTTTTTGCAGGCTGGCCTTGAGGTCTTACTTTAATCCTGCAATAGAGCTGAGCTGGGGAGAGGAGTTTCAGACAGCTGCTCTTTTCCCTGATCCCTGCAGAAACACTGTGCCACAAAGAGCAAGCAAGTTGGCTTACTTTGGGGCTTGTGAGCAGAAGTCATCCCCTTTTTAACTTGTGATTACTCAGGACCGATCATTTAGAAACTCTTTGATGAAGCTATTTCTGTACAAACTAAACTAATTGTGCCTGGGATCCCCACGGCACAATCTCACAACTTTCCTGCTGGTTAGGGAAAAGCTAAAACTCCTCCACTCCAGAGGACCAGGGCTAAACTGTTGTTTCATTTTTGGTGTTCACCCGGCATAAATGCCATTCTGTTCTTCTGATCTTCTGTTTGGAGCTTTACAGTTCTTGCTGAGCACTGAAAGCAGCATGCTTTCAAAAAGCCTGCACTAGAAAGTTTGGAAAATTAACTATCGATATTGGTGAAGTTTGGGTTTGATAGTGCCTGAGTAATAACTATATTTGGAAATCAAAGGTGAAATTTTACCCCTCTACAAGTCAAAGGCAGCACTCTTCCCCCTGCTCCAAGAATGCTGACTTCAGGGAACCATAACTTTAGCAAATCTTTGACTTGTGTACCTCACTCTCTGCTGAAGAACCTAATTTTAGACCCTTCTCTTTCAGTCTTGGCTCTAATTGTTGTACACGCCTTTCTCTTAGATTGGTCCTTCCTTTGAGTTCTCTGATGTATTCTGAACAGTTTTGCTTGCTTTGTTTTGCAGCTAACTTTCAAATTGCTGTAATCTGTTCTGTGTTACATGATTATTTCAGCTTAGAATATCTCCACCACACAATTCACGTGCTTTATCATTAAGAAACATTCGAAATGAAAAACTAGATCCAAGCAATGAAAGATGAGGACAAGACTTGATCATGCAGCTACAGTAAAAAACAGCAACACCCCAAACCTCATCGTATTAGAGCTTTAATTCTTTTTCCCTGTGTTTAGTTCGTTGCTTTCGTCATCACATCTTCTTCTTTCCTTCTTTGTCTTGCCAGACAGGCAGTAAAATATTTATGCTTTGAATGTATTTCGGAGCAACTGATTTTTGCAACACCTGTGAAATTGCCTCTTAGATCTCTTGTAACACCCCTTGCTGTCCCTTTATGCTGGAAGAAGAAAATGTTAGCTTGGCAGAAGTCAGTATGAGAATTTAAGACGGTTAAGGTACATTAAAGTCTTTTATACTCATAAATTCAGAATTTTTCACTTAAATGACTTGCATTTTTCATGAATAGACCCTTAGTGTGTAAAAGTCACATACATTCAGCTCACAATGAAAAATACCTTTGTTAGGGAAGAAGAAGTTGGGCTGCTAGAAAATACCCATAATACTAGGAAAATATCAAATTATGTGACAGTAGTTGCACATTTTTGAAGCATGACCAAATAGCATATCCCTCTAAGCATTTCCCTACACTCTTGTTAGTTTTTTCCCCCTCGAAACTAGGAGGAAATGGATACTACACACCCACCCATTCACAAAAATCCTGGCAGGAGGCCAGCTTCCCTCTCTCTCTTCATCCCTGAGCCAAGCTCCAGTCTCTTTTCCCTTTCTCCTTTATTTCTCCTCTTTCTGGTTGCTGCCTGCCAGATTTGTACCTATTTCAGCAGCAAATTTGCTAGGAGGCCTTCTTACAGAGGTTCCCTGCTCATTATCCGCACAGATCCTCTTCCCCGTGCTTCTTAGAACTGGTGTTTATGCTGGGCTTTGGCTTGTTGGGGATTTTTTCTTGTTTTTAGCTGTTAGATTATTTCCTGATTCTCCTTCAACTTTGTCTGTGTTCTTGTCTGTCATTTCAAAGTGTCTGTACTGGCATAGGTGGCTGCCAGCAAGTGAGGGGAAGAAAAAGAACGGTTCAGAAGCCCTTGGGTACATCCGTATGCCAGATCTTTGCCAATACCTCTTCTTCAGCTGGTTTGGCAGTAGAAGTAATACCTGTTATGGCGGCAGGGGCTGCTGTAACCACTCCAGATGCTGTGGCTGGAGCAGTGTGGCAGGATTTAAACGTGTAGTTCAACATGCCAGTGCCTGGGGGTTTGAGTCTGAAGCTGTCAAATGAAAAACAGTACGTACTGAATTGTCCCCATAGTGATTCTCAGCTGCTTTGGGAATGTGGGTTTTGGAACATGTCCAAAGTCTGGATTTCTTTTTCTTTTTTCTTAAACTTTTTTTTTCCCCTCTCTTTTCCATGGTGGGGTTAACACCATATGAAGAGGCACTGGGCTATTAAATAGAGAACATTGGCTGGAAAAGCTCTTCCCAGCAGACACCTCTATATTTTATTTGATGGGCTGGAAACTCCCTGGCCGGCTTTAGCCTTCAGTCTGCTAAGGGCTGCTAAGGTATGAGCCTCTATACGAGGGTGAATGTGTCCGTATATGTCAAAGAGTTCCTAATACAGCTGTGCCCTGCTCGAGGTGCTGGCTCCGCTCACTGCTGCCCTGGGAGCATAACCAGAGCATTGGCTTAGGATCCCGCTGGCTGCAGCTGGCCTTATTCCTGCTTACCCTTA
Organism: Laterallus jamaicensis coturniculus; assembly: GCA_022605575.1. Lineage (NCBI taxonomy): Eukaryota > Metazoa > Chordata > Aves > Gruiformes > Rallidae > Laterallus > Laterallus jamaicensis. The sequence continues at coordinate 2,810,165 of JAKCOX010000031.1, read as the reverse complement.
GGCCAGGGGGTTAGCACTCAGCCTGCAAGTCCATCACAGACAGAGGTGTGGCTGGTGCTGGTGCCCACCTGCATCCCACCAGCTCAGGTCCTGATGCCAAGTGCAGTGGGCACCGTACAGGCTACCCCAGCGTAAATAAACAGGCCAGCGCTGTAGCTGTGATGTGAGGGATTGTGTTACCGTAGCTCTGCTCTTTCTGGGACCTTGTGAATCAGGCTGAGCAGATAAAGTGTAAGCATGGCTTCACTCATGGGGGTTGGTGGCTCCAGGCTTCTCATCTCAGATTCACAGTTTCAAAGAATTTTAGGGGTTGGAAGGGACCTCCAGAGATCATTGAGTCCAACCCCACCTATCTCCCTAAGACAGGTTGCACATGTAGGTATCAAGACAGGTCTTTAATATCTCGCTCCACTGCCCCTTTCTTACTAGCAATGGCAAGGGGCTGTGGTGAGGGAACCGGGCAGGAGGGTTGTCAGGGCAGAGAAGAGAAGCCACGGCCTCTTACCGTGGCTGCACAGGGAAGTCCCTGGAACAGCTTAGATGTCCTTGCCATTTCTGAGCTGGGGGATCGTGCTTTATCATTGTGTGACTCATGCATGGGAGATGCAGCTCCAGGTCCTTGGGAAAGCTTTGCCGTTTTCTGATGTCTGCACACACTGGTCGCATCTCACTGAGGCAAAGCCTCAGCAGGCTGCTCTGTTGTATGTGTACTGAATGTCCCTGGTCCTAGCAGAAATGCTGTTCTGAAAGAACTCAGTGCTGCTATGACAAGGCTGCTTTAGGTTGATTAAGTTCTTTCTTCTACCCGGCCTCTGTCAGGCTCCCCGAAAGTTATTTGGTTCAGAATCTGTTGTGTGGTTTGCTGGGTTTGTGCAAGTGAGGTGGGCGAACTGGGTTCTCCATCAGTTTTATATCTTACTGTGCGTACAGCTGGACATCGGTGCAAATCAGGAGTTATGCATGTCCTTATTCAGCATGGTCTTCACGCTCCCCCTTGCCCACCAGCTCAGTGCCAGGGAACAAGGAGTTGCCCTCTGCTCAAGGCACACTGCTTTGAGCCAGGGATTTCTCTCAGCTGGGCTCACGTGAACAGGAGAAACACCATCCGCCCGTGAGCCAAGTGCTTCAGTGAAGAATGAACTTAATTGGGGATTACTTACAGAGGGTTTGGTGCCTCTCCTGACCCCCACCCCGTTATGTATCACTTGGGAGGGGGGAGAGGAGGGAGCATTCTTGTTTTCTCTCTAAGCCTGTGTCAGAAAAGGAGACTCTTCCCTTGAATTTTTTTTCAAAAAACAAATTCTATGCCAAATCTGTAATCAGATACAAATAGGAACGAATGCCAGAAGCAAAGGCAGCCAAAGGGAGCTTTTAATCTTGAAAACCGCTTTTTCTACCTGGCCAAGAAGTCCCTGCATGTTCCTGGCATGATGGGTCAGTACTCCCCGAGTTGCTTGCCTGGTGACTCTCAACACTTTGAGAGTTGATTCCTGGTTGTTGCTGCTTCACTTTGACCTTCCCAAAATGTTTCAGGTAGGAGAAGAGAAAAGGCATGCACCTCTTGTCCTGAGGATTTACATGCCACATCTGCCTGGAATGGAGCTTATAGCTGTGAGCTTTGGGAAGTAGCTCTTTAGATTTCTGTCAGAATAGACTGGCCTTGTGTGTGGAAGACAAAGTTGTATTTGCTAACTCGTTTTGAAACATCTTCTGTTGGTTTCAGCTTCTACTGTGCCTCATCATAGGATCATTCATTGCACCCCGGTTTAAGGTTTGTTGTTAGTAATTGGTTCCCCCCAAGATCTACCCATGATGTGCTAATGAATCTGCAGGCCTAAAAAAGGCAGCTTACCAGCTCCTTCCTGCGTTAACCATTTTTGGGACTGCTTAGTAAGTTCTGGAGATCCATTTCGGTGAACTGAAAGAAATGCTAAATACATGTTACTGCTCTATAGCATTGATCATGTTTGCACATAAGAAAGGGACAAACCCCTCTTATTTGCTCTTCGTCTGCACTGAAAGGCAGCTTGTGCCACCATTATTGTAAACATCAGTGAAGTGCTGTCATCTCATTTTGACTAATGAGAATATGTCACCAAGAGGAATCTAGGAGCAGAGGCTATTGTTGATGCCACTTGTTCGCATTCCTCTATCAAGAAGGCTGCTGAACTCAAGCATGATTGAGAGTCTCTCGAGGATGACCCTGGGCTTGGGCATCGAGTGAGAGGTCATTTTTTCCAATGAGATGTCACCCCAAGTTAAACACTTGGAAAAGACAAGCCATGGTGATCTCTCATGGAGCTTAGAGAGACCTGGATTTCTTCAGTGAATGCTTGTTATGTTTTTCACTCTTTAAAGTACATTCATAAGATGCTTACATGGGTTGTTCTCTTTAGCTCATTTGAGGTTTTTATTGCTGCAGTATGAGCAGATGAAACGAAACTAATTGCAGACTGCTCAAGTAAAGAAAGGAGCAGAAATAACACTTGTAGAAAAGGTGGAGATGATGCTTTCCCCGTGTTCCTAGTGCTCTTCTCTGCCATTGTGGGTCAGAGGATGCTTTATTTCCTTATCTCAGAACTGACTTCCACAGAGCTTGTCCATTTGCGTCACTGGATTTGGAAGAAAGCTGTAGTCTGCTGGCTGGTGCCTGAGATGGAGTTTAGATTAACTCTGGCACCTTGACCCACTAACTCAACAAAGTCATATGCTGTTTGGGTCAGCATAACTTCTTGCAGAAGCCAAGCGCTATCACTCTGAGAAACAAAATTTAAGAGGTGTCTTTTAAATACCAGGGCAGGCTGGTGCATCTTCTCCTTGTTTCAAGTCATCAAATAGAAGGTAGAGCTGGGACTTGCACATGCAAACTAAATAATAATATATTATTTGCTATTAATAATATATGAAATGGGTGTGTGCAGTGAAGGAAAGGGCAATGTTGTTGTCTGTTAAGTCTTGTACAATTTACAGTTATTGCTACCAAAGATGCTTTAAGGAGAAAGGCCAGGCAAATTTCAGCTAGTAGCTGAGTGTGCCAGGGAACAAAACACTGCAGCAGAGGAGTCACTGGAATGCTGTAAAAAAACTTCTCCAGAAGTGGTCTGTTTCAAGTTGAAGATTGGGGAATGGCATAATGAAAAATAAATTGTTTTCCCCCTTTATGTATTAGAAAAGCCTCAGGCCATAGACAACTTGAAAGAAATTGTTTGGGTTTTTTTTTTTTTTTTACCCTTCTGAATGGATCAGAGTTGCTTGAAAAAAATCACATTGTTTGTACATAACCTGCAAGAGCAGCAGGGTTTAGATCCCCATTTTTAGTATCAGTAAGTCAACCAGCTCGGTACGCTGGGAAATCCCCAACTCCTGGCACCTAAATGTTAATATTATCAGCTCTCCAAGAACTGGTTTAGAAGATATTTTAGCTCCATTAGCTCAGCTTGTGTTATCAGTTGTAATAATAATAGTAAATGTATTGCTTGTATTATCATAGCCTCTCAAAGAACTGGATAAGACTTATTTTCTCTAGGTCATACAGAAACTTAATGTTTTTTATTTCCACTTTAAACCTAAATTCAGCCTTTCTGCTAAACTGCTCAGAAAGGATCTATCTCACATCTTTTAAGTAAGCAATCCTCATAAACCCAGATTATAGTCTTAAAGCGGAATGTAGAGAAATCCTCAACTCTTAATAGAGAGGACAACAAAATGCCCTTTGTACAGGAAGCATCTACGTAGTCAAATAAAAAATCATTTACATGTGATGTCTAATTCTGCTACGGACCAAAACCTGTGCAAAAAAATTTAAAGGTGATCACAGTTTGAGCCCAGAGACTTCTAACCAATACCACTTGTAACACAGTCTTGCCATCCCCAAGTAGCTAGGTGTTCAAAATACAACACTCTGCATCTAAGTATGGAAACACTTACCTACCTATTGAAAGAACCTGTTCCTTCCTACCTGCTCACGTGTGGTGGTGTTGGTTCTTTTTGTTTGCTCACAGGTTATGAAACCTGGAGTTTTCTCATTCACCAGCTTTTCTCTGCAACCATTAACAGTTGGAAACACGTGTGGGGGTTTTAGTTTAGGTTCTTACTTAGTGACATGACTGAAAAGAGTGGTGCTTAATAAACCAACCACCTCCCCCTGAAAAAAAAAATCCACCATGCCAAAACCCTGAAAAAAAAAAAAAGACTCCTGATGAAATCACAAGAGCTGGCTTTGCTGACTCCACTGGAAATTAATGACAAAACAGGCATTGACTAAGTTTCATCCTAAGAATGAAAATAACTGAAAATTGTGTTTTGAGTTGCTGTAAGGTAAAGAAATGGTTGCTGACATGTCCTAAGCTTCATGTCCATACTTGACTACCCCTAATAACAATGTTATCTGTTCCTCCCCTCTTTATGCTGGAATCACTTACCTGTGCTCACTCACAGCTTGTGAACCCTCACCCTACAGCCAGGTGCACTCAGTCTCTGCTTACACACTTTCTGAAGGATTTTTAGATTTTTGTTGTTTCTTTTTGCCAGAGAACGGATTTAAGAGTGTAGAAAAACTTGCAAATTTATTTTTTAAGGTTATGCTAAAGTTTTGGGCGTACCAAGGGCCTCTGCTTTATGAATGATGCCAAGAGATGCTGTCCCAGTAGCTCTGTGTGATGGCTCTGATGGCGATAGTAGTGATGGACATGGTGAGAGTGCCCTTTCTTATAATAAGCTGTCTCGTGTCCTCTCCCTCAAACATACAAATGCTAGTGTTTTGATTAAACCTTTTCAGTTGGCACAAAGTGGTAAGAGAAACAGGGGAGGGACAGCAAACTCTTTCTGAGCTGCCTGGCTCTCTTGAAGGTGTCCCCAGGAGTGAGCTGTGTGGGCATGTGATGGGGAGGGCAGCGGACAGGAGCCTCCCAGCACTGTCTGCCTTCCATTGCCTCTTCTTCCCTCTGTTTTCTCTTTTTTTTCCTATCTGCTTCTCTCATACTTGTTTCTTAGATTCAAGAGTATGCGCTCTCAAGGCATTCAAACCACTGTGTGCATTTTGCCCAGAAAGAAATAGCTCAGTGCTCTATCTGGCAATTTGCTGCAGCTCTGCAGCTCTCGCTGCTTTGTACAACTCTCTGCCATGTGGCAATTTAACGACTTGTTTTAATAACGATGGAGGCCAAGTAACCTTTCCATTGCTAAGGGTAAAACTCGCTTCCCTTCGTGGAGCCAGATACACCAAAGCAGGCTACCAAAGCAGCACTGCTTTTCCAGTTTAACAGGTTTAGCTGACGTTTCTGGCTTGCCACTGAGTTTATTAGAGTTTCATAACTCACCCAGGGCTGGCATCGAAGGTTTTGGGTTTTTCTTTCTTTGCCGTGCCGCACGGTGGTGATAGTCATCGGGGCTCTCAGCCCTGCAGATAATCTCTTCAGAGTTATCATTTACTTACAAACAGACGTGTGAAGTATTTATGAAAAGGCTTTTGAAGTGGCGGTGCAGGCGGATGCTGCCTGGAGCTGCGGGGAAGGCGGTGTTTACACAGGGGCAGAGGATTTCTCTGCCCGGCGTGGTTCTCCTCAAGTGCTCGTATTCTGCGGCTACGCTGTTTGCCTTTCTAATGAAGTGAACTGTTTGTTTGAAATATGTGGTAGAAGGTATTTAAACAGAGACTAAAGTAAACTCTCAGGCTGTTCAAATAAGCCGTGCATATCTGGTTTGTGGAGCGAGGGAAAACAATTTGGCTGCAGCTTACCTCTGGGAAGGGTAGTTAGGAGCTGTTTAAACAACGAACTGGGCTGCGGCGGATGGATGTCGCTGCAAGCCTCTTGCCGGCCTTCCATGATGGCTGCTGCTCTCGTAGGCATTCCTCAGGATGCTGCCTTGATGGAGCGCTCAAAATTACTGCCCTTACTTAAAAAGGGGATTTATTCATTAGCTGCGAAGACTTGGGTACATTCATATTTGATTAAAACCATCCCAATTAGACAATGGACTGTTGAGAGCCAACATATGCTCTTGCCTTTGTAACGTCATTAGTAATCCAGAGTCCCCACTTTGAAATAAGATCGTGCCCGAGTGTGCAGACATCTGTTTCTGCCTAGCCAGATGGAGGTCAGCAACATAACTTAAACTGCTAATCCTCATTGTGGAGAGTGGAACGGGAATCTGAGGAAGGTAGTAACAAATGAAGTTGGATCCTGCTCCTGGCAAGGCACAAGGTATCGATGGCTGATACAATGCTTGGAACATGCAATGCAGAGCTCTGGTAATAAGTTTCTGCCTAACCGCAATCACAAGTTCAGAGAGTGAAGGAGGGCTGGGAGAAGTGATGCTCTTTGTGGTTATGGCACTGCAGTTCGTCTCCGAGAACCTCACTGCTGTTCCCAGTGCTGCCACAGTTGTGTCTTGTGGGAGCATTCGTCGGCTGCAGCACAATGTTGCTCAACAATGACTGGCAAAAGGGAGATCTTGATGGTGGGGACCGCTTTTCACCCCCTGCCACAGCACAAAACAATTCAAACCGGTCATGTGGGGAGCTCAGGAGCAGAGATTTCCAGCCCTGTCCAATACAGACCATATGTTTCCATCCATCATTTATATTTTTTGGTGGGGAAGAAAGCGCCAACTTGGTTGGGACTACAATGCCGCATCCTCTGGCATTGTTTCCCTGAGCATTCTCCTCTGGAGCAAGGGGAGCCACAACGCTTCAGACTCCTTGGGATCAGCATAGAGATTAAAACAAACAAAAAGTCTTTATGCTCCTGGGGTGCAATAAATACGCTAGAATTTCAATAGGATCCAAACAAGTGACAATAGTAGCATTAAGAGCTGGCAAATCCTTTGATGTTATTGACCAGAAAAGGACTGCTGTCGTCTCTGTCATGAACATGTAAACTTTTGACCTCCAACCTTTGTGTCAAATGGCTTTTCCATATGGAGGGTTACTATACCTCTCGGAGTGCCACTGCATTTAGTAGAGCATCAAACACTTCACTGGCGGGAAACGGGTGCTTAATGTTTTGGAAAAGCTCCAAGATTGTCAGAGGGTGGGACTGAGGAGAGCTGCCCCTCTGCGAAGAGTTCCCTGCGAAGTCTCCCGTTTTCCTATAGTCAGATTGCATCTAAACTCCACACAGAAATGCAGAAGGGAGGATTGTATCTCAGTGGGCAAAGCACAGACATCTCAAGTTATTTTTATTAACCACCATGTGCTTGACATTAGCTGTAGACCAAAGCCCTTGTTTGTGCAGCATGCTGCGCAAATGTACCAGTGAAAGATGGGATCTTAGCGACTCCAGAAGTCTTCCTGCTCATGCTGCAGAGCTGTATGGGCTGAGGTCTTGCGGCTTGGGAACTGCTCTTGGTGATCTGCTGGTGGAGTGTCAGGGGAAGGGGTTTTCAGCTGTCTTGGCCAGGAGTGCGCAGAGCATGAGGGGCCATACTGGCCCACACCACAGGCCTGTCTAGCCTGGTATCCTTTCCAAGCAGTCAGCAAAAGCAGATGCCCTGGAGTTGATGTAACAACATGGTAGGTGATTCTCCTCTCCTTTTACCTCCAGCTTTCGAAAATTTGCAGCCAGGAATTTCTTGGTCCATAAGTGGTTTCTACATATTCGGACCCTTACTGCATTTCTCTTCTGTGACTTTCTCCTTGAAGCCATTTGAGCTCTCAGTGTCTGTAGCCTCCTGTGGCAGTTGGCTGGGTGGCAGGGAATGGCAATTTGTGCATCTCATCCTCATTTTGCCATCATTGCCCTCTTCTAGCTCTTCTTGTCTCCTTGTAACACCCTGGGTTTCTCCTCTAGGGTATAAAGAGAGGAATGAAAAACAGTGGCTTCTTCTTTAGTGTTCCCTTACCCAGCTTGGATGCAGAAGAATGGTCCTTTCCTGCTTCTCTCATATTTGCGGAGTTGTGTTCCACCTAATTGTACATTTTCTGCCACCTTGTCCCTTAATCTCCAATCTGAAGATCAGAGCTGTGCATTGGCAGGTAAGAGAACTTTTTCTCTGGTCCACCTGTACCAGAGGCTGGAGGAGGCAATGCTGTTGTAATCAGCTATGGCAGTGATAAAAAGCTCAGTCAGAGGCTGGGGCCCTACTGCGGTAAGCGCTGTGGGCAGGTGATGTAAAGATGGAAACTGCCCTGAAGAGTTTGCTTTTGTGCTGCTACTACACAGAAAAATCTTTGCTAATGTTGTGGACTGCTTTGCCTGCTAACTGTTATTTGTATGCTTCTGCCTGTTTGTGTCTCCATTCTTCCAGTTTTCCGTTTCTCTAATTAATGGGAAAGTTCTTCCCCCCTGGTAAGGCTGGACCTACCCACGCAGTCCATGGCACTCAAGTCCTTGCAGTGAGGCAGCTTGATGCAACCAGGTGCAGCATCTGGTCTTTTTCAGGGCTTTCTTCACGGGGTGTAAGGACCATGAGTGTTAATTGAGCTGAGGTTGTCAGCTCTGCTAATTGGTGTTTTGACACTCAGATGTATGTGCCCTTCATCCCGCATCTCAGCAGTGGTGCTAGCTGTAAGTGGGTGATGTAGAAGGAGGGCCACCTTTGGTAAGCAGGTTCCGAGCGTAGCGTAGGCTGGATCGTGCCCCTGTGTTGGCAGAGGGGAGGAAGGTGAAGGTGTTCATATGACTTTGTGATGAACTTTCCAGGTTCTATAGAGGAAAAAGCCCTTTAGTGGGAAAGAGGAAACGGGGAGATCTTAATAATCCTAAAGATCCAGCAAAAAGCATGATTACTTCTAAAGCTGATACTCTCACCCTCTGAGTAATATGAAACGAAGGAGTTGTCTGTAAAGAAAAACAAAGTTCAGGAGCAAAACCCAAGAGAGGATCATAAAGAATGAACTGCTCTTTTCAAGGAATTAAAGAGGTAACAGGTGGTGGCTAAAATACTGTTATTTTAGCTCTTCACTGGGACTTCTCACTCAAGGGCGTCAGAGTGCCTCAGAAAAGGTTTATCTCCGTGTTAAAATGACCAGACAGAGGTACAGGGAAGTGACATCATTTGACCATGGCCCTTTTAGTTAAAAATTATTTGCCTCAAAGCTTGACTTGAACAAACTAACTCAGATTGACTGGAATATCGACAATATGACATTCTCAAAAATGGGCTGAACGAGCACTTAGGATAAATGTCAATATGGCAAATCAAGGAAATCTGCTGTACTTTCCATCTTCAGTAGTGATAGGAAACAAAAAGTACCCAGCGTAAAAATGAAAAATAGGGGAGAAACTCTTTAAGAAACTGAGAGAGGGCAAGAGAACAAGAGGAAGAAACCCGCTTCAAGTAAAGTATCGAGAAGTGTCAAGAAGAAATGTCACTTTTAATTGATTTGAGCAGTGCCCATTTCACCAGCAGTCCTCTAAAAATGGTAAGTTAGGTCACTACCACATGACAAGAGCAGTCTCCTGGTGGGCAAATGAAAGGTAATGGTATTTGAGACTGTGTATAAGAAACACGTATTCTTCCTGGGCAGTTATTTTTTAAAATAAATTTCTAAGCCTGCCTCGTCCTAAACAGTGTCATGTCAGCAGCCTACATGAAAACCTGATGCCCAGGAGTGCAGGGGTGGCAACTATACATCTCTCCCAAGCTGGAATAAACCCAGGGAGCAAAACCAAGTGGCTGTGATTAATTTAGAATATGGACAAAGGATGCAATAAATGCATATTATCGAGTGGCCTGACAACACATGTGATAACTATCTGCTCATCTGCAAGAGCCTGAAGAGTGTAAACACCACAGAAGGAGAGTAATTGCTAAGGATGGTACAGATAGCTAAATAATTATGAATATTTGGATTAAATTTTTAAAAATCAGGTTGAACAGCAGGGAAAAAGAAATCTCTCCAAGTGTTTATCTGATTGTGCATCCCATAGAATCTGAACTGGTTTAATATCTAAAAATAGACATAATTGATCTAATTATACTTTTCCCTCTCTAATTCCTATCATGCCATAAATTACTCGTCAAAGCTGCTAAGTATAAACTATTTCCAAGTCTTTCACCCTGCGGTCCAGACCTTCAGCTGCTGGAAATCTGTTTAGCTACAGTGATTTTCATCGTGCTATACTGACACCCAACTGTTTGAGGTCTGGTGTTTCAAATAGCTTAGAAACGTGATTCTGGTAACACAGAAGAGCACACGAGTCTCCAAAGCATTGTTTAAACAAATAACATTTGCAGACTGGCTCATGCTGCTGCTTTATAAACTTCCAAGAATGTCACCAGAGCTTGTTGAATTACCTGACTTGTCATTTTTTGTTCCCACATCAAACCATCAGAAATGCAAGGATATTTCTAGATTTTTTTTCCTAGTTTCTAGCTTTCTTTGCTCACCTTGGCCACATTGGCCTTCTCACCGTGAAGGTACCTGTCATTGCTGGGTTAATGGGTGCAGCTGATAGCAGGGTTTTTGAATTCTTTTCTTGAGCCGTGTTGAGCCATAGGGAATAACCAAGCTGATGTGTGGCAGCTCCTTGTTCCCACTAGTCAGGAAGCCCACATAAGCCTAGGAGCAGTTCGGAGTTGAAAGCTTTGCTGTGAGATGCCTCCTTTCTTTCTCCCTGGTGCTGATCAGGATGTATTTCTTTTATAATCTTTCAATTTCCCTAGTTTCCACTTTTTAGCTCACCTTCAACCACTAGAATTTTCTGTGTGTTACAGAACTGGGTATGCAGATGTACATAGGTGCAAATTATTTGTTTATGTCGTGTGGTTATGCACCCAGTTACTTCCAGCTCTTAGAGGAGATGCTGAGGATGTGATTCTTCATACACACATGTGGTCAGAAGGCGGGAAGCATTCCAAAACAGCTGGGCAAAAACACTTGTCAGGTTGTTGAGAGTTAAACATGGATGTTTTTATTTTTTCTGTAATTCCTAGGGGTGGATTTTTAAATGTTTTGTCGGAGGATACACTGAGCTGCAGTGGCATGAGAAGTTGGGAACAACAGCAAACCAGCAAGCATGTTGCAAGACAAAAACTGAATTACTTTTTATTTTGCTGCAGAGAGTCCACTGGAGGTAGTGGAGGGAGGGATTTCTTTTGTCAGCTTCCTGGCAGAGGACAATTCATCATTTTCTTGTGGAGACCACGTTATTAAGTTTGTTAAGCAATGCTGCGTGGGATCCAGAGGTTGTGAAAAAGATGAGCTGTGCTGTACCGAGAGCCAGCTGTGCTGGTTGGGTGAAACTATTTTCCCTCTGAGTGGAATGTGGTGATGACGCCAAGATGTCTCGTTGTCATTGTCTTGTCCTGAAAGCATGAGTAAATGTACAGGTGCCAGCTATATGCAACTGTTGCTCCCGTTTGTGAGGGCTTTCTGAGGTTGTTTATAAAATGAAGCAGTCAGTGATGCTCGGGTGGAAGAAGCTACTGAGGTGGGATATTCCTGGAGTATTCCCACCAACTTTCTCTTTGTTCTTAGGGAAGCTGTGCTGCTGGGGTGCATTGGCTTTCCTTCTCTGAAAGTGCGTGTGCTGGGGGAGCTGTGGGGTGGCAGTGCTGTGCCCACCCTGCTCACTAGGTTCCCGGCTACGTGATCAGGGCAGCACAGAGTCCTTCCTTCACTCCCTTGGTGGGTCCATCCCAATGGATACGGTGATTCCTAAGTCACTGGTCTGTGATGAACCACAAATTACAGTCTTAAAGAATTTGAGAATCTTGAAGCCAAGGTGCTTCGTACATGTGATATATTTATTACACTACAAGTCTGTCTTGTACTACTTTTTTGGATGGACAAACGGCAGGAGGCAGCTGAGTGGACTTGAGGGAGTTTCGTTAGTATTCCAGAAGGCAGTCCTGCTCCTCAGACAGCAGAGTTGCAGTGACCGTGAGGAATAATAAAGTGTTCAAACTGAAATCAATCCAGCGCTTATTTAGCCAATACCTGCAGCAATTTTGGCATATTAAAGACCTCTCAGTGCCAGCTGATGAAATCATTTCCAGCCACTTTTCTTCCAGTACACTGATAGCTGCTCCTCCTTCGTGTGGTTGGCATGGTGGTTGTTGTGGAACTACTAAAAACAGGAAAACATGTTCCCACAAGGTGCTGAAGTTTACAAACTAAAAGGCGTTAAAATGGATGGCAGGGATCTAAGTTGCCCTCAAGTCTTAATTTTCAGCTTTGCAAAAGTAGAAATGATTTTTCAGGCATAACAAGAGGCAGAAGGCTGGAGCTGTGCTCTGGTTTGTGATGTTTGGGCGGGAAGTCCTGTGGTTTTTTATTTCTAACATTGGTGCATAAGCTGTGCGAGCCCAAGCAGAGGGTCGGGAGGGAAGTCTGATCATCATTAATAAACATGGACACATGGAAGGGACATGATCTGATTGAAAATTGAGATATTCCTCTGAAACTGTTACATCTACTGCATGTAGTAGTAATAGTACTGCATCTACTACAATTTACATTTAGCGTTCCTGAAATGGAGAGGCCTTACCAATTAAAATTCCTTTCACTCACCCTCTATCCGTTTCTTGGCTTTATCCGCTTGCTTTTTTTTTGTTAGTTTGTTTTGACATATCTCTTTTCCCCTCCTACTCAAAAACTGTAGGCTCAGCTAATGAGCAGTGCCATCCGTGTCACTGTGAGGGTTGCTGCACTGGAATCACAGGCATGCCTGCACGCACGCACCCACAGACACACACACACACACACACATGCAGAAGCCTCCTGAGATAACTGGCTGCAGCACATCTGTGGATCAGCCTGCAAATAAACAGTGCTTCAGATGGCATCCAGCCATGCTGAAGCAGCGACCTCAGTCACCATAGGGAGACTCTTCAAAGTGCTCCATGTTACGTGCATGCGTTAACGTGTGGCTGTGGCTCAGTCATTTTTCTTCCTGACTAAAAGCCTCTGTATAAGCACACATCAGGAACAAAACTCACCCCTTTTGAAAGAGGACCTAAAAAAAACCAAACCCAAAGACACCATGTGCTCTTACTGAGCGCTAATGCAAGCTGTAATTAAACAGAAATCCCAAGTAAGATCTTTGCTTGGCAAAACAGGACTTAATTCTTGCCATAAAACCTGGCAATACCATTAAGTTCAGATCAGTGGAAGCGAATGTACATGAAGAAACAGTGGTGCCCTCAGGGACTCTGCAAACCTGAATATTAGCAAATTCCCATCTGGTGATCAGCTTATGAACCAAAGGAAGTGTAGAAATTTGTTGGCAAACTCTTCAAAACTGTTCTGCATATTGAAAAGACATTAGCAGGGAGGCTATATTTTGCCTGATGCTCTTTCTGTTACATCTGGCCTGAAAGCTTGGTACCACCGAGATCAGTATCAAGACACTAATGAATTTAAGGGGGACGGAGAATTCACCTCAAATGAGGTTATATCAGGGATAGAGTTTTCCACCTGGCTCAGTTCTGATATATAATTTGGTGAGCTGACTGTCCTGAGGACAAATCTGCTAAAGCAGAATGAGGGTTTCCTGTGTTGGGCCTGAGTCCCGCCTTTGCTTGGCCCTGAGCTCGTGTCGCAGGTGCAGGCTTGGGGGCCGTGCTGGGCACGTTCAAGCCGATGCATGCGCTCTTCTGCAGCCGCCAATGTTTTCTTGACATGCTGAAAAATGCAGCCTGTCATTTCAACAGCCGTCTTCCTCAAGGGTTTGGCAGGCATCACAAGGTGCTCGAGCAAGGCGGTTAGCTAAGGGTAGAGTGTTCTACTACCTTTATCACCAAAGCCGGACTTCCCAACTGCGGTGATCCCCTGACTGAGCAGGGCATATTCGAGAGACTAGAGAGTCTGCAAAGAGCTTACCCTTAACTTCAGCGAGCTTCAGAGCAGCCTAACCTCTCCGCTGTTTTCTCAAGGTGCTGCGCAGCACCTTTGAGCCAGCTGTCACCATCTGCCTTTCCACTGAGTCTTGCAGCGAATTGCTGCTGGCTGGCTATGTCCCATCAGGCTTCAGGTTTGCTGTTGCAGGCACAGTGCCTTTTGTTTCCCCCAGTTTCATTCCCTTGATGCTGCAGAGAAGCCCTACGTTGCTGACTTTCAGAGAACAAGTGTAGGTCTGTTCTTTTTTTTCCCTCTTGTATGGGAGTGATTGTAATTTGAGAGAGATGATCCTATTCACTTTCTTTAAGAAGGCAAGAAAGAGTCTTGAAGAAGAAAGAAAAAGGAACCCGTTTTGCACAACAAAAAGTCAGCATAAATTGAAATATTTTCCAGAAATTCTCACAGTGCTAAAATTGACAAGTTTGTAGGATTTTAGATGGGTGTGTCTCATGTTTAGTTTTGAGGAGACCCTGTTAGCTATGGAGGAGACAGGAGAGCATCCAAAGGAGGCTTGTAGTAGTATGCAGCAGAAAATTCAGAAGGCAACAGCTACAAAATTCAGCAGTGCATGAGGAATGTGTTTTAAGTGTATTTCCAGTGCCTTGGCATGTTCTTACAAGTTCTTGAAAACAGTGAGATTTAAGCAGAGAATGAGATACTTCTGCTGAAACGGAGCTGAGGCCTCCAAATAACACCAACAGCATCTGTCCCTCTTACGTCAGGGAGTCTCTGCAAGGACGTAAGGGTTTGTTAAAGAATCAGTCCAGGAATTCACGGTTGCCCTTGGATATCTGTAAGAAAATCACCTGGCATACGCTGTGGTAGTTTGCAGCTCAGCTATAGAATTTTTGAGAAGCTGCAAATGGTAATAATTTCTCTGGAAGAACAAGAAGTTAGATTTTGTCAGTTTGTTTTGGTGGGAGCAGTTACTGTTGGCTTAGAGTTTTTTCCTCGCTTTTTAAATGGGAAACCTAAAAATGTTATTACAGGTCAGAGAAGGTGTTCTGCCTTTTGGAGTAAGTTGGCCCCTGGTTGGTTTATTTTTTTAGAACAGGTAGAGAGCAACTCTCCCAACCAGCTAAGAGCTGTGTAGGTCCAAATTCAATTCTAGCCTGTGAGTATTCTCACTTGTTCTTTAGTCAGCTGCAATGTAGGTAATAGTGACAGAATGCGCCCATAATATTCCTCATGGTGTCTTAATGAAATAGTTGCTGGGTGGGATATGAAAAAGCAATGGGAACCTGGATACAGCCAGAGTTACTGCTTCGCAAACCTCTTACTATGTATTTCTGTATAAATACATGTCAACTGCTTACATTTTTATGGACTTTCAAGTGAATTCCAAGTGAAGCCCTGGATGTTGGGTGCTTTGTCTGGTCTCTGTTTGATCTAAGACTTCTTCAGTATAAATATTCAATGGCCTTCAAAGCGGAGCAGTTTTGGACCCCCAAGCACGTAGAATTTACTGCTTACCTCTGCGCTGAGGGCTGACCCAAACACAGTAGAATCTTAATTCCCTCTGTAAAATTGACTCCACTACTTTGGCACATTATTCTCCCTGTCTGACATTTAGCATGTTAGTCTGCTGACAGTAGAGTACACAGCACTTAGCAGCTGGTTTGTGGAACCATCAGTCAGGAAATTATATGATAAATAGGAGGTAGCCAGGTTTAGTGGCACTTTATTCTGCTTCAGCAGTTTTATCCTGACTTTGGAAAAGTCATCATGTGGGTTTTTTTTCTTAAGGGTTGCAACAGGAGATGGCCACAGTGTAGTAACTTATTGCACATACACTTGAGTTATGATGTTCACCAGCTGTATTGCTCATGTGTAAATAATAAACTGTGAGATGGATAATTATGTTGGGTTTTGATATGCAGCTCCGCTCCGGTCGGTGCAGAGCTGATGGAGACAGCTCCCTGTGCTGTGATGGAGTATGGCTGTTTCCCAGATGGAAACTGCAAACAAGATGCAACCAAGATATACTAAGGAGCTTACTGTGAGAGGACTCAAAAAGGTGTTCTTGGATATTTTTATCTCATGCATTAAATATAGCTTGTTACTGCTCTGTGCTGAAGAGACCCCTCAAAGGGGAGTACCCTTTTTGGGTTGTTTAATACTCATTTTTCCATTTTCCACATGGGGAAAGGGAGACGATTGCATTCATGAGGGTTAAATGGTGTTTCACTATGTAACTACTGGGACTGCCTTTCAGGGGGAAGTGCTCTGGGTGTGTGAGACAGTGAGGAGGCTCAGTGTCCTGGGTGGGACTGCTTAACCTTGGCCAGGTGGAGCCTGTCCTCTCTGACATGAGTAAAGGTGACAAAAATCTCTGTGGTTTCTCCTGTGCTTCCCCAGACGTGCTCTTCAGAGATACTTAGGGCCCAGAAGGACTTGCCTGTGCCACTACAAGGGCATGAGTGATTTCTTCCTTCCTTGAAAAGATGGCAGCGGTGTTTTCATGGCAAAATGCCAGACATCTGCTTTAAAACTTCCTCCCTTTGGCTTATGCTGCTGTAGTCAAACACTAGCAAAGTGGAGAACCAGGTGGGCAGGGAGATGCACTAAAACACCCTTTTCCACTTTGGCACCTGGTGAGGAATGTGTTTCAGGAGGTGGCAGCAAGCATCCTCTGCTTGGATGGTGACCACGTGCTCATGGGTGTACCTGGTCATTTGTGACCCACCTTTACTCCTGCAGAAGCCCACAGGTGCCCGGCCCTGGGAATACAACTTGTAACAGATTGCTTGCTGAGGACCAATCCAGTTGATACAGCAGGACCAGAATTAAAGCTACTGCAAGTTTGGGCTCACAGTAGCAAGCCACAATTAGTTTTCATTTATGGTGCTTACGCCCTGAGTCAGTAAGTGGCAGAAATGTGCTGTGGCTGATCACATGCTGGTGATGTTTCACAAAACCAGGCCATGCAACTGGACAGGCTGTGTCAGATGTTTCCAGGTTTTCCTGAAATACTGGGAATATTTGCTCAGAATTTACACAATTTCTTCTTCATCTCCTCCAGTTACTCCCTGAGGGCCACGAGGTCTTTTCCTCTAGTTCTTTCCCCCACTTCAAAATATAATCATAAACCATTCCAACTTTTGACCAATGTTGAGGGAATTATTTTTTTTAAAGCCATCTCTAGTTGGTGTAAGGGAACTGCTTTCACAGGTAACATAAGCTAGGAGGAGGATTACATTTTACTGAATAGGAAAGGCAGGAAATGCAAAGAGAAGATACCTTCAGGAGTCAGCAGACAAAACCAAAATAGGCTTAGTTTTACTGCCAGTGCATAATTAAAGGTTTGGGTTTTTTCTTCCTAGAAGCATTTCAGTAAATCCGTGACATGACCTAATGTCTGTACTTTCCAGCTTTTGGTGTCAGATAAACACATGACTTCATCCAAAGTGGTAAAGGATAATAATTGGGCACAACTGGTTTGTTACATGCCACCAGAGATGCTCAGCCTCTCGTTGGAATTTTGAGCATTTGGGAGGTAGTGGTGAGCAGCATGGCCAGCAGTGACCTCCTTTTGGCTCACATACTGCACCGGTATGCCGCTGCAGAGAGCTGTGGTCCATGCACATCGTGTCCTCCAAAGCTGGGAGGTGATCCTACTGCAGAGGTGGTGGGGAGCTGCAGGGCAGGCTTGCACATGGCCTCGCCGTGCAGATCCTGTGGGGGCGGCGGAGGCTCATTCCCCCTTTTATCAGCCTTGTCGTCGAGGCTTTCTGGGAACAGCAGGAAACCGGAGCCCTGGCAGCTGCAAACCACCCTGTCCTGCAAAAGCCTTGGAGATGGGGCAGGGAGCATACTGCAGCTGTGTGTCCTTGGTTCTCCAGCTGTGGGGACAAAGAAGACACCCTTCCTTTTTACGAGCAGTGTATGAAATGAGTCCCCTTGTCTTCAGGCACATTCCTCCGGATGTGGCCATCAGCGTGATGCAGTGAAGCATCTCCAGCAAGGCCCTTCCCAGTTGCATCTCCCTTTTAAGTCCCTTGTCTGATTTATTCCAGAGAGTCATTTCTCGGCACGCTGATTCAGTTTTGCTTTCCGTTGTAGGGGTGTGTGTACATCTCTGAGGATATAATTTTCTATTTTATTGTATACTCTGCTTAGGCTTTTCATCCTGGCATGATTTTTCTTCTTGTTTTAATAAAAAATAAATAAACCAGGAATGCTTATGAAAGGCTTGATGGTCCTTTTGATCTGACGCTTCACATATGGCCACGTAATTATTTATTAAAGACTTCTTTATGTCCCTTTCAATTTTAAGCTATAAAAAGAGAATATTAAAATTAGTAAATACATATTCATGCAAACACTGTGGGCCAAACTCTCCTCTCAGGCAGACCTGACTGTCTGCAGCAGGGAAGGAGAATGAGACCTGCAAGTCATAGCGCTGTTGACACGTGCCTTTCAATATTCGCTCCGTCTTTATGAATGTTGTTTTTAAAGAGTCGTTGGAGATACTCAGATCCGGGAACCTTGCTTGTTTTTTTCAGATCCGCCTCACCTCTTTCCAGCATTCCACCCTCCTGTACCAATTGATGCGAGACATCATGAGGGACGCTACCATTATGAACCATCTCCCATTCCTCCTCTGCATGTGTGAGTATTCAGTATTTCCCCTTGCTTCAGCTGCCTGGAAGGATGGGCAAGTGTACACACCTCTGCAGTGCTTCAAGCCATGCACCTGGAGTGCTTTGCCCATCCTGCTGGAGGGTCAGATTTACTCTTGGAGGGCATCTGTTTGTGAAGCAAAACCCAGGCAGGTGCCTGAGGAATTCCTGTTAGAATAGGTGGCTGGCAAGTGCTTCCTATATGTTTGGCTGACATTTGTTCCATGTGCTGTCATTCTGTAAATACTAAATGAAAAAGTGCCAAACCCTGTGAAATACAGCCAGACAAAACATGCATTTTGTCAGTATTAGGCTTGGGATTCTTCATAGCTAAAATTTCATCTCGTGCTAAAGATTGGTGGGGGGGTTTTGTGGGGTTTTTTTCCCTTTTTTTTTTTTCCTGGTGACTGCTATGAAGCATAATGAAATTTTTGGTAAATTTTCATAGTCCCTGTTGTATGCACACAGAGGCAATCAGTTGATTGATGGGAATGTCACCCAAACAAAATGGCAAATGTGATAGAGCACATGGTTTACACAAAGATAAAAGAAATGAATACCAGTGATAACGTGCATTAGAAAAAGGTGGTAGTGGTGAAATCCTGTAGAAATAAATATTATCTTATTCTATATAGTGAGACTGGTATCAGCATTGCAGAATAAAACAGTTGTGTCCAGAAAACTGCTATATACCATTAGAAATGGAACTGAAAAGCGGGGCTTGGTACTTTGCTAAAAGGCTTGATATATACCTTTAATCATATCTACTAATCACCTCTCATACTGAGGAAATACAAGAAGAAAAGCACAAGTAATACTTTGAAGAATAATGCTAGTTGTTTAGATGGCAGATTGCTTTGCTATGGCTATTAGTTACAGCTGTGTAATTACATATATGCAGAAGAAAAATGAAGTTGTTTTAAAACAAGTCCTCCTCTGTGAGCAGAATTAATTGATATTAACAATCCTAACTACATGCCCAAGTACACACACAATATTTTACTAACAGGTTTTTTGGGTCACTCTTCTATTACTGAATTGTAATTTCAGAGCAGATTTGCCTGGAGGTAAGTAATAAATCTGTGTTGCAGTCGTCTTGGGCATTAGAAGAAAAGTGGGTATTTATAGAAAGAGAGAGTACAGAAACTTGTGATTTATTCCTCAGAGTTCCTCTGATGCATCAGTATTTACACCACAGTCAACCACATCATAAAGTACACTCAAATACATGCTTGAATTTGCTGCTAAAAACCTGCTGAAGGTGGCAGGCTCAGACTGAGTCTTTACCTGGGCATCCTAGATTTTGCAGTGCAGTGAATAATCCTACTGGATGATGTTTTGGAGAGGATCCTGCTCCTTTTGGAGCTAATGGGGAATTTGCATTTGTGTTCAGTGTGAGGCGGATGGGATAGGGAGCCCAGAACTATTTTAGCCTTTATCAGGGGAGGACTGTTGTCCAAAACTTGGGTATTGCCTGTGAGCCTTCATGGAGGCCTCAGGATCTCATGCCATATAGGACCCAGCCTGGTCCTTTGGGTGACAATGGGATATTGGGATTAGCAGCCTACACTTCTGTAAGCGCCAGGATTTCTGTAAGAGCTCCAAAAGAAGATGCTGAAAATGCCTGCTTTATGCCTCATTTGGCGTTCGGCAGTAGTCCCTTTTGACTCCACAGTCAGTGCCCCTTCTAGGGAAAGGTGCGGCCTGCTCCCGCTCCCTGTTGTACCCCGCAGTGTGGTGGTGGTGCAGCCGGGCCCTGCAGAGGCTCGTTAAGAGAAGAGGAGATCTCAGTGTGATGTGATATGACTGCAGGCAGGTGCTTTAGAAATGAACTCTGATACCAGCCTACGCTTTTTAAACTCAGATTTCTTTGGTACCAGCCATTTGTTTTCCCATTAAGTTCTGTTGACTCTTTCACTCATTAGGTTTGTGTTGCCATTGGAATGATGAGCTGTAGTGGACCCTTGGAGCCATTGTGGGCAGTAAGATTAAATGTAAATATGCAATTAAACAACTTAAAAAACCCCCAACAAACCACAACAATCTGTTGGATTCCAACAGCTTCTTTGTAGATGTTAAGGTCTGTCGTGCTTTTGCAGTTTTCAGGAATTGGTCTTTCTGTATGTCTGAGGTAGACACCCAGCAGTTTTCTTGCAGGTTTTTTACAAGGCTTGTTGTGAGTATCACTTAGGAATGAGATTTGGGATTGTTTAGAGCCATTACTTGAACTGCTGTCCTAACTCCCATTGGGGCCAGGAGTGGGGGAAGACAGAAAGAACCTGGTCTGAGAATTCTGAGAGAAAACAGCAAGAACACCAGTCAAGATACAAATATTTACCCACAGCTTCATCAGTGACTTCATTGTATGAGTGGTTTTCTCTTTAGGGAATATGTATTAAAGAGAAAAAAATAAAAGAGGGAAAATTGGCATCATTCCAGTTATGTAAGCTCCTAGAAATGTGCTCCAGAACCGGTCAAGCCTTAGTGGAATGAGTTTAGGTATAATAGAAATGCAGAAAAAAATGTGTAGAGGTTCTTGTCCACATGATACCTACAACACATGCATGAAATTTTAAACAATGGCCAAGTGAAGAAAAAAAAGAAAAGGAAGGCATATTTTAGACGATACAGAGCTCTTAATTGCAGCTCTAAAGATGTATATGTATTTACACATATAACTCTTCCAGTTTAATTGCTGATGGGCAGAACTGGTTTCTCCCAAATTTCAGCCTGGAGCCAAATTTTGTAACTTGAGTTATAAACGCCTAAAATAAGGGTTTATGTTTATGATGGAATTGCTTGACAGATACTTATGTATAGTAGAACTAGCAGGCATTGCTGTAATTATGCTATCGTATTCTATCATTAAAGATTTCAATTGAAAGAGGTTTATAAATTGCTCTTCCTCTTAGATAAACCACCCTACATTAAGGCATCAATGATATGGTGCAGAATTAAATTAAAATCTCATAAAATGAAATATGTTCTGTATTAGCTGTTTGACACTTAATTTGCCTCTGAATGAGTAGAGGAAATCACAAATTAACCTGCCTTTGTTTTTCCAGCCATGGCTTATTAGGTGTTAGAACAACTGCAATTACAGCCCAATAATAACCCACAACCCTTATGAATATGTACTGAAATGTGTCACTTTGTGTTACCTCAACCTGTTTGTTAGGGCTGTGTAGTTATCCTGAAATTTCTACAGTGCGTCTTCAGCTTATACTTCAGGGAGGGTGTATGAAACTTATGTTATTCCTTAGTGGCAACATATGAATGGTGTAATCGGAGCTGGAGCATGTCTTTTTTCTTTCTCTTTTTTTTTTCTTTTTTTCAAATTCAAGGCACAAATCTTGGTTTTAAAAAGGATTCCAGTAAAATGTAGTCCAATTTTGCTGCTTTTCATTGAACTAACATGTTAAATTACTTGTTAAACATATGATTTAAACATGCTGAAACTATGGCTTTAATAATTTCAGTTCTTGCTTTGTTTTTCTTTGTTGTTGTTTTTGTCTAGCTCTTTGTTAATTTTCAAAATTTATTTATAAAGTAAGGTACTAAAGGAGAAACTGAAGTGAAGCTGTGTTTTGGTCCATGACATTTGCTAGGCCAGCCCATAGTGTGGTGCCTTCTCTGCTTGGTGTGCAGTGATTCACAATCGTGCTGCTGCTGAGGCTGTTTATTTGAACATAGAGTAATACTTTGAGCATGCTATTTTTCTTATTCCTCAAGAACAGAATACTAAATTTTATTGTTGGCTAACTCTTCTGGTTTCCTGATGCCTTTGTAGACACTGGCTTTGTTGACATTGGCTTAGTTGGCGTGAGAGTTGTTAGCGTGAACAGTGGAAGAATGAGGGTGTCTTCACTATTATTATGACAGTGCAAGTGTAAATAACTTTATAGTGCCCCAACATTTTAAAATCTGAGTTAGACAGGATGAGTTGATTTATTTATTAATTTAAAAGGAAAAAAAAAATTCCCAAGGCAGAGGCAAACTTCTACTGATGTATTTTACCACAGTGATTTAGGAAACCAACCGACATTCTTGGTTCTCTTCCCTTCCCCCTACCTCCCCTCCCCTCCCTTCCTTAACTGCTGATGGAGGCTAGTGGCATCCAAGTTTGGCAGACTTAGGCCCTGGAATGATGCACATACAGATAATTGTGCACGTGCCTAACACGAGTGCATGAACAGATACTTTGAGCTCTGTGAACGCACTGCTGGTGAGGCAAAGCACGTGTTTTGCTTGCAGTCAGCTTCGAGTTGATAAAAAGAGAGTTTGATCCTTAGATATGTTATTTCATAGGTAATTTATACCGATAACAGTTACACAAGGGTGAAAAGGAAAGTCAGGCCCAGATGTTTAGCTTTCACTAGCCTCTGATTTTGTACCACACAGTACAATGGGAGATGTCCAAATGCAAGGAGATTAAACTGTTGGCTCTGCAACACATCCTTGATTACGAAGGAAACTGCTTGCCATGAGTTTGCTAGGATGGTTAGGTTTTCCCAGACTCATCACTGACATTTTGATTTTTCCTTTGCACTTTCATTCCCAAGCTCTTATTTCTTTTTAAATTCTTAGTGTTTAAACCCCTTAAATCTTTTACCTGCTGCTTTACCTCTAAGCTGGAGACTTGGCAAGGAGTCCCTCAGCTTGTCAGAGCATTCATTGATCCTTTCACAGTGGGAAGGAGAGCCCCACCCAGTGTGAAAAACATCACTCCTTGAATTGGCTTTAATTACTTTAAGACTTGGAAGGGGTTTTATGGTTTAGCCAGGAGCCATCAAAGAAGAAAGACTGGGAAGCTCCTGGGACACGAAAAGATGACTGTAGTTACAGCTTTCCAAAGCCATCCATGAAAGTACTTTCTGTATGCATGGAGAAATCCTGTGTTAAATAAGAAGCACTCCGAGAAACCTGTCCCTGGAAGTGGAGAGATGGCAGCATCAAGACTTAGCCTGGAGAATTTTTATAGTGAGTCTCTGAGAATAAGACAGCAAGCACGGTATGGTGGCTTGTTGAGGTTACCCAGCTTGTTTTACACTGTGTTGTAGGCTCTGCAAGCAACACGTATGCCTCTTTTTCTTAGTGGCAGAGCAGCGCAGTGGTGGTAATTCACAGAATTAAAATAGCAGGGCCAGGCGCCCGCGTGTAAGCTTCAGCAGATAGCATTCTGTCGGTGCCAGGCCTTTCACAAAGCAGGGCAGATGAAACCCGAGTCTAGACCAGAGCTGCCATCTCCCACTCAGTGTATGCTGCTGCATCATTTAAAATAGTGAATGAGTGTTTTGTTTAGCTGTTGATACTTGTTTAGCAATATTTACCTGAAGACTTCGCAGGTCGTAAATTCTCCATTGCAAAAGCAGGCTTGCAGAGTAGCTTCAGAAACAGACTGTTTTTAAAAACTGTCTGAAACTGGGAAAAGCTTGGAAGGCAAACCCTTGGTGGCATATTTTGAATTGTGGGAAGAAAAGGATATATATGATGCTTTTAAAATTTTGATTGAGACACTTCAAAGGAAAAATAAAAGGTTGGTTAAAATGTCAGTTAAAAATAGGTAAATATTTTTGAATGTAGCTGGTTTGCTTAAGTTTAGTTATATTGATTTCTTTAGGAAAGCTGTAGTCTAAAGTTTCTGCACACTCAATTAAACTCTCATGTATTTCTCACAGATTTGCTCTCTTCATACTAGGAAAAACCAGACAGTACTGAGAAAAATGTATCTTATTTAAAAGTTCATCTCCACTTGCAAATAAATTCTAGATCAAATAAGGATTCACTGCTAAAAACCATCCCCATTTTTAGCGAGCACATTTACATGAAAGTCAACAGAATTGCCTCTAAGCACACCAGATTACATTTGGTTCACATCATTCATCTGTTTCTGTGGCGGATAATACTTTGTGACATAATCATTTTCTCTGGAGTAGCTAATTGTAATGCCAAGGAACTACAGATTTATAAAGGAGAAACAATAGCAGCAGATAAATATTGCGTTAACAGTGGCTCTTTGTTCTTCTCTGTACAGCCAGCTTGATTTTCGGGGTGGTTGGAGGAGCCACAGCTGAAATACGAGGAAAATTTTGATGAGGTTTTTAATGTAGAAGGTAAAACTTGGAAAAAGCAGTGGCTTGGTTTGTCAAAAATCCTTTGCCTGAAACTTCCTCCAAATCTTTCATTCATTATTTTTTTGGTGTGTGTTGGGAAAAGCACTCGAGAGGCAGCAGCCCCCAGCCTTAATGAGAAAGGCATGCCTTCACTGGGGGGCTGCTGGCTGACCACCTCTCATGATACGGTCACTCAGTAGCAGCCACAACTCACAGGGCAACTTCCTGGGGCGACATAGGGTGAGGAAGAAGAGGAGGCCCACTGGAATGCTCCCCTGCTGCTCTAAAGGGAATTGGTTGCTTGAGCCCGACCTGAGAGGCAGGGTGGCACAGGGTTGTCTGGTGGGGCCTGAGCTCTTCGCTTGGAGATGTTTGCCTTAGGCTTCTGCAGAGAAACAGAAACAGCAGTATGGTATTGCCACTTAGCTGGCTTACCTCATCTGGGTAGTTAACCATGCTTAGACAAATTCTGGGCTGCCAGTGAGAAGTGGTTCCCTAGGGCAGGCTTTCACACTGGCGTGAATTAAGGAGACGAGGGTAACAAAATGAATGGCCAGCACAGTCATGCCTCGGGACACCTTCTTCTTGTGGGTAACACTTTTCTGTGGACTGAGGAATAGCTAGGCAGAACTTGGGAGCTTCTGGGGTGCTCCCTGTGTGAGGATATGTGCACAAGTGTGCCTATTTGTTTGTATGCGTGCATGCTTCCTCCTTATATAACCGAGTGACTGTCTTTGCTTGCATTTATCATGGAGTCATTCATTCTAGATCTTCACAGTTAAAACCAACCTAAGGATCTACACAAAGTCTGACAAAGGTGAAAAATCAGAGGAGAAACATGAACAAAACAAGTAGGAAAAATTAATGCGCAAAAAACATTGAGAACATGTGGATCATGATCTTAATTTAACTTTTAACCAAAAAATCGCACAGGATAGCAGCAGTGCTAGAGTTCTGCTGCTTGAAATTTCTATTATCTCATTCTGTTATCAGCTGCAAAGAATGCACACTCTAAATATAGCACACATTCAGAGACTCTGAGCCTGTGGTTTCTTGGACAAAATTCCTGTGTTCTTTGTGCTGTAGTCAGCAGTATTAGTCGAGTGAGCAGATATTGACTGTGGTATTCACGTGCAGTGAACCAGAAGCAAGCCAACTCTATAGAGGCTGCTGTCAAACTTGTTGCAGTGGCCTGTGAGGTACTGGACTGTGACAGACTCTTTTTTTTTCAGTACAATTCTTCCACTCATGTTAAATCTTGCTTCAAAGAGAACTGAAATGTTACAGTCTTAGCGTTCTTTCTTTCTCTCCTTCTTTCTTTCTTTCTCCCTTTTTTTTGTGGTCTTTTTTCTTAAAGGGTACTGGTGAGATTTCTGTGTTGTGAATTGGAAAGTCCCTAAAGTGAGAGTAGGTATAAACTGGATGAAATGTGAGCAGTGAGTAGTACATCTGCAGTGTAGGAGCACAGAGCATCTTCGTACTCTTCCATAATCTTTCCCTGATTCAGAGAGTCTTCTCCTCCAAAAAAGGCATCGTGTTCTGTAATCTTGGGACTATGGACTGAGTTTAATTCAGAGTTTTTTCCCAAAGGAAAAAAAAATGCCAGAAGTTAAATAACACCTTGTTTCCCTTTTTGTCACCCCTTTCTCAAGTCACTATATTTTTTTATATGTGTGTGTGTGTATCTGTGTATACATCTACATTGGTTTACTTATTTGTAAGAAAAAGCAGGCCCTTGAGCTGGTGTGGGCTGTGCTTCTGAGATGCAGGAGACTAGCTGCCTCTTGCACATACTCAATTATATGATGCTAGAAAAAAAAGATAAGACTCTAATACCACCCAGAGGAATGTGCTCAATGGGTGTTTTATCTGTGTGCCTCAGGGTAGGCTGGACCAACATTTGTGACTCATGTTATTGACTAATAGAGGAAATGATTTAAAGAAAAATGTTACACTGCTTGATTTTTTCTCTTAAGAAGCTGTACATGACCAAAGAAGGACTTCGGACTTGATTTTAGAAGCTGCTTTTTTATTGAGGCTGGGCTCTATGAAGTTGCTATTAAAGACCAGGCACAAATGTATTGTTTAGTCCCTTAGTCCAGCACTGACTGTGTAGCTCTGATCCTACAATGGATTATGACTGTATTTATAGTTAACCGTATATGGGTGTCAGTGATTTTCTGGAGACCCCACAGAGGTTAGATGCAGAGACAAAACATCCTGAAGGCCATGAGCCAGGAATACAAAGCTTCTGAAGGTCCCGTTGTCTTCTTGAAAGCAGTATTTATGAGGTGCTGTGACCATCAGTGTTAAGGATCAACAGAAAATTAGGGAGTATGTCTCATGAGGGAGAGTTTCTAAACATATCAGATTTAAGTGGCTATCTCTTTACAGATACACATATTTCAGAGCCATGTCCTCTGATGAAATTCAGCCTAGATTTATCACACCTTTTCCACTGGCCTGTGGAAGAAAAGATTGATAGTCTAGTCCAGTTTATAGAGGCCACCAACGCAAATAGCCCCATTTAACAATATTGTAGACAGATTTGGTGGGGAGGGCAGGAGCTGAATGACCAAGGCCAATTGTGTGTTCTCTGCTTCACCCTGGAAGATCACTGTCAGTGTATATCAACAAGGCAGTGCCAAGAAAACTTGTGCAGCTGCCTCCATCTTGGCTTGCTGTACTCGTTCCTTGGACGTCAAGCTTCAATCCTCACATCTTTTGTGGGTACTGTGTTTCTCTTCCTGTGACTAGATTGAATTGCAAAGGTGCTGAGGCAACAAATGTGTGGGCTGTCCTGCTGGTGCAGGTGTCTTAGAAGTTGGCCAGTTTTATTCCCTTCCGTGGTTTTTACCTGCACATGTAGCTTCTTATTTTGTTTAGGGAAATGATGTTTCCAGCATTTAGATGTGTTTAGATTTAGTGCGTTTACTTCAACAGCTTCAAAGTTGAAGTTACTACTTCTGTAAAAATGTGCAACCAGAACATTCATTCACTTTGCACTTAATGCTTGTTTTTCACATTTTCCTCTATGGCCCCATTAGAAGTGGTGTTCCCACCCATTTCTGATTCTTCAGGCTGTTCAAAGTTACAGCTTCGCTCAATAAATGCATTTGTAGCTTCAGTTTTGGGCACAAATAAAGCAGGAACAGCAGTGTGAAGCCTTTATCTCGTTCCTTCTGTTGGCTGTGGTGTACCAGCCATTATATATTCACTATTCATGAGAACTGACTTGTGCGGATTACCCAGTACCACAATGGCTTTCAGTGCCTGCAGGATCAAATAAAGAAGCAGGGCTGGCTGAGACAAAACTTCTCAGCCCAACATGAGAACTCAGTGTTTTCCCACTCTGATTTGGTTGCGCTCCAGCCAGCTCCCGCACCTGGACCTTTGAAACTGGCAGAGAAAACACCAAAACTGACTGTTGGCTGAGTATCTTTATTCCCCCTCCTAACTTAGATTTACCAGCATTCACATTCACATTGATGTAAGTTCTGCAGCGTGTAACTGGGAGTCCGACTGTCCTCACTGGTGCTGGTGCTGATCTGTGGCTCACCTCCTATTTGCAGTGGTGCTCCGAGGATGGGAGAAGTTTGGAAGCAGTTGTGCTTCCATAGGGTAGGGTCACTCCCTGACTCGCAGTCCTGCGGGGACACTATACGCGTGTTCCCTATGTCTGGTACTGTCACTGAGGCGTGCTTTCAAAATACCTTTTCTTCCCCAAACCATGGATTTGTCTTAGGGCAGTGGGAAGGAGGCATTTCAGAAAACAATTTGTGTGTGAAATGTACGTAGAGAAAATTTTAACACAAATTTCTGTCCATCTGTACGATTTATTTATTTTCCTGCTGCAAGTAGTATTAAGGGAGAAATTCTAGCTGGCAATCTCGGTTCGGTAGCATTCACTAATCCTCATGAATATCAGTTTTGGACTTTCTGCTAATGTTAGTACAGAGGTGCAAAGCAAATCCAGCCATACCTCGACAGAAATTATTAATGCTGAACTTTCACATCACTGTTTCTGTCAGGGTTGCACTCCTTCAAAGTTAGAATTTTAGTTGAGTCTTTCCTTCACAACCAAATTCAGATAGCAAGTGCAATAGGAGGGACACTCACTGATTTTTTTAATTTGTTGTTGCCAACTTGATTTTTTAAAAATCTTTAAGTTTGTTTCTTTTTAGCATATAAAAGTAGAACTGTAGAAAACCTTTTTCTCTTCTCCTAAATTTAAGTTCTGTGATACTGTGGATGTGACTTAGAGAAAACTGAAGGGATGGTTATGCTTTGGTTTTGAATTTGGAAAAAGAATATTTCATAGCATCGCAGACAGACATTGAAGAGAGTGTTCATTTGAAGTAATGAGAAAGGCTTTCTGGGTACCTTGCCAGGAGAAAGAATGCCTGCCTTACCGCTGCCTTGGTCCTACACCATCCCTGGAGGTGTTCAAGGCCAGGTTGGATGGGGCCCTGGGCAACCTTGTGTAGATCCAGGCCGGGAAGTTGGTGGCCCTGCCTGTGGCAGGGGCGTTGGAGCTTTATGACCCTTGGGGTCCCTTCCAACCCTTGCCATTCTATGATTCTATGATTCTATAGCAAGGAAGGAGTTAAGGGAAGAAGAGTAATTTAAATTTGCTGAAGCAGTAGTGAACATGGCATTCTCCAGTGTGGGGTAGGGAGGGCTTAGAAAAATAATCAGTGACGGAGGCCTCATTGTCTAAAAATTTCAAAACATTCAATTATATGACTAATAACCCTTTAGTTCAAAACAGCAGTTTTTGAGAGAATATTTCGCAAATACTCTGTTCTCCCCAAAACCAGTATTTTGAACCCACGACAGTAAAACTCAAACTTTGTAATAAACTGATGAAGAGAGTATTTGCAAAATATTTGCAAAATATATTTGCAAAATATTCCGTTCATCAGTTTATTACAAAGTTGAATCTTTACTGTGGCGGGTCATACCCATCGCAAGAAAAACTTCCTGTGCATGCCCCGTGAGTTTTGTGGAGATCTAGGACCAGCCTGAAGCTCTTCTGCCGGGGCAAGTGATCCCCGCGGTGGATGCGGTTGCCTGTCCCTCGCATTGCTGCGGGAGTGGATCCCGATTAGCAATGCTGGTTTTCCAAAGAGAGTATCGCTGCACATAGGCAGGAGCGCTCTTTGCATGCGGGCTGCGTCCTCCTCTGATCTCTGAGCGATAGAGAAATCGGGAGTAATTGCAGAAACCGTTTCAACTCTTCTTAGGTTTGTACCATTTCATGTTTTTCTGGTAGGTATCTTCACTTTCTCTGTTGTGCGTAATGACTTTCAAGGTTGTTTTTTAAAGACCTTCGGGCATTTTCTGAGTGTTTTTGAACCAGCGCACCATTCACCGGTGTATTGCTTGTGTAGAGGTCCCCTTTGATGATGTTTTTGTCATAGGCACCCACTGAAGTTTCAGTGTACTCAAGCATTAGAAAAGCCACTCTTTGAGCGTCTTTGTTTTCTTTGTTGAGCTGTTTATTTTGCTTTCTTCCCACACAGTTCCCTGGCCTCACTCTGACAACTGCTTTTCTGCATGAATTACATTCCTCGGGGCCGCAAGTCTCCTAATTCTTCCAGTCGATTTGATTCCTGCCTGTGTGATTAGTCCTCTGCTCCAACACACAGTTGGTCTTCGCCAAGCAAACTGCTTGCTAAGTGCCTTTAACATGAAGACCTAACTACATTTTTTAACCTCATTAGTGTGTAGGGCACTGCTTCATTCCGGCTTAATAACATGGCCACTATTGAATCATCACTTGCTCTGAAACAGGTTACAAAAAGGTTACCTAAGTTGTCTGGTTTTCTTTTTGTATGACTGTGCTTTTGCGGGATAATAGTTCCTTGTGGCACATGTCCAGTTTTAGCAATCTAAAAGTTGTTTTTTTGAAAGGAAACCCATCGGTTCTGCCCAGGTGCTTGTGCAGTGCTGAGAAATTTTGTATTTGCAGCTTCAAAAAAGAAACACAGCATGTCTGTGGAAACAGCGAATGTAAGGAATGAAACTGGGAAGAAAATGGGGCTTTGGGAGAAAAGGAGAAGGCGGCGGCTTGGGGGAGCTGATAAAATTTTCCTACTTGCTTCAGCTGTAGAATTACAGAGGTCTCACCTTCACCAGTTTAAATGTGGACTTCTCACTGTAACACTGGATTTACAGCAATGCAGCCGGAGTCTTCATTGGTTCATTTGTCTCAGGGGGTCAATTTTAAGCTGAACACATCGTTGCTGAAATTTAGATTTCAGTTGCAGTCACATGTAAACTCGAATGGAAAAGATACTAAAGGACTTCCAAATGTTGTAAAGGCAGTTACGAAAAAGAAAAGAAGGAAAAAAAAAAGTTTCCTAAGAAGACAGGGTCACCAGGGAGCCAGGGGAAGAAAGGAGGCACTGGGTCACATGCCACTTGTGATGGTGCATTTGTGCAGTTGCATAGCACAGCCACTCAGAGGGCGAGACTTCATGATTAATGGTGTTTATTCTTGACAGAAGCCTCCTTTATTTATCTGCAATACAGTTTAGTGATTTTATCAGTCACCTGAATGAAAAATATTCAGTCATACCAATATTGCAGTGTAAATTGAGTAGAGTCACTTTTTATTATATCTTTCAGCCTTATCATCTGCACAGTAATTTTCTAGCAGGGGTTTGATATAGAAAGGCTGGATTTAGCTGTACTTGACACAAAGCCTCTTCAATTTCCCCTAAAAGTTCAGGCTCCTCTTAGAAATGTGTATAAATATATATATAAAACCCTCTTATCCAAGCAATTTCAGGATTTGAAAGAATAAAGATAAAATGCGCAAACCTGGATGTGCGAAATGTTGTTCGTATGAAAACAGCTAATAGCTCTGAAGCCACTGGTGAAATGCTCTTTAGTGTTTAAGCTCGTGGCTTAGTGCAGTTCTTTTTGCATGGCTACGTAGTCTGACTTTCTTCTAATCAATCATCATCCAACTCCAATCAGCATACAGGCAGAGCCTATCGTTCATCCTGGGTGTAATTTCAAAGTTGAAGACTATAATGGCCACATACAGCACATTAGTCACCGCGATAACAGCTAGTGGCACTCCTGAGGAAGGGGGAGGATGGAGGAGAAGGGGAATAAAATTCTTCTCATTCTCATAATGCATCAGTGAAATAGGAGTGAATGCTAAACAAATGTTTATTCAATTAGCTGTCCTAACAGCTAAAGTGTCAGAAAGCTTTTGACACTCCCTTGACCCCTTCTTTTGCAGGGGAGAGAAAGGGGAAAGGAAGTAAGGGGTATGGATGCCGTCAGGATTTATATATGCCCACGTACTCATACGATGGTGCCACTGTGGCTAAAGGCTTCAGGAGATGGCAGGCCCTGCCTGTAGCTGAGAGGAGGCTAGCATTTGAATAGCAAATGAGACCACCTCTAGAGCATCAAAAGAGAGTTGCAGAGCAGCAGAGTTTGCTGTAGGAATGCGGCTGGTAATTTCACTGTCCAGTCTGTTATTCATAAAAACAGGTAACGAATCTGCTGCAGACCTTTTAGATTTTCCTGCTGCACTTTGTGATACAGCATAGTTTGAAAAGGGAATGGTACGTTGAGGTCCATGGTGGTCCCTCTTCCAATATATGGCAACACTTTCCCAGGATTTATTCAAAAAACATTTGCTTGTCTTGTGCATCTGTTTCATATTCATGATCATGAGTTATGCATCAAATGCAGCATTAATATGTTTTCCTTGGTACATTAATGACCGCAAGGCGATGGACTTGGAACTGGCTGAAGGCAGGGGAACAAAAATTTGCCAGCACTGAGACTGGAGGTGCTATGTAAGTCTTGGGTCTCACCCTACTTACAGTTGCTTCGCAGATGTCACTGAGAACTGAGCAAGAAAGGCAGTGCCTCAGTAAGGCTCTACCAGAAGCAAGGGATGGAAAACACAGCATGCCTTGTTAGCATGACTTCTATTTACTGTTTGCATTGCTGCAACATCCAGCAGCTCCGAGCAGGATCAGAGCTCTGCTGAGTGTTGCGCAAATACAATTTGCTCTGCCAGGAAGAACTGGAGGTCAGGCCGCTTTGGCAAATGAACTCTGGTAGAGTCGCCTCTGATGGCCCCAGGGCTTACCAGCCCAGCTGTCTTCCTCACCCTGAAGCTTATTCCTTCTCCCTCAGCACCCTCAGAGGGTGTGCCTTTGCCCCATTTATAGTCTGGCAACTCCGGTCTGGCTCAGCGAGGCTGTGCTGAAGTGGTTAGTGGCAGATATGTGCTGCCTGTGCCTGGGGAGGGCAGCCGTAATTGCTGAGAAGGGGGCACCAGCATCGTAGTTGGGGGCAGTAAAAGCTTACACAGCTGCCACAAAATTTGCAAGAGGATGTCCACTGAAGGCCTAAAAGGCAAGTGGTGTTTGGGGGGAGTAATTAGAGTCAGACACAAAGAAATTGCCAAGTAAATCCACATAATCCTCTCCCTAGTCACCAGTTTCCTTGCAGCAGTCCTGAGAAGGATTGGGAGAAAGGAGAGGCAAGCTGGGATGCTTTGCATGCAAAGGCCAAGTGGACAGTGTTTCAGAGGACTGCTGGAGGCAGTGACGTCATTTGGTGGTAGGATGGATGGAGAAGGAAAAGGGGAGGCAGCTTGTTGTGGGGTGATTACCATCATGGGAGAAGGAGAACAAGAAGCCTGGGCTTGACTTGGAGAAATACTAGGAGACAGTACAAGGGTTTATTTGCATTTTGCAAAAAAAAGAAGAAAAAAAAAAGGTCAAAACTATACTTTCATAGATGTTTAAAGAATGCATGTCAAGACTCCAAGTCAAGACTTGTGTAGTGAAATGAATGTACCTTGACTCAGTGGCATCTGAAGCTGGGTGCTTACTGTAGTCAACATGGGTGTTTCTGTGGGGCTGAAGGTCACCAGCATTACAGCTGACCTTATGTAAACAAAATGTTAAATGATGGAATGAATATTCATTGCTTTTTACAGGGCAAACTCCTCTTAAGAGAATCCACAAGCTGATGGTTGGGTTGTTGAGGAAATGTTACAAGTAGCAGAGAGCACATGTAAAAAAAGCTGGGTCTGTGTTCAGGCAGTCCATCAATTGAAAAATAGGAATACAGTCACTGACTAGGGATTTAGTGCCTTGATTAATGTAGCCAATTTTTAACTGTAACTACACAATGTTAACACTTCCCAAAGAAGGAAGGGGGAACCAGAGTAATATTCTTTTGCTTTGGGTCATTGGCTAATGGTCTGCATGATTTCCAGCACCATGAACATTTCCTGTACAGTCACTTGTGTCTTTTTTTTTCCCTGCAACTATGTCTTTTAACTTCATGAGGGAGAAAGGTTTTGTTCTAACCTAAAGTGAGGTTATTTGTATATTTTTAGGAATTTACATTCCAGAGCTGCATGCATTTTGTAAAGCCTTGTCCTTGCCTCAGTGAGGAAATACTAGTAACGTAGTACCTCTTGGTCTGACCTTTCCACTGTAGATAACAAGCACTTTGAGTGCTTTGCCACAGTTTTACAGGTGGGGAAGTCAACAAACTTGTCCAAGGTGGCACAACAATAGGTTTATGGAAACCAAACTAGAGCCCATGTATCTTAAACCCTGATCTAGTTCCTCTTAACACATTAACTGCACAGGCACTGACCCATTCATGATTTATTTTTATGCATATCTACAGAATGGAAGATTGCTACCAAAAATGCTTCTGTGACTGACTTCTCCATATTGGCTGTGTTTCCAGTGTTAATTTTGGAGGAAAAGCGAGCAAAATATCGACTTAGTGTTGGAACATGGAATGGAGTAGAGGAAATCAAAGTTCTTTCCATATTAGGGCTTCACCATGTTCTCATTTTCCCTCTTCTTCATTTGCACCGCTAAGAAAACACAGCTTACCTCTTTGTAGCACTTGAGCTTTTTTACGTGAAGTACATGAAGTATGTTCTGACTTTTCTATGCATTGACTCTTTAATTCTTTAAAGGTTCTAAATAATTTGCTTCGTTTTGCTTAGCACAAGAACAAAATGGAGCAGCTTTAAGGCACTGAGTGATTTTAGGGGAACAGACTGCCCATTTTAAGAAATGATTTTTTTGGGGAAAAAAGTATTAAAAGTTTATATTACTTCTCATACCATAGGGGTCTGATTATTTGCAAATTCAATTAAAAGGACAAAGAGGAAAGGGACTATGGAATTACATTGTAAAAATACTTACTTTGCATTGAAGCCCTTGACAGTTTTACTGGTGGCTCTTGGGAGCAGAATTGGGTCAGCACGTTGTGGTTATGAAGATCATGTCCGTGACCACTTAAAAGCTGTATCAGTTAAATCAGTGGACATTTTCCCACTGACTGCAGTTTATATAGGTTTGAACCTTACAATAGCAACTAAAGATTTTGGGCAACAGGACGTTTATTTAACTTAATTTTTCTGTATCATTTGGGCATACAGTTAGCTACCTGACCCTGATTTATTAAGCACCTACAAACACAGATGTGCTTGTAACAGTGTGGAGTGACTCAATCATTTAGGCTAATCACAAGTATTAGAATAGTTCTCACTTGTATTTCCAGGATCAAGCCTTACTTTCTTAGAGCTCAGCTTTCTTGATATAAAAACCTTTTATTAGCCAATTGTTGATGGCTGTTGCTGAAGGGTCAGTCTGTACAAGCCTCTACGGCATTAAACAAATCTCATTTAACATGGGAGGTATTACCAAAGGAATTGAGTCAGGTACCGTAAAATAGGAGTCACTAAATAGCAAGAAAGTCCATTCTGTTAGTTCATTTTCCAGGATCTACTAGAAATAAGAGTTAATGTTTTGGGGCATCCATCAGAAGATTATTCCAGGAAAAAAAACAAACAAAATGAGGAAAAAAAAAGAGAAAAGAAAGAGAAAAAAAAAAGATAAAGAAAAAAAATGAAGGAAAGAGAAGGATCATAGGCAGTTTACTGAGTTTAATGCTTTTCAGTTCTCCAAGCAAGGCTGAATTGAACAGGTATCAGAGAAAGAGTGTGGATATCATTGGTATGAGAGTTATGCCATCAATGCTTGCTCCAGCATTGAATAACGTACTGTTAAATGATTAAATATCGAGGTTTGAACTTTGACACTTTCATAATATAACAAGATGGATGAAAAGGCAATAATAAATTAGGTTATGTTACAATATTTCATCCCACTTCGTTGACAAGCTTTGTTCTGTGAGATAGATTATTGTTCCATCTGTAACCTCAGCTCAGTGTCATATTTACAATGTTATAGTTAAGGATCACTTGCTGTTTTCAATATAAATGTATTTTTCAACAGATTCATAAAAGAGCCATTTAAAAATTTATCAGGACAAACCTTGGCATTAAAATTTCCAGTCCTGGAATTACAGTTTCCTTTAAAGTCAGGAGATGCTTAAATTGCCATGATTTTTTTTTTTTATTTTTTTTTTTAAGATGGGCTGTGCATAGAAGAGGTTTTTTGCCCAAGCACAGCTTAAAACTGTTTGGAAGTCATTTATGACAGATGACTTCTCTAACACCAAACCAACCTTGAAATTTCATCCAGATTTTCCTGTGACACAGACCTTTGTGGCTGTCCTGAGCGGCTTTACCTCTGCTTCCAGGAAACAGTGCTGTTTAAGAGGTCTCTATAACAAGTGTGGGGGTCACTGTGCTCCCCAGCACCCGATGTACTTTTCAGTGTGTGCTGTATTCGTGTTCTGGCACATCTATTCATGTTTAAGGACTCCAAAGCAAGGAAACCCAGTGTGAGGACCCTGAGGCCACTAATGAGCCATAATTGTCTTCAGCAGCCTCACCTGAGACCCACACCCCATGCACCCAGAAGCCCTTTTTAAGCTCAGCCTGGGGCTTTTAGTTCCTGTCTGAGCTATGCTGTATGTCTCATTCTGCTTCTGGCTGAGCTCAGAACCTGCGCTCTAGGTACCTGCTCTCCTGGATGGACCGCTCAGAACTCTAGTGTAGTTTGTCTCCAGTCCTGTCCTTAGTCCTATCTTCTTCTGTACTTGACTACCCCCTGCCCTGGACCTGGTTTGTGATTTTGCCTTGTCTCAGACTGCTCGTGGACCCTGTTATCAGCACCTGGCTCTGGTCACTCTGCTCAGATCAAGTGGCGTGGGACATGTTGCCTGTCTGGGATTAACCTTGGATCCTGCTTTAGAGAGCTGCTAATGTTTGCTTTGCCCCAGCACCCTGCACTCGGTCTGTTCTTCCCATCTCCTCTCCTTAAACTCCTGGGCTAACCGCCCTTACTTACTTGATTACAATTGTAAATCCAGGTAAGATGCTTTCATGGTACTTTGGGCTGGTCCTCTGCCTCACTCTTTGCTGGGTCTACACAAATGATAAAACTGCATAACTTGATTGGTAAGGAAGTAAAAAAAAGAATGGGAAAGTTGAGTTCGGTGTTCTTGTTTTCTTGTGAAATTTCTGGACTGTTACTGGTCTTCTAGCTTGAAAAATAGCCACTAATATTTTTGTCAGTTGTCAGTTTTAGGGGCTCAGAATTGCCAGATATTTTAGTTATTTGAATGTACAGAATTCAAGGAAGTTGTATCTCCCTGCCTGCAGTTTCCTTCCACCTTGTGCCACTGGAGCAGTTCAGGAACATAGGTAGGAGGAGAGGTGCAAGTTAAAGGGAAGAACATGGTAAGGTAGGGATTAGTCTGTGCTTTGTCTGCCCTACCAGCTGGAGCTAAACTGCCACCTGTCACACCTCACTCCCTCGCACCAGGGACATGGCCAGAGACTTGTAACTCTGCTCCTGACCCCTGTCAGATGGCACTGAGAGGGTGGTTGGAGGGCCATGTATTTGACCAAGCTCTGTGCTTGCTTACCTACCCGGGGCTTTGTACCTCTAGTTATAGCTACACAGCAGTATTTCACCTCCATCGTTTAGCTGCTTTGTTACTACCAAAGAAAGGGACAGGATTGCCTCTTAGGTTTGGAGCATCTGATATCCTTCACTGAAAACCTAGCTCATGCTTAGGTATAAAACCCAACCTGAAGTACATGGTATGAGGCACACCATCACCACCACCCACAAGTCTCTCTACTGATGGAAAAAATGTGTGATCCTTTCAGTATAATAGTAGGCAATAATCTGTGCATGCAGATCCATTGGAAAATATGTACAACTCACTCATGCTTGCCACCTCAGTTCCCAGATTCCTGTGCTCTTCCTTCACTGGTTATTAAAAAAAAAAAGGAAGAACTGCATGGGCTGAAACGGGAATTGCACTTCATTCTGGATTTGTGGCAGCTAAAATCCAAGCCTGGTGCCAGTCAGTTGTCTTGTGCAGAGTTCATTTTTTGCAGCTGTAAGCAGCAAAACAAAATGACACACTGTTTTCATTGGTAATGCCCGAAATTTTACACACAGCTCACCTGTGGCTCAGCAGTGGCCAGGGTAAGCATTTAAAAAAAAAAAAGAAAAAAGTGGCTTCACACATCTTGTGATTTGCTGCACATCTCATGTTGTTTGCAGCTGCTGCTGTGAGCACCTAAATTGTTAAGACTCTGCGGACACTGCTGCCACATTCGTCAAGCAGAAGTGTCATGACTAATAGGAAAGAAATACACCTGCTTGCCCTCACGGTGATCTCACTGCCTTGCCATGCGTGTGCCGTTCTCCTGCTGAGCAGTCGAGATTCTCCAGGGCAATGGACAAGGAAGAGTTGGCAGGGTGGAGATAGGAGGGGACTGGGAAAACTTAGAAGGCACCTTAGTGTAGTGAGTGGGAAGGCAGCCTGGAGAGAAAGGGGGCCAGTCTTTGCTCCTGGCCTCCTTCTCTGCTGCTTCTCTTTTATGTCAGGGTTGTAGCTGCAATCAAGGTTATGGAGAGTATAATACAATCAGCCTAATGTACCAGGATAAAAATTGCTGTGATGAAACACAACCATAGTGTCACTTTTACTCCCAAACTTGGAGACCTCTGACTTTCAAGTAAGTATGGGAAGTATGATAAGCTTTGTATGAAATCAGAGTTGAGTTGCAGGGTCTCTAGGAGTAGACACAAAGGTCCTGAGTAAGAAAAGAGCATGCATCTGCTTCACTCTCTCTCTCTCTGAAGGAAGCCCTAGTACTCCCAAGTATGCCACTGAACAGGAAAACCCCTGTGTATGAGAGGATGCAGAGCAAGGCATAAAGTTGCAGGCAGTATCACTGAAAATGTCTGTGCCTTTTTTTTCACACTGAAGCCTCATCGTGCCCTGCAAAGTACCCTCAGATCCAGGACAGAACACCATTTGCCGAAGCCGGGGACAAAATACACATGAGATAAAGGTGATGGGGAAACTGGCACCCACATGTGGAGATTTGATTTGCTTGTCACTGAATGTGCATCTGGAGAGCCGCTCCTGGGCTGTACTGTTTGTTGGGTACATGGGACAAAGTTGCTTTTCATTGGTGTGCAGAGAGGTTTGCAACATAAAGATGAGAAGCAGTACTGGAAAGCCACAGCTAATAATAATTGTTTAGCTGCACCCATTCTTGAAGTGAAGGAAGGAATACTGAAATTTATCATGGAGGGGAAAGAAGGGAAGGATATGTGACATCTATCAGAATAAATCAGAAGAGCAGACAGTGGGAGCTGGGAGCAGAACTGGGAAGAAGGGAAAACGGGACTGTAGGGAAGGGTGGTTCTAGAAACACAGGAGAGCGAGGAAAGTATGGGCTGGAAGGGAGTGAAGTTAGCAACAGCACATGAAGATCAGATGTTGGAGAGAGATTAGTATACATTAGAGCCCAGAGCTAGGAATTTTATGTGGAATTGGATGAGTCCTTATTTGTGCCTCTGATCATATGGTTGATATGCCTGCTGTTACCCTAGGTCGGTGCCCTTTCCCTAACATCTTTGGAATACTGAGCAGCTCAGAGGAGCAGCAGAGGGGAGCAGAGAGAGGAAGAGGCAGGGCTGAGGAGGAGGAGAAGTGGTGGAGTCCCGGTGTCCTTGAATGGCTCCCATTGGATCTGGAGGGAGAAGCTGACAGCCTGGCTCTTAATCTTGCTCTTGCAGCAGCATTTGGCTGTTGTCCAGCTGGAGAGGGAATCACTGAGTCTGATACAGACTTTCAGCCTTCTTGCAAAAGCTTTTCAACAGTTTTCTGTTTGATATGCACCAGATAAGGCCAGGGCTCCTGCTTGCTTGTACTCTCTTTGGGTTTCTAACTCCTTCTGAGTTGAGATCACATCAGAAAAAAATTAGTTGTAAAATGACATTGAAACTTAGTTCCTTTCTTACTCCTGCATTAGATTTGTTACACTACTGTATTTTCCTCATTGCCAGGATGGGAAATTCACTCTGTAACGTGATATCCAGCTGTGGTATTTTTGCTCCGTGCACTACCCGAGTTTTAAGGCTCCTGCCTTCCACGCTCAGCGTGACAGGGAACTGTGAGACAGCAGATGCTTCATGGCTGGTCGGGTTTCACAGGACCAATCAGAGTAAAGCTGCATTTCCTCCATATAACAAAGGTGCTTCAGAACCACTCAGAGAAAAAGTTCTCTAAGGAAAGGAGATGCCTGTTTTGCACAGGGGTGGAAAACGGCTTCTGGTTTCAGGGTTTCTCAGTGCAGTTTAAATACGGTGAAGGCATCTTGGTGAGTGGCTGGGCTTCGCGGGGGTCACTGGCTCCGGTGACAAAAGAGTGATTGCGCTACCGGTACCTGCTGCCAGCACATGAATGCAGCTCTCCCACAAGCTTTGGAGAGAGGAGGTAACTTCATACAGGAAGGCTAAAAAGGTTTAGCTCGCAGAAAGCTGTAGGAGGGCAAGAAATATACAAAAGCCAAATAAGGAAGGGAACGGAAAAGACGGAGAAAATCTTGATTTCCCCAGATTCTGTGAGCCCTCGTGGACGTAGTGGCAGGGAAGTCAGTCATGTTAGGAGTGTGCAACTTTGATCTTTGTCCCACTCAAACAGCAGCATTTCTGAGCCAATGGCAGGGCAGAATTGGCTCCTGTTGGCCTTCTAGGTGATGACAGCTATCTCCATTGATCGCAGCACGTATATGTTTAAGGAAAAAACCCCACGTTTCTTGTTTAATTATTCTATGTAAGCAATCAGCATCAAAGGAACAGGCTGCCCTCACTGCTCTCACAGCTGCTGCCTGTGTCCGTGCTGTATATATGCTAAATTAATTGAAAAACGGACAAAAAGGCATTTAGTTCGGGTCAACCAGTTGGACTACAGCAAATGCGTAACAGGCTTAATCATTGTCCTTTGCCAAAGAGCAGCCTGGGAAGGGCAAGCACTCCAGTCCCCTCTGATGAAATTTGGGCTATTTCTAGTGCCTTTGAAGGTGGGATGCTGCGAGAGAAGGGTCTCTATGTGGAGCCCAGACGGTATCATATCAACAGGACAGGATGATGGGGCAAGTGATGGCAGGTTATTTATCTCCTGTCAGTTGTGATCTCTGCTTTCAGCCATGGTTCGTCACAGCTTCATACACATAGCTTGAGAAGGTACCACAGCTCTCCCTTCACAGGAGCAAGGTGGTTAATTAATGTGGTCTTGCTAAAACCTCTGGTGACATGCTAAAAACAAACTTAGGCAGTTTGCCACCAAGTTTTCTGCATCTTTCATGGGAAAGGAAAACAATAAAAAAATGCTCCAAAGGATACAGTCTCAATGGCTTCCAAAGTTTGGGTGTTTTGAAATGACTTCTCTACACAACTGCAATCATGCACTTTTAACAAGACCAAGCTGTCAAGGGAGTGGGCACAGTGTAGCTCTCAAGACTCTTTATCCAATAGCCATGTTGGTTTTGAAGATGTAAATGATTCAGCATCACAGTATGCTTTCCGTACTGCAGCAGTAATTAATATGTGGTATATACAGGGTGCGTATTTCACACTAATTAAAGTGATTTTCTGCTGAACTCCATGGGGAAAGGGTATTGAAGGATGTAAAGATTAAACCAAATAT
The DNA here is from genome assembly GCA_022605575.1 of Laterallus jamaicensis coturniculus. Lineage (NCBI taxonomy): Eukaryota > Metazoa > Chordata > Aves > Gruiformes > Rallidae > Laterallus > Laterallus jamaicensis. The sequence goes on along the minus strand of JAKCOX010000031.1, from coordinate 2,768,697 downwards.
AAAGTCATGTTAAAATTGGTCAGACTTACATTCCTAAGAATGGATAGAGAAAAGAACTCATTTTCTGTCCTTTTTCTTTCCAGGCAGTGGACTTTTGTGGAAGTTTTAACATGTGCAACCCAGTTGTTATTCTTTGAGAAACAAATGTGTTACCTTTACAGTAGTTTATCATATAGATAACCTGGCTGGTTTTTGTTTGTTTTTTTTCTTTTTACTCCCTAGGCCTTCTGCCTTATCTAGCAGCCCGACATACTCTGAGCTTCCGTTCCTTAGAATTTCCCCACACCGAAATCCAGCTGCAACGTCAGAGTCTCCCTTCAGCACCCCTCACCCGTACATTAACCCTTACATGGACTACATCAGGTCCCTGCACAGCAGCCCGTCCCTCTCCATGATCTCGGCAGCCCGTGGACTCAGCCCAACAGACGGTGGGTTCAGACAGGCTTCCTGTTTTCTGTCATTGTAGCAACTTAAGTTATATTAATCTTGTCAACATTTTTTTCCCCCTCGTTCAAAGCAGCTTCAGCAGGTTTGTCAGACATATTCATTATGTCATAAATGTTTCAATACTTCATCAGCCGATCACGGCTCATTTGTACATCTCACAAATGTTGAAACTTCAGGGGGGAAAAAAAAAAAGAAAAGAAGCCCTGCCTCATTCAAAATTTAAGCTGGAAGGGCGGTGTATGTCTTGTGATACCTTTTGTTTGTGGGGCTGACCCAGTCTGTGATTCTTATCTCCCAAGAAAGCCGCTATATTTACACTGAATCAAGACAGATTCTTTGTGAGTTTTGACTAGTGTATTACCATGGAGTCCTTTAGGTGTGAAAGACTTGTTAATTAAAATTGTATTTTTCAGTCATATAAAGCGTGCACTGACTTGTTAGTCAATAGTTCTGTTAAAGTTATGAAGAATTATCTCAGTTTACCTGAGCCAACAATTCAGCTAAATAAAATTACACTGATGTAGAAGTGGCTGATGTGTGGGACTGGTCCCTGTGGTTTAAATGGTGGGCAGTCTATCTGAAATACCAGTGCTTTAGGTCTTGGTGTGACCACGGTTATTATTTTCACATCACCTGGGTTGAAGTGATCTGCTGTGATCACTTTTGTCATTACTCTGGCATGTTTCCTATTCATCTCAATGGAAATTTTGCTGAAGTGAGCAATGAAAAGAGTTGCAGAAAGGCTCAGTTTTGTTAGCAGTGGGGTTTTTTCAATGACAGAATAAGTACCTTGACATTTCAGAATTGTAGCATTTGCTGAAGAGAGCAAAAATCCAACATACTCACAAACATGTATGTAGTCAACTGAACTATTAACTGTGGAAAGATCTTCCCAGTGTATGCAGAAACTTACTGAACAGAGTTAAACTGCCTTTAGCTGAATTTGAAAAATGAGCAGTGCACCCTATCCAAACGGATAACTAATTAATCTTCGCTTATAAGAACATATACCTTTACAGTTAATCCATTAGTTATGGGCACATATTCTTATGAGAATAAATTTTAATGACCTATTGTCAGTCAAGGTGTATGGCATGCACATAGGGCTTTCCTAGCAGCGCTTTGGATATTGTATAAAGCCTTGCTAATTCTACCCTTTCTATATTTGCCAAATATTTTAAAATACTAAAAGCATTTTGAAGGAACAATTTGAATGCTCAGAAATACATCTTTTGAGTCAGGGAGCTTCAGAGCTTTTGATGTAGGAAAAACATTGATCTATCCATAATATAATGGCATACATTGGGACTACTCTTGCAACGTACATTTATACTTTTCACAAAAGCTAACACGCAGAACACTGTACAGTCTTTACTTCAATAATCTTCAGATCAAATTCCTGTAGGATTTCATTTATGCTTTAAGTTATGCTCCAGTTGAACATTCAAAGGTAGGAGGGAAGGAAGCCACCTGTCACACAAGCATCTGACATTAGCCTGTGTACGTTCTTGGACTCAGATACATGACGCTGAATAGATGTAGGCACAAAGTGCTAGCTGAGATACACTGGGTTATCTTACCTGGCACCCAGTTGGCACCCCAGAATTGGGGCAAAGATCACCTAGAAGTGCTTTGCCATTTTCACCAGGCCAGTGGTGTTGTCTCAGAGTAGAATTTAGTTCGAGATTTGGGCATCTAAATTTGGTCTCTGCAGAAATGTGTTTGTGATCTTGGTGTGCTGCTTTGCCATTATAGTCCAGTGATTTCTAGGTAGTGCAGTCACTGGAGCCTTAGAGAACTATTCAGTTCACCCAAATATGGACACTTGAATGTCTGGAGCTTCATCATAGCTACGAGAAGTGCTAAGATGTATCTACAGCGTAGGTGATTGGTGTCAGTTCAGGTCTGTGAACTTAAGTTGCCACTTCATGTAAGTGCCTTGGATACCCATGGGCTTTCAGGTGGCATGAGACATTCAAACATGGGCAACACAGTTGAGTATGCTCTGTCTTAATGCTCGTCCTCTGAACTTTGATCTGTACACACAACCTTAGCTTTTCATAAGTACTGTGGGTAAAACTCCTTTCTGTGGGTTTTATACAAAGGCATCTTAGTTTACATTTCCACTAGGCCCACAGCTCATCCTAGTTCAGTTACTGCAGGCCAGATGCTGTGTAGCGCCTCATGAAAATACATTAACTTGAGAGATACTTCAGGAAAACAACATCCTTATTGAAAAGCCTTTAAATCTGTTCTCTGGAATCCACAGTTTACACGATAAGTCAGGTATACAGAAAAATGCTTTTTTCAGGTGAAGATTCTTGGGATAGTCCAAGGCACAGCTCGGGCACTGCTAGCACTCACATAAACCCCATGATTTAAAGGGCTACGTGCATATAAGATATTAATAACATAATGGACCCTGTGGCTTGAGTCGATAGCAGTTGAAGTATGAAAACATGCAAGTTGTTACTGTTCTTCTGAAAGTTGTAGTGAGATCCCTCTTACTACCTTAATTGCTTTAGGCCAGTTAGATAATTAGGTCAGCGTACTACTGGGCTCAGTCTGTCGACTCACAAATCTGGGGATGGCCAGGAGCCAAAAGAATCTGGAGCATAACGAAGAGCAGTTACATGTTCACAAGTCTTGCCAGCTGTAATTAATGACTGCCACAGCAGCCATAATGGTGGAGTGTCTTCTGTCTTGTCACTTCACCTTCCCCAGCAGAACCAGTGGGTTGGGGGCGGCCGAGGACTCCTTGGTAACACGGAGGGCTCAGGGCAGGGTTAAGGACTGGGTTGGTGGTGTATGTGGAACAGCGTGCTCAAACAAAGCCCAGCAATGTCCACAATGCAGAAACAAGTCTCCCCATGTTACAAAAGGAGGAGCAAAGCTGAAGCTACCCAGGAATAAACAGGAGAAAATTCAGGGCTGCGGGTCTTCCCATTTACCCTTCATTTACCCTTCAGTGCAATACATCATTTAGTAGGCTAATTTTTTATGTTTGAAGAAGGTAGTAAGGAATGATCTTTAAAGAGCACCAGAGCATTTCTCAGCATATGGAACATTTAGTAATGCAATTATGTGCTCACTGTGTTTTCTGCAGCAGTTCATTTTAAACTTTGCAGCTGATGTTATTGTTAGTTAACCCAGACGCTTATGTCAGAAAGCTCAGGAAGTATTTTAAGTGTGTCTGGAAAGATATGGTGGTTGCCTACCACTGTAAAACTTCTAAAATCCATGATTCAGTGTGAATTAACTCCTCTTTTAAAATTTAGCCTGAATATATTTCTTGCCATTTCACAAAAAGTGGTGGTGGCTGAAGTAGATTATATTTAACTGAGGAATCAAATTGTAATTTGGAAAGATCCCCAACAACCTTTGATTTAGCTCAGTTTTTGTGCCATTGCTGTTTCCATTTGTTGTACATTTTTTTTTCTGAATCTTTCCTGAAATTGGTTATATTTAACATTGTAATGTCAAAAGCACATTCCTCCGTTGTCCTCTGTGGAGAAAAAAAAAAAAAGATTAGAAACCCACTTCAGAAATGCTGTTGATGAATAAACTTTCTCCTTTTAGTGTAAATGTTGATTCTTTGCTTCTAAGGTTTGCATTTAGGATCAGATTCTCTAGTGTAAACATGAATAATTGTTCTAGTAATGTATAAGCAAGTATATTCAACTTAAGTTGGTGATTCAAGCAATTTCAGCTTAAAACTTTGTTTCCATTCATGATTCAGTTGCTGGGATCAAAGGAAAAGCTCATTAACATAAAAGAATATAGAAATAATTTGTTAGAATGCAGCTCATTAACCTAAAGAACTTAACGCAAACTTATGTACTGTCTTCTGGTGAACAGAGTATAAGGAAATTTTAACTGCTTTGCAAGTGGTTCAGAGAGCAGAGATGAAGGCTGCTTACCTCAGGTCACACAGCAAGTCAAAGTAAGGATCAAGGAGGTGGAGCCCAGCTTATTTGATGAGTACTTCTCACACAAGCCCATGAAACGACCTTTTACTTACTGTAGCATTTGAAGCCTGATGAGATAAGATGATACTAACATTATGTGGATTCTTACGTTTGTCCTGAGTTGCCCGTTTGTTGATGGCATGCTTGAAGCCTCAGGGGAAACGATGGCATGCTTGAAGCCTCAGGGGAAGACGAAGTTCGCGTGTTATTTTTACAGGAGAGAAAGGCTAATAGAAGTCATTATCAGAGGACTACATCACTCATAAGCTCGTTGACAGGATGTAGAGCCTATCCAGTCTATGGTTTTGACTCTAAAAACAGAGTATGTCAAGTACACTTAGATAGGAACTTTGAAAGATGGGATGACTATATTAATTAACTTCAGTCTGTCCTCCAAAAAAATTGTCCATGTTGTTCATGGACAACCAGGGGTTGTCCTGAAAACACGCTTTGTCGTTGTTTACTCCTAAACTTACACACAAACTGACCTTGTGAGTGAAAATCTTCTGGTCCTCCAAGCAGAGACTCTAGAAACTTGAATGCTTGTGGAAGTTCAGCTGTGGTGTTACCTTAGAGATGTAGTCCTTCAGGCCAGGGATGAGGTAAATGGGAATTAAGATCCAGAAAGGTTTTCCTGCTTTTTTATGTCACTAAATAAATCATACTGGTTTCCCCTGCTGTCAGCCTGTCACTTTTTGAGTCACTTACTAATAAATATAAAAAAAATGAGGTCACTGAGCTCATTAATATTTTATGCCTTGCAGGTTTTTAAATGGTGTCTTTGCAGTATCATTGGCTGAAATATATTGACCGGTGGGGGCATACTACAGATGTTGCATTACTTTAAAAAACAAACAAGCTGGTTTAATAGCTGGAGAAACCAGCAGTGTGATAAAACTTTCCTTCTCATTTATCTTACGTCATTAACGGTCCTTTTTATGTTGTGTTTTTAGCTCCACATGCTGGCGTCAGTCCAGCTGAATATTATCATCAGATGGCTCTGTTGGCAGGCCAGCGCAGCCCGTATGCAGACATCATTCCTTCGGCTGCCACTGCTGGAGCCGGCGCTCTTCATATGGAATATCTTCATGCCATGGACAGTAAGTGATGCTTTCTAGAAGTATAGACAGTCCCGCCAAGGGAACCACGTGGGTTGTGTCTGGGCTGACCCAAAGGGCCTCCACGCAGACAGAGAAGTGGGAGTCAACACAAGCCTCCTCATCAGGCTGGAGGGCCAAAAGCTTTGGTTGCCAAATGTACAAGGGTTACGTCAAGTCTGAAAGTAAACTTTGAAAATAAGTAGGGAGAGGAGCAGGAATGATCCGTGAAAACAAGTGATAAATTTTATTTCCAGGAGGGCCTGAGTGCTTTTGAAAATGTCCTTTTCTATTCACAGTCAGTAACTTGCTTTCATTGTTAGGGTGACGATTTTGTTGATGAACTTTCTGTTAGTAAAAGGTTTACATCTGTTTTTCTGCTAGGAGACATGTTCCTCTCCCTTTTGGAGAGTGATAGCTGTGCTTACAAGTTGTGTATCATACATCAGTAGACATTGCGACCACTTCTAATTAAGCAGTTTGCTTACTTCTCAGGCATCATAACTTAGTTTCCCTGAATGTTAAGAGCCTTCTTTACCCACTTCAGCATCTTTCAGACCTCTAACCTTGTCTCCCTTTCTCTGGTGAAGGAGCAAAAGAGAGCACCACCGCATTCCAAACTGCTCACTGCCGCTACTTTTGATCAGCCAGAAGGGATTATGGAGAGCACTCTTTTCTACACTTAGATGCTTACATGCTCTTTTGCAATGTACTCTGTGCCTTCCAACAAGGGAAATAAAGGGTGGTGACAAGAAAAGGTGGTGACTGTTGATTCTTGCTGGGTAGTACAGAGCAATACAATAGCATTAGACCACTATGTTGTCCCACAGCTCTTCCAAATCTTTGTTAGCAAGCAGGTTTTTTTCTTGCCCACTATTGGCTGCATGCCATAGCTGCTTCTCCCAAGGAGTGTGGGAATTGGGAGGTTCACCTCTGGAACGCATGGGAATATAGATAGCTACCCCTGCAGCGGAACATATGCCTTGGAGTGTGAAGTTGTTGATTGACCAATAATTTTTACAAGAATCCAGCAAGACAGATTGTTGTGGAACTGGGCAGGGAAACTTTTTTCATTCTTTTACCTTGATACTGAAGGATTTTTTTTTTTTAATTCACTTTCTGTTATCAGTCTCTTACTGCACTGCTAGTGTGCCTTGTGATTTTACAGTAATGTAACGTACCTTGAACCCATTTGAGAAACATCATAAACCCACACAAGTAATCTAGACTTAAACCAGAAATTAACATGCAGGCCTCAGTGCTTGAAAGCTTAAGAATATGATACTTCCTGATTTGGATTTTGGGAGGAATAGGGAGACATGAGGTACACTGCTAATTCATTTGATGCATATATATTAATAATACCTTGCAGAATGCAATCCCTGTTACGCATGGTTCGGATAATGTTGCTGTGTTCCAGTTGCAAGGGCAAATCCCCAGCTTGTACGAATGGACTTGACTTCCCTGACATAAAGGGATATTATATACTTGTGGTGGTTTTGGTTCCTGTTAGGAGAGAATTTCTGAATGTGCATAGGTAGCAGTTCCAAGCCATGTATTTGGATGCAGACTTGACTTCCTATTCAGCCTATAGGAAGACAGATACCCAGATATGCTAGAAAACATAAGAGAAACAGGAGACATTGCAATAATCAATACAAATAATGGCTTTGCTCAAAAGACCTTCATGTGTGAGTAAAGATTGTGTATGTTGTAATTTACATAGAGTTACAGCTTTTGCATCCCAAGAATGTTATAAATTCTTTCTTAAGGGGAAATGTTTTGACCTTTGCCTGAAACTTCAGCCCATTCATACAAGGTACCAAAGCACTGTCCTTAAAAGTGTATTTGCTGTCACCAGCTTTAGCTATGATATGCTTGAAACACACTCTTTAATTTGTTTCGTGTTTGTTTTTAAAAATTAAGATCACACATTTGAGATTCATTATAGTGGCAACTTTTCAATTAGGGATTATTGCAGAGTTAAATACAAAAACTGTGTAGCAGTATTATGCAAATGGGTTATTTTTAGACAGTAAATAGAGAATTAAAATAAGAGTGAATCCTCGTGAGGTCACTCATCTCACCTTCTGTATTTGATGAGAATGTGTTTAGTCAGGCAATAGCTGCTTTTATCTAAATAGAGTATGAAGTTACCCTTTTACTTTGTAAAAACTAATTAAAACTATCTTAACTTGCATGGGTATACAGTAAATTAATTGTCATTAGGTAAGAATCTGAATGTCCTATCATTCATCATGCTAAAGAAAACCCTTTTCTTCTTTGTCAGAATTTTAGATTAGAAATGAGAACAAAACAATTAGCAGGAAGCTGATATTAAGATTTTTTTAATAAAAAAACCTCAACAATAAGAATGCCCATGTTTGCATTTAATAACAAAGTACTGTGATCAATGCAAAGCAATGCTGTTTGTTTGGATCTTTCTTCTTAAGGGTCTGTATGGTGATCTTAAAAGTACTCTTTCGCCTTTGCCCAGTCTTGTCAAAGGAAACAGAATAGAGATTGGTAGTTTCCCTCATTATCTGCTATCAAATTCTGAGCAAGTTGACTCAATTCACTCAAAGGCTGCTGCTCATTTATTCCACACAACAACCAAATAGATACAAGCAAGACATTGTTTTTCTTTTGTGAAGCAAATCTGTCTCCTAATTGTGCATTTATGCAGCATCTAGCACAGTAATTTGGCATCTCTGCCCTTCCCTGTAGTACAAATAGTAATTCCAACACCAGCAAGCCCAAAAGCATGCCACATGAGGTTTGTGCAGTTTGGGGCCTCTTATTTTGCTCTGTGGTGCTAGAAAACTGATTTCCAGATGGGGGTGATAAGAGTGGGAGAAGCGTTAATCAGAAGGTTAAATCTTGCCTAAAGAGCGGTAGAATCCTTGAGTCTCTGAACTTCACTGTCTCTGAATGGTCTCATAAATGGCAGAAGAAGGTGGCCAAGATTTTGTATACTTGATTGTCATTTTTCCTCATCCTGTCCTGTGTGGAATGAAAAGTGAACCAGACTTCTCTTTGCTGCTATAGAGCTTTTCTGCAGTTTTGGTGGCCAGAATCCCTGACCAAGCCTTTCCCTCTTGCTTGATCTCAGAGGGTCAGATATAAGTATAACCTTTAAGTATAACATCAAAGTAACTAGGAGGGAAGTAGATGGTGAAGTAGCAGTACCACAGTAGCAACAACTGAAATTCCTTCTCGGGGCTCTAAAGATGTATACTATATCCCAAAACTGTCTTATAAACACTTAAATAATTAAAAAACTCAGAACCTTTTGGCTTTTGACCTACCCCTTTTGGCATTAGAGACACTGATAGCAACCAAGTTATTGTAAAGAATTCAGCCAGCCTGAAGACTTGAGCCAATGTGAGAAGCTTCGGACTGGGATTGATTGCTGGTTTTCATGCACAGTTGGAGAACAAGGGTGGAATATCAAAGTGTTTCCTTTTCCTCATGCCAATGACAGATTTACCATTTTGAAAACTAAGACAAAATTTATTGCAAACTTTCATGAAGTGAAAACAAAGTTTACATGTGTGTGAGCAGAAACCAGAAAGAAAAGAAAGAAGAGAAAGAAAAAAAGAGAAAGAAAGGGATGGGGGAGGGAGGAGAGGGAGGGTGGAAAGAAAGGAAGGGAAGGAAGGAAGAGAAGGAAGGAAGGAAGGAGCAAGCTTTAATTTTTAAAAGTGTCAAACTTCCCATATTCACAGCCTTCAGCAAATTCAGTGCCTGAGACAGGTTCAAAGAAGTTTGATTTAAAGGGATGGAATAAATGATACATGTCTGAAGATTGCCCTATAAATGATTAAGCAATGCTAAAAACTTCAACTCAGAAATCAAATTCATGGGCAAATTTGCTGGATGGCATATTCCATTTTTGAAATTTATGATGGAGATAGATATCTGTTATTTTAGAATTGATCTCCACCCCACGAACAAGATCTTTTCTTCTGACACCTGCTGGATTTTTTCTTGGCACACTCAAGTCTTCCCTATCAACCACTGACTTTTTATTACTGTAAGGTTCATTCCAAAAAGGGGACATTTCTAAACAAGTCTTCACTGTCACCTTCCATTTGCACACTTTGCCAAAGCTGATGGGGTTTTTTTCAGCACTTGTGCAGAGGTCAGTGGGTTTTTGGTGAGATGGTGTTCCTGCATTTTTTTTGGTTTTAAAGCATCAGGTGGGGAATGCAATGAACGGTGGGAGAATACTGTGAGCTAATGAACATCTCAAATTGCTAAATAAATAGAGAAGTGTTTGTGTTTAAAATGAATGCCTGGGGAAGGCTGAAAAGTTTGGGTTAGTATTTAAAGGCACTGACAGATTGTGACCTGTTCTTTTTTATAGTAACACACTAAGACTGATGTTATGCTAAATGAATGGTTTAGCAAACATCCTGCAGCGTAATGAGTGGTCTGCTCATACTTAACACTTTAGGCATGTGAAACCTAATTAAACCACAAAGATCTGAAAAAACAGTAATTCCATTTAATTGTATTTTCAGTTTTGAAAGTAGTGGCCTCCCTTGAAGTGAATCCCCCTCTCCTGTGGTCAGATGCTGTAGAGCTTTTGCCTGGCCTCAGCCGTCATCTCCAGCTGTGAATAGAAAGATTCCATTTGCACTGGGTACTGCTGGTCCTTACCAAGCTGGGCCTGTCCCAGGTAGATGGAGGGGACTGCTGAACCCTCAGATATACGTGGGGCCAGAAACAGGCACTGGCTGGAGGAGTAGAGTTAAGTCCAAGACTGCTTTGTGTGTGGCTGAAGACCAGGCTCTGCCCCTCGCAGCTGGAAGGAACATGTTTGTCTGTCGCCAGCCGCACATCTGGTGTGTCCCCTGCAGAGCGGGGACAGGGGTGTCCTGGCAGCAGCTGGCAGGCAACAGGGAGGTTTAATGAGTGTGGAGCAGAGAGGAGCCTCTTACACGAGTCTTGATGTGACTTAGGCAAGTGGTGAAGTAGACAGGCTCAAGCTAGAAACAGCAAGGAGAAGGAGGAAGGAAGTTATTGTGGTTTTTGAGGCTGTGCATGGCACCACAGGGAATATTATATTAATTGCCTTCCTATGTGATCTGTTGAGAGCTGCCATGTTTCTCTCCAAGATTGTAGGAGCTTCGAACAGTTGAGAATGCTTGTTCATCTCTGAGATGCAGACTGGAGCACTGATGAATCTGCTTGGGCAGTTGTGGCACAGATAATAAATGGTGTCTGATCACAGAAGCAGTTGTTACTGCCCAGTCTGGCTTCAGAGATGCTCAGTTGCTAGTATTCTTAAAACGTCTCTACCTTTTTGATCAAACCTATGCACTCCCTCTCTAGATACTATCAGTCTGTGTTTAGCAGGCTTCTAATGAATTTCTCAAATAAGTGGCAATCCCTTTGTAGTTGTGCAGATTCAAAACTGGACTTCAGATCCATAAGAAGTAATTTTTCAACAGTGTTTCTCCTGGAATTCACATTTGAAACTCTATACATGGCCATCAGTAGTGCCAAATGGCTTTCAGTTGTAACTACAGAAATTTAACTAGGTCTTGCTATGGTGGTTTGATCCTGCCTGGATGCCAGGTGCCCACCAAAGCTGCTCTATCACTCTCCTCATCAGTTGGACAGGGGAGAGAAAATACAACGAAAGGTCCATGGGTCAAGACAAGGACAGAGAGAAATCATTCAGCAATTAGCAAAACAAGCAATACAGACTCATCTATGTATAAAATTAATTTGATTTATTACCCAGTCAAAACAGAGTAAGATAATGAGCGATAAGCCCAAATCTTCAACAGCCCCTCTCCCCTTCACATATTCTCTACCTACTCCCCCCTCTCCTCCCTTCTCTATCTTCTCCAACTTTTGAGTCCCTCCCATGTCCTACACTCAACTACTCCAGTGTGGGTCCATTCCATGAGGTGCAGATCTTCAGGACCAGATTGCTCCAGCATGGGTCTCCCATGGGGTCAGAAGTCTTGTCGGCAAACTTGTTCCAGCATGGGCTCCTCTCTCCACTGGACCAGAGGTCCTGCCAGGAGTTTGCTCTAGCTCAGACTTTGCATAGGGTCACAGCCTCCTTTGGGTGCCTTCATCTGTTCCAGTGCAGGGTCCTCCATGGGATGTAGGTAGAATCTTTGCATCCCCATCTTCTTGCACAGGCAACAGGGGAACAGCCTGCCTCACTCTGGTCTTCTCCACCGGCTGCAGGGGAATCGCTGTAGCACCTCCTCCCCCTCCTTCTTCATTGATCCTGGTATCTGTAGGGTTGTTTCTCACATCCTCTCCCTCCTCTCTGGCTGCAAAAGGTGCTTTTTACTTGATGATCTCTTGAGGTCCCTATCAATTCTGTGATACAATTCTGTGAACTGTGTTATCCCAGAGGTGCTGCCACCAGCACTGCTTGGCTTGACCTTGGCCAGCAGTGGGTCTGTCTTGGAGCCAGCTGGTGGTTACTCTGTCAAGCCTAGTGGAAGCTTCTAGCGGCTTCTCACTGAAGCTACCCTGCAGCCACCCTGCTACCAAAACCTTGCCAGGCAAACCAAAACACTTGCTTATCAAAAGTGAGTGAGCCGTGCTTGTTCCCACTGAGCATCTGTCTGCTGCCAGCTTGCTGTCATGAGGAGGTCTGTGCCCATCAGTTTGAGGAAGGCTGAGAGTTGGTAATGGTGTTCACATGAGCGCGCACTGTTGCTGTCATACAGCACACCATGAGGCTGGCTGGTAGTGCCGCGTGATACCGTGGTAGCACTGCTTCAGTAATACCTCGTTTTGCTGGGCAGCCGATGTCAGCCCCCTTCACTTGCTGTTTAACCAGGAACACCCATATTTAGCTACCCCTTTGCAGAAAGTGAGGTAATGGAGTTAATTCACCTATAAAGCACTTGAATTGTATCCTCAGGTGAATCAAATTGTGTTGCCAGTACTGGCTTCAGAGGCGTTGTTCTTACTCATGCTGGCTGAAGAGTCAGCAGAGGAGAGCTGTGGATGGAAAGACCTAAGTGCAAAGTGCTACTGTTTCTGTTTTACCTTGACGTGTATCTTGTTATTTCCTCATTAAATAAGTTGCAACTTCTTACAGCTACTGATCATTGTTGGAGTTTATTTTAGCACAAATAAAAGATCTCTGCCTTTGAGAGACATGAAGCTCAGCAATAATAAACTAGCAGCTAGACACAATGCAATAGAAAGCTCATAAAAAGGAGATAAAACAGATTACATAAAATAACACGTAGCAGCTTTTAGGAAGAAATAAATGAATAAATGGCTATTGGGTAAGTTTTAAATGATGAATTGAGAGCATGAATATTCACTGAAAGACTGAAGCAGTATGAGCTAAGGCCTATTGCAGAGGCAGAGCATGAAGGAAAAAACCCTTTCTGTTTTGGCCAGATGCCAAAGAGGATTGACACCCATGTTGGCTAGTTGAGGCAGATCTAAGCACAGATTAGGAGAAAGCACTGTAGACAGAGATCTGATCACATAGTCACAGCAGCAATACAATGATAACTTTTATGGCCAGATGAAAATCTTGATTAGCACAGAGAGAGAGGAAGGCAACCAACGTGAGGAAAAGGTAATGGCAGATTCTAATCCAGTTCTGTCCTTGAGGTGAGTCTAATTGGAGTCAGTTGGGCTCTTCTCCTGGTTAACCTTGGGTATGTAAGAGTAAATACCCCGCTGAAAAATGGTCCTGGTCAGCAAGACCTGAACAAGAATTAGGAAAAACAGACCTATGCTGGAGGCTTGTGGCCAACTGTGAATTGCCAGCAAGTTACAGAGAATGTTGGGGACCCTGGGAGAAGTAGCTGTAAAGTATGCATAAAACCCAAGACCCTTGTGACTCTGGCTCTCAGTACCCTTAAAGGAAATAGTTCAGTTGCCTAATTCTCTCCTCAATCTCAACCAAGATTGAAAATAGTTAAATAAAGGGAAGTAATTTAAGGTGGTGTATCTTCCACCACAACTGCAGAGAGTTGGGATAGCATGGTAAAATAGACCAGAAGGGGTAGCGATTTTCAAAGCGGCACAGAAAATTTAGAATTATAATATGCATTTATTTAAATGCTGTATTTATGTTTATCTTCTCTTTGCATCTTTGAAAAGCCTAATCTCTGTTTTTAAAGAAATTCAGTAATCGTGGGCCCCTCTACACTCCAACACAAGAATGTCATGGGATCCTGGACAAATTCAAATAAAGCCTTCGGTTTCTCACTCTACTACTGTGAATGTCAATTTGACCTCTGCTGATAGAGCTGGCCTTTATAGTGTTTTTTCATCCTGATTTTCTGTTTTGCATCAAGTATTGATGAGGCAAATTACAGTCAACAAAGAAAAAGCTGCCTCTTTATTTCTACACTGTATTTTATAAGTTTAGCTTTGGCTGTGTGTATTAAAGTGATGCAGGTTTGGGTTTGCTGGTAGTCCAGATCTGAACCACTGCCTCATTGCTCATGGTTGAATTAATGATGCGAATGTCTAAGAAGCCATCAGATTCATAAATCACCAGAAATGAGAGGGATAACTCATAAAAGTCTTTTCCTTTTGTTTAGCAATTTATCATTTTGCTTGCACATTAATAAACAGAGCTCCCCTGAGGTAAGCCACAGGAAGATAGATTTTTCTTCCTAATTTTCCTCAATCACAGCCAGTAGATCACAAGTGGAGAGAGTGGGCTTGTCACAGTGTGTTGGTGTCTTGCGACTCCCTCTACCCATCACTGATAACAAATAAATGCTATTAAGTACCGTAGTGGATAATTATTTGTGTTTACATAACAGGCGCCAGGTTTCCGAGTCCGAGGTTGTCAGCTAGACCAAGCCGAAAGCGTACGTTGTCCATATCCCCCCTATCTGATCACAGCTTTGACCTTCAGACCATGATACGGACATCTCCAAATTCCCTGGTCACAATTCTCAATAATTCTCGTAGCAGTTCCTCAGCCAGTGGTTCTTATGGCCACTTATCTGCAAGTGCAATAAGGTAAGAATAGCATTTTCTACCTATATTGTATATTCTCATTTATGTGCCAACACATGCGTGCAAATCGTAATGTATACTCACATCTTTAGGTGTCTTGTTTTGCGAATGTGTGGTTCTGTAATGTATGTTCACTGCAGCTTAATTTAGAGTTTGAAATCCTTCTTGGCTTTGCTCAGAAAGGTACCCACAAGGGACTTGTTTGCATGTTACTGTCTGGTGCATATTACTGTACTCCATCGGACCAGCAGTAACATTGTGTGTATGTGTGTTCAGGAAACTCTTTTCAGAGAGGAAGCTCTGGCATAAGTTTGTGACTTAAGTCACTTGGGTTCTTCTGCCTGTAGATATAATGGACAGTGAAATGTTCCTGGAGTAACATCACCAGAGAGTAAAGCATATACATGGGGTACTGTTCAATTAAAATGTTTGGCTATAACTTCTTGGCATTCATCTCCCAAATTTTTTTTTATATATTGTATATTGAAAATTAGACTTTTTGTGGCTAAATTTTAATTTTTTTTTTGGTACCAAGGAAGTACTGTTTATCACCCAGTATTTCTAGAAATGCTGTGATTTTCACTTGGCTGCTTCACTTGCACATGCAAGAAAAGAGCCAAAAATAGTTGTTCTGGAGGCAGAAGAGCCTCCAGAAGGGAAGAGGGGGGCAGAAGGTGGAAAGGGAAAGGGAAACAAGCATGGCACAGGGAGGGGAAACAAAAGCAAGAACATCAGGAAAAGGGAGTAGATGAAAATGAAGAGAAGCAGTAGGCAAAAATGGAAGTAAAACTGAAGAACATTCTTGTACTTATGACATTTCTATATGTTAACCGGAAAAAGTTCTTTTAGTATGCCATAGAAAAATCCCCCACCCTTCCAAATATATATATATATATATATTTACATATATAAAGTGCCTATCATCGTATTGACAAACATTCATCCACATAAACATAAATCCCCCACCCTTCCATTGCATTTGGGGCTCTCAAGCAAAGAGTGCTGCTGGTCCCCTGGCTTAAAAGCAGCTTTCACCTTCAATTTGCAATGAGGCAAAGGAGCAAGTCCCTATAGCAGTTTCTTCAGATCTAAAAGACCCATTTTTGGCAAGCCTCAAATATGCCTCTCCAGCAAAAATGACACACAGCTTCAAAATCTGACTGGGGGGGTTTGCACTTTTGGAGAAAATGGGGCATGCAACTGGTGTGTTAGAAACCACAAGCCTGCCAAACTCTGAACCTGACAGCACTGTAAATATTTGGTGTCTGTGTAAGTGCTGTTGGATTTTTTTAAGCATTTCTTTTAAATAGTTGTGCTGTGCAGCTCTGATATACTTGAATAGCTGCATAGTATTTCACAGGTATGATATCATGGCTCTGCAGTACAGCTCTGCGTTCTGTGGCACCACAGACCCAATTACGAAGCTCCATAATGTGGAATATGATTTATGTCGATAGCTGGCAGCAGTATGAGACCACATCTGTTAAATACATGTGCTATGTGGAGGTGCACTCTCCCCACTGCCATTAAGATGAGATGGCACTTCAATTACTAATCTCCTTTTCCATAGCTTGTAACTCAGGTAAAGCAAATAGTGCATGAAAGTTGGTGTAATCTCTACAGAGGACAAAGTCTTCCCTCCTCTTCCTCCACAACTGGAAATGATCGGTGTATGTTTTTGATAGATAGAATCACAAACCTATGGCCCATCCCTGCAAAGCCAGAGTCAGGGTAAAGAGAGCTGTGGAACTGGAGTGAGTTAGGGGCAGAGCCTGAGCAAGGATGCTGAGGACTAGAATAGGGAGTCTTGTGAAGTGGTGTCACTGAAGAAAGCAAGGCTTGTGTGACTGAGCCTATGGCTGACTGAATCTTCCAGCTTTTCCTGCTCATACTTTGCAGGCACACAGTCCAGAATGTCACAATGTTTTGAATTAAACATTTTTTTCTTTTTGATAAAGGTATGCATGTTCAACACAGAAAGTTGGAAACCTACCTTTCCATTCTTCCCAGTGGAAAGAAGGGAAAGGGAGAGAGTGAAATGGCTCTTTTTGCAGCTTTGCAACTCACCTTTGTTGATGCCCTTTAACTTCTCCCATGGAAACCTGTCTATGGAAGAGTTGCACCAAAATAAACAGTGATGCGAGGTATTAAACCTGAGCCACATTTCATTGCTTTAATAAATTCCAAGACTAAACACCAACAAGACTATCAGTAAAACTTAATTTATTGCAATTCACTGTCTTGTAAATAATGCATTCAGCACAAGAACTGCTGTAATGAATCAAACTGTAGGTTCATCCCATTTAGTATCCTGTCTGCAACAGCAATCAAAGCATAGGGAAAAACCCAACTTCCTAGTGTAACATCCCAAGTGCTGGAAACTTCAAGGTAAATCTCATAGGAGTTGCTGCAAGAAAATGGTGCAGTTCAGCAGGCCACTGAATGGAATTGCAAGACAGGAAGGATTTGTATTTTAGGTGATATGAGTTTCATTAACTGTACTTAATGTTACACAATCTTTGTACTTTTAGATCTTGTTTCCAGTAACTTTTAACTTAGCCCAAATAGTTTGCACTTGGCACATTTTTCATGGCAAATACCTTTCTACTGCTGTGCATTTCCAGAAGGCATCAGCAAAGTTACTAAATTGTCAGAATGAAGTTAGGGAAGAAGAGACTTTCCTGCACAACTTAAAAGACCTCTTGCTACCTTTTCACAGAGAACCTTAAATTTGTGAGGAATGTTGCGTGGATGCTATAGATATGATCTTTGGTGTTCTTGAGATATTGTCCCATTCAGCCAAGTGATAAGCCCTTCAGAAGTTTCTATTAGCATGTGTTAAATAAACTGAGCATTCAGCCTGTTCCAGTTCAGGGCCCTGAGAGGAAAGAGGACCTTTTTCTGCAGCTGAAGCTCTGGTTAATCTGGTGCCTCCTTGAGAAATCTGTGGAGGCTAAGCTGTCTGCCCAGCCATAACGGCCCTTTGAAAAAGAAAGCAGTCTTGAGAGGAGACAGGAGCCAGACCTGGAACTGTGCAGGTTAAGCAAACTAGGACAAAACACTTGTATATAACTCAACATAAACATCTCTCTAGAAGAGAGAAGAAGCTGCAAAATCAGCATGGTTAAAGTGGTCATTAAGGAGAATGAAGGTACTGCCCCCTTGTGATTGTGCTTTGATACCATCTTTAATTTCAGGATTGCACGGTATTTTTCGCAGGCCCCTTGCTTGCTGAACATCCTCTCTGGATCAGTGAGAGGCACAGGACCCTGCCTCACCTGTCCCAAGCAGCTGTAAAGGAGGGAGGAGGCTCTTACCTGGTTGTTTTGCTGCCTGGAAGGCAGACCTTTGCTTTTGCAACACAGTCCTGGGCTGATGCTTTAGCTCACTGAACTAGTCAGAAGTGACTACTAGGCTTATGCAGTTTCTCTTCTGGAAGCCCAGGCGACCACTCTTAATTCTGCAGAGGAGATGGATTACTCGGAGCCATGTCTTGGAGATGCTGGCAGCTGTTTTGAACATTGTGCTGTGTTGTGTTGACTAACCTGGGGGATCAGGTGTCCATGTCTGGAATTGGGCAACCGAAATGTGGGCAACCGCAATGAGTGGCACTTTTTAGCTTTGTCTTTCTTTGATTTGCATGCCTATGCAAAACAAGAGTCCTTCCTCTTCACCTCAGAGGGAGGCTGAAAGCATTAAAGCACTTAGACTGTACAGTGATGAGCACAGTAGAGAAGCTCAGAGGGTATCAGTAATTATGTATTCACTGAAGGTTTAAATCCAGTGGAAGGAAGGCCCATGGGCAATATCCTAGGCAAGGCAAGGTAAAAAAACCAGTCTTTCACTGAAAACTATTGTGCATCTTGTGCACTGAATGAGGTATAAGCCCTGCAGGGTAGAAAAGGGGTGCGTGGTCATACAATTGAAGGCTAATGAGCGAGCACACGAGGGTACAAGCAGTTTTAGTTCTGGCATGTTTGATTTTGTAGGCTCGAAGCTCTTTTAACCTGTTTTTGCAAAGGTGCTGCCTGTGTTAAATAAGTGTCTCCCCGACCTGGCTGGTCTTTGCACTGGCTAAAAAAAGGTACATCCTCTGGCTGAAAGAATACATCCCGTGCTTCACACAGCTTTTCTGTATAGAACCCTCTTGTCTGAGCACTGTGGGATGTTGAGAATTAAATCAAATGAAAGGAGACACGTTTTGGGCTCTGTTTTTACAGAGCTGAGCACAGAAGGGCTCTGGTCCTTGAACATGAGTACTACTGCAGTCTGAATAATAAATAATAATAGTTTAGCACAATCCAGATAGGGCTTGACTTGGCGGGCGCTTTGTCATTGTCAGCTGGCAGCGTAATGCTGTATCCTGAGTACTGGCTGAATACTTGAAAAGAAGATGTCGTTCCTGCTGACAGCTAATAGTGGATCTCCTTTAGCACACCAGGTAGAGCTTCTACTTTGTGCATTTGAAAACACCTGGTTTAGGTTTCAGCTGGGAGAGATTATGCAGAAAGGAGGCGTATGAAATAGCATCAAATGAGGATAATCCTTCATTTGACATTTACTCATTTGGTTACCTGCCTCAGTCCTGCAGTGCAGCACCCCTGCTATTAATCTTTTGTCAGGATGTACTTAATGTTATATCTTCTACCTGTGACAATTATTAGACTTCGCACTTCACTACCACTTCTTTTTGAGAGGCAGCATGGCCTAGAGTGAGTATAGAGGGGGTAATCACTTCCCGTGATATTAAGAGTACCGATTCAAAACCTTCACAAAAGATTAGCCAGTCTTTAGTAAACACAGGAGGTTGGGGCTTCGTATTCTATGGGATCTGAAATTCAGAGCCTCTGTATTTTTCTAGTCCCTTAGCAGCCCTACAGTACCAAATTTACAAAGTCAGTTTTCAGAAAATGAGCTGATTTCCCTGTCAGCGACACAGTGTTTAAATCAGGAGTAGTTCCACCTACTGCAGGAGACTTTCTTTGGTTCTAGGCAGATGTAACTGAGAATACACCTTACCCGTCTCATAGCATGTTAAAATTCAGTTTCATGTGAGTGTGGGAGCCCTTTGGGGACTCTTCCAGGGTTTAAAAGAAACTGAGAAAGCACAGCAGCATTTTTTATTATTTTTTTTTCCCCAGGCTCTGCCCCTGCTTCCCTAATGTCATCAGAACAGGAAGGAGCAATTGACATAGCGTGGTTAATTACAGCCAGATCCCGGCTGTTCGGGCCTGTATCAGTTCGCTCTGGGCTGATCCAATGCTCAGCATCAGGGAATGGTGGTGAGGGTACTTTAACAAGACAGCTGGGAAAAGACAACCAGGTTTGTAGGGTGAGCTTCAGCAGCAGTCAGGGCTTCTGCAAGCAAGTATCGGATCCTCAGTTATATCCTCCTCTCATATAAGCTCCTGGTACAGAGTGTTTGTTGCATAATTAGTGAGTGCCCTCCTCTCTGAAATGCTTTAAAGGTAGAGACAAGTGACCGTGTATTCATTTCTCCAGTTTGCTGTGGCAAACACAGGGAGAAAAGCAGAGAAAAATAAAAGCAGAGTTAAGATACACACACAAAAAGTGCAAATTTGTCACAGAGGGAAGTGGAAGTATCTCCAGCAGAGAGCCCAACAGTCTAATTATGCATTGTATAAAAAAAGCAAAGAGTATCCTTTTATCAGGTGTAAATTATCCAGTTTTTGAATTTAACAGAATGTCTCATAGTTATCAGACAGGGAGCCCTCACGTTCTCGGTCTTCCTTCTTTATTCAATATTTTATATATTCTTATTATGTCTCCTCTTATTCATCATCTTTCTGAGGCAAATGGTTGTTTTCAGTCTGCTCTTTAGAGAGCTCTTGCATTGTCATTTTTGCCAATACTGCCTGAATCAGTCCCCCTCTGCTGCATGCAATAATATTCCAGAAGAGGACCAAATGCACTGTGATTTTCTGGGTTCTGTTTCTTGTCCCGTTTGTCTTAATACGGTTTTGCCAGAGCTTCACATTCATCAAATTTTCATTCCTCCCTTGGATTCTGCTTTGAGACAAGCAAGTGCTTTTCCTGAGTTGCCTTTGCTAATTTAGAACCAGCGTGTGAGTAGTTCAGACTCCCCTTCAGTATCGACATGCGTCTTGCTATCAGTATTGCTCATTCAACTAACATACTTGGCTCTGAAGATAACCTCTTAGCTCTTCACTGTGCTGCTCAAAATAATTTTGTCATATATGCAGATTTCCCTGTTCCTTGATTCTATGCCCAGCTTGCTGGCAATTGCACTAAAAACCCGAAGACCCTGCCTGAGAATTTGTACCTAACTTTTACTAAAAAACAACTGCTTAATTCTTACCTTTTATTGCTGTTTTAGACAGTAAGCTTCAAGTATATGTATTTATGTAATTTGTGTAATAGGACACATTCAGATGCTGCTTAATGAAAGGACTCTCAAAGAAGGACTTGTTTAGAACAGGTAGAACACAATATATTCAGCAGTGCTTTGCAAGAAGCTACTTGTGATAAGATGTACAGGATAAAAAGTGTGCTAATTATGTGAGAGCTACAGGTGCTTTGCTGTCACTCTTACTGGGATCTGCCTAAGTGAGATGCAAAGCTGACTTTGAGTGAAAGCTTTTCTTGCATTCTCTAATTAATTGCATGTAATATATTGTAAATGAAGGCTTAATTGCAGTTCAGGCTGGGTCAAATACAGACCGAGTATAGCCCCACTGAAATAGGTCCTATTATAACTACGCATCGCATATGTGTGCAGTACAGAGCTTTATTCTCTGTGGTCTTGTACTGTGCATGGTTAATCTGAAGAAGGAAATATAATGCTCTGTCGGGCCATAATAGCTTCATCTTATACCCTCTTTCAAGAAGTGTGAATGGCAGAGAAGAGCTACAGAGGGAATGAAAATGAAATTCATCAGGATTGCAGAAAGTTGCAACTAATGCAGGCTCTGCTGAAATGTAATTCTGCAGCTAGCCTCCTATAGAAAGCTCCTATGGCTTGTAGGGTAGTGACATTCCATGAGATTGTTCTGGGTATCACCTGCATCTTGCATTAGAAAGTGGCGGATGGCTTTACCCACAAATACACACAAATGGCAAGATTTCTGCCTTCAGAAAGTGTAAGAAGCTAAGCAACATAAAAAATGTAAACTAGGTAGGTGCATGTTGCATGCACAATGACAAATAGGTGTACATACGAGGGTGATGGTGTATGTATGCCTGAAAATGTCTGTGTCTCAGATCTTGTAATTGAAAGACTGTTTGAAACAATTTGCTCCAGACTGGTACAGTGTTATTTGAAGAGCCTGAAGTCATTGGACCTAATGCTTTAGTAATTCTGGGAAAGTTGGGAGCTAAGTGTACTGGAGTCTAGCACTTTGTTAGCTTCATTTTTAGCTCATTTTTAGATCTTAAAAGCAAGTATTAATTTGCACTTTCTTTGTAATTAATCATAATTAAAAAAAAAACAACCAAAATGCTTAGCTGTGAATTTAATTCAAAATTATGTTTATTAGAAGTGTCATGAGCTTGCATGGAGGGAGCCCAGGTGAATTGCACAGGGCACTGTTAATACAGAGTCCCGTTAGGATACCAAGACTTCCTGAAAAGGAATATCCCAGTAAGAAGTACAAAGCTGTCAGTGCTGTCTGAGCACATAAGGTTAATCAGTGTGGCTCTATTGCTCTCAGTGAAACTATTCCATTTTACTCCAGCATACGGCAATGTATTCATGGAGAAAAATTTCACCTAGCCTAGCAGATAAAACAGAATAGATAATACAGGAAGCTGGAGAGAAAGTACAAACTGCAGACTCTTAATTTTAAACTGGTAATAGAAAAGTGAAAAAAGAGGCAACGATGCATGGGAGTTAAATGCAATTGTAAAACGATGACTATTATCTGATGAAAAACTGGAAAAAATAGTATAATATGTGCTGTGCTTTATTAGAGGCGAGATGCATCTTCTTACAAATTCAGTGAGATGACTTGTCTCTAAGTTAGTGATTTTTAATGAAACGTGTCAACATTACAAATGCACAGGGATATTCATGAAACCAAGTTGGTCTTGAAAAATTTTTTCAAAGGATTTCAAGTCTCATACCTGCCTTGAAGATCAGACCACATGTCTGGTTTCATAGTCACAGCCTGATACTTAAGTGACAAGCTTAAGTACTTAAGTGACAAGCCATAAAAACACCTGATGACTTGCCTACATTGGCTACTCAAAGCTTAGTGTTGTCAGTTAGAAAGTAGAGGGAAAAGAGCAGGATTTAAAGCAAAACTTTAACGTTACTAAGGATTTTACATATATGGTGGGTGAAATGCTCCAATCAGAAGTGTGTTTTTACAGTCCTCCTTTCCATAGCACCCATTTGGTTTTCATTTTGCATCTAAGATACTCAAAGCAGTAAGAATTTCACAAATTTCTTCAGGGCTGCGAGGTTGCTGAGCGTGTTGTCACTCCTGTGACCTGAGCAATTTGTCAACAGTCACCCTTGCAGGTTGTTTTCATCAGGAGGAGAAATGGATGACAGAGTTGGAAACTTCATTCACTTCTGTTTGTTTACAAAGAACGTACACAAATTCCTGTTTCTGCCAACTTAAACAACAGGAGGCAGTTTTCTTACATGATGTTCCTGGCTGCTGCTTCTCTTCCAGCTCCTGTCAAAGGAAAACTCATTGACTTTCTCTCTTCTACATCTCTGTTGGGCTCAGAACATGAGTTGGTCCTACTGACTGTCCACAGCTTTCTGCGTCTGACTATAAAATGTTCCTGGCTGCACATTACTCATATGCATAGTTCCATCAAAATATGCACATAAATTTTCATGTATGAAGGCAGCTTATGCAGGCTTCCTCAGCACCCGTTGCTCAAATCCCAGCCACTCTTACTTACACCCCATGTTTTGGACAGAGGCTCATACCTGTCAGTTTGCCGTGGGATGGATGAAGCTCTTTCTGACATGACTCCTTATAAAAAAAGAGCATGTGGAAAGCAGTGTTTGGTCACTGTTAACCTAATTATGACTTGTATTATGACTTAATTCAGTTAAGATTGCAATGTCTGTAGGGCCCAGATTTTAGGAGAGCACTTCAGGACATGCTGAACACTGTCCCACTTTAGAAGTATTTAAAGAGTTATGGGGGTGCTTTCCTGAAGAGTAGCTGGCTACATTTATAAAACGGGAAAGGTGCTTGCTTTTCACTTTTCAGCATTCCTAAGCAATAAATAAGGACTTTTGAATGAAAATCAAAACCTAAAGGTGAAATCATGGCGTAGTGTAAGGAAAGGATAAAAACTTCATTGAATTCAGTGAGTCCAGGTATTTATCCAAGATCTATATTGTGGGTGTCCCTGGTTTCTCAGTTTCACTCGCCCACAGGCTTCATGCAACTTTTAATGGATAGTAAGACAAAGTGAAGACATCTGTACCTACTTGAGCATGAGCTAGAAGCAGCCATGGTGTTGCCTTAATAACTGATGATTAGCTTTATTGGACATAAAGCCAGTCCACCTAGAAATTACCTCTCCCTTCATCAACTGGGGTCCATTTTGGAGGGACTTGGATCATTTAGTCTATCTTGTATCAGTCACTGATGAAAAGAACAAATGACGGAGGCTACAGAGGGATCTGGGCGTGCCCATTCTTTTCCACAAAGTTGGGAAGGGTCTGTGTGCCCCTTGCAGTGCAGGGTGCACCCTCCCTTATGGAGAGAACTCTGGGGCTGTGAATGCACCATCTAGACATGAAACACCCTTCAGGCCAAAGGACGTGAAGCCACCTTCTGCATGGTGATGTAGATGGAGCCAATGTGTCTCACTGTGACACATGTTTCTGTACTGTGACCAGTTCTGTATATTTTGTTTCAAGATAGATGTTATCTTGGGGGGGCTACAAGGAAGAGCAGGGAGAATGATCAGAGGTCTGAAAAATTACACTGATGAGTTTAATCTAGTCAAACTTGGCCAAGTCTATTTTAAGATGAGAAGACTGGGCAAGAAGAGGTTATAGTAATAATTTCAAATATGAAAAGAGGAAAGAAAGGAACAATCTGTGAAGGGGAAGGTGAGTGATGAGTGCTGGGTACAATAACAATACTGGTCTTCAACTGCTGCAGAAAAGATTTAGAGGGCAGAAAAGAAAACTTTAACATGGTAAGCGTAATGTGGTTATATTTGAATAAACAAAAGATATCCCAAAGAAACAAATCTATCCTTTTAAAATTTAAAAACGAAAAATATTTAAAAACGTAAGAAATGTCCCACAGGGTCAAATTGGAGGTGTCAGCTACTATCTAGGCACGCAGTCTGTCTCTGATGGTGGCAGCAGTGGATGCTATTTAAGAAGCACACGGACCTGCCTGCTTTCTGACTTCTTTTCTCTCTGTGCTCTCCCAGCATCAATAATCATTAGATTAGCAATCCCAAAGCATACAGCCTTCAAGCTTCTTTATGGACCTGCTTTTGGACATGTGTAGTCCCACATGAACCTGCTGTCTCTCTCTGCCTCCTATGGCAGCTGTCCTAGAAGTCCACCAGTGGTTTTTTTTTTATCTCTTTCTCTATGGTTTTCATTGAATGCCCCCTAGTTCACACACTTGAACAGCTTTTTTTCTAAAACCCTGGAAAGCAGAATCAGAAAGAAGAGAAGCACTCTTGTTACTTTTGCAAGACTTAGATGCATTATATCTTACAAAACTGCGTGTGTTTTGTGATACAAGGAGGATACCTGCACCGTTTTGTGAAGAAAGCTGCCCTGATATAACAGAGCAACCTTCACAGTCTTCACAAAATGGGGATCTTGGCATTTCTGTGTGAGCCCGTCTCCTTA
Organism: Laterallus jamaicensis coturniculus; assembly: GCA_022605575.1. Classification (NCBI taxonomy): domain Eukaryota; kingdom Metazoa; phylum Chordata; class Aves; order Gruiformes; family Rallidae; genus Laterallus; species Laterallus jamaicensis. Next base: position 2,743,369 of record JAKCOX010000031.1, on the reverse strand, counting down.
GGCACACCTATATAACATATAGGAAAGAAGGAATTTTCTTGACTTGAATTCACAGCTGTTTTGCGGTAAATTCCGCAGCTGTGACCAGAAACTGGATGACCTTGTTAGTAGGACAGCCACAAAGTAGCCACAAAGTTTGGTTTTGATTATAATGTCTGTTATTCTTCTTCTTGAAGTCTGTTCCTTAAAATTTGATGTGCTCATGTAATTGCAATGTAGTTCACTGCCCTGCTTTACCTCTGATGAAGGGAGTTTGAGACTTTGCAGAGGAGAAGAGAAAGAGAGACTGACAGACAGACAGACACAGAAGCCCACAGCATGGAAAAATAAATGATATCACTGATGGGCTTTTCTGTCGGTATATATGAATTATTGAATGCTTAAGTAGAAGTATTACATGTTTTTTCTAACCTTTATCCCCCATAAAACTCAAAACTTAAAAAGATAACCTGCATGTGGTTTATTAGTGGTCTTACATGCATTCATCTTTTCTTTTTTTCCCTTTTCTACTTTGTCTAAAAAACCCCAAGAGCCTATACAGAAATACAAATGAGATTCCCTCCAGTAGAGTAGATGTTCATTTCTCAATAGGTAGATGGAGGAAAAAGATTCATAATTCACTTACACTTCTGTGAAGCCAAGATTTTTTGAAAGTGACTGGTGTTTTGGAAAACGTGAACAATTAGGGCAGGTATCTTGCATTGTTCTGGCATCTGGATTTTGGAAGCATTGAGTTCCCTTTTGTCTGAAGTGCAACCCCTTTAAGGTATCCTAAAAGAAACATGATACAAATTGAGTCCTCTGAAACCACTCCTTGCTTTTGAAAAACCTGGTTGTTGGTTTTGGTGGTTCTGGATTCTCAAAACAATAACTTCTAGGTCTTGTTTGCCACCTCTGGGCATCAACTTTAGACAGTTACTGAGCAACACTGGCACCATCTTGTTGCACATTTCCAAGCAGATGTGGCTGGATCGGCTGGGCAAGGCCACTGCCCCACTCTTCCTGCTGATGCTGGCCTCCTGGCTGGAAAGCAACATAAACTTGGTGCAGCCAGCAAGAGGGCATACAGCCTCTGGGGCCTGAGGGGACTCTGGGCTACAGGGATTCTTCACATGTTCTGTATTCAAGAGTTAATGAACAAAAGTGTGTTAAAAACTTTGGGAAGGAGGGCAAGAATCCAGATCTCCCCTTCCCAACAGAGCATTCCGTGTTAGCAACATCGTGAGCTTTGATTTCTTTTTCTTCCTTTTGGCCCACGACACCAACTTTATTGCTGAGCAGCCTGAATGTTTTCTGAAAGGCAGAGAAAGGCCTGCCACCTGCTGTTCTCTTCAGATCCTTCTGATCTTTTCAGATCAGAAAAATCATCCGGGCTGCCCTGTGACAGCATCTTGCATACATGTGACGTTAAACCCAGCCAGGTCATCTTGCCTTCTGAAGAGCTCTCCAGGAACAGCTGGAGAGAATCATTTGAAGTCAGGTATTTGAGCTATTTAAGAAATCACCCCGGTGGCTGAACCGTTGTCACCATTTCTGAGTACTCCCCTTAGCTGTGCTGGCTATTTCTCTGCTCCCTCACCATCTCCTTTTCATTTCAGGCTGATATGTTTGAAGTTTGGAGGGAATGAGGGGCAGGTTGCCAGGCTCCGTAGGAAAATCGTAGTGCTTCAGACTCAACCCTTGCTGCTGAGCACGGGACAAAAGATAGAAAAGAAATAAGGATTTTTCCTTTCCTTAGCACATCTGTCCAGCTGGGTCTTAATGCATCTGCTGCTGGTGTCATTGCTCTCCAGTGGGAGCCACTAGCTGAGGTAGGATGTACCTCCGCTGTACCCTACAAGTTTGCTCACTTGCAAGTAGGACAGAAGTTGGCAATGCATGGCTTAGCATCCTCCTCTGGAGGCTCACGTGGCATTAGAGCGGATGTAAGTAAAGAGGACGTCTCTATGAGGTAAAATGAGTCCTTTTGACAGAAGCCATTTTTATAGGCAGGGGAATAGCAAATATCCTTAACTCTGTCCTTGAACTCTACTGGTGTGAGGCGCATCGCTGCAGGCCAGTGAAGCTGGCTTCTGTGTTTGTTAAAGCAGAGCTGCTTTTGACCTGAGTTAGAAAGTAATTTTCTCACTGGGGGAGGTATCATCACTTTTTGTGTTGCTTAGCATGGGGTAAAGAATGTAAAGGAGGGATGCTACCATCGCAGCAGCCTCTTCCCATCTTTGGTGGAGAATATTGCCAGACTCCAGTAAATACAAGTGAGGAGCATTAAGTGCATGTTGTACATACACATCTTGGGGCTTGTACAATCTGTTTCCTACTTTGGGCCAAAGGTTTCTCTTCAGCATCCTGCTTCCTGAGTCTGTAGTCACTGCCACCTTAACAGCCTCCTACTGAGGTAAAAATATATTCTGACCGTAGCAGTTCCCTCCTGCCCCTCCTGCAGTGCTTGGGAGGGATCTCCTGTGCTCTTGCTTTCGGTAGGTGAAAAATTATTGTTAGATGCAGGTGCTTGTGTAATGGTGGTCACAGAGCAGCGATGGGCAAGATCTGCATCTCTGAGCTGAGGTCTGATGTCAGTCAGGTCTTATGTTTGTCATAAGTTTGTCGTTTTACCACATGGGATCTGGAGAATATTGCCAGAGCTTTGAACCTGGTCTTGCAAAGCTAAGTATTGTTGAGCATGCATAACCTTCTAGAAAGGAAAAAAAAGTCCAACCACCCTGTATTTCCAAGGGTGCCGGGTACTTGGAGTTCCCAGTGAAACCAGTCCACCTTTCTGGTTTTTTTTTCTTTTAAAATGGTTCAGCTGCTGGGAGAAGGTGTGCTAGGCATTAACCACTCAGAAATAAATATACTGCATCCATACTGTTCGTATGTTGCATTTGTTGATCTTGGTGAATTTGATAGCATCTTCAGGATGGTGCCGTCTAGTGTTTGAAGGACATGAAATGAACCCACAGTGTGTTCATAGAAGCAAAAAATGCCAGGGCATTGTTTTAGCCTCATGTATGACACTGTAATTGTATGTTTTTTAATGAACAGACCGGACTAGTTACACTTAGTAATGTTTGTTCACTAAAAAGGAAAAGGGGTGTTAAATCATTGTGTTCTTTGATGAATGGCTTGTACACTGAAGAATAAATTGAACAAACTGGCATAGAGCTCAGTGAACATGAAATCAGCTATTAGAAGAAAGCTTGTGAACAAATTCTGAGCCTGATATGCATCTTTTGATTAATGTCCTATCAATCATCCATAGTGGCTACCTTAGCTAAGTCGTGCTGTAATCATTCATGGTTGCTTACAGGAACACTAGCAGGGACTATAGAGCTGCAATAACTGAATATTATTACTGATTTCTCCCTAACTCTTGCTGGGAACAATTACTGTTTTCACAACGTTTCTGCCTCCCTTTATTAAAAAGAATACAATGCAAAATGAAAAGAGAGTTCCTCAAAGACCAGTAAAATTCTCCCAGGGTATTCTTAATGATATTCTGTCCTAAATGGGCAAACTATTGTAATGCAGAGTTCTCAACAGGAATAATAGTAATGTAATCACATTGAAGCTGTCTCTTTATAGATTGTAGTCAAACAGACAAAATGTATAGTCAGATTAATGAACACAGAATTTCTGTAGAATTATTACTTAAAATGGTTGAAATGATTTTAGCTCTTTTTGTAACACGGCATTTTCAGTTAATGCACTTAACAGCAACAGCAATTAGGACTACAGACTGTAAATTTGGATTAAATATACTCTTTTGACAGTAGAAGAAGCCTTGATTCTTAAAAGGTATTAGGCTTGAACCCCTTTCTTTTAAGACATAATGTGTTCAATTTGTATGGCTCTTTTGAACTGTGTTTGGTGGATTTTTAAAGGGGGAAAAAAAAACACTTTTTTTTTTATAGTTCTATGATTTTAAGTTACTGGCAAATGTTTACAGGAGAATCTCATATTCCTGTGTGTGAAGATTTAGTTCCACACCATTTATTTCTCAAGTGTGACACAAAGAATGCTTTGGCACTACCCACAAAATAGGTCCTTAGATGGCAGTGTAATTTCCTCCAGAGTCACTGTAGTCTGGGAAATACGGTGAAGTAATGAAGTGATGACAGGTATTAACATGCATAATGGGCTTTAATAGACATTTAATGTTGTTTAACTGGAAGAAGGAGACGTGCTTTCCCATTGGAATATTTCTACATTGAAACTCATTGATCACCAATTTCAGAGGGGAAAGGTTAATCCATCAGTTTCTGTAACCAAACGGCACTGATGGAAATTCTTTAGGTGACATTCTGGATGAACTGAGCTTTCCATCTTTGCAAACAAATGAGTGATATGACAAGCATGGTGTTCAGAACACATTTAACCAATTGATTTTCTCTCCTCTTGTAATAAGATCTAGAGACATATGAAAGAGCGTAGCATGAGCCAAGATTAAAGGAACTGCTTCATACACGCGAACATAGGGGAACTGCATTATCAATAAAAGTACTATAAAGCATGCAGGCACCCATTCTTTTTCTTTATATAAAGTTTGTTATTGCAATAAATAGCTGTTATTGAACTGCTTGCCTTTTATTTCAGCTTTTCTGAATTTTATTTCAGTCGGCTTTCCATGGTTTCCTGGTAAATGTTGGGAAAATATGTGATGTTTTGTTATGGTATCATTTTTGCACTCACTAGTAAATCCAGGCCAACTCTGGATTTAAAACCAGGATTTATCATCCTTTGGGGGACGACGAAAGAGACGAGGGGGAGGGAGAGACCTGACTTCGATTAATGTAAACGTCAAATATATTTCGAAGGTTGAATCTGTATGGTTCCACACTGTAATGACCCTCATCTTTTTCCTCCCTCTTCCCTGCTTTGTCTCCAAAATTCAGCCCTGCTCTGAGTTTCACATACCCTCCTACCCCGGTATCCCTTCAGCAAATGCATCAGCAAATTATAAGTCGCCAACAAACCCTAGGTTCAGCCTTTGGACACAGCCCTCCACTCATCCATCCTGCTCCAACTTTTCCTACCCAGAGACCTATTCCCGGCATCCCCAGTGTCCTGAACCCTGTCCAGGTCAGCTCTGGACCTTCTGAGTCTACACAGGTGAGAGACGCCAAAAGAAACCTTTGCACCCCATTAATTTAAAAATGAAACAAATGTCATCATCTTGATGGCAATTAATCACCACTGTCACCAAGAACCTTTGGTAACAGTTTTCTTGCCGCCACAGCATTTGCAGTCCTTTTATTATCTATCACGGGAGTGTATTTGTGGTTCCTGATTGGTAGCGTGTTTTTTAGTTCTCATAAATATTTCAGTGTGCTGCAGCAGCTTCTCATTCTAAACTGTCTCTCCTGGACCTTACACAGGAGCTTAATAGACGTGGGGATTAAGAAAAAGAGGAAAAACACATCACAAAACAATAACATTTTAAAGATTAGTAGCTTTACCTCCAAGTCAGGCTGCCTGTAGCATACACAGGACGGTATTCTGCCCTCCTCACATAGGTGAGAGTGGCTCCAAAGACAGTGCAGAGGTTTGAAGGATTGGAATTAACCATTTCAATAAAACAAGGTGTGTTCTCAAAAGCTGGAGGTGTTCAGCAGTGAATTGGGCCCACAATGTGGAGTTTATCATGGTTTGCCTGTTATTAACTAGTGCTGTTTGTTTCCAGATGACCTGGGATAGGATATTTATCAGTCTGGGAGCTGTTTATCTCCAGGCTAGCTTTTACAAATGTAGAAGCAGAGCATACTGCTGTAGGAAGCATATTGATTTTTTGTGGGGTCCATGCCAGTTCAGATATCTCTAAAAGATCTCAGGATTCCTACGAGATCCATTTGCAGTGCAGATAATGGTGTTCAGTCTAGCACAGCAAGAGAAAAACAAGATTCTGGCCTGTTCATGTCAGTAGTAGTTTTGCTATTGACTTGGGAGCATCCAGGGCTTCATCTAGGATTTTTCAGCTCAGAGTCTCACACTAGCATTCAGTTTTAATTCTACCCACCATTGTAGCAGGAAACACCATAAAAGAGCTGAGATCCTGGGTGCAGAGGTAAAGCCCGAAACCTTTCTTCCAAGTGTGAAGAAAATACATCTTTTTCTCGTGTTGATTCCAACTGGTGCACAGTGATTTTGTTTCTCACAGTTGTCTTTCTGAAGTCATCATTACATAGAAAATCAAGGTCTTCCTACCCCTCCCTGGCCTGACAAAAACAGCATTGGTCTGTAATAAGGAATTACATCAAATGCCCTCCTTCCTGTTCCCTCCCTGCTCCATTACAGGGTTGAATGATACAGCTCTTCCACGAGTTAATGCTATGTAATTGAAGCACAATGTAATTGCATATCCAATATAATTAACAGTGTAGCTTCTCCAAATAAAGTTGCTGAGCAGATGCTGTATATTTTTGTTTGGAGCTACATTTTTATCACAGTCTAATTTTGTCTTCTTTTTTGGGGGGAAAAAAAACCCCAATCAAACAACCCTGCCTGCAGCAGAACAAACCCACAAGTGAATCTGCAGTGAGCAGCACTGGGGATCCAATGCACAACAAGCGCTCCAAGATAAAGCCCGATGAGGACCTCCCCAGCCCGGGTGCAGGAAGCGTGCAGGTATGATGGTCAGGTTACGGTCATAAGCCTTTCATCCTACTGCCAGAGGGCAAATGCACCTTGCTTGTAGCGTGTGTCTTCGTGCTCCCTCCCCTCAAATGGCCCTTCGTCTTGTGCACACGTGGGCAGCCTCAGCACATGGTAGTAATGGTTAAAGGTGAGCAGTGAGGGCCTGCTGGAGTATAGGGCCTGTTGCAGAATGAGGGAGGAGGGGAAGGAGGCTGATGGAGAGATGCTGCTGATCAGCCAGAGTGCTCAACCCTCTGTTCACTGTGAAAGAGGAAAGCAGAGACATTCAGGTCTTTATTCAGGACACATTCTTTGTTCAGCAAATATACTTAGGTCATGTTGACTTTTGCCTGGTCTTAGCACTGAGGCCTCGGTGCCAGGCTCCAGCCTTGTTTGCTATACTTTCTATACCATTTAATGCCACTGGTTTTAGTAGAGTGACTCCTGATTTACAGTGGCTCGGGGGAGATCAGAATCAGAGCCTTGATCTTGTGAGTGAATCCATGAAAGCAAAGCAGAAGTCTCTCTAAATCCTTCAGCAGGTTTGAAATGGAAAAACAGCATGACTGCATTATCTGAACCAAATTTTTCTGCTAACATCTGACTCCTATCCTGAGCCTGTAAGAAGCTGGGGAGAATGAGGCACCTTAAGGAACTGAGGATGGAAGGTCAAAACACAAAACTGAATACTCCCTTTCCCTTGTTCGACCATTTCATGCACACATCATAAGCGAGAGAACAGACTGACAGGCAGCCTGAAAATTATCAGTATGCTTTTGGAAAGGTTTTTGTGTGCAAAACTGTCATTGGATTAGCAGTGAAAAAACCACTCTGGATTGTTAGGGATCTGGTTTGTGTCTAACCATAGTCCTGAAGTGAAATTCCAATTATATTAATAATTAAATAAGTTAACATATTCCACTAGATTAATAGTGCCTTTTTCACTAGTGGTGCCACTGAGTAATAAGGAGCAAGTGTGCAAATAAAGAGCTGTCTAAATAGTATGGTGAGAAGGCAACCCAGCCTTTATGATTTGGTTTTAATTGATACGTAAAGGGATTTTGTTGTTATTTTGTGGGGTCTGGGGTGGTTTTTTTAGAAACTCTCTGCAGTGAGTACTTACGGGGAGGAGGAATTTATTTTACACATATAGTCTGCAAATCACTTCTTTCTTACCAGGTTGGTTTTAGGCTTCTGTATTTTGTAGAAGAGAGTAACAGAGTGAACTGAGAGTAAAATAATCCTCCCTAAACGCCCCCATCATCTTTCTTTTAACGCTGAAGTAATTCTCTTTTCTTCCTCCTCATTTTCAGTATTTTCTCTCTTTTCTCCTCACCTCTGTTTTTTTTTTTTCCCTCTCTCCAGGAACAGCCAGAAGGAATGACCCTGGTAAAGGAGGAAGGGGACAAAGATGAAAGCAAACAGGAGCCTGAAGTGGTCTACGAGACAAACTGCCACTGGGAAGGCTGTTCCCGGGAGTTTGACACGCAGGAACAGCTAGTGCATGTAAGTTAATGGTATTCAGGAACTGGGTTTTAAAGCTACGTGACCTTTTTCATGGGGGTCGGGTTCTCTGACCCTGTGCCGAGTCAAGTTTCTTAGCTAACAGCGCTGCAAACTGGAGAGGGGTTTATGAGTTTCTGAGAATAAAGAAAACTCGGAGCCACAGTGCTTGACCTGTTCAGTCAGCTAAAGCTTAGTGTAAAATTCAATAAAGTCTTCAATAGAGATTGTAATGGCTCTGATCCTGTAAGCCAGCAAACGCTATTTTGAGTTAGAGACTTTGATAGTTATTGAGTAATAGTAAGCTGGACATGAATTATTACTAACCTTTAGCCAGGTTTGATTTTTTCTCCTGAAAGGGACTGTAACAATGGAAATGGGAAGGGGAAGAATTCCCCTTCCCTAAGCAGGTTTTTGATAGCATTTTACTGTTGTGCATAAACTGAAGTGGGCTATTTGGCTAAATACATGGCAACTGAGTTGTTGCAGTCTTTTTAGCAAAAGCAAACTGAATGGTCTTATTTATGCTGCACCAGTTATTAGTCACATCTGCCTTGGTTCTTCTTCCTTTCTACCAAAAGAAATTATCTTTTACTAATTTGTAGTACTTGAAGCTAGAAAATGACAAAATCTAGAATATAACCTGCCAAGTACAACCCCCCCCCGCCCCATCTCCATTTCCAAGCTCCTTAGCTAGCAGCACCTCTCTTAATTACCAGCATCATAGAACATATCTAAATACTCTGGGGGAAAAAGGAAATCCTAGTACAGATTACAGAGGAACATCTTCAGCAAATGTGATTCTGTTCTGGACGCCTCTCTGTGCAGTATGAGCTAGGGAGCCTGCTTTGGCATGGGGGTTGGACCTGATGAGGTCCTCTTGAGGTCCCTTCCAGCTTCTACAATTCTGTGATTCTATGAAATGACCACTGTGTCAGAATGGTATTTATTGTAGAAAACTCTTTAATAGTTTCCTGGAGATCATGCAAAATCTATTGCCTAATGTGGACAGTGCTACTGAAGTAGCTTGTTAAGAAATGTACTTTTCCACCCAAAAGAATTAGAAGAAAAACCCACCATATATTTCCAAACACTATGTAAGTTGGTAAACTGGTGCTGCAAAGGGAACCTTAGTAAAGTAATGTCAGCTTTTATTTTCTGGAGCATGGGAGCCTCTAGATGTTGTAGTTACTCATTCAGGATGTATTTTCTGCTTCTTCTTCTTAGCTAGTGGTCGTAGCAGTAACAATAAACGACAGACTATCACAAACTAAAATAGTGACAAAAATGTGCATTTTTAAGGAATCGTTTGGATGCATTTTGCACAGAAATTCCATAACATTTTAATAAGTCAAGGTAAAATGTGAGGAGAGATTCTTTTGGTGTCATAATACCTTTTTGAGAAGAAATGCCATGCAACCAGCTGGTGTAAAGGTTTGGGTGCATTGAAAAGGTCAAGTGTTGGTCTTGCTATTGATTCCATGTAAACAGATTGACTGACATAATCATAGAATGCTTTGGGTTGGAAGGGACCTCAAAGATCACCTAGTTCCAACACCCTGCCATGGGCAGGGACACCTTAGACACATATAGAAACTAAAACTTTGTTCTTTTAGTTTAAACCTATTACCCCTTGTCCCATCACTGCACTCCCTGATAAACAGTCCCTCTCTACCTTTCCTGTAGAGCACCTTTAGGTACTGAAACACTGCACTAAGGTGTCCCTGGCACCTTCTCTACTCCAGGCTGAACCACTCCAACTCTCTCAGCCTGGCTTCCATAGGAGAGGTGCTCCAGCCCTATGACTGAGTTCATGGCCTTCCTCTGGACCCGCTCCATCAGTTCCATGTATTTCTTTTACTGGGGGCCCCAGAGCTGGATGCAGTACTCCAGATGGGGTTTCACCAGAGCAGAGTAGAGGGGCAGAATCACACCCCATTGACCAGCTGACACTGGTTTTGATGCAGCCCAGGACATGGTTGGCATTCTGAGCTGCTAGCACACATCGCCAGCTCATGTTGAGCTCGTCATGGATCAGCAATCAGCACCCCCAAGTCCTGCTCCTCAGGGCTGCTCTCAATCCATTCTCTGCCCAGCCTGCAGTTGTGCTTGGGATTGCACCAGTGCATGTGCAGGACCTTGCACTTGGCCTTGTTGAACTTCATGCAGTTTGCATAGACCCAGGTCTCAAGGTTATCAAGGTCCCTCTGGATAGCATCCCTTCCCTCCAGCGTGTCGACCACACCACACAGCTTGGTGTTGTCGGTGCTGAGGGCGCACTTAATCACGCTGCCCATGTCACCAACAGAGATGTTGAACAGTGCTGGTCTCAATACCCTGATGAACAGCACTTGTCACTGATCTCCCCTTGGACATCAAACCATTGACTGCAACTCTTTGACTGTGACCATTCAGCCAATTCCTTATCCAGTGAGTGGTCTATCCATCAAATCCATGTCACTCCAATTTAGAGACAAGGATGTCATGATGTGCTTTGCACAATTCCAGGTAGATGATGTCAGTTCCTCTTCCCTTATCCACCAATGCTGTAACCCCATCGTAGAATACCACCAAATGTGTAAGGAACAATTTGCCCTTAGTGAAGCCTTGTTGGCTGTCACCAGTCACCTCCTTATTTTCCATGTTCTTTAGAATAGCTTTCAGGAGGATCTGCTCCATGGTCTTGCTGAGCAAAGAGGTGAGAGTGACCAGCCTGTAGTTTCCTGGGTCTTTCTTTTTCCCTTCCTAAAATTGGGGGTTTTATTTCCCCTTTTCCACTCTAGTCTGCCACAGTTTCTCAAATATGATGGAGAGTGGCTTAGCATCTTCATCCACCAGTTTCCTCATGACCCACAGATGGATCTCATCAGGTCCCATGGACTTGCTGGTGAACACTGAGGCAAAAAAGACATTGAGTACATCAGTCTTCTCCATATCCTGGGTAACCAGGTGTCCCCTTCCAAACAGGGAAGAAAATAATCTAGGATTTAATAATAACCTGGGACTCACAGGCACACTCTTTACATCTGTGAATTGTAAGGCTGAGGCTTTATGATGCCTGGCAAACCTTTCTCAATATTCAGAAACTATCCCAAAGATGATGGTAAATAATTTGCACCAAAATGTAGGAACTAAAAGAGAAATTCAGAATAAGGGTGCCCTTAGTAATAAAAAAGAGGAAAAGGTTTGGGTTGGTTGGGGTTTTTTTTGAAGTTTCAGACATAAAATTTAATTGAATTCCCCTGTGCCTGTTAGCTAACCATTAATGTTTAGTAGTTTAAGGCAGATTAAATTGGCAGTGTGATGGTTTGGTTGTTTTGGGGTTTTTTAAATGCAATTGTTGTTTCTAGTGTGATTTTTATTTGAAGTCTGGCTGTTATATGGGTTGACAGCAAGAATTCTCTGAAAAAAGTGTATTTCTTATGTTTCTACATGATGGCAACATCTGAAATGGGTTTCTCTAGACATAAAAAAGAGAGATTAAAAATGTATCTGTGATGCAAGGAGTTCAGGGGCTCAGGATTCAGATATGTTATGATGGCTTTTAAGATTACGAGGCACAAGTCCTTACTCGATACCCCAAAGACAATAAAACCATCATCATCATCATCATCGCAGCCATCACATTCAAGCAGCACAAATCACTCCACAAGAGAGAACATGACTCAGTCATAGGGCCCTGACTTGTAATTTCTTTTGCTGCTCATAGAGACCCCTGCGGTGGGGACTTTAGTGAGTTATTTTTCTCCAGAATTGCCATGGACTTTAGACATCTAACTCTGAAAGTCTGGCCCTTCACCCCAATCTGCCTCTCCTGCATTGTCTGCCCTTGATTGCCTCAGCCACCTGATGTACACCTGCAGCAACTAGGGGAATCAAGTGGAGCTTCAGGGTAGGGCAGTCCTGGTTTTGCTTAGGTCTGTGATTCCAGCAAAAAGCCACAGTTTGGCTCTTGAAAACCTCCCCACTGGTAGGCTGAAGGCTCCTACCCAAATATCCATGGGTAAATACGAGTAGGTACAAGTTGCCGTAACTGCGGTTACCTTAGTGTACTGGATGAGCTCCTGACTTGGTGTGTGCACCTCGGTTATGCACAGTCTAAGCATGTGTCTTGGTGGTGTGAGTATATCCTTTGCTCAGGAATTTATACTGCAGTAGCAGCTGGAGGCCTCATCAAGCCCAGAGTCCTGTGGTGTTAGGTGCTGCTCAAATCAAGAGGATGATTGGTCCTCATATGAGGATGAGGTCTTTGCCCTGCGACTCCAGGGCCATGTGCCTTGGGCTACTTGGTGCTGTCTGAAAGTACCTGAGCTAGGTGGTATACAGGTAGCCAAGCAGCTGGGATCCTTCTGTGTTTCCCAGCAGGGTCAAGGCTGTGCAGGATAATAGAGCTTAGCTTTCAAATCTTGCGGCAGAGCTCTGCCATGTTGCCTCTCCTGACTGCATGCCCTGCTGCTCTGTGGGTGATTCCCAACCTGCTGGCAGAAACAGCAGAGCCTCAGTTGCTCCAGCCGAGCTTGAAGTAGGGTTTGAAGTAGGGAGCTGGGCTGCCACCTGGGACATCAAAAGTATAGATAACCATCCTGTTTTGCTGACTCTACTGCAGGCTAATAATCACCAAGGCAGAGGAAACTGGCATAGATAAAGGTGATAAAGGCTTAAATTGCCCAAGCAAGACTCATCCAGATAAGATGTGTCGGCATCCCTGTATTCCCTGACACTCAGGAGGGATGATTAGCATGAGCAGAGAGCTACGGTCATGTGTTCAGGAGTAGGGTGCATATCTGCATGTGATACAGCACTGCATCATGTTTTGGACATACAACTGCCTGCCCATACAGTGGGTAGTCAAGTGAACTCTGTAGTGAGGCTAGGAATGGGCTTATGTAGACATTCACAAAGGAGAATTTCAAGAAGCCCCTTCCCAGCCACCTACTTTATTGAGTATGTGGTATGTGGCACGCATTCAGTATAACAGAAAAAACTGTGTTTGTGTATTTGACTTGGAAGTATTTGGAGTATTCTTTCACCTCTCTAAACCAGCTCCTTGGGCATTGAAAGTTCAACTGGGAAGAGGAACTTTGTAAAATGCAGCGTTTCAGAAAAAAAGTCCTAAAAAGCATTCTTGTACACCCCATGAAGGCTAAATTTTGAGAATCTATGCAAGCTAGATTTTAGTCTTTCAATGAACGCATAGGTTTTTTCAGAGGAATAAAGCTGCTGTTTGTAGCCACACATAATAGCAAGGTATCAAACCCAAAGCATCTGATGGAATTATAGAGGGCCTGCATTGTTTAGGGAAAGTATTTCTAGCTGTTTGGTTTGTTTCCTAAAGGGTTAGGGCCCTCAGCATGAATTTTAGTCACACCAGGTTGACCAGGAGCTCAGAAGAGCTCTTCCACAATACATGATAAATGCAGTTCCTATTATAGATGCCATCACTCCCATCATGGATGGGGTGTATACACAAGCACATACACACATATTTCAGAAGTAAATATGAATTTATGTATATTCTGTTTTTCTGTTGCATGAGGACAGCTTTATTATCTTTTTGGGAATGATGAGTCCAGATTTACTTTGAGATCACCAGTAAGATTCTAGCAATATCTGCACCACGTGGGTGATACAGACTCTCTTGAACAGTAAATGCAAACGTATCCATGTCTGAATATACAATACAGCTGTAGAGCAGCAATTGCAGTTTTGGGCACAAGAGCCAGCATTTGATGGCATTGTTCTGCATCACTTTCTGTAGCGAAGCCCTGCTTTTATTAGTGTGGGCGCTAGCGAAAGTGTGCTAGGGGCCCAGGAGACTGTGTTTTCTGACTGAATTTATGAATAGAACCTGGGCTGCAATGAATAAATAACTAAAAAGCTACATAAAAGAATCGTTATTGACCCACCCAGAAGGGGTTGACACTGCAATGATTTGGGGGGGGGGAGGGCCTCTTATTTTCAAGCGGTGCACACCACTTAGAATTCAGTGTGGTTAAATTTTCATGATACATGAACCAAAAGCCAAGGTGTTAAACCATTCAGACGCTCTGCCTTATTTATAGCACCTATCCATCCTTTCCCCCCCACCCCCTCACCCCCCCCTTTACAGTTAATAGAAAGATTCATGATTCTTCATGGTTGTCTATCTAGCGTCTGACAGTACCGACTGCCCTGCTAAAGCTAGTCACTATCTATAATTGATATCCTTCTATGGAATAGGGTACTGGCTGCAATTGAAGGGTTTTTGCTGAAAGCTCTTAAATCCTGACAAGTTCTGCCCTTGTTCTGGTTCAGTCGCTGAGCTGCACTGCTGGGATCCCAGGGTTATTTGAACTTGGGACAAAAGGGGGTGCGTGTGCTGCACATTAGCAAATCGCAAAGTTGGAGACCTGCCGTAGGGCCGCTGCCGCAGCGTTCGCCTGCCAGGTAGCCTTATTTAGAGCACGTTGCACTCCTGAAAAGTTTGCTTATGTTACCATTTGAGCACGTGTATTACAGGTTTCTATCTTTCTCTTCCTTCTTCTTCTTAAAAAAGAATTAAAAAAAAAAATCTTATTTATTTTAAAGCCTCAGTTTGCTGCTGGGGTCTTTATCATTCAGCTGTTTAATTAATTTCTCTGCCCAGTGAGATATTATAATTGGGCTTAGCTGAGCTCAAGTTTGTTTTAAATATGTGATAAATGCACTCGAGCGCCCAGAAGCTAATAAGATATTGTATATTTCTATAAATCTGCTTTTTGTTGCAGTTTGTCTTTTTTTCTTTTTTTTTTCCCCCAGAAATCAGTTGAAGAATAAAATACTGCAAAAGGGTTAGACACTAAAGATAAAAGTTTGTTTAAGAAAATTATCCTTCAAGGAAATGACTGAAGTTATTGTTAAATATTAATACAATGGCAATCAGAAAAACGCACTGCTGCCGATTTCTCATGCCCCTTGCTGTGTAGCCTTGATGATAATTATTTTTTATTCAAAAACATGCTTGAAGAACTGTAGAGCTATTTTTTGTTAGTGTTTTCTCCTTAATTGTACAGCAATAAAATTCCCTCATTGTTGTTACATTTGATTAGATGAGATCAAAAAGCCCCAAACCCGACAGCCGTGGCTTACGTTCAGGATTTCATTGGGGATGTCTTCCTGCCTGTTTGAGAAGGCCCAGTGACTGGGCTGCTCCCGTGGCCATTGCTGGGGCAGCTGCCTGTAATGCTGCACCAGGCTCTCTCATTGCATCCGAGCCAAAAGCAAAGTTTCTTGTGTTTCTCAGGTACCCACGTGTTCCCAGAAGAGCCACTGCTCAAAGGTCCCTGAGTTGAGTCTCTTAATGTTCAGCCCTGGCTGACAGGACTTGGCCGGTGATCTGTGGAGACCCTGATAAAACCTGGGCTGTGTCTGCACCTTGCCTCACCTCTGGTTTTGTAGCATCTGTGGTGACATGGGGTGCCTTAATGCTGTGCACCTCAAAACATGTCTGATCGGGGCATGAGGAGTGCACCACTCTCTGAAGGACTAGACCTTTTTGGAGCAGGTCATTTTGGATGCCCAGAAATACAGACAGCCTAAGAGATGTTCAGAAGTCTCATTCTGTGTGCTGCCATGGTGCTCTTTGCCTGCGGGTTCGTCCTCAGCTCCTCTCCTCTAGGAGAGCGGTAGGTAAAGACTGAGGAGAGATCCAACTCTCTTCTCCAAGAGATCCAACTGCAGTAGGAGAGGTGAGTGTCGTTCCCCTGAGTAACAGTGGCAGTGGTAGAGCTGTAAGTGACCATGAGAGTGGCGCATTGCCCTACCCCTTGCAGGAGGAGAAACTGTCCTGTGAGCCAACAGTCCCAAACCAACAGGGTGCTATGCACAGAATCACAAGGTTGGAGAAGACCTTTAAGATCATTGAGTCCAACCGTTCCTGCCCTATGCTAACTCATATCCCTAAGCACCTCATCTCCCCTTTTTTTAAACACATCCAGGGAAAGTGACTCAACCCCCTCCGTGGGCAGCCTGTTCCAGGCCCTAACAAATCTTTCAGTGAAATTTTTTTTCTAACATCTAATCTGAACCTGCCCTGGTGCAGTGGTATGGGTGGGCATCTACACCTGAAGGGAGGAAATCAGGCATGACTGCCCCAAAAGGCTGGTTATCCACTGTGCATTGCCAGTTCCTTTCCTCTGGGTGGTGGAGGTGTTCTTGCAGCCGGTTGCAGTGCAGGCGTAGTCTCAGCTACACAAAGCAAGCCCCTTCACAGTCCCCAGGCGAGGTAACTACATGCCCCTGTTTGCCTGCATCTCTAAATACAGGCAGGGATCTATTTAACTTCTACTTCTTCCTTGCAGAGGCAGTTGGCAGTGCGTTTTCACTGTAGTTTTATTTGGCTCTAGTGCGGTGACACAGAGAAGCTTCAGCCTGTTCCTGGGCTCATTGTGCGTGGCGGTGACAGCCACTGCCCTGAAAGGTTCAGAAATGTTTCCGTTAAATTGAAAAGAGTCAGGAATAGATAAGAACATGAAATCCATTATAGTAATCATTTTTTTCCTGACAAAAGGAGAATGTTTTACGTACAGTGGGGTGTGTGTGGGGGAAGGGGGGGCGGTGTTGGTGGTTTTATTCTATTTCATCTTATTTGATTTTTTACTCAGTGGTGTCTGGACCTTAATACATATTTGGACTAGCAACACTGCGGAAAAAAGAAGTCATTCTTCAAGTGAGGGAAGCCCAGGGCTTGGGGCAACATGGAGAAGGCAAAGAGTTGTTCTAGAGGCAAATGAGTGCTGTGGAAAGGTTTTTTCCCAGTTTTCTTTTCCTCAGTATATTTGATCTTTGTGGCTCTGACAGAACAAGGGGAAGGAGAGAGAGGGAGGAGAGATTATAGCAAATAATCATAAGAAACATCTGTCCAGAAGTTTTTAGATTTTGAATTCTCCTCCTCGCTGCCTGTTTAAAGGCAGAGTTATAATTATGGCACCACATTATCGTGCTGGATTATAGGCTGTTGAGCCTGTAGTTTAAACTGTGCCAGAATGGTAGCATCATTTATAGGCCAGCAATGCATTGCATGGCACAGGAAGGCTAGTAAGCAGATCCGTGCCCGTAAGCACATGTTTGTTCCATTTAGGTACCCAACACAGGCATGTTTAGATGAAGCGTGTCTTTAACCCCCATCAAAGGTAACCGTGTAAGTGCAGTCGGGTTTTAAGGTTAAGTAACCACAGGCAGACCTCACTGCTGTTCTGCAGCGTCAGTAGCCCTCGGGGTTTGGCACGGCCCCTGTTTGCCTTCCCAGCGCGTCCCTGCTCCGCCAGCCACCCCAGTGCCCTCTGCCTTCCAGCAGTGTTAAGAAGTCATGGCTGCTGCCTTGTCTCGTTCCCTCTGGGCTTGACCCAAAGGCCAGCTGTGCTTTGGCTCAGGTCCTGTTGAGCACATACAGGCACACCGACAGGTCCCCTAACCTTGAGTCTGGCTTTTGATGAATCACAGAGAGGAAGGGGGAAAGCAAAAAAGAAAATGAGAAGGGGAAAAAAATAGAAAAAGTGGGGATTTTTTTTTTTTTTCATAGAGAATGGTTTACAAAAAGAATAAATCCACCCTAATCTGTGAAGTATTAAGAGGGGATTTAGAGAGAGAAATGTAATCATTTTTTAATTTTAATTCCTCTGTAATTAGCATTTCTTTCACAGCATTAGGAAAACTTGTCGTTAGTCTGCTGCTGCTGTGGCTGCTGTTCACAGGAGTTGCCAAAGTCATTGTCTCTGAATTGGTGTCCCTGAAAGAAGTTGCCAAACTATGACATATCATTTCAAAAGCACTTTTTTTTTTTTTTCACTGCAGTGGGTAGGGATGAACAGTGCTCCTCCTATGCCCCCAAGGAGTTACTCTAGCCATTTAGATTTATATTGAACGAAGGGGGCACTTGAGTGGACAGGGCTGTGCACGGCAGGGAGCAGGGTTTGGTCTCTGGGTGGGCTTTTAGTCGCAAAGAGCTGCTCAGGTGGTTTCTGGATGTGTGTTCTTTGAAATGTGTGTTTTGCCTACAAGTTCAGCTAGTGAGCTCTTCCAGGTTAGTGGCATTTTGCAGGTGACTTCCAGTTTTGGGGTGAAGTGTTGGGTTAGAAGCTGCCGGTCAACTCCCAGGGGAGCTCGTGCTGACTGAGGGACAAATGAGCAGGCAAGATACAGCTGCAGAGTGAGTTGGCTCTTCAGCTCCTGACTCTAGTCATGGAGCAGAGACCATGGGAAAGTCCCTGCTTGCTTTTGCCAGGACAAAGCAGATTCACCTGGAAGGAGCTGCTCTTTTGTGCAACTTTTTCCTGCCTTGCTACTGCTGACTGAGTCATTTGCTGTTACGTAGCCTTTGTTATAATGGTGAACCAGTGGAAGATCCACCTCTGACCTTCTGGAGTCCCCTCTTCGGTGTGGGGTGTCTCTGCACTGCTTTTGTTGCCTTTTTAAGAATAGGATTTTATGTGTAATGCAGCCCACCTTCATATCTTAGTCACAAGTGCCACGTTCTCCCTTGTACCCGAAAGGTATGCCCATAGACACCCACTGTCTGGAAGAACAGAAATCTGTGAGTGCTGGCCCAGCTATTGCATGTGGAAGTGCATTTTCTCAGACAGAAATGGCAGATCAACATGCATGAACAGGGGCAAGGGATGGGCAAGCTAAATACAGGCATGAGTGCAGCTTCTGCATTTAGTTTTGAGAGAGCTGGGCTGCACGGGTTCGGTTTTGCAGTCTCTTTCATTTGTATAACCTCTCAATAGAAAGAAAAAGAGAGCAGATGAGCCTTTGAGTCATAGTGAAAGAAATTTAGTGCTTCCCGGTGCTTAAACTTTGTATTAGTGTGACTTTTCCTCAAGGTGTCAGGTGCCTAATCTATAAAATGAATGGGTGGTGGTTCTGTCAGGAGTGGGTCCTCTGGTGGCTTGCACTGTAGGTATGAGGTCTGCATACACCATTCTTACGTGTATCGCAGGGCTGAGATGCTGCAGTTCTCCGTGAGATAAAGTAGTCAAGCTGAAAATGAAACAAAGCTCTAACTGTATCCCTCCTTGTGTTTAGCAGAGATAAACTACAGTGGAGTCTCAGTGCTGCTCCGTTTGGCTTCTGGCAGCAGCTTTAATTGGTAAAATGCAGATTTTTTTTTTGATCAAGAGAGGATTATTCTTGTTATCAGTCTGGAGCATCTTATTTCAAGATGAAAAGGCTTCGCTGAATTACAGATGCCAACATTTTTACAAAGCACTTTGGCGATTGACATCTCAAAGAGAAAGTATGATTTATTAGCCTATAATGGCTAACACTGAGCACTGGGCTAGGTCCCACTGATTTGTGAAATTGCTTAATATGAATTGCCTTTTTGTGTAATTCAAGCCCCAGGTTTTTCAAATAAACTTAGAATATAAAGTGTATGTAACATTATGTACCTGGAAAGGCAAAAGGGTAATGGGGCTGTGTAGCTAAAAAGAAAAGAAAGGCAAAGGAAGGGAGAAAGACAGAGAAAAAGGAAGAGAATGCAAAAGAAAGAACAGAAAGAAATAGGAAGACCTACTCTAAATCCATCTTGGTGGTGCTTTTTTACAGTAGTTTGGTTGATATCTTGGCAGGGTAAAGATTAATAACAAGCCTTGTCGCTATCAGTACCTGCTTGTCGATTCTCTGTAACAGGGCTGTCTGTTCAGCATGGAAATTATTGATTAAATAAAAATTGCTATTAGATTGTGATGTGATCCATAATCACAAACAATGGTGGACATTCCTCTTTCAGATCCCAAGCCATGCATCAAGTTTTTCCTTGCAGTAATTTATATTGTGCTGACACTCGCACCCATTAGGCTTTTATCCTCTCCTACATGTGTCAAGAAAGCACTAAAAGGAAGAACAGCAGCAGCACAGTGGCAGGTAGGAACTCACTAAATTTTCAGAGAGAAGCACCACAACATAGCTTTGCTTCTAGTTAGCATCTTATCCCTGCAGTGATTTCTGCCAGATGAGAGCAACGCCCCTTGAATTCAGGGACCTTTCTTGGAATGTTTTCAGTGAGGGCAAGAGCTTGCTCTACAGGTATTCGTACCTAAAATTACTACTGCCCTTTTTTCCTTCCATTCTTCCCTCAGCTCTGGTTTTATTTATGATCATTCTTTAAGTTATGCCTATGACCCTCCATGTCATGATGATGCACCCTGGGAGATCCAGTATGGTTTTGTGGGGTATTTCTAGCATTCTGGAGCGAGAAGGGCAAGTGGGTGTCCTGTATTTATTTAGTTCTGATGCTTCCTAATTTGAGGAATCCAGGATTGGAGTGCTTCACTTAAGACTGCATCACTTTAGGCTGAGTTAATTAAAAAGATAGTATCTCACCGTTCTTTTCACAGCACAAGTGAGCACGTTAGCAACCTTCTTTCTCCTGGGAGAGGCTTTGTCTAAAACTAAAGGAAACTTTGTCAAAACAGCTTCCAGAGTTTGGCCAGTTGGAGGAATTACGCCCTCATAGCTTCTCTATCGCTTTGTCTCAGAAGACTTAAACAACATATACATCAAAACTGGCTGAGCCCACCTGGCCTGGGTGCTGGGGAGGGGAGTTCCTGCTGCTCTGACCTGTACATTGTTTTGCCAGTGACCAGCGCTAGGCAGGATTATCAAAAGAGTTTCTAACTCTCTACGAGAGCCGAGAATATAGAAGCTTAACACACTGTGGGTGTTTGATTTTTGTTGTTAGTGTATTTTTTTTAAGGTTAGTAAAATTAAGGCTTTATCCTTTAAAGTGTTACCAGTCCTAATTATCATGTGGTGCATGTATCTCTACGTTGCTACTGCTGGGGAATTTTTTCTGTATCTTTCTTGTGCCCAGACCATTCTAAATTTTACCACGGACAGTCAAGATAACCCTACCTGCAGTATTTGACTCGTGCCACATTAAATTCTGCTTGAAGAGTGTTTTAATAGTGAGCATAGCTTACTTGGTTATGCAGGGCAAATAGAGGTTTTTGTGCTTGGCCACTGTCATTTAAATCAAGAGCCCACTTCGTTTTGTAAAGCCAGAGCATGTGCCTTGCACACCTCCCTCCTCTGCTGCCACTTACTCCATGTGGATCAGAGCCAAGGGATTACCAGCCAGGAAATTAATTGCCAAGGGGATTCCCACACTAAGGGTTAGTAAAAAACCCTGAACAAAGAAGTGTGTTTTATATCGCATTCTGTAGGCGCCAGGCTCCAGCTCTTGATAGTTTTTGGATGAAGGAGAGTCGCAGAGATACAGGACTGCCCTTTGGTTTACCCCTGCAGACCTCTGGGGTTGACAGACAGTGCAAGTCTGGGACATTCACATGGAGCCACAGTGGTGCACAGGGGAAGAGATGAATCTTTGAGGTAAACCAGACAGTTTAGGATTGATTTTTAGTTACCAGAAGCACCTGTAAGTTCACTGCAAGTCACTTAAAGTTCGTGCGTGGAATGCAGGGCAGAAAAAACATTGGCCTTGGCTCTTCTCTCAGTGTGTTAGGTGATACCCCTGTGTTCTACCAAGAGATCCTGTACTGTTTTCCTTCCAACAGCTCAAACATACATCTGTAGTCTAGCTACAACACAGGACTGTCTGTGGTATGTACGAGAGAATAGGAAATGTTATCCCATGGCAAGAAAGAGATGAAAGAAGGTATCTCTACTGCAGCTCCCTGGAGCAACAAGGGTGACTAACTTCTAACATGTGACAGACATTTGCTAACCCTGACTTTGCTCTAGGGTACGGTTGGGATGACCAAGCCTAGTGCAGATGTGAAAGATAAATTCTAAAGGCATGTCCAGTGGAAAAAAAAGCTGAGGGAGGTCTCAGAGGAGCGATAAACTGTTGCACGTGCTGAAGCTTGTTAGAAATGTTTCTTAGAAATGTTAGGAAGGAAGTGCCCAAAATATCTTCAGTCATGATGTCATGGCTTAAACACACCCCTGTTTCTGTCACCCACCGATGTATTAATTCTACCAGGATCTCCACTGCGATTAAGCAAACATTAAAATATACAGATTCTGGTAATGCTTATCACTGCCATAATTTTTCTTGGTAGTTTCTGCAAAAAGTGGTGTGTGTTTTTAAGACATTACATTCCTTTCTTGAGGGGCTGTTGTGTGCATTTCACTGTTAAAAGTGGATCAGACATTATCTCTTAATCTGAACTGCAGCTTTCGTATATTATGTATAAGGAGACACTATAAGTGCATTTATTTTATTCAGCAGTCTCTTTTCACAGGCAAAACGTTGGTATTGTTATCATCTGGACAATTTGGACGTGTCCATGTGGTAAGCATAGGACCCTCCTTAAAACAAAATTAAAAAAAAAACCCTTACTGATTGATTTTCACAGGAAGACCCTTCTGAGGGAATATATTTTCTTTCATTTTAACTGTATTAGGATTAGCTGTGCTACAGCTAACGTACTAAACATACTGAAAGCAGAAGAAAGTACACAGTTTTACAAAATCTGGTCCAAGGTTGAGCTAACGAAGTGCACATTGCTCAGCAAGTCCTGTCTGCATGCTTAGTGTTACTGTCCATATGTTTAGTACACTGTGAAGAGCAGATCCCATTTCATTGTCTGACATTCACCTTGCTGTTTTGCCCCATTAGGAGCATAGGATTTTCAGTAAAAGAAGGCAATGGTTTAACTTGTTTTGTAAGGAATCAAATACTTTGCTAATCCTTCTGTGTAGGTAGATGACCCATCGTACCAGTTTGGAGTTTGGAAGACTTCAAAATCTTATTAAAAGAGTACATTTTAGCTTTCCCTTGTTCTACCTTGCTGTAGCTTTTCAGAGATTTATAAGTTGGCTCGTGGGATTAAGCGGTTTGTCTCTGCTAATATAAAATGATATAAAGCTGCTGTAATTTACGGTTACATTTTAACTCAAAGAGCCTGTTGGTACTAACCTGCTTGCAGTCTGTTTCCAGTGTGTAAATTCTAACAGATTTTTTCCATTAAAACCATGCAATTTCTGTAAGGCAACTCTGGCTTTGCATAATTGTTTGGTGCACTATATTTGTTGGGATATTTTGCTGGGTACTTCTTCCTTATTTTTTTTATTCCTGAAGGCATCTTTACTGTTGAACGTTTATCTCTTGGCTCCACCAGTCTGGTCTCTGTTGTGGGGTGTAAAGATGAGAAATCTCTTTTTGTTTTATTTTCTCATGAACATGTCCTATTTTAAAGGAAAATGCTACTACTTTGAGCATCGTTTGAACCCACAGCTCAGTAACTAACTGTAAGAACTGCTAAAGCCCCGCTCCTGTGGAGAGCTCCGTGCCTTTGGACCTGATGGAATTTAACAGGCTCCACAGGCTGCCATAAGAACCCATACAAGCAGAGCAGTGAGCAGAATTGAGATTTGCACATCTCATCTAGGAGCAATGGCTGGAATTTATCAAAGCCAAACGGTAAGGGGGGGAGAGAATAGTTAATTTCAGGTTTAATATGTATAGCAGGTCTGATTTCCATTGAAGTCAGATGAGTTATGGTGGCAGGAAGGAGGCCTATAGATTTTTGTCTACTGCAGCAATGTGGGAAAACATCCAAAATATTTAGTTCTTCTGCCCTGTGTGTGCTGGTGTTCTTCTTACAAGATCAGGATGGTATTTTAATTCTTCGTCCTATTTGCAAATAAGATGAAACGCCTTACTCTAATGCCCCTTTATGATGACTTCCTTTTCAAGTGTGCTGGCAGGACTCCTCTGTAGTCTTTTTTTGCCACTGGAAAAAATCCAGGAATAGGATATATTCTTCTAAGTGTGGTAGGCTAACATCTGTAGCAGTGCTAAGCGCCAGCCTGGTTTGGGTTGGTTTAAGGTACGGTCTGTTTTTCACGTATGAGCCTGAGTTCAGATTTGTAAAGACGAAGTCAGCCATTGCTCACGTTGGCACTGCCTCTGAGGGAGTTTTAATGGGTTGTAACTTGGTTTTCCTGGAAATTCTGTGGCAGTTGCACGTAAAATCAATTTTTATCCCTAAATGCAAAGATCATGAAGCAGAAAATTTTGAAGTTGAGCCTCAGGTGGTTTTCTCTCCTCCCATATTCAGTCACTTTAGAACATGTCAGGCGGTGTATTTTCTCGGCAGCCTGCACTGGTAATCTCAGACGTGGTGAGGGGCAGATGTTTGGTTTCAGGCCAGTCCTTGCCCTCTTCCCATCCAACTGTAGGAAGAACTCTGCCCTTGTTTACGCAGTACTGTTTTGACTAGGTTGAGGGAGGAATGCATGACCGATTTGTGGGGAATGTGGAGCACCTTGCAATGAGGTTCTCCTCTCTTGTGAGCTTGCAGCAGAGACAGGCATTGCACCTCCTTGCAGTCATGCAGTCAAGTTGTTTTCTGAAGGCAGGAATCCTTCCTGTGTGTCAGACTGGAGCGCTCCTGCCTGTAGCCAGCTCTCAGAAAGCCTGTGGGGCGACCTTGTGTGCATGTCTGATGGAGAAAGAGGGAAGGAGAGTAGACAGAGCTGGTTGAAGGTCATCAGTGCATGACTACAGCATAAGATTTGGGAGAAGACCTCTTGCAGTTACATCATAAAGGCCAACATCACAGCTTCATCGGCAGCCGGTCTTAAACCCTTCAGCAAGTGGCATTTTTTCAGTCTCTTCTTCCAGCCCTGGCCTTTAGAGCCAGGTTTGAGTTCTCCACCACTGGTGCACACTTGACCTGACTTCATACTCCCTCTGCTTTTCTCCTTGCAAGGCTGTCTTGGGTCTCTTCGTTTATACTACAGGCACCAAATTACCATAGATTCTTCTCATGTGAACTTTACACAGAAGACAGGTAAAATTTGGGTTTAATTTGGAGATCTAAACATGCAGAGCACAAAAAACCACAAAACAGAGCCAAACATGGGTATGTGCAGTTATTTTTCTTAAAGCGATTCCTCTGCATTGCAGAAGCCTTGGTGAAGGTGAAAGGTGCAATAGGCTTCTACCTGTCAGGCAGACCTTTTCCAATAGGGATTACTGTCCAGCAGAAGGTTTTCTCACTGTTAGCAGTTACATGGTCAGCACAGCCCTTGAGCTATGTGTCCGAACACCCGCAGGTTGCACCAAGAGGGAGTGGAAGTAAGTTGGAGAAGGGTTCACCAGTGTCCATGCAGCGATATGAAGCGTGTGGTACGAACTGCAGGCGTTGTGCACTGCAGCAGAGGAGACTGGAAGGGCAGCCATCGTGGGGAAGTAATGCAGAGAGCAGGCAGGTAAGCGGCTGGGAGAAATGCCAGGAGCGGTCAGCTTGCACTGACCCCTTGTACTCTGTCTGGAGCAATGGGGAAGCACAATTTCCCTATGGGCTTCTTCATCCTAGTGTCCCAAGAACTTAGTCATCTTCACGTTACATCTTTCCCTGCTTCAGCAGTTTTCAGGAGAGCAGGGCACACCCTTGGAGGGTAGAGGCATAACCAAGACTCAGACATCCCTGTTTGTTTGCGAACAGTTGGCTTGGGTATCTGGCTTGTGGTTTCCACTTTCAGTTCCTTCACTTCTCTGCTGCAGGTCCCTCATACAAATGCAGTTAGCCCTGTGCCTGGGCAGGTCACGGGTTCTGGTGGTTGCAGAGGTAGAGGTTGAGCTTTCTTTTTTTTTTTGGTAGCATCAGAAAACACAGAAGCTGTGATATTCTGGGCAACCTTGTGTAGATCCAGGACTGGAGGTTGGTGGCCCTGCCTGTGTCAGGGGGCTTGGAACTATATGATCCTTGGGGTCCCTTCCAACCCAGACCATTCTATGATTCTATGATACTCTGTTTGAATGAAGACAAAAGCAATACAGAATGTCAGTGCTGGAGGATCAGGCAAAGCCCACGCATCACAGCAATATTCATTCAAAAATTATTTCCTTACCTTTGGAAGAAGAAGAAAAAAAAAAAAAGAGTGAAGACAGCTGGAATTCCTGTAACATACCAGCTTTACCAATTAACCTCCCAGCTCGCAATACAAGAATGCAACCTTCGAGATAGCCCTTGATTTTTAGACAGAGTTATGGAAGGGAACATCAGAGAAGAAACAAAGCAGAGAGTCATCAAAGCATCTTTCCTACCACTGTAAAAGTGGAATGATTAATGTCCACAAAATTTATGTTGATGTTCCGGCAGAATCTCATTTATTAAATATTTACCTTTAGGAAATAAAGATTCAATTTCTGCCCATCGCTTTGTAGCTGCTGTTCCACAGCAAGTCAAGGGAGAGCTGTAAAAACATTGCCCTGGATGGAGCTGCATTTTGCTGCTAACAGACTTAACTGTGCTGTATACATGAACGTACGTATATTAAATGAAACAAGAACAAGATGTGATCTTATTGGGAAGGAATCCCTGTAATATCCCCTAGGTTCCATTCCTTTACAGAATATTCCAGAGCCTACCGAAAAGCTGTCCAAAGCCTGGAATCATAGATACAGGCTGAGTGAGTCAGTTCCCAGTCTGATGAGCAAGCTGTGTTTGCCCTGTTGGTATTATATCATATCCATACTGTATAACTACTATATCAGAGATTAAAAGAAGGTCATGCTGTATTATGAACCGCTGTCTTTATTTTTAGGATTAGATAACTTTTCTCTTTTTTTCCCCCCACTGATTCTCTTTATGTCCTAAGGGCAGATCCTTTCTCTTGGGTCAGGAATGTAATAAGGCAGGTTTTCCTCTCTCCAGGATATTGTGTCTGTCTCACTGTGTTTAAATTGCCATAGAAAGCTCTTCTGAGCAAAATACAGTATTTTCTTTGTACAGGAGCCAACGATTGACGTATCCTTGGGGACTTCTCTGTCTTTAGCATTTAAACATACAAGTTGGATATGTTTAACCTATTGATAGGCAACGAAGACAACTACAAAATTTATTGCAAGAGAACAAAAGGAGCAACAGAAAGAAAACAGCTCTTTTTTTAACTTGGGGATTGAAAACTTATTACTGCTCTTAGTGCAGAAAGAGAAAAAAAAATTAAAATCAGACCTACATTTTTCAGCTAAAGTGGGAAGGTGAGAATAAAACAGTCCTGCTGGATTGTGCCCTTTGAATTAGCATGTTCCTGTTTATTAGTAATACAGCTTCACGTTTAGAGAACAAGACTTCGCCAACCCTATGCATAAAAAATTATTCGATTCACTGTGGCTTGGTTAAACAGCCCTTGGGGCAAAGAGATGACTTCTGCTCAGGCTTGTAGGAAACTCCACAAAATGCAAATGCACATTAATTATTATTAGATTGACTGCTGTCAGCCTTTGCACGTTCCTTGCTTCCAAACATGTGCGCCCCATGAGGCGAGCAGTCTCTGTCCATGTGTTCCTCTGACCCCGGATCTTTAATACATGTTTAAAGATGGCTGTAAACCCAGCCTTCTAACGGGGACAGCTGTGCTGGCCCAAGACAGCTGTTGACCCCAGCTGTTTGTTTTAACATCTCTGAGGTTCCACTCAGTCTGCCCTTCACATGGGAATGCTCCCTCAGATGCTAGAGTCAAAACAGCCCGATGAACCCAATCCCTTTGGACTGAGGCAGGTGAATAAGCAGTTTCTTAGCTACTGAGGCAGTGATGTCAGAAGTACGGCATCTTCCTGAGAAAAGGTGATGAGCATTTGTGGGACAGAATCTTCCAGTGTCAGAGAGGCCAGAACCTGATCTGATTCCCACAGCATACCCTCCCCCCACCAGTCCCTACCACTTTCCTCCTTTCTTTACTGTTTCCATCCTCTCTTCCAGCTGTTGGTTTCCATGCTGCCCTTCTGCTGTGCCTGTCATCCCTGTTCATCTACTTCCGTGGGCTGTCTCCAGTTATAAATCATCATTATTTTTCAGTTGACTTGGGCTTCTAATTTTGATCCCTCCCTTTTTTTCATTGACTGCTATTGCGAGTTCTCAAGGGACAGAGATGGTAATCCAGAGCGGCACAGTAATAAATGAGCTTCAAGCATGCGTTCAGCTGGAATGCTGACTGAGGTCTAATTCTTTTTCTCACAATTAAGTATTAGCAGTCATGTACACAGAGTTCATATATTTTTCGTAAAGTAGCCCAAGTTACATTTCCTGTTTTCCACATACTTCACCCCTTTCTGAAACAACCATCTTTTTGACTGAAACTTTCTTTATTTGGTGGATTTGATTTTCTTTCTTAGTGAGTAACACCTTTTTAGTCACACTGGAGTTATAAGTGTTCAGAGTACATACTTTTTTTTAACATTGTTAAAAAAATCACACTCCTCTTTCTCACATGTAACCCCAAAATATCTGATTACCAAAATGTGGTACACCACTAGTCCCCGTTGTAGGGTTTACAATCATGACCAAACGTAGGGGGAGCAGGGCCGGGGTGGGGTGGGGCTTCATTCGTTAGTAGTGAGAAACTTTGAAAAGTAAGTGTTGTGATTGAATGAGAAGATCAAACACTGCAGGGTGAGGAGTACAGTGTGCAGACAGAGTATTTAGTGAATTCATTATACACAGAGGAAATTGTCATGCACTGCTTTTAAGATCCAGCTGATTTTAACTGTGGGCATTCTCTTTCAAGCAAAGGTGTCAAGGCTGTCGAGGCACTGACCTGCTTTGGGCCAGATCAGCGGATTGTATAAATTGTCATGTTGCTAATCAGCGTTAGCAGAGAATCTGTCACAACAGCATTACTTAAATCTTCCATAAAGTATGCAAGACAGCCTCAAGAGCAGTAATAGAATAACAATAAATGCATCCAAAGGAAAGGAAGCGGGAGTGGAGATAGTTATCGGAGCTTCTCCGCAGGCATGTGCCCATGCAGAAATGCAGAGTTCTTCTTGTATAGCTATGGCTTTGACTTGGCTTTAGGAACTGCAAGCGGCTTAAGCATTTGTGCCACCATAAAGGTTTAAAGCAGCTTAAGTGCTTCTTCCATCTCAGGAACTAAAAATGGCTTAAGTACTTATGCCACCCTAAGGACAGGAGGTCAAAAGCATACTCTTGACTTGTGCAGCAGGGAGGAGACATTAGTCTCTTGTGGTTGTTTAGTCTGTTGTGTCTGCAAATGATCTTTAGTAGGGAAAGGACAGAAGGGATCCATACCTATTTCCCAGCAGATAAGGGGAAATTAAAATGCATGCATTGTTCTAACAGAGTCACAGAGGTGAGCGAGAGACTCGACTGCAGTGATTGGAATGTGTCCGAAAAGTCTGCTGGGGATTTCTCTCCACAGAGATGCAGGTTTTTCCTCCTCACAATGGGATTTCTATTGTCACAGGACATTTCCTGCCTCACCGGGACCTCCTTTATACCCTGACTTCCCTACAAAGCTTTTGTCTGTCCATCTTCTCATGGATCATGGAGTTAATCTTTATCGAGATGTTAATGAGATGGTAGGGAGGCCTGCCTGATGTCATCTCTTAGTTGCCTGACTACCTAAAATGGTAGAAGGAGCAGCGATGAGCTGTGGATTGCTTCCCTGGGGAGCAGGCAGGCATGGTTACTTGCTTAAGTGCTGCCCTGTCACTTTCTGGAGGCTGACACTCTACAATCACTCAGCTATCTCACGAAGCTGCGTGGGTCAAGAACCTCAAAAGCATGCACACCACTCATGAACAAGTGACTACTTTCAGTGGGAATCAGAGACCTAAATACTTGTGTGTATGTGGGCTTTAGCTTTCCTCTGCCTCTATTGTGTCCATAGCAGTAGACACTATTTCCCAAGGTTTGTTGTTAGGAGGGGTACATTCACAAGCTGTGAGGTACTCATATTGTTTGGTAATGGCTTCAAGTCCAAAGCAAAGGAGACATCTGTACTTACCACTAAGCTAGATTGAAGAAGCCTGAATTCGGTTACACCAGATCTGGTGAGCTCTGATGTACGTGATACTATTGTGGATGTAAAAGTTGAAGTCATACTCGAGCAGGGCTGAGAAGACCACTGAGGAGGGATGGACTAACACAGTCCTGACAGTGGCAATGAGGAACCTGGGGAAGAAATTGACAGGCAGGAGACAGGGACTTCTACACCTCAAGCCAAAGCAGGGTAAGAGGGGGAATGAGGACTTGGTCATCCTAGAGAAGCCCAGAAGGAACTGGCTATTTAATCCAGCAAATGAAGGCAAGGAGGGGAGTGCTGTAAGTCAGTTGGGGTTGGGGAGAGAGAGAAAAAATACACTGTGCAGGGAAGCAGAGCCGTTTAAGCTAAAGGATAGTGTTGGCACAAGAACAAATGAGTATAAATTGGCTGTGAATAAATCGAAGCTAGAAATTAGTTGCTAACCAGCAGAGGAGTGAGTTCGTAGAAGAGCATCCCACTGGGAGCCAAGGGAGCAGATCACCAACATACTTAGAAGATGAAGCTTGCTCCATTCGTGACTGGGATTATGTGAAGCAGTGCTTGCCACAGCAAGGGATGGGCGTGATGACCGGGAACTCTCCTCCTCTTTATAACAGTATGTGGGCTTAAGGATGAATGTACATCCCCAGTGCAAATAAGAGAGTTCCCTGCAGGATTCACAAGTCAGGGACAGCTAATCCCCTTCCAAACCAGAGCTCTCCAGTCTGTTACTGCCAGGCACGGTCCTGCATGTGTCCTCTCCGCAGCCTGTGGGCTCGGTGACACCATCCTGCAGCCGCAGGATGAGCTGTGCTTAGCAGCTGTGCCACTGCAGCGCCTCTTTGCCATTGATGCTGCGCTTCCTACACAGAAAATGCTGTGGCTCTGCTGTTTTGAGAGGCCTTCTGTGGCAGTACAGTCCACTTGTGCCAGAAGTAGCTTAAATGCTGCTTGAGGTTGGTAGTGAGATTTAGTGACAAAGTTATTCAGGACCTATTTCTAAAATTTTTAAAATACGGGGAAATAACCAGGAGAAGATGAAAGTCTGAATTTGACATTTTATAATTGAAATTTAACCAGTTTTTGGCAATGCCTTCCTCTCTGCCACTAACTGGACACGCTGTGCCGATACAACGTGGTCTCTTCCCAGCTTTCTCCTAGCATAACACTGGGGCAGTGTGGCCAAGTTAGAAAGCAGAATCAGGGATTTCTCCCAATGTTTTCTGCTTTATCCCCCAAATAACACTGCTTTCAGACGCAATCTCACTTGCAGGTAGGTGGCAAGAATTCTTTTCCTGGCACTCCTACCTCATTGCACTGGTATGAGGAGGCTTTCCTCCTGCTGTTTGACTACAGTGAGAGCACATTTGGCCTTTGTTGATGTACTGAATAGCTGATGGGTGCCAAGCAGTCAGCTAGGATATGCTTAGGTACTCCTTTTTTCTAAAATACACGTGAAGGAGGGAAATGGAGCACTAAGAATATCACAGATTCTGTACCTCACATCATCTCCTACAAGACAGAGTTGCACATAGGGTGCACACTGCTTATATGAGAACATGTGAGATTTAAGGTGTTCCCTTTTTCAGTAATACTTCTTACCATGGAAGCATTTATGTTTCCAGGACACTGCAGATTGTGTGCCCTGTTACCTCTGGTTTTTGAGCTTCCCCAGTAGAGATGACAATCCAACTTCAGCCTTGTTTTTCAACAAATTTGATGGCTTTTTTTTTTCTCTGGAATTGAAATCCATCTCAGAGCTCCCTCCTTCAAAGCCAGGACATTCTGAGACCCAAATGAGTATTTAGGTCAGCTTCCTCTGTTTATTTTAGGGTATTTTGGAGCCAAATGATAATAGCAACATTTTTTTAAAGAAAAGAAAAGGAGCCAGGACAGACTGAGGTTTGGTAATGAGCATTGAAGTGGCATGAAAGTGACCGATATTCCACAAATGACCCCTGTTTAGCAGCTTTTTGGAGCTGTGTGCAATGGGAGATAGCTAGTAGAATTCCAGCTTTTAATGGGGGCTTCCTTTTTCTGGTCAGAAATTCTTAATAATACAGAGCTGCTGCTTCAGAGCCTTATGTTAGCAAACCCGACACTAGGGAGTAATATCATTGGCTTTCATGTGCCTATTTACTGTAATAAGGATTACCAACGTAAGTAAAACTTTCAGGTTTGGGCCTACAAAATTAAAAGAAAAGCCTTTTCACATCCTGAAACTGCATCAAAATTCAATTTCAGAAGGAAAAAAAAAATCCTTCTGATCTAGTCCCTGGAATGTGACATTTCATGGGTGTAATAAGGTTACAAACAGATTATAAATTGAAACCCTATAAATCCTTATTGTACTGTACTAAAGCTTCTGCTTTGCATAATACTCTTATTCCTGACTGCTCTTTGTTTTACAAGCTCAAAACTATTCATTCCCTCTCATAATAGAGACCAGGGAGCCAAAAACACCGTGCAAAATCCAAAGGTAATTATCTGAGTCAAAGAACCTGAATGCCAGAGTTCACAAACTTCTGAACTTTTCTAATTGCTGCTGCTTACACAGCCAGACCTCCCTCTTCCTTCCAACATGTTGTAAAAATTGCACATTGTTTCTGCCAAATAATAATGATTTTTAAAAAATCCCAGTGTAGATTTAGTTCCTGTTTGGTATTTGGGAAGTTCTGCCTATGTGTCCATGGTAGATGACTGATCAGTTTTCAAGTCATAACTTGAGCATGTGAGGACATTGGAATCTGCCCCTGTATGTTCAGGATTGTGAATGCGGTGAACCTCTTTACCCAAGAGCAGGGCTGGTTTCTGCTGTTGGCTTCTTGCTTGTGCTGATTTTAATGCCTGTGAAGTGTCTTCTTCCAGACCGACCTTCCAGTGTTTGGGCACATTTATAGGTGCACAAAAAGCAATTAAGTGGCTCACCTGAGAGCTAAAGAAATTACTCAGATTAGCAGATGATGCCATGGGCTCGTTTCTTGTAGGCTTTACCTGAAGTTGAGGATGCTCAGAGGGGTCGAGTGAGAATGAGGTGGCTTTGTAGGTGATCTCACAGAGACCACTTGGAGCATCAGAGCAAAAGGGGAGAACAGCACAAAGAGGGGGCTGATTGTAGGAAATGCAGAAGGAATAGGAAAGGAGTGACAGGGTAAGACAGCAGGGCAAGCAAGTATGGAGGGACAATGTTGTGCAGTGACCTGAGCCTGATCGCAAGATACTTCTTGATGGATGAGCCAGTGGAGTGATGTAGAGAGGTGAATGATCAAGTCACCATCCTGGGCAAGCTTTGTCAGCTGCTACAGTGAGCCCAGGCTGGAAAAGGAGTGAGGAAGGAAGTTTTACATCCATGAGAAAGGCCAGTTTTAGAGGACGCTCACACTAATAAAGGCTAGAGGTCCAGAGCAAGAAGCAAGCTCATTTGCAGGGACAAACCATCTCCTGTGGAGAATTTCTCTGAAGATGCATCCATGGTTCCTGATGTCCCCACAGCGGGAGGTAAAGGGAAGTGCTGTTGTGAACTGATTGGACCATCCCTGGAGTTTTCCTATCAAACGGAAAACCTGTGTCACACACTCAGTCGCTATTTTCCTCTTGGCTGTGTACATTTAACCAAATAACTCACAGTCTATAATATTTACAGAAGGACTTGGCCAAGAATTGCTTGAATGTGTTGAGTTTTGTCCCATTGCTTCTTTCTCTTTCAGGAAAGAGGAACACACATTAACCTCACTGTACTCTCATGGTGCCATTTCACAGCACAGGGCATCTGTGCACTTTCAGTACAGGCCTGTGTAGTAGGAATGGACTATAGAGATCTGCACTGGAAACATAAACTCCCGCAGATTATGTGTTGTACGTTGTCCAGCACATCTGCTCTGTTCATGCGCTCTGTGCCCCATCACAACTTTTAAGAAATGGCAATAAAGTTTCAGAAAGAGAAAAAGAGCAGTCATCTTTTATAGGCAGCGCACATCTGTTTGCCATGGCGATGCTGCATAATTGTGAACATAAGTGATTTTATTTGGTTTTCTGACTGTTTTCAGGACTTCAGAAAAGATAGGATTATCTTCTCTGTGTTCCACTACGAACTACCGAGTTTCTGCAGGGCTGGCTTTTTCTGTGACTTGCTTACGGAGCAGATGCAGATGCAAATTCCTTCGTACTAACTCCGGGAGGAGTTTGTCTCGTACCTTAGTGGAAATAGTCGCATTTGCTGAGAAATGCAGCCATCTAGTGGCACAGCCAGCGAGCTGTGACTGGGAGTACAGAAACCCAAGTCTTTGACGCAGGAATCCAGGAAGATGAGTCAGGTTGCCTCTGCTGTAATTCTAGCTTTCATAAACCTTCGGAAGTCCAGGTGTAGGGTGCTCTTGTTGCTTTTTTTAAGCTGTGAAAAAAAAAACCCCAACCAAACAACAAACAAACCCCCAAAACTTCAAATAGTTAAACCCCAAACAACCCAGGTTTATAGTTGGGCCTGATTTGTCTGCCTTTTTCTTCTCAGAAACACCATCAGCAAGAACTGAATCTGTATTTAAATGCTCTGTTGAAATGTATCTTACTGAAGGTGACAGGGCTAGCTGCTTTTCTGGAAGAGTTAAAAAAAAAAAGGTTCACAGCCCTGGCCTGTCTCTGGATACAGTCACACAGATGACACTGACCAGAGTGAGGCACATCCATGTGTGTCAACAGGCCTGGGGCAGGTGTTGCTCGCCGGGACTTTCAGGCAGGGCCGTATTTGGAAATGGCAAAAGCTGGCTTGATGGATCACAGAATCACAAAGTTGGAAAAGACCTTTAAGATCATCTAGTCCAACCATTCCTGTCCTATGCTAAACTGTATCCCTAAGTACCTGATCTACCCTTTTTTTAAACACATCCAGGGATGGTGACTCAACTGCCTCCCTGGGCAGCCTGTTTCAGGCCTTGACAACTCTTTCAGGGAAGTATTTTTTCCTAACATCTAATCTGAACCTGTCCTGGTGCAGCTTCATGCCATTTCCCTTTGTCCTATCACCTGTACACCTGGCTGAAGAGACCATCTTCAGTTCTTATGCTTCTGTGCTCAAGAGTTTTTAGTTACTGCCAGGTGTAGGGTTTGGGTTCTGCTGTCATAACATGTACACTAACCCAGTGCGTTTACTGACAGAAAACAGGGTGAGTTAAAGGTTTTGGTGGAAACGGGTTGTAACAGTCCCATTGCATTTTTTTCAGGTTGGAAGATGTGTTTTTAAAGGTCTGGTTTTGTAAACTTTGTTTGCATTGAGTGGCACTGAAGTAAGGCTTCCCTGATCCGGGAAAGCATTACTCAATGTGAATCATGCAAGTGGTGCTGTGCATGAGATTATCCAGGATCCATTTTACAGCCCATATCCCCAAGGAACGAACAAAAGCCCACTGACGTCAGTAGAAGCAAATTCATGGGCCTTTTTGGGCTTCCAATGAGTTCTATAATTTGAGCCCTGTGATTGCTTTGGAGCGCAGACAGTCTCCATACTCTGTTAGTGCCACAGGATCCTGGTTCACCCCTCAGCCTCTGGTACTGTTCCAGTGCAAAGTTACAGTAAGGCTGATGACGACCTTAAATTTCTGTTAAGTTGAAATTTCTCTTCTACCTGAACAGCATATAAACAATGACCATATACATGGTGAGAAGAAAGAGTTTGTGTGCCGATGGCTGGACTGTTCCCGGGAGCAGAAACCATTCAAAGCCCAGTACATGCTGGTGGTCCACATGAGGAGACACACAGGGGAAAAGCCACACAAATGCACTGTGAGTAAAGGGGGCTGAGGCCCAGGTTCGGCATGGGAGCTGAGGCTATGCAGGGAACAGAGCAGCAAAGGTGCTGTGTTCCCCAATCTCTTGTCTGTCAGACATTTGTTGGGAGAAAAGACTACCGTGTTTGCTTCCTTACCCAGCTCGCCTAGGTGATGAGAGCTTTAGAAGAGGGGATTCACTGGATAATTTGGCCCACTTCCTCAAGTTTAAAGTGCAAGGAAGCCCCAAAAGGCATTATTAAACAGGGCTCAGTTTGCTTAATTATTTAAAAGCGCTTTCTCTTACAGAGCTGAGTATTACTGTTGGCCTCCATCCTCCTAATGACTTTGCAATGGAATTCTGTCTTAGACAAAGTACACAAATGCTGTGCTGTCCTGTAAGAGACAATTTACATAATGCTGGAAGCATTTTAACTTGAGCTGTGATGGGGTTTGCCTGGGTAGAATTAAAATCCAAGAAATCAGAACAAAATTACATTGGGAAACATTATGAAGGCTTGGAAAGTTTCTAAACTTTTATAGGTCAGCTTTTACCATTCCTGCAAGTCCAAAGATTAAAATTAATCCAGACTCACTTCTTGTCTGCAGTTTGAAGGTTGTACAAAGGCCTACTCCAGACTAGAAAACTTGAAAACGCACTTGAGATCTCACACTGGAGAGAAACCATATGTGTGTGAACACGAAGGCTGCAACAAAGCTTTCTCCAATGCGTCCGACAGGGCCAAGCACCAAAACAGGACTCATTCCAATGAGGTAAGCAAGCACAGCTTCAAAAAAATAATGACATTCAGCGTCAAACAGACTTACAGTGGGGTCATGGAATTTATTACAGAGGGCAGGCACAGCAACCTGAAAGGAATGTAAGTTATAGATCCCTCTTAGCAGCACCATCATTCCCACGTCACACAGGCCCAGAGAGGCTGCGGGTGGTTTTGTTAACTGATAGAGAGCCTTGAAAGAGGGGTCTGATGGAAAGACGCGCTGTGACCAGGGACAGGTCGCTGGAAAAGCTGGAATTGTTTCTCCCCCCGGAGATGAAGGGGCTGGTCCATCCCCCTCCCCTAGTGCGTCCCCTTGCTTGGGCCAGGGGTGACACCTGCCGGCTGTCAAACCGCAGCTCCCGCCGCATCTGCCACGTCCTCCTTGGCCGCTGTGGACAGCTCTGGGGAAGCTTCCAGGGTCTAGAAAGCTGGGGTTGTCCTGTGAGTTCTGTGTTATGCCTTTTCCTCCTTCTCTGGGTTCTTTCCAACCTGAACGGACCTCACAGAGTAGGGATTTAAGTGGAGGGAACTGGATCTTTCTCAAGCAAACCAGCTGTGGCAGTCTCAGTCATCACCAAAATTCTCAGTGTGACATCTCTATATTGCTTTGTGTTTCCTGTTACTCCTGCCCCCTCTTTCAGGAATCACACCATCTTCATGACTCGTCCCTGTTTCACTGCCCCATTTCAGGTTACGCAGGGAGTCACATCATTTCAGCCTCATCCTAGAGCCTATGCTCTCCTCCTTACCTGCCCTATATTCCTTCACCTCTAGCCTAAACTTGGAAGTACTGAAGGGCAGGACTGTGTGGCATAGAAACCACAGAATCTATATCCATTTCCAAAAGCCTTATATCCTTCTCTAGCTGTCTGTTAGGTCTATTGCAGGTGTTCAGTAGGGCTGGCAGAATCTCCTGGGAGTATTCATCTTCCAGTCTCCTGGTCTGCAGCACCTCCTGAGTGTCAAGGGAAGCAGAGAGCGTTGCACATCTCCGAGGTCACCCTGTCCCTACAGTGTGTGCTCTTGGCAGCCCAATGAACAACTGCACCAAAGCCCAGAAGCAATTTTGTGAATGGTCACCAAGGTAGAACGGTGTTCACCAAGTCTCACTGACAGCTGACTGAACTTTTTTCCGTTAACTGTCTGAACCAGTCTGTTGTTGGTTAATGAGTAAGATCCTCTCAAACTTAAAGACATGACCTGCACTACCTGCGTTTTAAGATCAGGATTTCATGTCTAACAGTCACCAGAGCTTTCTGCTGCTCATTTTCTGCACCAGAAAATCTTTCTGCTGCTCATCATTTCTGGTAGGTGCAGCAGTGAGAGCAAATGAAAAGTTTCATTCACCATTATTTCACAATGAAACAGGCCAGTACTGTTAGGCAGTGTGTGCTGCCATAGTTCCACAAATACTGTAGAAAGCACAGACCCAAGTCAGCACCTCCTTGAAATGCCATTTTGGTTGTAGGGGAGGTAAGCTATACACAGGCCTAAAAGCAGCTGACATACAGAATCGTAGAATCACTGAATCATTTTGGTTGGAAAAGACTTCTAAGGTCATCAAGTCCAACTTAACCTTAGCACTGCCAAGTCCACCACTAAACCTGTCCCTAAGTGCCACATCTACATGTGTCTTAAATACCTCCAGGGGTGATGACTCAACCACTTGTCCCTGTACAGCCTGTTCCAGTGATGACAACCCTTTTGGTGAAGAAATATTTACTAATACCCAGTTTAAACCTTCACTAGCACAACTTGAGGCCATTTCCTTTTGTCCTATCACTTGTTACTTAGGAGAAGAGACCAACACCCACCTCACTGCAACCTCCTCTCAGGCAGATTCAGAGAGCAATATGGTGTCCCTTCAGCCTCCTCTTTACCAGGCTAAACAACCCCAGTTGCCTCAGCCAGTCCTCACAACACCTCTTCTTTAGACCTTTTCTTCACCAGCTTTGTTGCTGTTCTCTGGACACACTCCAGCACCTCAGTGTTTTTCTTGTAGTGAGGGGTCCAAAACTGAACACAGCACTCGAGGTGCGGCCTCACCGGTGCTGAGTACAGGGCAACGATCCCTTCCCTAGTCCTGCTGGCCTCACTGTTTCTGACACAAGCCAGGGTGCTGTTGGCCTTCTTCACCACCTGGGCTCACTGCTGGCCCATCTACAGCAGAATATCAACTTCAAATTGTTCATCATCAGCATTTTTGCTCCTACTCAAGTCAATGGGAGTTTTTTTTTCCCCGCTGACTTCACTGGAAGCAGGTTCAGGCCTTAGATAGCTATGAAGAAGATACATTTCTCAATACCACGTGTAAGCAGAGAACCCCTTTGAGAAATGCTGCACGATGGTCTTTTTTTCCCTTTTTTCCTTGAGGGCTAGTATAATTAAGACTTTAAAACAGTAGTTCCTTGGAAACAATTCAGCAGTAAAAGTGAGTGAGTGATACTTTGTTTCCTGAGGCAGTTTAGGAGTGTTTAGGACCTGCTCAACTCGTCTTACTAATCCTCTCATAATGCAAGAATAAAGTCTTTGTTAAATTATAAGACAGAAAATTTACATTGCTTAGTGAATTAGAGAAATTCATAGGGTTTAAAAAAAAAAAGAGTGATCAGTTGTGGTAGTAGCACTAGTAGTAGTGCATATATTGCTGCAGCATTAAAATGCTTATGGTACTGTATCCTGTGCTTTGACATTATACTGGTGATCCCAAGGAGCCACGAAAATACCCCTTCCTCAGATAATACTGCCTGGACAAATGTCCAAACATGTTTTGAAGGGGGTTGTTTGCCTCTGGATGTCAAGGTGTAGTTACTGGATGTACTACAAGCACAGCATCAAACTGCTGAGGGCAGTGAACAGGACAGAAAATTAGGGCAGTCTTCATAAATTGCCACAACTCTGTTGCCTCTTCTACAGCGGTAAGGCAGAGCTATGCCAGCTCTGCTCTCTGTAAACTATGCAGCATCAGTGGGGACCTTCAAACCCAAGGGGAGTTAATAGGTTTCACTAGATGCAGTCACTGTAGAGACCATAAATTAGCTAACAAATTCCCTGTGAAAGTGTGTAACAGCAATACCAGCTGTGCTCCATGGAGCTCTTCAGGAGTCCCACGTGGAATTCAATCTCATTTAAGTGGTTTTCCTGTTTTGGCAGAAACCATATGTTTGCAAGATACCAGGCTGCACAAAGCGCTACACAGACCCTAGTTCTCTCCGGAAACACGTGAAGACCGTGCATGGCCCGGAGGCACACGTCACCAAGAAGCAGCGGGGAGATATCCACCCGAGGCCTCCACCACCGAGAGACCCAGGCAGCCACTCTCAGACCCGGTCACCAGGCCATCAGACTCAGGGTGCAATTGGTGAGCAGAAGGACCTCAGCAACACTACCTCAAAGCGTGAAGAATGCCTCCAAGTGAAAACGGTCAAGTCAGAAAAACCAATGGTATGCAATACACCGACCCTTTGTCCTTTTTCTTCTTGCCACCAGTTAAGAATCCCGTTATGAAATGCTCAAGCCTGTAATCTCTAGCTCACAAGGTTGGGTTTTGCGAGGTTTCCTTTTTCGTTTACATTGTACAGTGGTTTTTTTTAAGGCTAAGAAATAGCAAATAAAAAGATTACATCTAGTCTGTGCAATATGCAGTAAGTGCAGTGTTGGAAACTCTCACAATAATTGTTTCCTTTAAAGCTCCATCTTTTGGAATCAGTGTATTATGAAAAAATCACAGCTTTAATTTTTTAAAAGGCTTTTATTTTCCACACCCCTGTTTACAGAAGAAAGTCAGAGAATGGGAATCCTGCAGTCTCAAAACCAGAATGTGAAAAAAAACAAGTCCAAAAGACTAAGATGATGATATTGACAATGATAATTTTTGGAGAACCTGGTAAAACAATCAGATTTTCAGGGCTTGAGGTTGTCAAGTCATGGATCAAACTGAAGCAGCATAAATTGGCTTTCTCAAACAGCAGGAGGAGACCTTTTGATAACATTTGATCTTTATTGTGATGTGACCTCTTACGTTAATCTAATACTTAATTTAACTTGACCAAGTTAACCTAATTCCAGTTTAACTAAATTGAGCTGAATGAGTCAAAAGAGACTCACGAGTCTCTGCATGTCTTTTCAATGGGCTACCTTAATATATTGCATTACACCGGTATGGCCTCAAATGTTGAAAAGACTCCATTTTAGACATGCTACCTTAAGTAACAAAGTTCTTCTTTCACTTGCCTGCACTTCACATGCCATCTACCCTCTCCACAAGGGTTAAAACTAGCAAAGGCAGTCAGTCACTCCATCCTCTTCCACATCTGGACACAACCCTTGGGGACTACAAATATGTGCCCTCCAAATTCTGCTCATACTGTTAATCATGCAGCAATTCAAAGTGATTAGTCACTGAAATACGAGTTACTGCTATATTGTGCCTAAGGCTTATGCCCAAACTGTGGAGTATTAATCCTGAGTCCAGAAACTTCCAAGGGCCCAGATTTAACTCCGGCTGAGATCTAAAGGAGCTCCTCTACTACCTTTGGTGATAACTACCTTAGATTACAAAAGAACAAAACCCATTCCCCTCCTGCTTAGCTTGGTACATCTAATGCATTATTGAGGCATGTTGAGCGTAGATGGTTTTAACATGAATAAAATTTGCAGGAGAGGGATATTGGTACTGATTGCTTACATAGCATTTAATATTTTTCACTGAAAAACATTTTCTACAAAAACTTCTGTATTTCCTGCCTTTAATTGCTTGTATGAATTAAGATTATTTTCTGTTTTTCAACTAATCCGATGTCTTTTCTGTCTAATGCTCTTAAATGTCTTGTTCTAACTTCCTAAGGACAGTGGGTAATAAGGTGAGGGCATTTTAACTTTTCTGCTGTTTTTCTTATTGCAACATTATTTATGTCTTTATTTTATCCTTCTGCCTGCTGTCCAGTCATTCCTTTATTTACTAATGTGCAATCCATCAAACTCATTCCCAAATGTAATACAGTGTGAGCATTTTGCAACACTTGACATGTGAAAAATCTGGCTTATGTTGGTGAAATGTCTTCATAAAAGTCCTTGTACCTTCCCCTCTAGACAAGATGTCCATTTTTCTTTCTGTATTGCACATCTAGAAATGTATGTTCCTTGTAATACAGTCTTACTTCTGTAACCTACATCACTGTGATCTTGACAAGTGGCTGCAAGAACAGACTTCTGACCCTTAGTACCCTTCTTCCATATGGCATTGAGCTGTTGTCTAGAAGCACAAACTCTCCTTTGCATAACAACAGTTGTATCTATTTTTGTCACCAAATCTGCCATGGCTGGGATTTGGAAACAAACGTGCTACGTGTGGCCTCAGAAATTCTAAGTATCATCCTTCAACTTAGAAATAATAACATGGTTGCTGCATCTTAATGGACTCCTCGGGGGCACATGAAGCTATAGCATTGCCAGGAATCTGTGCCTTCATTCACTGATGTTAAGAGTGAGAGCTGCCACTGCTACCTCAGAAATTCTGGACAGCTTCTGTCACTAAAGATGTGCACAACATCACAGGTTGGCAGGGAAACGAATATATTTTAAAACCCCAAGAAATAAGAACCCCAAAAGTTAAGTACTTACATGAAACTGTTCTTGGGAGCAAAGTGATACTGCATGACTCATGGATTTGTGATCACACCGATACAACCTACAGTAAGGTAGTACGTCCAGAGACTTCTGTCTGTCTTGCTGTTTGTTTTGTCTGTCAGTCTGTCCATCTGATTGTTTCAGTTTGTCAGAGAAATTTTCCCATTTTTTTTGACAGGAACTCTGTGAGTATAAAAAAATTATTCAAGCCCGTGTTTCCCCACAGCAAGAATTCTGCTAGAGCAGCAGGGAACACTGTCTGTTAAGGAAGAAGAAGCTATTGTGGTGCTTTATATCCCTGTAGATTAGCAGGCTGTACTATGTACATAAATTATGTCCAAATTTTTAAATTCTAATGAAACAAAGGATTTGGTTGGGTACATCATCACCACCTTGATTTGGCGCAGAGATGGTTTAAGCCAGAGCGTGCTGCTACAGTCACAGGATGCTGATAATGTGATACAGTCTTTTTGCACTGATGCTATGTCCCTGGTTTATTATGCACCAACAGTCACTGCTTGTAACTATGAGCCTTAAGCTTGGAAAATTCTTGCATTTTTTAGCCAGAAGTCTAATTAAAAAACAAAACCACAAAATTCCAGGGTTGTTGGAGTCCTAGTTGTTTGTTTGTTTTCTTGCTGCAAGCATAGCAGTGTAAATTAGACCTTGTAGTGTGGCTGAGTTCTGATTTGGTTTATTGACCTGCAGTTGGGAGCAGCGCGTACCCAAAACAGGGTATCCGTACATTCAGGCTTATGGATTACATGAAGTGATAGATAGAAGCAATTACAGGAATAACTGAAATTAATGTCTCATGTAGATTCAGCGCATCATACAGCGAGGTATTGAAGTGGATTTTAACCTTGAGTTTTGCAACGGCATTCATTGCAGTTAAAATCAATATTCTAGAGAGCTGCTTAACGAACGATCGCCATCCTCGTTTGAGGCTAAACTTTGCCTCACATTTAGTTTTCTTGGGGTCCATTTAGGCACACACATTTGCTGCAAGTTCTTTGTTGCTGTTTTCTTAATCCTCTCATTCTCCTGTTTCTTCCTTCGCTCCAACAGACATCTCAGCCAAGCCCTGGTGGTCAGTCTACATGCAGCAGCGAACAGTCCCCCATCAGCAACTATTCCAACAATGGGATCGAGCTTACTCTGACCGGTGGCGGTAGTGTAGGAGACCTCAGTGTCATCGATGAAACCCCAATCATGGACTCTACCATTTCCACAGCCACCACAGCACTTGGCTTACAGGCCAGGAGGAATATGACAGGGACCAAATGGATGGAGCAAGTGAAATTAGAAAGGTTGAAACAAGTTAATGGAATGCTTCCAAGACTGAACCCCGTTCCACCTTCCAAAGCCCCGACCTTGCCGCCTCTCATAGGAAATGGTAAGATACACATTACAGGAGTGGTAACATTTTTTGTCCTTAAATGTGTTGCTTGCTAGCTTGATCTTGCAAACCTAGCAGAAGGGTAGTGCAGCTTATGAAACTCAGCGGCTGTGAGAAGTATTCATAAATTGAACACTTTCTGGTTATCCCCTCATTACAAGTCCTTCTACCCACCCTGAAACAAGCCTGATTGATAGTCCCATGTTTCACAGAAGGGAGGCTGCCAGTGGAGCCATGATTTACGTTTGAAATAAATTCCCTGCAGTTTGGACCCAAGATCAGCATAATCCTGTCTTATTTTGTGGCAAGCCAGATGAAATAAATACCTGCCAGTTTATTGTATGGAAATCTTTCAGGTGGGGTCTCAAGAACTCACCTCTTGCATAGATGTGTTGGGCTGCCCTTTAAATAAACTAGTCCCACCCACACAAGTAATCTTATGTACAGATACTACTGCCACAAAGGGCAGACATCCACAAATTGGAGCAAGGCGAGACTGAACTCTGAAGATCCGTAGTTGTTTTTGTACAAGGAGCTGCTCATTGCCAAAATATATGGCCCTGCTGCCTCTGCATTCCCTGCCAACGTGCCCCTAGGTTTCTGCACTCCACCCAGCCAGTAACAGCCCAGGTTTTCTGAAACCCGTTCAATCGAAAGAAGCTATGTAAAATTAAGAAATGTATTCTGTTTACTTAAAACCCAAACAAAACAAGGAAACCAGCAAAGATGTTTTGCAGTTGTTAGGAGTTATTTCAAGAATATTTCAAGAAGTCTTAAAAATGACCTTGAATAGCCTCCAATTTGTATATTTTGCCATTCCA
The DNA here is from genome assembly GCA_022605575.1 of Laterallus jamaicensis coturniculus. NCBI lineage: Eukaryota > Metazoa > Chordata > Aves > Gruiformes > Rallidae > Laterallus > Laterallus jamaicensis. Next base: position 2,699,085 of record JAKCOX010000031.1, on the reverse strand, counting down.
CGCAAATGCCTGTTCAATTATATTTTGCCTATAAAAAGCTCCCTCGCAAATGTGTCCTTCTGGCACATCAGTCAGCATAGCTGCACTGCAGGCCAGAGGACTGCACCAGCTGATGACAGTTTGTGGCTACGGCCTATAAATTTTGTGCTGGGATTCGCACTGAAATGTTACCCTTGAGTCTCTGAATTAGCTTTTAACCTAAGGACACTGTTTTTATCCCTACATCTTTCAATAAAGACCACTGCTATGATTTGCTGTGGTGATGCAGGCTCTTCCTCTGTGCTCCCCTTACTTTTTACAGCGTACTTTCTGGGCCAGTTGCTGGGTGATTCCCTTTTGTTTATCTGTGACTTTTACCTCCAGGTACCCAGTCAAACAGCAGCTGCAGCGTAGGAGGATCCATGACTATTCTGCCGAACAGGAATGAACTTTCAAGTACGGACATCACTGTGTTGAACATGCTGAACAGGAGGGACAGCAATACTAGCACAATCAGTTCAGCCTACTTGAGCAGCCGCAGGTCCTCTGGAATCTCACCTTGCTTCTCCAGCCGGAGGTCCAGTGATGCCTCCCAGGTGGAGGGAAGACCACAGAACGTGAGTGTTGCAGACTCCTATGACCCCATCTCAACAGATGCCTCCCGGCGCTCCAGCGAAGCGAGCCAGTGTGATGGCCTGCCAAGTCTTCTCAGCCTCACCCCAGCCCAACAATACAGGCTGAAAGCTAAATATGCAGCAGCTACTGGTGGACCCCCACCAACTCCACTGCCTAACATGGAGAGGATGAGCCTCAAAACAAGGATGGCACTCTTGGGTGACTGCAGGGAGTCTGGAGTATCTCCACTGCCTCCAGTGAATGCACCTCGAAGATGTAGTGATGGTGGGGCAAATGGTTACAGCAGGAGGCATTTTCTGTCTCATGATGCTCTAGGAAACGGGACGAGGAGAGCCAGTGATCCAGTAAGGATGGCCTCTGACAACCTCTCTGTCCCCAGAGTCCAGCGTTTCAACAGTCTTAATAGCTTTAACCCTCCTGCTTTACCTCCATCCATGGAAAAGCGCAACCTTGTTCTTCAGAACTATACCCGTTCTGAGGGTGGCGTCTTCCGCGGCTTCAGCTCCCCCTGTCCTCCGAGCATCAGCGAGAATGTCGCCCTGGAGGCTGCCACAATGGAAGCGGGTGGCAGTCTGAATGATGAGGATCTCCTGCCAGATGATGTCGTTCAGTATCTGAATTCCCAGAACCAGGGCATGTACGACCACTTGTTGAACAATGTCCTAGACAGCAACAAAATGCATCACAGCCCAGTGTTAGGAAACAACAACAGCCACAGCAACTTCGACCAAGCCCCTCCACCAAGCAGTCAGCAGGCAGGTTCTGAGGCAAACAAGAGCGACTTGCCCATTCAGTGGAATGAAGTAAGCTCAGGAAGTTCCGACTTATCTCCTTCGAAACTGAAGTGCGGCCAGCGCTCAGCAGTGCAGCAGAGTCGGGCCTTTGGACTGTATAACAATATGATGGTTCAGCAGCAGAATCTGGAGAGAAGCAGCGTGGCCCAGCAGAATGGCTATCAGAACCTAGTGGAGAACAACAGTTCCTATGGTTTACAGCAAAGCACGGTTCTTGGCAGCGGAGCCGGTAATTCTTTTGGCGTGCAACCCAATAAGCCTTACAGCGAAAGCATCGGCAGACAAGCAATGATGTCTGGGGCAATGGACAATTCCTGTGGCATGGCAGTTCAAGGGCAGAAGCTGCGAAGCAGCAACATGTCTGTGAGTGGGAACCAGCAAAATTTCGGCCATCCCATGGCATCCAGTGACCAAGCCGCCAGTATGGCAAATGGGATGCAGAACAGGAATATGATGGAACAGGAATATTTGCAAAATCAACCAGTTGGAGATGGCGTTCATTACCAGGGAGTCAACCAGTCCGGTCAAATGATGCTAGGGCGGGTTAGTCCTACCTCACAAAACAGCCTGTATCAAGGGCCGCAGAGCTGTCCACCAGTGTCTCACACCATTGGTAACCAGCCTTCAGGTTTGTTGGTGACCAAAAGTTACCAGCCATGCTCTAATTACAGCGGCAACAGACGGCAAAACGTGTTGAAAAACAACCCGGGACAACAGCAAGGACACGTAAGTGATGGCAACCAGATGTACAGGGTAAACGCCATAAAGATGGAGATGCAAGGTCAATCACAGCAGTTCTGCTCTAATGTGCAGAATTACTCTGGTCAGTTATATGACCAAACCACGGGCTTTAGCCACCAAGCTATGAAAACAGGTTCTTTCTTTGGTTCAGAAGCTAACTGCCTGCTGCAGGGGACTGCAACTGCAAACTCATCTGAGCTTCTTTCCCCGGGGGCTAACCAAGTGTCGAGCACAGTTGACAGCATTGACACCAACAGCCTAGAAGGTGTGCACATCGATTTTGATGCTATCATAGATGATGGGGACCATGTCAGCTTAATTTCGGGAGCCCTGAGCCCGAGTATCATTCAGAATCTCTCCCGCAATTCCTCACGCCTCACCACTCCCCGAGCGTCTCTTACATTCCCAGCTATGCCTGTAAGCACAACCAACATGGCTATTGGGGACATGAGCTCTTTGTTGACCTCACTTGCAGAAGAAAGCAAGTTTCTTGCTGTTATGCAATAGACATAATGAAAATAAAAGCAAACCCTTAGGAGATAACAGATGAAAGAAAAAAGACTCATATTTTTTAGTTGTGTATGTATTTTAGCAATCTCATCTCACCTAAATGGGATGTGTTTCAAGTATATTCCTTTTATGGAATAAGGACTCTGAAAACCCTAAAGTGTTCTAGGGAGAAACTGTCTTCCATTTCAGTTTTGAATCAGTATTGCTACACCCATTCCCCCCCCCCTTTCCTCTCTCTCCCCTTTTTGAATGTCTGTATGCTTCCTTTTTATTTTTTTTTAATTCTAAACCAATGTAAACGTGTGAAGTGCATGTTTTTGTTTTGTTTGTTTGGTTTTCTTAAAGAAAGGTCTGATGAAATGACTTTGCAATTTTCTGTTACTCAAAAGAAACTAGACCTTGTAAAACTGTTGCAACTTTTCCCCCTAAACATGTAGGCACAAAATAACCAGGCACAATGTGAAGTGAGCATACAGTGACAAAATCCTCCCTGGATGCTTTTCCATACATCGCACTGAGGTGGACAACCAGCTTAAAAATGCACAGCTGTGGTAAGCTTAGGATGTAGTTTCAGAGTCATGGAGCACAAGAAATTAGGAGATTCAAGCAAATAAGAAACATAAAACCATCAGCCCTTTGATCTCTAGAAAATGTTTCAGGTTTTTGTAAACAGACACAGATAGATCACAGAATCTTAGAATGCTTTGGGTTGGAAGGGACCTTAAGGATCAAGTTCCAGCTCCCCAGACATGGGCAGGGACACCCCCCACTAGACCAGGCTGCTTAAGGCCCCATCCAACGCGGCCTTGAACACCTCCAGGGAGGGGGCAGCCACCACCTCTCTGGGAAATCTGTGCCTCACCACCCTTGTAATGAAGATTTTTTTCTTAATATCCAATCTAAATCTACCCCCTTCCAATTTAAAACCATTCCCTCTCATCCTGTTGCTACACGCCTTTTTAAAAAGTCTCTCCCCAGCTTTCTTGTAGGCCCGTTTCAGGGACTGGAAGGCCGCTATACAATCTCCCTGGATGGCACTGTCTTGCATAATGATACTGAGACTGTGTCATGTTTAATCTATTTTGGAGGAAGGAGGAGAGTGGAATGCTAGTCTTGGGGCAGCTCTCAGCTTTTGCAATATCTGGTATTCTGTCTTTCAGCCTTCTTTTTTAAATGACAGGATAGTCACACTATGGGCCTGTTTTCTGATTTGGGTAGTCAGAATACCCTGAGTTGGAAGGGACCCATAAGGATCATCAAGTCCAACTCCTGGCTCCACACAGGGCCAGCCAAGTCAGAGCATGCGACTGAATGCATCGTCCAGACACTTCTTGAAGTCAACCAAGCTCAGTGCTGTGACCATTTCCCTGGGGAGCCTGTTCCAGTGCCCAACCACTCTCTCAACAAATAGCCTCTTCCTAATATCTGTAATCCCTTCTTTGCATACCACGTTTGTTGAGAGACAATCAGGGTCTTACAGAGTATTTCATACAATGAAATAACAAAATTGCAGTATTCCATACTGGGAACTCCCTTTTATGTTAAAAAAAATTGCAAACTGTTGAGACATATTTTGCTGAGCCCCTAGTTCTTACTCACATTAACAGTTCCTTTGTTGCGACAATTGTCTTGTTCATCCCTTTTAGCACACACAGCTTTGTAGATGGATTGGTTATTTTAAAATAAGTAACACACAATTGCAGCTTCAAAAGTATCGTGATCATGTCATGTAATACAAGTAGAAAAAGAACAGCCATGTTCTCAGACTAGCCAAATAAATCAATTAATTGCAAGCAATCTGATAATCTTAAGTGTTTTTCCACTGTATCAGGGTTTAACAAAATTAAGAAGTTTTAAACTGCCATTAAAAATAGCAAACAAACAAGCAGAACAGCAAGTATGTCTGGTAACTAACCAAAATTCAAAAAGACCAACCCAACCTCTCTAAACTTGGTGACAACAACATGCGTTTTATTTCAAGGCAAACCAGCAAGTCAATGCCCAGGCTCAGTTACACAAGCAAACATTGGAACTAACGGTCCCTGGCTGCAAAGGTACTCACTGGTAGGGCTGAATGGTATTTGCTCCATAAACACTAACTCTTCTAGCATGGTTTTTGCTGTGCTGGGCTCTGTGCCTGCACCCCCAAAAACACAGAGTGCTCCTGGGTAAACAGATTGGGGTGGAGAAGTGTTAGAGGAGTGAGGTTTAAGGAAGAAAAGAGTGAAGTATCAGCTCATTCAGGGCATGGCATTTGAACAGCGTGTAGGAATATAACCTAAGTGCAGCTGTCTGATAACATTGATCTATTAGCAGCTGTTAGAATCAGAGAAAGAAACTTTAAATCAGTAAGAAAACATCACAGGGATCTGTTGTTGGGGCTGTAAGTGGGCTTATCACCGCATGTACAAAGTGATTTGCACTGTGAGCTGGAATGTCAGAAATTAAGACAAATGTAAATATCCTACAGCTTTTGTCATCATCCAGCTCCTGTCTTTCTCCATATCTTTAGCAGGCCTGTCTTCCTTTCTCTGTCTCATGCATGTCTGTTCCCTCATCTGATTCTTTGCCCTTTGCCAGTTTCGCTCCTGGCCTGCCTGCCCATGACCGGCTGTCTACAACAGCCCTCCTGCAGTGGTCCCTGGCCAGCACAGGGAATCAGGCTCAGGTCACCACGGTGAATGGTTGGTTTTCTCTTGCAATGTGGCAGAGCTGTTCCCTGTTGCACCCTCACTGCTCACAGTCAGCCCCGTAGAGACCCACCGCCTGTACGCAGCCCGTGCCCTTGCCTGCTGGCAGGGCGAGGAGGAATGTTTCCAGCCAGGCAGGTGACAGGGGGATGAGGGATGCTTTTTGGTTGTCTGCACTGTATGTTACAGCGCTATGATACAGCTGACACCCCTGCTGAGAAACGGCAGCGTATGCATGAGGGAGGGCCGTGTTTCAGATGGTTCTCAGTAACCAATTGCTGGCTGTTTATTAAGCCATCAATTACATGTTTATAAACAATTTCAACAGGGAGACTTATGACCAGCTTGGGAGTAGGTGGCTTGGAAGAGTAACTTTTTATTGTTATAGAGCCAATATATTAAAAAAAAAAAAACAACCAACCAACAACTAAAAACCCCAACAAAAACTATTTTTTTAAACAGTTTTCCAGTTCATAATTGTATTTGCTGGTCCAATTGAAGCTGGGAAGCTATTAACAGATGTGATCCATCAGAGCTTAGAAGGAGCCGGTCATATTGCTCGAGGCAAAAAGGGACTGTTTGAGTAGCTAATTTGCCTTCCTGGATTTGACAAACCTTCGTCACTCACTTACCCCTGTCTTGGGCCAACAAGTTGTCTTGGCCGAAACCACATGCTCCAGAAAGGCATCCCATTTTGATTCGTTGGACTCAAAGGACCAGAGGGTCCACCATGTCCCCAGGAAGTTTGTGCAAATGGTTACTCCTTTTCACAATTAAGCATATGTGCCTCTTGTGTTCATGTGTCACTAATTCAGCTCCTAGTGTCTTCTCATGCTTTTCTGGTATACACTAAAGAGCCTTTTTAATACCTGTGAGGGTATCAACACATCATCGCCCAGCTGTCTTGGGGTTTGGGTTTGTTTCGATATGGCAGACCAGGCTCTCTAGGCATGGCACTGTCAGGCCAGGCACCAACTTGACTAGCTTGTTAACCTCCTCAGTGCATGGCAGTCTGGGGAAAGTCCCACCAACATTGCTCACTGCCACCTGTTTACCCCTGCTCTCCCGGTTACAGAGCCAACGCGTGCTTTTGTGTATCTGGCGCATCAGCTGACATTGGCACAGCAGTTGGAAACCTACTGCTTACCCTAGGCTACAAGATAATGCAGAAAATATTCTGAAGTCCCTGGTTTTTAAAGCATTGCAGTGGACACAGCCTGAGTCTAAATCCTTTTTTCTTCTAATGGCTCTGTGGGGATCTTCCAAAGCCATTGCTGCTGGCCTTGGGCGCGTCCACCTCATTCACACGTTTCTCCAGGCAGTTTACTTTCCATGACGTGGGAGTCACCAGTGAAGAGTTCATCCAAGAGGTACACCTGGGTGGAAGGAATTTGCAGAGAAGACACTGAGCTTCCAGAGGGGCTTTGCGGGCAAGTATAATGGCCCTGTACAGTCTCAAGGCAGATGATTTTATTCTCTCCTTGGACAATGGCCCCAAATGGTACGTGCGTTAAGACGCTGGCTGGCTCACTTGCTTCTAGTCATTGCTTCCCCCCTGCTGCTTGATGAAATGGCCGGTTGGCTTCGCCCATGCCTGTTGTGCAATGGCTCATCCTCTGAACAGCAGTCTTTATATTCTCACAATGTATGTGCCTTATTTTGTGTTGATCCTGTAAAAGAGAGGGACCAAGATGTGTTGCCAAATTTTCATGATGAGGCTGTACTCACCATTCAGCAAATAGCACATGCCACTGTTAATAGTGTCCGAAACGTCTTGTAAACCTCTGGTATTCACGTGTTACTGTCCTTGGATTGGTGGAATGTCTCCTATGAAACAGTTACTGTTGTCAGTCCTGCAGATGTGTAAGATAATAATGTGTTCTTTAATGTGTTCTTTTTTTTTTTCCCCCACATCCTTTTTTAGGTTTTTTTTAAAATAAAGCTTGTAATCATTTTTAAAAAAAAAAAAAGAAGAAAAAAAGAAGAAAAAGAAAAGCAAATGTGTAAATACATTTACGTAAGGTAGGAATAGTGTTCGGCTGTTACGGGCCTTAGTGGTCTTCATTTGATTAAACCCGCAGTTATGATCTGATGTTTCTCGAGCCTTAGGTTGATCTGAAGGGTCTGTAGCACTGTGTACATATAAACTGTACTTCTGCTTTCAGAACCACTTAGCTCTTTTGTAACAAAGCAAAAAAAAAAAAAAAAGAAAAAAAATGTTTCTTACAATGTCAATAAAAACACAAAAGCCTTTGTACTTAAGTCCTGAGCTTTTTCAAAGAAAAATAACTGAGCGGTGCTGGGTGGAGAAATAAATGAAAATGCAGCATCACACAGATAAAACTTTTGAAAGGAGGGGAGAGACCAGCCTGGTTTTAATTCTGCTGCAGGGAAAGTTGTTTCAGAGGTGAAAGCCAAGCTGTGCTGGACTCTGGGCTGTTACTTGGGGGCTGCGTTGTCATACCTCACTCACCAAGGGTCTCTTGCAAAGGGTCAGCCGCCCACAAAGAAGCACAGGAAGGGGAAAGATAAGCTCCTCTGCCTGACTTAGTCCATAGGTGCTCACTCTAGTGAGTCTTCAGAAAAACTAGATTAAGAACTTTGAAGAACTTCTTCAAAGCTGGGCATGCTTAGTGGGTGGCGGTGAGTACAGTCATGGGCGATGTCAAGTTAACTGTAGTAGAAAAAGTTGTAGCACAACTTACTTTCAATGTGACTGAGTGGTTCCCATTTCAAGACCTGCTGTTTTAACTGCTTGCACTTCAACAAGACCTGGACCGCTCTGCTGAGCTGTCTTACACCTTGGCCAGAATGGTTGAGCCATTTCCAAGCCCAAGGCAGGGAACCTGACATTGTTTTTTGCTTAGGTTAACTTTTTTGTTGGTTGTTGGTTTTGTTTTAATGTTCTCACTCTTCAGCCCCTATTAAGTGTCTGTCATTTAGCACAAGAGTTTAAGGGCTTAAGGTTTGGGAGGAAGAAGTGTAACAAGCCCTACTGAGAAGTCCATGAAGTAGGAGGAGAGGCCTGGGAATGGTCTGGTGGGGGTGAAGAAGACCCTGCAAGGAGACAGAAGTGTTGGCAGTGGCCCTGCTGCCTTACCTCATATCTGCAACCCAAAATCCTTCCAGACCCTGGCAGTGCTTCACCATCAGGTCACTGCAGGGGTGACAGTGGCTTCTGCCTGGCTTCTTCCACCAACCAGTATGAGGTGGGGAAGGAACAAACCTCAAATGAGGCATGGTGAAGCAGTAGGGAAACAAGCAGACCTGTGGGGCTGGGGCTGTCAGTAGCAGGATAGACGCTGTCCACAGAGCAGACCATTGGGCTTGGAGGTGAGCACACAGTTTCTGAGCCTTACCAGCAACCTGCACGTAGTGCAAGATGAGGGACTTGCACCTCATTAACACAGTAGAGCCATGCGCACACACACACACACACACAGAGCATCGTGCTAAACATGTCAGCAGTGTTGCACACTTGCTCACACATCTGGACTGCCAGCCTTCTCCACGCTCCTTGCACCGAGATAGCAGGCCACTACCTTTAAACATCCTCATGTGTGCTCATGTCCTCCACCAGCTAGATCTACATCAGGATGAATATCAAGAGGGCAGGACATGCCATAGGGATGGTGGCCCCATTCGTCACCATGGTTGGTTGCTGAGTCAAGGATGCAGATGAAGAAGCAGACAGGTGGTGGAGGTCAGGCACAGCATTTGCAGGGGTTAAACACTACTAGGGGACAGGCTGGGGCCACAGGACATTTTCTCTGGACTCCAGCTTGACAAAGAGCCGCGTGTGCAAAGCTGAAGCTGGGAGCAAGAGGGCCTGTGTTTGCATGTGATAACAGAATCACAGAATTATAGGGGTTGGAAGGGACCTCAAGAGATCAACAGGTCCAACCCCTCTACCAGAGCAGGTTCCTTAGGACAGAATAATGCTAAGGTCTCAGAAAAAAAACCCCAAGAAATAGCAGGGCAGTCATGGTTTGTATTGTCCAAAATTAGTGGATCCTGTTGACCTTTAGTCTGTTCCTTATTTCCAAGGCTGTAAATTAATTAAGTGAATACATTATATTGGTTTCTTACTTAAGACAGGCACATACCCAAGAGAACTGTACTCTGTGTCCTGAAAAATACAATGGAAATGCAGAGCATGGATCACAACCGAATCAGGTGATGTGACATTTCTATACCCAAACAGCAAACACAAGGGCAACACAAAAATGACTGAGGCCCAACCTGCTAGGGTCAGGAATGAAGCAGGGGAGCCATGGTGGCAGAGCAGGCAGTGTGGGCCGAAGGTGCTGATGAAGTTACTGGGCTGGCTGAGGGTAAGGGTCAGCACTGTAGGATGGCTCAATGTCATTTTTTTTTTTCCCCTTTCCCAGTTTTTGTGGGCTTGACTGTGCAATCTTGTTTTTTCAAAGGGGGTGGGGGAGTAATGGAAAGGAGACGACTTGTTCTCTGCAGGCTGAAACACAAGCTATTTGTGTTAGGAACACGGCTTTGTTACATGATTAGTGCAATGGGAGCCCCTAGGCACCACTTCCCAATACAAACAACTAATACTAATAACTCATGCCTGCTATTTAATAACCTGGGCCTCTTTCCACCCTGAGAAGCACATAACCGCTTTGTGTTTCCACGCCTCATGTTCCTGCTGTCTCTGCTCATCTTCCCTTCCTGGCTTCAGACCGGCCCTGTGCATTTCCCAGGCAGAAGAGAGCAGGTTTTGGCTGGGAAAAAGAAAACACCACCATCAGCATTTAACAGGAATCCCTGCACCCCATGTCAGCTGGCACATGTCTCTCCTTGCCTGCCCTCCTCATGGGGCAGACCTGCGTATGACGCGGGGCTGCTTATAGCTGCCATGTCTTGCAGTTCTGGTTCCCGGTTTCACCCGTGTCCCGGGGACGAAGAGACCTATTTCATGCCTTGCCAGGGAAGCAGCCGCCCTCCCCCTGAGCTGCCCCGGCTGGTTGAGACGTGATAGACCAACACTGTTACTCATGGGTGGGAGGCCCATGTGAGTCACGCTTCCCTTCGCAGCCACACACGGGGTGGCTGTGGCAGGAGAGGGGGAGTGATCAGGCTGGACGGCGTCTCTCGCCCAGCTCGGCAAGTCCGAGCACGGCAGCAGCACAGTTGGGTCCAGGCGGGAGCGAAAAGTGGTGGGTAGATCAGATGGGGATGAACCGTAAACAGGATCGTTTCCCAGGGGCTGGCTGAGCTGCTCCAGGCTTTGCCAGCAGCACTAGGATGGCTGTCAGGTCTGCGAGGCGGTCTCTAAGCCACCCTGCTCTACAGAAAAACATTACTAATGTTCCCACGACCAGAGCAAGACAGAATAGACAAATAACTTGGACAGCAACACGAAACAGTGGCAAAAATCTGGAAGACAGAGGAGGAGAGAGGAAAAAAAAACAAGAGGGTGGAAAGCTCTGTAATGACTGAAAAGAGCCCCAGATGGATGGATAGAAACCAAGAAAAGGCCAGAGATAGAAATAGTAGCACTAATTAGCCAAGCTGAACGACCCCACTCCTGCTGTACCTGAACATCCTCCAATGTCGTCAGAGCCCTGGTGCCCTGAGGCAGGGAGCTGGAGCAGGGAGCTGCTCAGACCCAGATGCACAGGAGTACTTAAGTTCCTATAGCAATCCTCAGTGACAACCCTACATCAGAGGCATCTATAGGGCTTGGTAGAGAATGGGTCATGGCTCCAGGCAGCACCTCCTGAGGGAAGACACGTGCCTCCTTGCTCCAAGCATGGGTCCCACTGCACTTTTGTTGATGGAAGACTTTCCATTTCCAGGACATGAGCAGCCAGCCTTCCCTAGCCATAGGAAAAAACCAATTTGCCTATCTTGCCTTGGGGCAGGTTTGCTCTGAAGACCCGCAGCACATCCTGCAGTGCCAAAGGGTCATGGCAATGTTTTCACTGTCCAAATTCTTGAGCAGCCTAAAAGGCTGTTACTGGGAAAGGGCAGATAGGTTTCATTCCTGGCATTGCTGAGCACTTCAGCCCCCAGTCAATCTGCTGAAGTCCACAGTGTGGTGTCCCCAACCCATGCGCACCACATGTCCTTGCTGAAGGATGGCACAGTGTGAACAAGCCCTGTGTGGCACAGCTCCTACACCTGCCCTGCATCCGGTCTTTTTCCTGCCTTAAATGACTCTCCCTGCCCTCTCCTCCTCTTCTCAAGGTTGGGCTGGGCCGAAGGGGAAGAACAGAAATACTGCATGCTGTTTTCCTTGGCTGGTCCTTTGGAGCTTGCTGCTCTTTTCTCCTAATTCCAGAAAATGCTTGAAGCTGCGCAAAGGCTAGACACACAATTAGGGAGGCAGCAATGCCTTTCTTAGCTCTGTGGAGTGCAGTCTTGAACCAGGATAGTACTTGTTACTTATTTTCCTGCCCTGAAACATCTTGGGTTTCAACTGACTCTTCACCTGAGCTCTGCTTGGCATGGGCAGCCGGAATGTGCCCAGCTCCAGCTGAAGTTTCAGCAGAGACAGAGAGGGCTGGAGCTCAGCCAGCAAAATGTGATAGGGAATACTCCTCTGCCCAGCAAACTCTCTGCTGATGCTGAAGCCAGGGCCTCTTACGAGATGCGAGATGTCCACTTTGAATGCAAGCTGTGATCACGGTCTTCGCATCTTCTGTTTGAGATGCAGCTGGGGGGGGGCGTCACCTGCTGCAGGCTCAGCTCTGCCTTTAGCAGCTCCTGTAAGCTTGTGTGCAAACCCTCTCTGCCAAGCTTCGTTTTGGAAGCACCGGTGTGAAAGGCCCTGTTTTGTAGCAAGCCCAGGAAATTACAAAATCTCTTTGGACTTTTTCATTGTGAAGGCGCTGCCAGTCATGGAAAAAAAATCTACTGTCCCGAAGCAAGTAGTAAAGGCTTTGATTTATCCAGTTAAATATGAGCACTGCTGAATTCAATCCTCCTTTCTTTGTGCATGTTCTCAAAGTATTTTCCTTCAGAAGGGCCGGCTGCAGGGTGACAGGCTTTCTTCTCCCTGCTCCCACACTGGGTGATGAGTTTCCCATCAACATTGTCTTGAAAACTCTTTGGTTTCCATCAGTTTTGTATGCAAATCCCCATCTTTTAACAGAAACATGTATGGGCACATGAAAGTCAACTCATGTCTGGCTGGTCTTGCACTAAAATTAAAAGTGGAGAGGCTCAAAAACCCAAATGCTGTTCCTAGTGTGCCCTAGACAGTGGTATTGCTTAGATTTGCTGGTGCCACTGTAGTGTGTTTGCTGAGCAGGAGTATTTTGTCAAGGTCTTTTGGCTGGTAAATGTTGGTCCACTCCAATGAAAACATCAGATTTAGAGGAAGAAAAGCAAATCAGAAGGACAGCATTTAGTCATTTTAGAGCCCCTCTGCAAAACTGCGGCCAGCCCAGATTTCAAAAACAAGGGCTTCCTTGAAGGCTGCAGCGATGTATCATGTCCTCAGGACTGTCACAGCTGGCCTCCAGGTCCAGCTCTTTCTCCTCACCTCAGGGACCATTCCATGCTTTTTGCAATACAGGAGGGTTCCAAAACCCATGCCTGAGCCCCTTGGGAGGTGAGCACCACAGGTGCCTCAGCACTGCTGGACCCCACCATAGCTAGATCCTGGGTCCTGGCTTTTGGGTCCTTCCCCAGGTAGCAGGGCAGGGCAGCCAGGGCAGGGAGCTGCCCCATGCCACCTGGGTCTCGCCGCTGGGAAAGCCCGGCTACAGTTGAGGGCAGGGCAGGAACGAAAGGAAAACCTTCCTGAAAGGCAAGCAAATGGCAAAAGTGAAACATCGAGCCAGCTGCCTGTGAGGAAAATCCCCCAGCTGACATGTGGGTGGTGAGACAACACGGCCTTGTCCCCATGACTGCTGGGAAGCCAGGGCCCTGCCAGGCAGCCGAGGGCACGGCAGCAATGCTGGCTGAGGAGCACACATCCTACACAGCCCCGGCCGCGAGTTGAAGTCAGGCTTTGTGTGGGCAGCTCTGCTCGCAGCCGCGGGGTTTGGAGCAGGAGGGAAGGGATTTGCTTTGTCTCCTTCCTTCCAGTGCCTGGTTGGTGCTCCTGTATTGCCTGCTGTGCTGCCACATCTTGCTCCCTGTTACACACGTCTCCTCACCTCCATAACAGGTTGGCTTTCTGGCTTTTAATTAATCCTCTTTCACTATTTGGGGGTCACCTCTGGAGGCTCAGCGGTGACCTGTCTCCCCTAGCTGTGTGTTGTTGGCCTGGGCCACAGCGATGCTTACGTGTTCCAAGCGGCAGGAAAGAGCCATCTTTCAGACGGAGGTCCTGAGACTGTATCAGCAGTTCAGTGCTGCCACGCCGTGGGAGTCCCGGCTCACTGTGCGGTACAGTCTGGATGCTGAGCCGGGCTGCTGACTAACTCCCCGCCCCCCCCAACCTGGGCACCCCGCTGCTGGATGGGGCCCTCCCATCCCCCTGCAAAGTGAGATCCTTCATTAGCTCGCTGGGGATGTAATGCAGGGCACTGGCATGCCTTTCACCCCCTCCCTGCCTTGCTTCTGTGGTCTGCACTCAAGGTGGTGACCCATCACCTGACTGGGCTTCAGCTCTGCATCCCTGGGGGTGACCTCTGCAGCCTCCACTGCCACCATCCAGCCTTCCTTTCTAGCTGGTCAAACACCAGCCAGGGCAGACTCCAGAGAAGCAAAGGAGAAGGTGGTGCAGACCAGGGGACATGAGTGTTATTTTGCCTTGTCATCACCCCTTCTCGCTGGGAGCATCTGGACAAGTGCTTGAGGCATCCCCAGTGAACCTCCTGCTGCCTTGCAGCAGTTGAGCCAGTGGCAGCCCTGCCACCAGAAGGCAATTGGCAGCCATGTAGCAGCTTCTCGCAGATGCTCTAAGGGGCATTTGGGGATGGCAAGTAAGGAAAAATATGGGTTTACATGACCTGACTGCTGTGGGAGGAGCAGTCTGCCTTCCACCTGCTCCCAAAACAGCCCGGTGGTGGCACTGGTGCTGGGACGGAGGGCACACAGCCAGAGGACCAGCATGGCTCACAGCAACACCCACAGCACAGTCTGCAGTGCTGTCCTCGAAGACAAACCACCAGCCACGGCCAGCTTAGCTTGTGAGCGCTGATGGGCCGGCAGCCCACGGCACTGTGGAGTTTTCCATGGTCAGTTATTGTGCTGGCATGGCCGGGAGCTGCTATTATTAGATGGCATATGAATCACCCACATAACAGGAGTTAGAAGCCTCAGCCTGAGCTGGGTTGAACAGTTATCGGAAAAGTCCTGATTCCAGCCCAGCCAAAAGTGAGCAGGGCTCAGAGAAACCATCTACCCAACACCGGCTTTGGGCCCGTCTGCCACTTCTTCCAGCTGAGCGGGAAACACTGGCCTTGGGGAGGTCTCCTGTGGCTCTGATGGTGTGATGGAGGGAAGGAAGGAGCAGGAAGACTGCAGCCCTGTTCATGCACTGCCCACCCAGCCCATGCAAAACACCACAAGGAAAAAAAACAAACTACAGGGAATGCAAACTTGCAGAGTGGTCTGATGGGCTTGGTTGAAAGTTCTCAGCCTGACAAAATGTGTTTGAACGTAATACAAAGTGAAACATTGGGTTTAGTAAAGTTGAAGCCTAAGGGCCCATATGCTGGCAAGGAGAGGGGGATCCCATGCCTTGAAAGTGGGGACAGAAGCAGCCTTTTAAGCCATGTGGATGAGGAACATGTGGAAAGAAGTCCGCTTCCCCCACCCAGCCCCTCTCCTATGGGCAAGGGGCTTACAGCTGCCATGCCTGTGCCATAGCTGGGTCTGCCTCAAAGCAACACCAGCGCACCACACAAGCAGACATCGAGCTGGGTAATGGGGCTCTGCAGCTGTAGGGCCAAAACTGGCAGATTACCGGGAGCTTGCTGGGTGCAGAGCAATAGAAAGAAGGGAGGGAGTTGGAAACACATTTGCTTTTCTGGATGGGAAAACACTGACGCCCTTTGATTCCTGTTTTGACTCATTTAAGCCTGGAACTGTAAAAAAAGACAGCCCTGTAAGTAACAGAACTTGTAGGAATTGCAGCTGCTAAAGTTTTCCCTCACTCTCCTCACCAGTTATTTTTTTCCCATGTTGTTCCTCATTTACTCTGTTGCAAAGGAGAGAAAGTCCAGTCTCTGGGTCCTCGTGCCCGACCATGAATCAAATGCATCAATAACAAAAGTTCAATCATCAGAGCTGGGCTTTGCTTCACCCTGTGCTTTTCCTACCGAAATGAAAATAAACCACGATGTCATCTTCTCAGGGGAGATGAAATAGGGTTTTATATGCATTGCAAAGTCACACTGAGGTGCCTTGCGAGGAGCGCGGAGTGCGCACCATTTCTTATAGCCTAACAAAGGAGCCTTTATTTAATAATGAACGATTACAGCACAGTACAAAGATTTGCTTTGTTCGGTGACTAGAAATTGTTTGCAGATTTCTCTAGCCACCGGGAGTTGACAGTTCACTTAGGAAATCAGTTCTTAAAGCGAGAGTGCCTACATGCCTGCTTGGCTCTTGGAGCGCTGCAAGCCCAGAGCTGCGTGGGGTCCAGCCCAGCTCTCTTTTTTTCAGTGGACTGAAGCAGAGAAACACTGCTGGGTGTATTTCTCAGTGCAGGAAGCGGATCCACAGATTAGGCTCTTGCCCCTCATTGCCTTCAGGAAAGCTTTGAGCTTCTTAGCTGAACTGCCGATGGGATGAGAGGATGCACCTTGGAGCAAAACTGTGCCGGCTGGTCACCTCTGTGTGAGGCAAACGTGCCGTCAGGGTGCTACAGAGGGCTGAGCTGCCTGGGGTGGACTTTCAACTCCCTGCAGCCAAAACCCCACACGTTTTAGTATTCATGAGAGACAGAAGGGTGTACACTGGCTGGGGTGATGCGCCACAATGAGCCAGCAGCATACGGCAGGCTTTCTCCCCAAGCAAAGCTACCCACTGTCAGGAAAGAGCTGGGAGTTCTCTCCCCACCCCTCCCCCAGTCCCTTCCTCTATCTCTATTAATAGGCATTGGTGCCAGCCCAGCTATGGGGGGTGTGGGCAGGAGGGGACCCTGGGGATCCCACCCCACGCACTTGCACCTCTGGTGAGGGAGGTGATTATCTGGGACAGCTTGTTTTCATAGCACAGGGCAGGTCAGATTGCGCTGCTTGGCTCAAACACACCAATCCCACAGCCAGGGTGTTAGTGAATGAGGATCAAAGATGATATTTTCCAGAGAGGGACTGGTGGCCCTCGATGGAGGGGGAGAACAGTGACCGCCAGCCACCCCACCCTGGGGGTAAGGCAATTACCAGGCTGCTTTCTCATCCTGCACCTTTAACCATTTTGTTTGTCCCAGTGAGTCCTGTGTAGCAGGGTAAAGAAGCAGGGGCGTGCTTGGACCTTTAATTTCAAGTGAGGGCACTTAATGAACATGACTCTCCTTACCTCCCAGCTGCTTTCCCAGAAATCTCCAAGCACAGAGCAAGGTGCTGCTTTGATAACAAATCCTTTTGTCAGGTTTAAAGGCACCAGAACCTTGTCTCTGCCTAGTAGCTGGGGTGAGGGCATCTCTGAAAAACTCACAGCGCAAAATTGTCCATCGACTTACTGATGAGGCTGAGGAACCCAAGTCCTGAGTTCAGGAGATGCCCTAAATTCCTATATCAGTTTCTGAGGTCTTTCCAAAGACCCTTTGAGTCTTTCCAAAGTGCATCACGTGCATGTGCAACACACACATTTACACACACAAGTTTTCTTTTTCTTTGCCTGTCTGTTTTTAAGCAAATTAACTCACTTTTATGGGTTTTTTTGTTTGTTTGTTTGTTTTTTTCTGGGAGAGAAACTAAAGACTCCTACTGCCCCAGCCCTACTCTGCCAGTCAAGGACCTACAGCAGGGAGTTGGAAATTTGGCTCTGGGCCCATGCATTAGCACTGAGCAGAACCAGTTGCGGTAGATCTGAAGAGCCTCATCTCTCCTCTGCGCCCTACTTCGTGCCGCCTGGCTCGGCTGTCATTTCCGCGTGTGCCATCGGGCTGGGACAGTACACTGGGACACACAGCAGCAAGAAACTTGCCAAATGCACTGCCCCATGACATTACTTGAGCTTTTGTTTGTCTCTCAATAGTGAGAAAGGCAAAGAAAAAAGTGTGGGGGGTGGAATTCTGAGCTGGAGCGGTTCCCTCTAACCATTTATTTACCTTGTGTGCATGCTTCATGCTCTTACTCACGGGTTACTGTCATGGGTGCATATAAGGTCTTGAGACTCTTTAGTAGTAATCCCTCGACAGAGGAGCTGCCTCATGGCATGCTCAGAGCATTTTTGCTTCATTACTGTTCTCATCAGATAACGACATAAAGTAACTTTGTTGGTGCTTCTGGCAACTGCTGCTGCACTTCCTTTCCCCACGCGTCCCTGATGCACACGTAGCAAGGGAAATGATCCTCTGTTTCAACACACTGCTCAGCACCTGGCCAGGAGGCTGAGCAGAGGACATGGACAGATTTGAGCCATCAAGAGCTGCAGCACAGAGTGCAGACAGCCAGTGCCCCTTTGGAAGACACCCAAGAGTCCATGGCACCTGGATGAACCCTAGAGTCACAGTTCTGCCACAGATGGTGAACATCTTTAGCTCTAGGCCTGCCTGGGGACATGAGCATGCAGCAGCACCCTGATGCTTTGCGGGTATCTGAAGATGGGCCCACTGCACTTAAATCTGGAAAGAAGAGAGGAAGGAAGGAAGGAAGGAAGGAAGGAAGGAAGGAAGGAAGGAAGGAAGGAAGGAAGGAAGGAAGGAAGGAAGGAAGGAAGGAAGGAAGGAAGGAAGGAAGGAAGGAAGGAAGGAAGGAAGGAAGGAAGGAAGGAAGGAAGGAAGGAAGGAAGGAAGGAAGGAAGGAAGGAAGGAAGGAAGGAAGGAAGGAAGGAAGGAAGGAAGGAAGGAAGGAAGGAAGGAAGGAAGGAAGGAAGGAAGGAAGGAAGGAAGGAAGGAAGGAAGGAAGGATATAGGAAGGATATAGGAAGGATATAGGAAGGATATAGGAAGGATATAGGAAGGATATAGGAAGGATATAGGAAGGATATAGGAAGGATATAGGAAGGATATAGGAAGGAAGGATATAGGAAGGAAGGATATAGGAAGGAAGGATATAGGAAGGAAGGATATAGGAAGGAAGGATATAGGAAGGAAGGATATAGGAAGGAAGGATATAGGAAGGAAGGATATAGGAAGGAAGGATATAAGAAGGAAGGATATAGGAAGGAAGGATATAGGAAGGAGATGCCAGGAGCGGGGAAATAACTGGCCATGCAGTGGGTTGCAGTGGTGTCAGGAGGACAGTAAACAAGGCTTGCAAACAGAAAAGCAGAGGTACCTGCTCTGGTTCAAAACTAACACCATCTTGGCACTAAGGTGACATCCCATGGTGAGTTTTACTGTCACTTTTCTTTGGCCATTTCCTCTCCAGCTCTGTTCTCCTTGCCTCCTGTCTCACGGTGAAATAAGCTCCAGTTGAGCCAATTTACCCCACTCTGCTGGGGTTACTCAGCATTTGCTGGCAATGTCCTCATCATAGCTTGGGCCTTTGGTCCTAGATCAAATGATTTGGTTTGGACACTAGATATAGGTTGGGCTTTGTCTAACTTTACAGACTTACACTTGGCCTCTTCATTGCAGCTCCTTTTACACGCAAAGAAGAGAAATGGGCAAGATTCGCCTGACCTGTTTTAGACACTGACCTGGGGAGGGGATGACTCATAGCTGTGCCTATATTTCCCCATATTCTCCTCCATAAAGGGAGCTTAGCGTGACTAGCTCAGATGGAGACATCTATGTTTAGTCAGATGAATCCCACCCAAAGTGACTGCAGCTGCCGGAGGAACATGAGCTTTCTCATAATCGCTTCCCTTCCCCATAGTTTTGGGGCAGAGAGAATTACTTGAGCTGATGAGTCCTTGAAGGATTCTTTGAAAATTGCACAAAATCTGCTCGGAAGGATGTGTGTCTGCTTGCATCAGGCCTAAACGCGGTTCAGCGAGCTGTGGAGGTCCCAGGCAATAGGGCATTCAGAGGACAACACAATACTGGCGTTGCCACGCTTGCTGCGAGCGGGCAGCCTGAAAATGGAAAAAAGCAAAGACAGTAACAGAAGGAGCATCCAAGACATCTCCTGGGTTTGGACAGCTACTAAGCTGGCTACATCCCAAGAGAAACAACTTCCACTCTGTCCCCTGGCTCCTACCCTTACCTCCGCTTTCCTCTTTCCCTCTGCTTTCTTCAGTCATTTCCCTCCTGAATAGAAACTTCTGGGAGGCTTATTTCCTTGCACCTGTTTCATCTGTGATGTAACTGCGGTAATAACTCAACCACTGTTGGATGGAAGGTTGCAGTTATTTCTTGGTTTCTCTATTTTATTTTATTGCATTATGGTTATATTTAGAGATGGGCCAAGACCAGAGCTGCACAAGAGGAACACTCCCACGGTTTGGGAAGGTCTGAAGTGGGAGTCAGATCCCTTCATCTCAGCTAGCCTCCCTCTTGTTAAAGTGTGAATCCAAAACCCAAGGTCCAAAGCTGGAAAAGTTGAAATATAAGCTGTAGTGCAAACACTGTAGGTGAGTCCAGTCCGCAGTTGTGGTGGGAAAAAGCAATGTGCAAAGACTTAAATTCTGCTGTAGCATGAAATGCTTTTCCCGGTTCCTAGGTGGGAAAGAAGGTCATTACAGAAGGTTGGGAAAGCCAGCTGCTGCCTTGCCTTCCAAAAGAAGTAAATGAGACAACACAGAGATCAAAGTTAATGGCAATAATGCAGGACTCTGTCCCAGGAATATTGCCTAGGTGGCATTAATCCCTCTGTGTGTATTTTAAGATCTGATGTCCTTTAGTTGCAGAGAAAAGCACATTTCTGGACCTGTTGTTTGATATGACCGCATGCTTTCTTCAAAGTCATGGTTTCTCCTTGCAGTTCTCAGGGTTGAAGAGCCTGTTACGACCAACTGATAGGAGCTCCAGTGCTGAACCAGCCAGTCAACAGTGTGGATGGTGATCCTGAAGGCTTCAGCTGGAGTAAGGCAGCATGGACCCTGGAAGTGAAGCTGCTCCATGCCACACATAGAGACCAGAAGGGACTGAAGCAGGGAACTGGATCATGCAGTGTGCCCAAGTGCTTTCAGGAGGATGATGCAGGCCTCCCCCCCAGCTCAGCAAGTCCTCAGGGAGGTGACAGTCACAAGCAGGGCCAAAGCTGGGCCCCAAGGGGAGAGAGGTCACAGAATCACACCGAATCACAGAATGCTTTGGGTTGGAAGGGACATGTACAGGTCATCTAGTCCAACGCTCTTTACTGCACCAGCTCACACCTTTCACAGCATGTACTCTATTTCCAGTGCTTCAGAACAAGGGGCACAAAAACTTGTTTTGTACAGCAGAAGAAAAGTGTCTGTCCTGTTGTGGCCCAAAACCATAAACCTGAAGACAGGGCACTGTCATTGTCTCAGTTCAGAGGTGCAGCAGTCAGCAAATTGATGGAAATGCAGGTTGGTTGGTTTTTTTCACCTCTTTTTCCCAACACCACGACAGAGAGGGATGGGAATGAAAACTCAGAAATGATAATCCCAATCAAACTTTACATACCCATGATGGAGAAATTCTCCCCTCTGATGGACTCAGGCATGTCTGTTAAAGTAACCTCATCTCCTGCCTGGTCAGCATTACCTACTGTAAGGAGGTAAGGTCTCATGTCACAGCTGAGTTAGAGAAACCTTATTGTCCCCTCACTGCAACGCTGTGATCCAGTGCCACAAAGACACACCAAACCTCGCCTTACAAAAGGTGACTGGGTTGCCTGCTGTAACCCTTACATGACAAGAAGGCTTTTATTTTCCTAGCCACAATGTCACTGGTCCTCCCTGGTGTTTCCACGTTCTCACTAAGCTGTGGACACATGGTGAGACAACCAGCTGGTGCTGCAGCCCAGGGATGCTCCTGCCGTTCCCAAGTCTCATCATTTACTTCTAGGTTCCCAAAGTCAACTGAGCCCTCTTAGCCCCATGGAACCAGCAGCTATTGTGGAGACAGTTACCACAATGACCCCATAATCCTGTTTTCCAAGGCAGAGTCTCCTGTCCTGTAGGTACTGCCTGAACTCTTTGTTCCCAGATGTATTACTTTTCATTTAGCTAAATTAAAACACATTTTCTTGGATTGTGACCATTCAGCCAGGCAATTCCGCTCCCTCTGTAACAGTAAACTATCCTCGCCATTATTTACTGGGCTGCAGGTGGACAGACTGAAACACTAGCTCTGCACGGGCTGCCCCCATTCAGCTCAATGGACTGTTGATGCTGTACAATAATGACAACTATTTCGGTGTCCTGGGAATAGATTGTTTCATAGCTGACTCTTTCAGATGAAATATTCATCTCTTCTGAGATTTGGGAGCACATTTGGGATCGCTGAAGGAGTAGCATCTTCTTTCTCCACAGACTGCCTCACATCGCTGCATGATAACAACCTCTCACTTCTTCCCCCCCCCCCCCCTCCATTTTCTCTGTATGTGGAAAATCACAGATAAGAGAGAGAGAGAGAAAGAAAACAGATTTTCTTCATTAGTTTATTCTCCGAGTCATGCAATGACAGAGCTGCTGAACTGACATCAACCCCTTCCCTGTCCGCCCCACCACAGCTGCATCCTACCCTAAGCCTCATCATGTGGCCAAGTGGGGAAATTGAGGCACGGGAAAGATGGAAGATCAAACCAGCACCTTCCATGCTAACACACACCAACAACTGCAGTGAGCTTTCCTTTCCAGCATATCAGCTCCTGGTACGACACTGGCTGGTAGGGACCTGGAAGACCTCTCCAAGGCAATTTTAACACCCTAAAGCAATTACAGACATTACGTAAATTTATTGCATAATTAATTTTTTGTTTGGTCCCGCTGTCTATATCCACAGAATATCCAGTATGGCAACAGGATAAACACTCTCCCCATGCAGCTCCAGTAAGGTCAGTAAACTTATCCCAGGAAGGAGTTTGACTTCACTCGGGGCAGAGCTGCCCTGCCAGACCATTACTTCTAACAGTTCTGTGACAAATGTGCAGGCACCCTGGCTCTTTTACCCTCCCTGCACTGCCTGGAGACATGCAGCTTGCTGGAGAGATGATATGGCTTTTCAGATCTTCTGGATTATAGCACAGAGGAGCTGTACGAATCAGGACAATAAAACAAACCTAAGTGATCTGTCAAAGGTCAGGTCCCATTCCTGTTCCCGGGGTGGGATGAGCCACTGGGTCAGGGAACTTGCCCTCTGTGACAGCATGTTAAGCAATTTTCCAGGAAAATCTCTCTGCTATGACCACATCTAAACCATAGCGTTAGTAAGAAACATGCAGCCTTATAGAACGGGCTTTAAAAGCAGACCACACTGCATTTGCTTGATGCATCATAAACATGGTGTGTGTGGCTTACCACCTAGTCTCTTACCCCTCCGTTTATTGAATCAGAGGGTGGTGTCGTCATAGCACATGCTGCAAAGGCCACCGGGCCACACACGTACCTTTCTTGTGCACGTCGCCTAAATCCCATTGATCAATGACTTCCTGCATGGTTACTGGAATGCTGTGGGAAGAGGCACATAAAATTCCCTGCTCTCATTTAGCCCTCCTGTCAAAGCTAGAGAAGTCCTGGCCCAGCTTCAGCTACAAAAACATATGAAATATATCAGCTGAGGCTGAACGGAATAGAAACTGATGGCCAGCCCGGATATTGCTGCTATTTTGCTGAGAAGGTTTACTTCCGAAGCCAGTGCGGATGATTCATTCGAGAGCCCAGGTGCTCAGACACTCGCCAGGTACTATGGTAAAGGGCTCCAGAGCCTAAAGGTAAATCACATAAATCCACTATCTGTAGGCATAACGTACCGATGGCTAAAACACCACAAGAGCGATGAAAAGCACAGCTAATTTTCTAGCATTTGTACTTTTGTCTTCTTTGAACGGCTTCATCTTGGGCACTCACAGTAAAAGTAACCAGAGAACTGCGCGAAGAGCAGCAGCTCTGTCTAGCAAAGGGCTTCCAGATTTTGATATCTGGCTTAAATTCAAAAAAAAAAAAAAAAAGAATGGAAAACAAAAATGTTCACATGCTTCTAATGAGTGCCTTGATTAAAAACAAACAAACAGCATAACAACTAATAGTTATCGATTGCTTCAGCTCTAATGGGACTCAACTTGAAACACTCTGAAGCAACCCAAGTGCAAGAAAGGAGATGGCTAATGCCTTCTGAAAAGCAAGTCCTTTATAATACACAAACCTGAGTGCACAAGATGGGGACACAAGGAACCACAACTTGCTTGCAAAAAACAGAGCTCTCACTAGAGAGATGAACAGTGAAGCTTTCGCAGAACCAGATCCGCCAGAAACAGGCAGTCTCTTGTTTCCCTTTCTAGACAATTTTAAAGTTGGGTTATCATGCACACATCGAACATCATTTGCATGGAAACAACTGCAAGGAACAGCAAACTCCACTGTAAAAGAAAATACCAAAAAACTCAGTTGTGGCTGTAAAAAAATAACAATAGAAATGGCTACATAGATCTAAAAATTAGTAAAATACTTGGTTATGCTATTAAGAAAAAAACCCACGTATATGTGTTTTTCCTTTCATTTATGAACTCATGCAAGTAAGTTAAAGTCCTACTTGGCTGGAAGAGTTTGTCAAAAAAGAAATGTGAAGCTAAATCTTATTTCGCAGCTGGATTAGTTTAATCATACATGTTACAGCAGCAGTGTATGCATCGCCATTCTAGGAAGGAGCCTACTCTGAAACCCCAGAGGGTTGATAAAATGTTGAAAGGTGGTGCTCACTGGAACTTCTGTAACAGCTTAGAAGCTCGATTTACAACTTTATTAATCCAGAAATACATTTTAATGAAGCTGTTGCCAGCCAGCACCAAAGCTGTCCAGGTTCTTTAGACAAGTCAGAAAAAAAAAGTTTCTAAAGCTAGCAGATAATACCTAAGTAATTGCACACAGAAGGAGATTGCTATGGACCTTGTTAAGGCAGATAACAGCTGATCGATTCCTGAGCTGGAAGTGGCATGTTGCATGGGGACTGTTAATTGTGGCCTGTATGGGCAAAGCGAGAAGATTTGCAAGTAAGGATAAATATACCTACTTGTATCAGAGAGGTTTTCCCAAGTTCCTGACAACTGCAAGGCAAATCAGCTAGGATGCAAAATCTAAATAGAAGAAATTAGAATGAAAATTGTAGAGGCATAATAAAAATAGAAGAGAAGTAGTCAACCTTCTGCAATTAAGCTTGAACGGGAAATTACCACCTAATTAGTTAACTAAGCGAAAAGTAAAGAATATTGATTACATTGTGATATGTAGGAAGCTGTGGTACTTGATGGAAACAGTCCTTCAATTGGGAACATATTTAGGTTGCCCATATTTAGGAAGAACAAGGAATTTAAAAAAAGCACAAGAACAAAAAATAATCCTAAGAGTGATAGACAGGTATTAAAAACTGGTAATGGTGTTGTGCTTTGACCCTGGCTGAAGGCCAGATGCCCACCAAAGTCGACTATCACTCCCCTTTTCAGCTGGACAGGGGAGAAAATACATATTGAGAGGCTTAGGAGTCAAGATAAGGTCAGGGAGAGATCGTTCTGCAATTGTTAGGGCAAAACCAGGCAACACAGAATAGAGGAAAGAAAACTCTCTAATTTATTACACTACACACAGAGTGAAACCAGAGTCAGATGAGAAGTACAACCAAATTTTAAAACACCTCCCACCACCCCTCCCCCCCATTGTGGCACAGGGAATGTAGGTTTCAGTTCGTTCCTCAAGAATTGTGTTCTTAGTTGGTGGGGCATTCCTCACAGCCTTCCCCTTCTCCAGTGTGGGGTCCCACCCACAGGAGACAGTCCTCCACTATTGCCTCCAGTGTGAGTCCTTTCCCACAGGGCTTCAGCTCCTCACCAGCTGCCTAACGTGGGTCATTTCTGTGGGGCGCAGTCATAAATCATAGAATATCTCTCAGGCCCAGACTGCTCCAGCCTGGTCCCCCACAGAGTCACAAGTCTTCCTTTCCCCAGCAAACCTGCCTCTGTGTGGGTCTCTCCCATCTCTGTGTCTCTGTCTCTTTCCATGGGATGCATGGAGAGACAGAGACACAGGGGCTTGCTCCAATGCAGATCACAGCATCTCTTGTATGTCTCCACCTGCTCCAGCGTGGGGCCTCTCCACGGGCTGCAGGTGGGGTCTTGGCCTTTTCCATGGGCTGTGGGGAGACACCCTCTCCACCATGGCTTTCTGCACAGGCTGTAGGGGCATCTTTCTCTCTGGCGCCTGCAGCAACTCCTTCCCCCCGTTCCCTGGCCTTGGTTTCTTACAGTTTCTTGCATCTTCTCACTCCCTTCTCTGGTGGCAAAAAGCAGCTGCTTGCGGGTTTTTTCATTATTAAATATGATTCCCAGAGGCTCTATGACCATCGCTGATGGGCTCAGCCTTGGTCAACAACTCCAGCCTTGAGCCAGCTGATGTTTACTCTCTTGGGCCTCTAGCTGCTTCTTGGAGAAAGCACCCCTGCTGCTCCCCTCCTTCACCAGAACTCAGCCACACAAAACTACAATGAATGGTGATGCAGAAAAGGCTGAAATAGTTACCTATTACTTCTTTATTGGAAAGGAGTGGCAAGGAACATATTTAATATGATAAGGCAAATTATCTTCCAGACCATTAGAAGATGGATAACTTGTAAAATGCAAATTATCTTCCAGACCATTAGGAGATGGATAACTTGTAAAATGCAGCAGGGTTGTCTTCTGCCTGAGGGCTGTGCCAAAGTGGTCTCAAGAGGCATCCTACAAAAATCTCTGGTTCAGAAATACCAGTCTGTAGTAGAGGGTTGTGCTGTAGGTAAGCCCCTGGGGCAATATCCCTCTGCCCTGGGCTGGGAGCAGGAGGTGGGGTGGAGGAGAAATGGGGGCACAGAGGAGAATCAGGGGCAAAGGAGAAGCAGGGCACTGCAGCCTTGCTCTCTGGCCCTGGAGTGCTGGCTGCGGCTGCAAGCCATGACTGCCAAAGGAGTGTTAAGAACCTGCCAAAAAACCCACACAGTAAATGGCAAAACTGTGTCTGAGTGACTTTCAGAGGAGTTTATTCCTGTCATCACAAAGAAGATTCAGAGGCACCTCAATTTCTGTGTGAAGGGCAGAAACAGTACCTACTAAATCTTTCTCCATCTAGCAGAGAAAGCCATCACAACGGTTCAGGGAGGAAAACTCAACCCAAATCAAAAGAGAGAGCTGGCGCCGAGTGTTCAGAATGAGGGCGAATGAATTACTTCGAGAGGTCATGGATGGCTCTGTCCCTTGATGCTTTCATTGGCTTTGGCAGGCAGAGATTTCACACTAGCGTCTGTGGTCAGCTGAGTCACTCAGCCAGTCTCTCTAGCCTCTGCCTGGTCTGTGGAGAAAGGCAAGGACTTCGCAGGGGATGAGTCAGTATACCTAAATTAAGCATTTGCTTTAAATTGCTCCCTGGAGGAGCACATCTCTCTCCTCTCAGGGAGACCAGGAGTGTGCCAGCTAAGTGATTTACCTGCCTTTGGGTAGCACAAATGGCCTACCTTACACTCTACGGACAAATCAGTGCAGCAGGCTCTCTCCTCAGGTCTGGATTCAGGCATGGGTGCAAATGATGCATTTGCGCAGCTCCAACAATGACCTAAAAATTCAGACCCTGAATACAGCACTTGCCCCAAACAGGTCACAAAGAACACAGGCTTGAAATCCTTTTATAAAGTAATTGCTCAGTAATTACAGTCAAGCGACTTCCACAGTTTGGTTCCGCCTCACCAACAGTGTATGTCAGAGGGGAAGGGAAAAGCCACAGAGCAATCAGTACCCACAGTAAATAGGTAAACACAGACTTCTAAGCACTGTAGCAGGAAGAAATTTTGCACCAAATATCTTGAGTTGGAGTGAGCGAGGTCTAATTGCATTCATTCTGTAGATTTGCCTGTGTTTTGTTTTGCTTTCAGAAATGATGTGAAAATACACTCTTTTTTTGTTGCTCATATTAGCTTTCTACCAAGAGTGGTCATTTTTCTTCATCCCTGCAAACACCTATATTTCTTGTTTTACAGAGGGTTTGCCGGATGCCTTTTAATTTATTCCATCTGGCTCTCATTAAAGTGCTATTTATCAGATGACTTCTTCAAAATGGCTTGCTAGGGATTGGTTGCAATCTATTACTGAAGCTGGTGAAGAAGTCAGAAGCGAGCAGTTTTCCTGCTACCACCTGCCCAGGTAAAGCCTGATAACCTCAGTGTGCCTACGTGGAGTGTGAGCCATGCAGGGGGGCTTTTGGGGCAGGGTGGGCTGTGGAGGTGAGCCCGGATTCTCCTAGACTTTTCTCTGTAATGAGTACATCTGTGCCTCATGGGTAGGAGGTGCCCATTTTAAGTGTAGCACTTGGAGAGGTGGCCCTGTTCTTTCCTTTCCTCTGGTCTGCACTGCTTGCAAATCCCCTTTTTCTTGAGCTGCACTTCAGTAGCATGACTCGTATAGCTAGTCAAGGCTAAGGGCTCGGTCTCCACGCTAAAAATCTCAAGTGATTTTACTCTGATCCATTTCTAAACTGGTTCAGTTAAGCCACTGAAAACTCCAGCGGGGACACTTCTTCTTTGGCTGATTTTTGGTTAGCTCAACTAGATTCCCAGCCGATTAAAGCCACGCTGAAATAAGCACAGTGTAAATCCATGCTAAGAGGATGCAACCAGAGTTTGTTCTCCTTTAACTAAAGTGGTTTACTGGACTAGGGTGGTTCATTCATGGGAAAAAAATTGCAACGTATTCCTATGTACACACCAAGCAGAGAGCTGCAAAAACATTTTGTCTCTCATTCTTGGTCTCTCATTAAGGGCCGCACACTGATTATTTATTTATTTCTAATTTAGCAACAGCGCTAACACAAATTGCCTCCTTGACCTGAGGCAGTTGCCAAGCGTTTAGTTCAGAACCAATTTCAGTGCTACTGTAATCCCCTGAACTAGAGAGCTGGAGCAGAAGTAAAGCTGAGCCAACCTGAAACCGTAGCTGCACGAATGGCGCCAATCTAATTAAGTTATGAAAAACTGTCCCTCTGGAGATGAGTCTCCTGCAGCTCACAAGCAAAAAGGTGGAGAACATGTGAATCTGGCCACAAGCTTCAGCTGTTGACAACCCAACTTACAAAGCATCTGTATGCGTGCCCTTTGGGAAGAAAGATAAGTGGTACTCAGGGGAAACACACATTTGTTTAACTCTTTGTTCCGTACTCATCCAGGCAAGGAGAAAATGTTTCATATTATGCTGAATACCATCTCAGATTCTGGCAGGATTACTCGTCAATATTATTACAGCCTCTTCAGTTACAGTGCTTCAGCAATAAAGTAGTTAGACTGGCTTTGAAATACAGAAATTCAGGCAATACAATCGCGCTATGAAAGAGTGCTCATTAGCCTTTGGCTGACCCTTAAAAATTGTGTTTCTCTCCAATTCTTCCACAAATTGCCTTTAAGGAGACCTCCTTCGTTCTACCAAGTCACAAGGTTCGACTATGTGACTCATGCTTTTTAGCCACTCTCTCACGATCATAAGGCATGCTTGCCTTTTACACGCAGCCACAATTGCTACAAGGAGGATATGTAAAAATGCACCGACGGCCTTATTAATTGTGGCATGTTCTTATTTGTTTGGGATTTTTTTTTTCCAACCTCAGAAGTTTCATAATGAAACAGTTGGTCTCATAAAAAGTGTCACTCATCAAGTAAAATTTTATGGCTAGGTCACTGTAAGGACTTTGTCAGATTGTGACCGGGCATGGTAAAATTTCGTAGCTGTGGAAGTTGAATTAAGTGTAATCAGATACTTCTGGGGGCATGAGCTGGCCCTCAAAGGGATGTGTTCTCTTGTCTGAGACAAATAGCACCACTGCACACTTCATCTGAGATCTGAGCGTTGCTGGACACAGACCACCAAATATGTTGAACCGGTAGGTTGACCTGTATCCCAGCTCTCTGCCTTTGCTCACAACAGCCCTTGCAGCTGTGGAGAAGCCCTCCAGTGAAGCACCTGGATGGAGGGGAGAGAGCTCAGCTCAAGGTGTGCCTCGCCCCCACATAACGAGTTTTGACGCCTTTGTGGTGCAGGTCTCAGATGTACTGTTTTCAGCAGAACTTGGCCCCGGCATGCGACACCTGAAGTAATTACCTGCCTGCACCGGGGCTGGAGCCAAGAACTGCTAAGCCGTTGTTTGGCTCCTCTTTCATGACAGAGGACAGGACAGAGAGCAGTGCCACAGGTGACAGAAAAGCACTGCCTGAAGAAACTGTGGCTGTGGTGGCACGGCTTAGCCGTGGGGCTGGAGCCTGTCTGAGGAGCCTGGCACAGCTGGCTCGGAGCATGCAGGTGGATCGATGTGCCACGTCTGTAATGCCACGGCCACCTCAACCAGCACCCTTGCTGATCAGAGCCTTGCTGTGTGAGCACCCCACTGCTCAGCTCTCCCCATGGGAGGATCACCCTGAGCATTGCCGCAGGAGCAAACCCCCTCTTCCTCGTGCCCAGACGGCACAGGAGCTGGTGCGCTGGTGGAGGAGGCAGGCACACAGGTCTAATTCCACCCAAAAGAGGGCAGTGGTGCTTGCGGACACGCGGCAAGACAGGAGTTTACTCTCCAGCTGCTCGGTTTTCCCAACCAGCTGACAGAAACGCTCCCCGGCTCTTGGCACAGGCAGAGCCGTCCACAGAGCTCTCTCACACACTCTTCATTAGCCTCCGCTCTCACTTCCTCCCTTTGACTCATTAGCTGTTTTACCATCATTTCTCTTGAAATTTGATGGAAGAAATCACATGGATCCATTCATGCCAGTGCTGAGTGGCCTGTACCAGGTGCCTCTGTGTCACCCTCATCTATCAGTTATTCGGCTGCCAGCCGGTACACGTCTTCTGCAGAAGCAGCTTTTCAGATGAGCTGTGGCTTGGGCGTGGGCGGGAATGGAAAATTGGATGGACTGCAGTTTATGGCAATCAGGCAATGTTCAGAAGCTTGATGTCACAGGAAACCACTGATATTGCGAATAATTCAGAGCAATTAAAAAAATCCCCAATACACCAACTGTTTTTCCCCTGTTCTAGCGGCTATGTATTTTCAAGTAGCCTGTTTGTCCAACGCCTACGCTCTCACCTTCAGCAGGTGTGGTTTATGAAACAGTGTAATCAACCCGAAGCACCCGCCGTTCATACTTGTACTTAGTGTGGTCGTCACTCAGCCCCATGGCTGTGTGGGTTTCCATGGTCGGAAGCCAACACAGGTCACAGCCTTGAAGCGCAGAGAGATACTCGCTTTGCTTCCCAGCATCAGAGGGTTTCTCAACCTGGCAACCTCTGCTGTCTTGAGGTTGTTCAGCTAATGCTGTTTTCTTGGCTCCCACGCTAAAAACACCAGACATAATAGCAGCAGCCAAGGTATTAACAACAAAAACAGCAGCAAAGACAATAGCAACACAAGTGTAGCTCATGAGCTTAGCTTTGTTTAATGGTACGGGATCTGCACAGCCTCTGGGAGCTGGACCCAGAGCAAAAACCACAGCCAACTTTCCCTCTTCTACTGATCTTGACAGTTGGGAATGACTCTGCTCCAGACCAGCACAGCCTTTTGCTCCTGGGTGAAATGAAACACGGCCCCAGCGTTGTGGCAAACATGGGCCTAGAGGTGCGATTTCTTACATAAAACATGTTTGTACAGAATTTTGTGTCAAAGGAGTGATGCAGCCTTTGCACAAGGTTGATTACAACCCTCTTCCCGCTGATGCACTTCTGCCTCCATGGAGCACCATACCCCCTCACTAGGTTTCCAGAGCAGAAGGATATGAGTCTCTGCCTGCACTGACAGATCAGGGTCTCCGTGCTGAGAAGCTCTCCTCCAGGTTCTCCCAGGCACCAGCTTGGGGCTAGGACATGGCCTCCACTGGCACTGGGAAGGACACCCTAGGGCATCTAAAATACAACTTTTTTGTGTGTGTTTGAGCTAAACAATCATCTAAGTAAAGAGCAAAGTCTATCACACTTCCTGCGCATTTCCTTCTTTCCTGAGGCTGCCTGGACGGAAACCCTCCTATGCAAAAAACTTAAAACATTTGTCTCTTCAAGGGAAAACCATACTTGCACCCTGAGAGCAAGATCTACTGCCCTTAGTGGTGCTGGTACATCCTCTCAACATGGACCTAGGTGTAGACACTAGTGTGACTCTTGAAAGAAAAGCCAGATTATTGGTACTGCACCTGAGACAAGAAGTCCTGGTGCCCAGTGACTCTGTGGTACTCCCAGCTTTTGGAGCTGGTGGTGGAGTCAGTAACTGAGACATCTGTTATGCGATGTTGATCTGCTCTCCAGTGCCTGGTTTACTTGGTGGCATCTACTGATAGACATCTGCAGGCAGAACATCTGCTTGGCCTTCAGCTTTTTGAGTGCTGCAGTCAAAACCCCATGTTTGCTTTTATTTCTGATTTTTAAATGCATATGGTTGGATGCATGTACTCTCTACTAACACTCTGCTTACTCTCCCCTGCAGAGGTAATACAGACAAGGACCCTCTTGGACAGTACAGTGCAATATGGAAAAGATGGGCCTCTTTCTCCAGAGAGAGAGAAAGGTTATTGGTATTGAGTGTTAGGAGAAGATGAGCAATGTCAGTATTACTGCATTTGGGAAAATGCAAATATGAAATTCTTTCCCAGTGAATAGTGACAGTACCGTGCTATGTAGAAATGCGGGGAATTAGGCAGTGTCATCCCATGTGATTTGTACATACTTAAGAAGGAATTAAATCCTTGTGAACCTATCCAGCTTTACAGATGTCGAGGCCTGATTTGGCTTGCTGATGTGCCAGTTTTACATGGAAGCAACTCCACTGAGACCTGTGGAGTCATTAAACACTGACAGAAGAAAGCGGAGACTCAGAGCTGCCACCCTACTTACCATGCCAAGAAACAGCATGTATTTCCCAAACACTTCATCCATTGAGCAATAGCAACAGCACTGGCAAGGTCTTCTGTGATCTGCTTTGCCCACTGCCTCACCCACAAGTCCAGGAGGGACCACCTCCAGGAGTAGGAGGTCAGATCTGGAGCCATTCTGGTTAGGACCCCCCTGAATTATTACAAGGATGTCAGCATCTGCAATCTGCCATTTGCACATCATCACAGCTCACAGGCTTTAAAGGGTCTTTTGCCATAGCATTTGGTGCCCAGATTTCCCTTCACTCTTAAATTACTATCATATACTGCAACCACTTTAATACTGAAACTGATGCAGCACCCTCTCTGCTGAAAGGCTCCGCTTCCGGTATCCTAATTGCAGTATAACCCATCATAATCATTATCACCCCTGCGGAGGGAGAGCCCTTCCACCACACACCGGGCTGTATGTTCTGGTGTACAGTGGCACTACACTCCCTGACCTTCCTCCTCATCTACAGATGTGTTTTTAAGTAGTCTCTTCTGAATTTACAGGGACCTGTGGCATCAGGGCCATGAGTCTTCCCACCTGCGAGCCGAAAGGATTGCTGCATCCTGCAAAAGAGGCTTGGCACATAAATGGTGCTGGACGCAAGCCACGTTGAACACCAGGAAAAGCCTTTGAACAAGTGTCAGTCTGAGCACCTACTTTCCACCCCCATCTGTGGTGGAAGGGTGGAGCAGGCTAGACTGGGATGGGAATGTGATCTGTATCGTGCTACTGTGGGATTTACATGCCTACTGATTTTACTCATGCAACCACGTCGGGTCTCTCCACCTCCTCACCCTTGATTAACTCTTAGCGGAAGAGTGGGCGTAGGGGTGCAAGCGGCACCATCCAGGCGCAGGGAGCAAAGCGTGTGCATGCTGTGTAGAGGATCCTGGCTTCACTCACCATTCACACTGCTCGCGGGGAGCAGTTTGGCAGCCCTGCAGCCAGGTGTCTGTGCCAGCCCTTGTGAACGCAGCCTTGCAGTCGTTTCTTCTCTCAGCCCCTGGAATCAAGCCATGGGTGCTGGGAGAAAGGATTGTGTTTCCCTTTTGGTTTCTTGATGTTTTCCTATGAACCCACCCAGTTGTTCAATATTGCAAAATGAAGGCTGTGCTTGTTGGGGTTTTTTTTTCTCTGTGTGTGCGTATCCTGCTGAGGGGAGGGACAGAAATGAGCTGGGCAAGATAAAACAATGGAAATTTGAGTGGAATGGAGGAGTGTGAAAAACAAGAAGGTTGAGGTTGTGAAAAGCAGGACGAGGTTGGGAGAAAAAAGCCCTTTTATTGTGTATTTGGACATTGTCTTATAACCATGCTGCGTATGCATGAAATACCAAACCAGGAGGTCTGGAAAGCACAGACAGGTACATCGTTGCTGACAGAGCTTTTGTAAGATGTTACTCAGCCTAAGGCACAGTCTGATTGACCTTGCCTTTAGCTAAAACCTAGAAAAAAAACATATAGGCATATGTGTAAATTGAATCGCCTTAAAAAAAAAATAAATCAGGAAAAATCCCCTGGCCCTTGGATTAAAAATGACAGTAAAATCCTATCAGGTAATCCTGTGGAGTCTGACAATCTCTATAAGTGCTTTGAGTTACTCCTGACCCTGGCAGCTCCCCATGCAGTGTGTGGTCCTTGGCCGGGGTGGCTGTGCCATTGATCTCAGCGCTGCCAGGCCTCCGGCTCGCTTCCCTGTTCTCCCCTGTTGCGCTCTCTTTCATTATAATGGGGCAATGCGGAGCAGTGGTTGGAGCTCAGCAAAAAACAAAATCAGAGGCTTTAATGTTTGACAGCCCTGTCTGGGACAGACCAGCAGGGTCTGGTTCTTGGGGGAGGCGATGAGTACCTTGTCTTTGTGGATTTTGTGCGAGGGGCTCCTGAGAATCCCAGGAGATGCCTCTTCTCCTTCACCAACCCAAATCCATTTTAAAACACAGCACTCATTTTCATGTTTTCATAACACCTCATTTGCAGGCATGTGATTAGACCTAATTAATGCTTGTAATCAATGAACATTTAATCGCCGCTGCTGAAAAATGCTGGATAAATGCAGAGCGCTGCTTGATTGAATGCTGTTTGATTTGCTAATGGATCACTCTGTTGCTCTTTTAGATTCTGCTTATGCAGGCAAAATATCTGGCCTGGTGTAAAACAATCCTGCATTGATCTCCCTAGCCAAGTGGGGTCTTTCCAGTAATTAGAAGGGTGGTGACAAGAACAAAGTTGGCTGTCTGGGGGACCAGGGGGACTGAAAAGAAGGGTTTTTGGTAGTTTTTTGTTGGCGCTTTTTTTTTTTTTTTAATTTGAAAGCTATGCAGCAAATAGCACAGAGAAGACTTGTTAGATCTTTTGACTTTTAGCTGTAAAAAATTAATTTACCATTCCCTGATAAGCCTCTAGATTTAAACAGAGAAGCAATTTCTGCTCCCTGGGAGTTCCATTTGAGTAGGTCTGGCCTCAAAACTTCACAGGCTCAAATCTCTGGAACCAAATTCCAGGAAACATTCATATGTGGATGATGCATCTGTAACAGATACAAAGGGGAGAGGGGAAGCATTTGGCAATTAGGAGCTGGAATCATTTATAACTCCAGCTGGTACTTTTCTTTTTTTCAGGTGAAATGTCTCGAGGGGAGGAGGAGGAGAACCTGTCAGTGGCATGTTTTGCACTATGTCTCGCCTCTTGTCCATATTAAGGCTTTCCCCCCATGAACTCTTCCAATTGAGACCAGTTCCATGAGCGCAGAGAACCGGCACTAGGTTGTGCTCTGCTGCCCAGCACCCTGCCCAAAGGAGCATCCTCACAGCATTTCCCTGGATTCACACAACTGTGCATGAGAGCAAACCCAGCCACTTCCTTAGGGAGCGTTCAGAACAAGAGGGACTGCGCACCAGACATGGGTCCAAATTCCTTGTCTGACTGTGCCTTTCTGGCACAGGATCATCCAGTGCTAAGCACCTGCAGGGCACGCAGATCCCAGCAGGTTTTGTGGGGGAGCAGAGGACCACAGGCATCTCCAGACTCACTTCCATGGTAATGATGCTACTGGTGCTCCATGTAGATCAGTTGTGAGTCTTTCCCATAGAAAGAGAAGGGCATTAAGTAAAGCAATAGAGATGAGAGATACAATAAATTGATCCTCAGTTTCCTTACAAATCCAGGTGGGCTCTGTGGCACCCGGATCACAGACCATCCAGCACTCATTTGCAAGGCTGAGCACCCTCGGAAGCAACAGCATCAGCACATACAAGTCTCGGAATGCAAGTGAGGTTTCCACAACCTAGCCCATCATCATTTTAACTTTCTGTTCAAATGCTCAGGCCTGTGCTCCAACATAAATACACTGTCTGCATTTCCCTCCCCCTACATTATTCCTCTTGAGCTGTGGAAGATTATACACAACAGATAAAAAAGTGCTTGTTTCTTTGACAAATGCAAGGCTTAAAGACCACCCTCTGTTCTTGAGCAAAATTAGCTTATCTTTGCCCCAAAAAATGTTGTTACTAAATATGAGCCATCATTTGTGTGTGGCCTGAATGAGACGCTCAATTCATCTTATTAGAGGTTATCCTTTGAGGAGCTTTAAAAGGAAATGCATTGTTCTTAATTATTCTTATCTCAACAGCTGTATAATTCCTGGTTTTGATTAAAAAAAAAATTTAAAAAAGAAAGAAAAGAATCATTCCAAAGAAAGATTATACTGAAAGCTGGAGATGGGTCTGAACCCGGATTGCAGAGTTGAACTGCAGCTCTTAGTCTGTGCTAGACTGCCTTCCTCTTTCCTTTGAGGTGTGTGTCTTCTTTACTCATGAAGTTAAAACATGAATCTCTGCAGGCAGCAACCAAAAACCTCAGAAGAATAGGTTTTGTCTTTCTTTCTGGTTTTAAGCTTGCCCTAATAGTGTTCTTTTTGTTGTATCAGGAAACAGTAAACAAGACTTGGTGAGGAAACACTACTTTCCTCTCTCATTCCCGCACCCCAAGATACCCTGAAAAACTTTGTAAATATCTTTATCAGAAGGGCCCAAACCCAGTATTTATTTCCCATTCAGTTAAAATTCTAAATCAAGCAAATTGGAATTCGGGTGAAATTTACTACCATGTTAAAAAGCCGCTTTCTGTTGGTTAAATGTTTGCACAAAAAGTGACATTTGCTGTGATGCTGTACGGTTGTCACAAGCTGCTACCCGCTTTGAAGTGGAGCAGCACATAATGGATCAAATTCTCCTCAGAGCTCAATGCCAGAGTTTCAAGTGCTTGGCATCTTGCATTTGGTCCAGCTTCTCTGAAGTGGTCAGCATCCAGCAGCTTCTATTGTGACAATAAGTGGCAAAATGTTTTGCGAAAGGGCTTAGCTACCAAGCTGCCGAATTCTTCCAAAAAATCTGGTCCAGGATGGTATTGAAGGCAGTTTCAGCTGGTTTGATTGAACTAGCTGTTGGATCGCAGTGGATTCCTTGAACTTCTTATTATAACATGCCTCTGCTGTGAAACACTGCCCTCTCTCCTAACAACTAGGTAGTCGGTGCATCCTGCTTCCCACTGGTGCCATTTTATCGTCCCAGAAATACAGATGGGTCCTTCTTTTTCTTCCATCCCACCTGCTCAGGCTCAGCCCCAATCCTTGTATTTACTCTGTGTAAAGGGTTTCTTCTCATGGTTCAAGGCTGAACCCAGAAATACTGGGAGGACAATATATCTCTGGTTTCTTACTAAATGACATCTTGAAAAATGAGCACTATTTCAAGCTGTGGGTGTTGGACACCACTGGAAACATTAGTCTGTACACACACTTTGTGCTGAGATGCAGGTGGAATGTGTGTGTGCCATGAAAAGGCTACAGGAAGGACTGGGACTGTGAACAAACAGGAAGCTTACATGTACCAAGGAAGCTTTTTGTTTAGATCTTGTATAAACAGCCTGATGGGAGACAGTCTCAGTTTCGACTGGGCTATGTAGTGCTCACCACAGTTGGAAACCAGACTGCTTTGGTATCACTATAGGGACGTAGGCTCTGATTTTCACAAGCATTTTAAACCAAAAAGCATTAGCATAGCATGGCTGTAGAAGCCTTACTTTATCTCATTTAGCAGACCTTGGCCTTGACTCTTTACAAGAAACAATTTAAAGGTGTAAAATAAGTTAGGCAGCTGCCATGACTGCTGACTGTGCTGCTTTCCTCTTGGCCATGATATAATAAGGTGGAGAAACTACCAAAGTTGCCAAACTACCCTGTTTGGCATTCTGTGGGGGCTCCTTTCAGCCAGGAAGAAGCACAGCTCATGTATCCCTTCCCAGCACATCCTCAGTGGCTTACTCAGAAGGATTTGAGTGGTTCAACGTGGGTGGTCAGAGATCTTCCCACACCAAGAGGTTTGAATGTTTCCAGGGATGGAAACCTGTCTGGGCAACCTATTCCAGTGTTGCATCACCCTTGTTGTAAAAAATGTCTTCCTTCTATCTAGCCTGAATCTACCCTCTTTTAGTTTAAAATCATTATGCCTTGTCCCATACCTGCAGGTTCTGCTAAAAAGTCTGTCCCCATCTTTCTTATAAAGCCCCTTTAAGTATGGAAAGGCTGCAATAAGGTGTCCCCAGAGCCTTCTCTTCTCAAGGCTGAACAAGCCTAACTCTCTCAGCCTCTCCTCATAGGAGCTCCAGCACTCTGATCATCTCTGTGGCCCTCCTCTGGACCATGTCTTTTCTGTACTGAGGACTACAGAGCTGGATGCAGTACTCCAGGTGGGGCCTCACAAGAGCAAAAGGGACAGAATCACCTCCCTCAGCCCGCTGGTCATGCTGCTTTTGATGCAGCCCAGGATATGGTTGGCTTCCTGGGCTGCAAGTGCACACTGCTGGGTCATGTCCAGGCTTTTCATCCACCAGCACCGTCAACTCCTTCTCTGTAAGGCTGCTCTCAATCCCTCATCCCTCAGACTGTATTGATACAATGGAGTTGCCCTGACCCATGTGCAGGACCTTGCACTTGACTTTGTTGAATCTCACAATGTTTATATGAGCTTGATTCTCCAGTTTTTCCAGGTCCCTTTTAATGGCATTATGTCCCTCAGGCCTGTCAACCACACCACAAGCCTGTCAACTGTACCACGCAGCTTGTTGTCATCTGCAAACTTGCTGAGGATGCGCTTGGTCCCACTATGTCACTGATGAAAATATTAAACAGTAGTGGTCCCAATATGGACCCTTGAGGTACACCCACTTGTTGCTGATCTCCATCCAGATCTTAAGCTTTTGACCACGACTCTCTGGGTCAATTCCTTATCCACCGAATAGTCCATCAAATCCATCTCTCTCTAATTTAAAGAATGCTGTGGGGGTCCACACCAAAAGCCTTACAGAAGTCCAGATAGATGACATCTGTAGCACTTCCCTTAGCCACTGATGCAGTCACTCCACCATGGAAGGCCACTAGGTTGGTCTGTGTTTCCTGTAGCCCATTCATGAATTTACAGGTGTGCTCAGAAAGGCATATGAACTGAGGCTGTCATGAGGCCACACAGGACAACTACAGCACTATGCATGTTACATGACATGTGACATGGTCCAGTGGCTAGGAACAAGA
This sequence comes from Laterallus jamaicensis coturniculus, assembly GCA_022605575.1. Taxonomy (NCBI): domain Eukaryota; kingdom Metazoa; phylum Chordata; class Aves; order Gruiformes; family Rallidae; genus Laterallus; species Laterallus jamaicensis. The sequence continues at coordinate 2,660,094 of JAKCOX010000031.1, read as the reverse complement.
GGGTACCTTAACCAGTTTCTCCTGAGGACTTCAGAGTGAAACAACTGCCTCATTTACATGGTCTATCATTGCACACACAACAGACTTGCTAGGCATCCTGGCTACTCGCTTTCCTACCTCAGAGCATGTGGTAAATCACTGGAATATCACGACTGCCTGTTGTCTTTCTTATGTGGCATTTCCCAAAGAGCTAATCTGGAACTGAACTTGCTACGGAGATCTTCTGTAGGTGAACCTATAGATATATTGCCAGCTTAATCTCTAGTCTCTGGCAGGTAGGAGCAAGTGATTGCTACATAAACATTGGTAGTACAGAACAGCACAGAGCATGTTGTTCATGTTTCTCATATATTGTTGGGTTTTTTGGAAGGTATGTTTTTCTTTCCTTTCTGATCTTAAAAATTCAAACAAGTATAAAATACCATGTTTGTAAATACCTAAAACATAACATTTTTGGGTTTGGGTTTGGTTTTGTTGGGGTTTTTTTTGTGGCAGTTGTTCCTTGGTGTGATGGACAGGATAATAAACCACCTTGTGATGGGAGCATTCATATGGTGCTGACCAGGCTCTAGCAGATGGTAGGTTCAGCAAGGGATGGTGTCCTGGTTTTTTCAGGGATAGAGTTAATTTTCTTTCTAGCAGCTGGGATAGTGCTATGTTTTGTATTTAGGATGATAATGAGAAAGTGAGGGGCACTGAAGGGAGGGGACACAGCCAGGACAGCTGTCCCAAACTGAGCAAAGGGATGTTCCATACCATGTGATGTCATGCTCTGTCCATAGCTGGGGGTTGGCTGGGAGGTGGCATGGCTCAGGAATTAGCTGAACTTTTGGCTTCAGGTGATGAGCAATCATGCTGTGGATCACTTGATTTGTATATTGCTGTTGTTGCATTTATTATTATTGTCCTTTTCCTTATTGCTATACACTGCCCAACACAATGTCCTTGCCTCTGAATTGGAGTGACATGGATTTGACAGATCACTCAGTACTTAAGGAATTGGCTAGATGGTCGCACTCAAAGAGTTGTGGTCAATGACTCAATGTCCAAATCGAGAGCAGTGCTGAGTGGTGTTCCTCAGAGGTTAGTGCTGAGACCAGCACTGTTCCAACATCTTTGTTGGTGGGATTGAGTGCACCCTCAGCAAGTTTGCTGATGACACCAAGCTGTGTGGTGCAGTTGACATACTGGAGGGAAGGACTGTCATCCAGAGGGACCTTGATAGGCTTGAGAGGTGAGACTGTGCAGACTGCATGAAGTTCAACAAGGCCAAGTGCAAGGTTCTGTACATGGGTCAGTGTGATCCCAAGCACAACTACAGGGTGGGCAGAGAGTGGATTGGGAGTGGCCCTGAAGAGAAGGACTCGGGTTATTGATTGATGAAAAGCTCAACATAAGCTGGGAATGTGAGCTTGCAGCCCCCTGGCTGTGTCAAATACAGGTCAGCAGGTCAAGGGAGGAGATTCTGCCCTGCTGAGACCCCACCTGGAGTATTGCATCCATCTCTGTGCCCCCCGGTACCAGAAAGATATTGAGCTGTTGGAGTGGGTCTAGAGGAGGGCCATGAAGACAGTCGTAGGGCTGGAGCACCTCTCCTACGAAGACAGGCTGGAACAGCTAGGATGGTTCAGCCTGGAGAAGAGAAGGTGCCAGGGAGACCTTCTAGCAGCCTTCCAGTACCCAAAGGGGGCCTACAGGAAAGCTGGGGAAGGACTCTTTTCTCAAGTAGTGTAGTGATAAAACAAGGAGTAATGAGTTTAAACTAAAAGAAGGTAGGTTGAGATTAGATATAAGGAAAAAAATTCTTCATGTGAAGACGGTGAGGCCCTGGCACAGGCTGCCCAGAGAAGCTGTGGATGCCCCCTCCCTGGCAGTATTCAAGGCCAGGTTGGATGGGGCTTTGGGCAACTTGGTCAAGTGGAGGGTGTCCCTGCCCATGGCAGGGACTTGGAACTAGCTGGTCCCTTCCAACCCAAACCATTCTATGATGCTACAATTTGATGATTTTTCTTTCATATTAAACTGTCTTTATCTCAGTCCATGAGTTTTACCTTTTCAATTCTCTCCCACATCCAGCTTGGGGGTAGGGGGGATGTACGGGCAGGAGTGAACAACTGCGTGGTTGTTTAGCTATGTGCTGAGTTAAACTATGACAGATGGTTATGTCTACAACTCCCCCCTCGCCCCCCCCAAAGGTAATAAGAAAGTGCATGTCAAGGTCACCTCCTGTCCAAAGCACAGCAACTACTGAAAGAACCTAGATACTGTTTCTCTGCCAGAGCTGCTACTAGTTAAGAAGGGTTAGCGCAGAAGACCAAATTTCATCTGGAAAGATGCTCAGACACTATTAATAGTGGATTTGGGTCTTCCCTCCTGAACAGCACAGTCTCCATTTTCTAATCCCCAAACTGGCATGATCTTGCTTTTATTTCTCATTAGTGAAAGACTACAGGAGGAGTACAAGATTAATGACTGCAGCACAGCCTCACCAAGTACCTACAGCAACGGCAGCTGCTACCTCATACAAAACAATATTTTTCTCCTGGGTACTCATCCTACCTACACCAGCAACTGAGATAAGGACATTCACAGTTTCCCAAATCCCTTATCTTTATTTTTAGACATTCTTAGTGAATGTAGAAAGCACAACTGAAACAGAGATAGAGAGAAAAAGCCAACCCCCAAATCCAAAACCGTCTACAGAGCTTAAAGAAGCACTACAGACAGATTTTTAAAGAAACAGCAAGGGGGTATGGCAGTAGGCCATCTCTTCCAAAAACAGCTCTGACTCCTATCCAGACATATGCTTCACAAAGAGTGAAACTGCCAAACAGGTATTGATAACAGAGGAATTATTTTAAAATACTTATTTTCATTTTAAAAGATTAATATCTGCAGCTGAAGAGAACCTGGCCGTTAACGGGAACTTTAATGCACCATTCACGCAGAAATAACCATTCTCCAGCACTGCAGAGATCAGACATGACCAAAAAAAAATAAAATAGCTTGACTCATCCAGACTGTAATTCAAAGCAGCAAAATATATCCAATTCTACCCAAAAACCCATCATGCATTTTCCACGCAGAAAGTAGACGGCTCCCAATGAGAATATCTTGTTGTCCTAAGCACTTCTGAAGTTGCACTAGAAAAATCCCTCTTCCACCAAGTCATGCAATATTAATGGCGACATTGCTACTTATCAGACACATACATAATCTTGTATAGACTCATACATTTGTGTTGTTGCTAGGGATACAATTTAGTGAGGATTTGACCTGAGGAATGCCTGAGCACCTCTGTACATGCAGTGATCCCTGCAAAGGTCTGGGGGTGCCTGGTGCCTCTTGTTAGCAAGCCTGTGTTGTACACAGTCATCCTACACCCTCCAAAGCGTGCATCTCATTTATAGCAACGGCTTGCGAGAAAACTGATTTGGGTAAGGCTTATTCCCCTCATGGAGTCCCAACAGCATCTGGTTCAGACTTAACTAAAGATGTAATCCTGTTCCAGTATTGTTGGTCTCGCTTTAGGACCTTGGGTGAAGCACCAAGCTGACTCTAAACTTGTCCATGTAGCTCTATTGTCCATCACTCAACATCCAGAAGAGACAAGAGTTTTCACTGGCCCAACATTTCTAGCAGCTATCAGACTGTATGCTAACTGGAAACAAAGAACTGTGCATTTCTGAAGCACAAGCATCTCTCAAATCATAAATACAAAAAGTTGTGAATGTAATTTTACCAGAGGGTACAGCTCCCTTTTAAATTAAGGATGGGTGAAATAGGTTGGACAAAATAAAACCTCATCCAGATTTCCTCTGAAGACTTGAGATGGCCTGAGCAGAAAATTAGATATAATGGACATGTTAAATTAACAAGATCTCATTTGAAAACATCAAAGAAGCAGAAATACCACAGGCCACATTTTAAAAACTGGCTGGCTGAACCGTGAAAGGAAAACTGTGTAAGCACCACCTCATATACCAAATATGCACTGATGTGTGCGAAAAAGGATACTCACGCACTCCACCACCACCATTTCTCCTCAGGCAGTTGTCCATTCCCTTACAAAAACCTGGTCTTGTGCAGACAGAAAGTAATCAAATCCATTTGTAAGAATATTTTGGTTATCTAATTTTGAAAACATATCCCCAAATGGTACACTCTGCCCGAAGATGATTGGTATGCTCTACCAACATGCAGAGCTGTGGCCAATGTTAGCATTCTGTCTGGTTCAAATTTCTGTACAAAGCTCGATTTTAAGAAGGTTCATTTCTGAGTGCCCAGATGGAAACACTCACTTTCATAGGGCAGGTTTTCAGTGCTCTCTTTTTCAAAAGCGCCCTTCAGGATATCTCCTGCTAGACCTCTCCAAGGGTCACTGTAGGCGGTTTTGGAAAGGTAGAGTATGTTCCTCGATCATGTATTTTCTCCTTACCTTTTGTGAAGGGATCCATGAGCCTTCTTACAATGCTTCCTGGCAGAAGGAATGTCATGGGGAAGTTCCCAGGTATTGCACAGAGTAACTAAATAAAGTCTTTTGGAAAAAATTCAGTCTGACAGGCTCTGGGCAACAGCTGTGTCCACTGCAATAACAAAGGAGAAATGCAAAAATTGTTTTAGTGCATCTTTTCCCACCCTGTTCTCTTTCCAGCACCCTCAGCTGCCTCAGCACAAGGATAAACATGCTCTGGGGAGCCCAAGGTGGGCTGGCTGATGCCCACCAGCCCAGCCACCCTAGCCCACAGCCCTCGCAGTGCCCCTGGGGACCTGCTGCCTGCCCTGGGTATGCAGCAAAGGAAAATGGGTCGAGAGGATGGGTGTGAAGCTGGCTGAGCAGCCCAGGGGCACTGGCCCAAGATTTTGCCAGTCAGCTTTATTGCAAACATTTGTGGTGTCCCAAGGAGAACACTTCAAAACACTGGAGCTCACACCGCAGGCAACAACTGCGGAGCACAGTGCTTATTTAATTATTTATTGTTATTTATTAACTGAAAATGAATCTGTTTCTACACTTTTTAAATGGGGTGGGGCGGGGGGGTGGGGGGTTGTGTTATAAAATTTTAGTCCTTGCCTCGTGCAGTGGAAGGAGCTATTCTTCCATCGGGGGAAGCAAGGAGCATGCACAGCAATAGCACCAGCTCCTGTGGGCTGCGTGTACACAAGCTGACCTTTTTTAAAACTTGTGAGTCAGTTTGAGTGCTCAGGAAAGCGAGGAGCAAGTAGCACAGATGTGTTGTCCAAGCTTCCCTGCACAGCTCTGTCAGCACAGTGCATCTTAGCCATGTCCTGCAATAACCTTGCTATCCCAGTCCTTGGGAAGAGACTTCTGTAATCTTTCTCATGATTTGATTTCTTGTATAGACTTTTCTATAGCCTGCCTCACTGAGGTAGAGTCAGGGTCTCCCACCATTAAGACTTTGCTTCTCTCTATGGTGTCTGTCATATTGAACAGTGGTATTATTTCCACTTTTCAGATGCAGAGAGAAAGTCCAGCATGAGCTTCAGGGTGACCCCAGGAGCCTGAACAAAACTGGGAAGAAGTGCAGCTCTGGGTGCAGGCAGGGGTGCAAAGCAGGAAGGCCATGGCACCACGTCAGGATGGGTGAAGTTTGACCTGGAACTGCCTGCACCATGACTTCATGAAAGCCACAGGGGTGAAAACTAGTAAACCCCAAGCCCTGACAAGTAGGAGAGGGATGATTTTCAAATCCTATGGAATTGAAATGCCTGAAAGGTCAGTGACCTGTAGAGGCACTACCTGGCAACATCACCAATCAGCATCAGTGACACCTGACAATGACATCTTAGAAGTATTACTCATCTGCAAAATCCTGAGGTTCTGCTCTGCTAAACATGGGCAAATTTCTGTTCTATTTGAATGGCTGCAATTTTAAAATGCAGAAGTATCATACATGAACATTCAGAAGAAAAGCTAAAAATAAATTTAAGAAAATAACCCAAGTATCGGGGGGTGTGTGCGTCTCTAAAACCCAAGACTGCAACCCTGATCCAAACCAGACTGTTTCTCTCCTCTCCCCCCCCACCCCCCCCGCCCTTATTTAAAGAGAACTGGAAGGGAAAAGACTCCATCAGTCTCCGAGTCTGTAAACCTTTCCCCTCCCTAACATCTGAGACAAGACTTAAAGAAGAACCAGTCTGGAACAGAACATGAAAAAAAACCCGTCTGAAAAATGACTAGAGGCCTAATGCTGTCACTGTCCCATGTTTATTTTTCTTTCTTTGATGTCTGATGTCAAAGAGAAAATAATGTCATCTGCTGGAAACTCAAGCATGTTTGCATTTTGAGGTAATTAGAATTAATGTTGGAGGGCAAAACTAACACCAAGTCACTCCAGTCTTTCCCATGTGAGGAAAACATTCCGTAATGACTTACATTTAATCTGGGAGCTGGCAGGCGGTCAAGGAGCAGCCCGGATTCAGGCAAAAGGGTAATATTTCAAAAACATTTTCTTTAAAAAAATTAAAATAAAATTAAATATAAAATAAAATATAAAATAAGGCTATCTATATATTCCGTGGTTTATAAATGATGGCAGACTGACTGTGCTGCTTCAATTCCAGAAGGGTGTAACTCTGCTGAAAATCAATGGCTGACAAGGGTGTAAATCAGGGAGTAATGGCAGCCCTGGTTCAAGACCACCACTGCTTCCTAAGTACTCAGCACCCACAATTGCAGCCAGATTTTCTAAAGACCTGAAGCCCCCATTCACATCCAAACAAGGGCCAGATTTTTATAAGTGCTTAGCACGCAGTCTCTCCCCATTGTGACATTAATGGCAACATGCTGAGCTCTTTCGGAAAATTGGTCATACACGTTGTTTTTGGACCAGATCTTGTCACTCTTATACATGTTGAATAGCATCTTACTCAGTGAAGAATCCTGCTAAGCAGTGACTTTCTGTGAGCATCAATGCAGAAGGGCGCGCTCTCTTAGAAGACAAACGCAAGCTCAAACTGTTGCTCAACACACTGCTGGGTGAGTCTCCCTTACTATGTTTATGACTGAGCTATGGAAACTTGACCTGAATATAATTAAACTGAACTGAGTAGGTACGGGTTAAAGCTTGGCTCATGAGAAACTGGGTTTGGTCCTCATAGGGCAAAAAGAAAAAAAAAATTAATAAAAAAAAAAGGTTATTTCTGGACTGAGGGCTTTCATTTGAATTACTCGTCTGTCTTCAGGGGTTAAAAATAGAAAAGCAACCTTTTCCAGTTCAAAGAAAATAAATGGCTACACTTATCTGTGCGGGTAATTAAAAACAGATGAACTCCAAGGGCTGAAACCTTTCACTCAGCTAGTCCTCACCGAGGAGTCCCGTCCTAGCAATATTTGACATACAAGGAAAAAAATGAATCTGTTACTAAGGCTTGCTGTGGGGGAAGTGTAATGGGGATTGTTGTTGCATTCAAAGGCAGGTTATTGCTGCTAGAACTATAGAACAGATTAAAATACTCAAAAACCAGAACAAAACCACTTTTCCTTTTGTATGGGTTGATTGTGACTCTGTTGACATCATCTGTAGCTACGAGCAGAACAAATGCTGTGTTTTCCCTTCTGTGAGGCTGCAGCGGTGTGTGCCCTAGCCCTTGGCCTTACACAGCTGCTGTGGCAACCCAAATGACTGCAAGCAGGGCTAACGCTCTCACATGATGCACCCTGTGCTGCAACTCCACCTCCTCAGTTCCCCGTGGGAACTTCACACTCTCAGCTGTCATTTTCCCCTTTTTCATGTACTGTCAATGAGTTTCTCTTTTCCTGCCTTTTCTGAGAGGTCATGTGGTCCAACAGATACACATGAAAGAAAAGTGACGCAGAGCTGTATCCCTTGGCTGGCCCAAGTCTGGCTTCGAGAGATTGGGCAGAATGAGTGACCATGCAAACAGGAAGGGGCGGGGAGGGACAGAGGAGTCACTGTCGTGGTCCATCTTCCTCTGCTGAAGGAGGTCCATCTTCCTTCTTCTTCCTGTGGTCACATCATACTCAAACTTCTTGTCTGTGCATCTGAAGACTTGGTTTTACAGTGGTGCAGTTCAGTGGAGTCACTCATGCTTTGTACCACACCCATGGCCTGGGAGGGGTGTTGCAGCGTTTTGTGGGTATCATATGCTGTGGTACTGCCGGTTGGCTTTCCAGCCCCTCCACCACACTGTGACAGTGCAGCCTTCTGTTGAGTTCTGCTTGACAGCCAGTGAGAAATTGCAAAGGCAGCAGCAGATCAGCTGAAGGAATCAGCAATGTCTTCATGCACAAAGGACAGCATTTAAAAGGGATTTTTCTTCATGTTTCATCAAAGCAGCCTATAGGAAAATGAAATACCAAACTTTGATTATGATCCAGAGCATCGGTCCTTTTAAGTCTGCAAAGCTGAAAGTAGATACCTCTTTTATTTGCAACGTATTTTCTTTAGATATCTGTGGCCAAAAAAAAGTAGACCAATAGCATACTGTCCTTTTCAAATTTACATTGGCCCATATAGACAACTCCAAAGAGAATTTCCCTAATCTTCAACTACCTCCCCAGGTCTGGATTTAACCAGGCCATTTCCCATGCTGACAAGACAAAAGCATCTCTTAAGAACTGTAGAAGGTGTAATCCCACAAACATCAAGTCCATACCACATTCCTGGGCCCTGAGTGCTGCCTGCACATTTTACATGCTCCAGCCACAGCCAAGCAGGAGGCTAGAAGACACAAGGGCCATGGAATGAGTTTCTTGCTGATTTCTGCAGCCCTGGCCACCTCTGCTGCTTCCCATCTTCTGTATCCTCTTCACCTTCCCTCGTTTTCCTCCTTGTCTTTCCAAATGCAGAGTTGATAATTGAAGGCAAGTGACCTGCTGCCCAGTATCAATTTATACAGCTATGGGAAGAGCTGAGTGCTGATCAGAAGCTGAGGGGGAATTGCGCACATGTGTTAAGCCAAGCTGGGAGCTCTTCTTTGAGAAGAGCATTTCCCTATTGACTCTAGCCATTCATTCTCAGGAGAAGTTGATGACCAGTGGTGGGAAATAGGTCATCAGGAAGCATATTCTCACACTGAGGAAAGGCAGCCTATCTCCAGATCTCTAGGTCTTTATCTGCAAAGAAATACTTGTCTCTGCTTTCTTCTTTTCTCGGAACAGTGCTATCACAGCCTACCTGCTGCTCCGGCTCCTCTTTCTCTAGCTTGTTACCTCCCCATCTTCTCCATTGCTTCTATTGTTTGTTTCCTTTCTCCTATTCCTTGTGCTTTTGTTCCCCCCAGGTCTATTTCATTTACAGCATCCAGGGTTTGCACAGCAAGGGTATGGTGAGATTAAACAAGTTTGGAAAGTTTGCCTTTGCTGTGCACACATGCTCTGTTTTCTTCCCTCCACTCCCAGTGAAACAAAATGTGTCCAAGACTGCTGTGAAGTTCCTCAGTGAAGAGCTGGCACAAAGCTCCCTGGCCAGAGCAGCACTATGCCTTTGTATTGCACAGGAACCCCCACACAGCTTACAGAATAGCAACTGTTAAGACTAAAAAATGTCTCCCCACATAACATGCTAGCACTTTGGTTAAAGAAAATTAAAAAATAAAATAAAAATTAAAAAGACATCACACAAATCTCAAGTCTTTCATTGCTTAATATAGATATATTGTCCCCAAAACTCGTCTCACTTCATTGAGTGTGGAGCTGTGGTGAGTCCATTAAAGCTGAAGGAGTTGCATCTGCCGAGAAGTAGCGCAAGCCAGCTCACAACCAGATCCGTTACATCTATTGCTATAATAGCATCACCTTCCATATGGCGCTGCAACTAGTCCGTATGCTGAACTGAGAGCTGCCTAAAATCTGTTCAGCCCAAAACCTGCTCTGATCTTAGCCTCTCTTATACCAAGAGAAGAACCTCCTCCCACTACGTTCAAAAACGTGGACATTGCCATAGGGCTGTTTAAATTTCCAGTGCATTATGGAGAATATTTGCCTACTACTGAATGCTGATACTCAGATCAGGCTCTCTGGCAAAGAGCAGAATCTGTGTGGTCTTGGCCCTTTGTAAACTGCACAGCAAATATGGTCTATCACTCTGTTGCTACCTAATTTCTCACTTTCCCAAGGATGCATCTATTAGAAAGAGTCACTGTGTGGACTTTCTAGTGCTGGTTAATGACAGCTATATCTAACTACTTAGAAAAGGTATCTGTGCCAGTATCCCACGTATTATTTCACACTCTTGGTATCCCTTTACGTCACTGAATGTGAATTTCTTCCAAGTTCTTCCTGCCTGAGAGTTTTCAACCCTGGTCATACCTGACATCCTGCAAGTGGAGTGGAGCAGGAATGTTTGAACAACAAAGGACCAACATACAAACATATTTATCTGCTCCAACATGACCTTTCATTGGCATTCAACCATCATACATGGTATCCAACAAGCAGTATTTATCATTGTAGACTTAACCTCATGTCCTCTCCTTCTTTTATCTACTATCAAGGCCCAGTTCATTTCTCATTTAAACCTCACCTTCCTCGGGTGAAGTGGTTTGTTTGTTAGTCTTGTAGATTGAGCTCCTCCAGATTCTTCCTTAACTACTCACCATAACTGACCTTTTCTTTTTCCTTTACTTTCCAAATTAGATCATCTCACCTGATCTTCAGGTTAAATCTCTGATCTAAGGGCGAGAGGGATTTGCTGCTGTTTTCCTTATGCTTTTTGCCCCACGGGAATTTCCTCATATTTATTCTAATCAAGTTCCCCACTTCTAAAGTATTGAATCTAAATTGTCAGTGATCAATACCATCCACTGGAGCACATACATTCACTGTCTATATTAACTCCTGCTTTTTCCTTAGGGGTAAACTGAACCTCCCCCCAACTACGCATCAAAACGAGTGGCTTTAAATAGCAGTCATCTGTGGTATTAATCAAGTTTCTTCTTAAAACCATCCCAGATGTGCCACTCAACCAGCTTATACTGGTTTCTGTAAGAACACCCACTGTTATTATTGTACCAACAGATTTTGCAACTTCCTTAATTTCTTTTAACACATGAAGGTCTTGAGCTGAGATCTTTTACAGCAGTGAGGGTGTGCTAAGAGCAGACGGTTGCATAAATCTGTGCAGCAGGCCAGTGGACTGTAAAGCCTGTAGGTCCAATGTAGATGAGGGCAGGGTTGCTTTAAATACCTTGCAAGCTTTGTAATGTTGCTGACCATTTTCTCCAGCCTGGAAGCTACTGGAAACTGGACAGAAGATCCGGATGTAGGCTTGGCTGCACACAGCTACATAGGCATGTGGACACAGATTGTGTGAACCCAACTGCACTTGCCTGATATTCCCTTTTTTAATTTTTTTTTTTTTTCTTCTTTGAGGGAAAGGGATTGTGTCAGGAAACCTGTTAGAAAAGGCAAGCAGATGGGCAGGGATCCACAGCCACGCCATACCAAAGCAGTGTGGAAAAATGGTGTTTGGCAGAGGATGAGTATCCTATAAAAGAGCAATCCGTCTGGGCCTGGGACACTTGGGACATTCTGAGCATTTTTCTTTCCCCCACCCTCAGGCAGTGGGAAATTACTACCTCTTGTGTGAATGGAGAGAAAACCACTCACAGTCTCCATTTTAGCATGCAGGAGGTAGGTGGGTGGCCTTGCCGAAGAAGTGCTTTTACACCAGTAGACAGGTATTTCCATTCTGGCAATGCTTTGAGGCTGTGCAGTGTGTTTGATTTCTTCCCAGCATGACTCAAGGAGCATGAGGGCTTCCCTCTGTTACAAGGCCCCAGCTTTATTTTGTAGATCCCTTGATGAAAGCAGTCCCCAGATTGCTCTCTGTAAGATGACCTGGATGCAAAGGTCTATCTACTCATTGTCATACTCCCTGGGACTGGCTTTTATTGGATTTGCCATAATGAAAAGATGAGATTATCACACTAAAATAAAAATGGTCTGAGGAAGGCCCGGTGAAAGGACAGCACACCGAGCAGAAAAGTATTTGTACTGCAGGCCTTTTTCAGTCATATCCCTAATACAAACATGAAACTCAGCCCTATGACATTAGAGAAATCCAATAAAAGTTTTTCATGCAATGGAAACATTTTTGTAGAGACTTAGATTTTATTTGGGAGCTGGCTATCTGTTACAACCAACAATTCAAGTCGAAGTAAAGGAGTAATATTTCAAAAAATGATTAGAGCAAAACAAATAATCACATGAATGGTATTATTTTGCAAAACATGCGATCCTCAGTAATTTGTGGTTTTTGGTCCCTGGTGCTAAAATTGTGCTGTGTCTTTAATCAAGCTAATTATGCAAAATTCTCTGAAGGTCATAAAAGGTTCAGGCAGAGGGGTTTTGATGCTGAAATGCAGACCAAACACCCATAGTGCATTGTTCTGATTAGAAACGAAGCACTGCTTTGTTCATACTAATGCTGTGTGTGAAATTTCAGTGTGAAACAGCAGCATTTATACCTTACATACCCTCAGACCACTTTGCACACCACTGCAAAAAAACAAATTACCCCCTCATGCTCTCTAATTTGAAGATGGAGGCAAGTCTTTTCTTTCCATCACCATGCCCTCTAAAAACATTACATTATACTTACAGCATTTATTTATTTTTGGCAGCTTGCCAGAAAGAAAGGGAAAAAAAAATCCTCTTTCAAAAATACCCCTCCCTGTGAATTGGATTATGTTGTAATCTCTTCTGGATCTACCCCAGGCCTGCTAGCCTTCTGGGGTAAAATGACAACGTTTTGGACGGCCTGCAGGGCTGGGCGGAGGGGGTGGACCACCGGGAGACTGATACAGCCCAGGTTTCTCTCCCACTCCTTAATTTTATGGCCACAAGGAAAAAAAACCTGTGCACAGAGTGGGCTTTGTCCATCCGCAAAACACAGTCTCCCAGGTTGCTGTCACTCATGAGGTCATGGTGTGGGACACTGCAAAATCATTAGCAATGCTGGCAAAGTCGTGACTCCAGCCCTGCCTGGTGCCACCAGTGTGGGGTGGGTGCGGAGTGATTTAGGGTCATTTCTACCCCACCATCACTACTTGGGGCTGCCAGTCATGGGTAAGCCATTGGTGCCATACCGCCCTCTGCCATGGCACAGTGCAGCTCCCAGCACTACTCGAAGAGTTTGCTGTGGCTCTGCTTCCCCCAGGGCCACTCCTTATGCTATTTTGCTGGAATTTTACATTGCTCTTTCCCTGCAAACCACCACTCTCCTTCATTTTCCTCTTCTTCCTGAGTGGTCTCCATGGCCACTCTTCATCTGACTTTGTGGTGAGCTGGGGTTTACTGGTGCTCTGGAAACCCAATCGCCATGCTTCTGCCTGCAGTGCAGGGATCAGAACTCCCTTCAACTAACATTGAGGGTGACTCGATGACAAACTGAAGGGACTTCAGAGAGTGAAAAAAATGATCCCAGGCTTAGATGTGGGCTGAAGGAAAATGAAGGGAATGGGCTCTCCACATATCTTGGCTGAATGATACCTAACTGGAGTATGATAATTCCTCCAAAGTCTTAGGAGGATATAAACACTTAAGAGGCAAAGGAATTGATTAGGACCAGAGAAGGGAGTGTAAGTGTAATTAATAAGATGAAACTGAGAGCAGGAAAATTTATGCTTTAGAGTAACATTTCCTATTAATGAGATCTACTACAGTGTGGGGTAGGATTCCAAGGAGAAGCAATGGAAACCCCGTTGCTTAAGTTATTTCAGACAAGACTGGACAAAACAGTCAAGAACACACTGTAGGGAACAATCCCACAGTGACAGGAGGATGGAAAAGATGATCTAATAGTAGCTCTTTCCATTTCTAATATATATGGTGACTTTATATTAGAGGGTTTGGGGTTTTTTTTTGAGCTGCCAACCACTCATCAGTAAAAGAAACATGCTAAAAAGTTCCTTCTGGTATTCTATAGTGCTCCCATATTTCCCTACTTCCCATGTCCTGTCTATTACATGTATACACAATAGACCTGATGATTTATAGCAGAAACGTCATCCTCCATTCATCCTATTTTGCTGAGTTACTACAGGGTCTCTGAGCAGTGGTTATCTTGTGTGCCGTATGAGCTAAAACATCGCAGCACAGCACAGCAAACTCAGTCAGATGGTTCAATATTCATTTCCTGGCTTTCAAAAGTCAAATCTTTAGTGTAATTTGAAAACTATTTCTTTTTCCTATTACCTTTTCCTCACATACACAGGCAGTTGTGTAGAATAACCCTTGGAAAATCTTTGTAAATAGAGCCTTATTAGGAGAACGGCAGAACCAGGCATTATTCAATAAAAAAAAGTGTGGGGAAAAGCTTTTTGTACTGCAAAAGGTACCATAAGAGAAAGGAAATTCTTGCTGAAGACACATTTACTTCTGTGCTTCTGATTTTGTAATACAGATCATTCCATATTGCCTAAGCTCTATTTTGATTACTTTACATCATATACATGAATGGCACACTCTCATTTCAATGAGGGAGAACAATAAAGGTTCCCTTAATCTCTAACCTTGCATTGTGAAGTGATAGCACAGATTGCCTGGGGAGGTAGAGGATAGACGTTGCGTTACCTGCTAGAAATTATTTAGATAAAGCCCATCCTGCTTTAGATGAAGATGCATTAGATGCCTGCTCAAGCTCCCTTTCAGCCATACTTTCTGGTTTTTACAGTATCTTCCATTGGACTCTGCAAAATTTACAGACAACTATCTGCCAAAATATGTGCAGATCCATATAGGTCAGCTAAATCCGAACATCGATAGAGTCTAAGGTCAAAATAGATTGTTGAGTTTATCTTGTTCAGCATTTCTGAACCTTTTCCAAACCATGATCTCATATTACTAAAGAACAGAATAATGAGCTCATTTCCTTCTTCTGGACTGTAAAGGAAGGGTAGCTGAGATCCCTTTGGATGTCCCAGGACCCAAAGACTGAGAATGAAGGCCCTTGAATAGAACTGTACACACCAACTCCCAGTGCATATGGGAGTGTGTCTGCATGACTTAAGTATGCAAATAGTGATATGCACAGCCAGGACACAAGGCGTGCAAAATGAGAGGGACCCAAGGTCTTCTGTCAGTTACATACCAAATGAATTGCTGGTAGAAGGTGACTGATTTTCACAGGCTCATACAAATGTACACTGACACAGTTCAGAGACTCATGCTAGCATATACCACAGCTGATGCAGACTTCATTAAAGCTCTCTGGTCAATGAAAGCAATTGTGTGTTGTCTAGTGGTTGGACTGGAAGACAGGAAAGGATTTGATTCAAGGCTAGCTGTGCTACTGACTCATGGCTTACCCTCCAAGTAAGTCATTTGACCTTTCTGTAGTTCAGTCAATCTGGCTGGAAAATTGTGCAGGAAGAGGGGAAAAGTACTATTCTTACTGAAAACCACAGATGGAATCTGAGCTGACTTTTCCTAGGGTAAAAAAGAAAGAGACAATATCAGAACGTGAGTCAGGATCGGAACCTCCCTGGCCTTTTCCACTCAGGACGTCTGGTAGTATCATCATTATCATAGCAGAAAATCATTTACTTCAAGTCTTACTTGTAGCTCAGAAACCAAAAGGAAATACTCGGTGCCTGTGCCAGGTACACTCAGCTCCTGAATAGATTGAAGGACTATCTGAACGGATTTAATAACTTTGGACTTGTCTACATGGATCATATTTAAAGGGTATAAATAACCAGAGCAAAAACTGGAACAGAGATGGATTTATATTACTAATATTTTTTTTTTAAATTTTTCTGATGGGAAAATGGAAAAAAGTAGGGACTTAAAAATACCTTTTTTTCCTTGTGTTATGCTTTCTGTCAGATTTTGTACTATAGAGACCTAAAGAACATTTTTTGGCAAAATACCAAGCTAAACACAATGTGGTGTAAGTTCCTAATAATGGAAAGAAAGTTGTGGTGGGAAAGTGTCTAGAGCAGATTTTGTAGACAGAAGGCCCCTGAATTGGCTGCAAAACCAATTTCTTTTTCAGAATGTCTTCCTCATTTTGAAAATATAAATAGCTCTAATTAAATGCCCCAACCTTTTTCTTTTAGTATGAGTAGGAAGTGGAGTTGTAAAAGATTGATTTTGGCCAGTACTGCCATAAAGTGGTGAAAAAAATAATGACCTGTAAGGGGAACTGAAATTCAATGGGGGTTGGAGTCGTGGCTCTGGATATCTTTAAAATACCTCTATTTTTGTGAGAAAACTCTACTAGACCTATGAAATCATACCCCCTTTTGGTTTTCAGGGACATTTGAATTAGAGTGAAAGGCCCTCACTCTGACAGACTATTCGGCCTGAGAACTACTGTATGAATGGTATTACTGAAGACAAATCTACCCATACAGCACCACACAAGGTACTTCTGCACAGTTGATCTCAAAGGGATAATAGAATCAAAACCCATGACCACTCTGTTGTGAGGGAATCACACTCAAAATGCTTGAGGTGAGTGAGACTGTTCAGTTCTGAGACAGGCCTTAATGGAAACAATTTTCTTCCAGTTTAACATTAGGTGAAATATCAAGGTGCTTTGACCTAGTGGTCGAAATCACACAGAATCACAGAATCATATCCTAGAAATGTGGCTTTTAGTATTGCAGCCATCACATTGCTGACCAGTCATTTGTCGAGGGCCTATCAAAGACCTCCTTTATGAGAAAATGGTTAAATATTTTCATGGATCCAAATGTTTAACTTATGTCTTCTGGATTTTTCAGAAATCTCAAGAAGTATCTAGCTCTTTCTCAGCCAAGTTACAGGGATTATCAGCGCTTTTAGGTTCATAAAACCCAGTAACAATAATGACAAAATTGCCCAATATGTGTCATTATCAGGGAGGAGATGTAACATGGAGATGGGTATTCTCCGTCAGAAGTTTTATTGTTATAAAATGTGGTACATTTTTATGAGTCCCAGGGATACCACTTCTCCATCAACATCATGAGAAGAAAAGAAGGCTCTCAACTTTATTGTCAATTAGGTGGTGAAACATGATCAAGAGGCTCCTTGTGGGCTCCTGTGAATTAATCACCATAACTGAATTCTTCTGTTAAAAGACATAAAGGACATAATGGACAATAGAGTCCTGGCAAGATTTCATGGTAAACAAACCTGAACTGAAACTTTGGACTTCTTTGAACTCAGACCTGTCCTTGACCTACAACGGATTTACATCCAGAAATTATTCTCTTGGCTTATACACAGGAAGTCAGAACTGTACTGCTAGTCATGAAACACTGTGAACTCTGATGCTCTGAAATAGAGACATACATCTGTATCACCTGGAAAGTTAAAAATATTTAGAAGTAGAGTTTGATAGGAGTTGTCAGCAATTGTAGGCATATCTCTCATCTGTTGGAGTTCTGAATAGTTTCAAAAGTTTTGCTTTCAATCTGTGCAGACACTTCAGTTTTTAAATTCCCCTTTGTTACTTCTTGTGTGTAGGAGATGCTTATTTCCCGAATAGTTTTGCTTTTATTTTTTTTTCTCATATCATGCAGTCTGAAGGGGAATATTATCTCTTTCATGCATGCTTTAATCTTGTTAATAAATGATCTCATTACATGCAGATCATAGTGACACTGTAACTTCAGGGAATTAACAATTTGGTCATAAAGTACAAGTGCAGCTTGACCACACTACAGGAACAACATTCCTGAAGCAACCTCAAGTTTTCTTATTTTTTTCAACCTCACTTTTACCGTAATACTGCATAAGTGTATTTTATGCATTCTCCCCCTCTACTCTGCTCTGGTGAGATGCCACCTGGAATACTGTGTCCAGCTCTGGAGCCCTCAGCACAAGAAGGACATGGACCTCTTGGAGTGTGACATGGAGATGTGGACCTGTCCTACAAAGACAGTATGAGAAAGTTGGAGTTGTTCAGCCTAGAGAAAAGAAGGCTTATGGAGGCCTTCTAGCAGTGTTCCAGTGCCTGAAGGGTGTCTACAGAAATGCAAAAGCATGTAGCAGTAGGATAAGGAGAAATGTTTTTAAACTAGAGCAGGGTAGGTTTAGATTGGACATGAGGAAGAACTTCTTCACTATGAGAGTGGTGAGAAACTGGCACAGGTTGCCCAGAGAGATGGTGGAGGCCCCATCCCTGGAAACATTCAAGGTCAGGCTTGATGAAGCCCTGAGCTATCTATCTAGTTAAAGGTGCCCCTGCTTCCTGCAGGGGGGTGGGAATACATTACCTTTAAAGGCCCCTTCCAACCTAATGCATTGTATGATTCTAGTATTCGATGATCCTAAATTACCTTACCACAAGCAAAAGCAACTGAACCAAGTCCAAAAGGACAGACACAACAGTTTTCCATGTGATGAGCTGGTCAATTGCAAGTCAGCCACATGCTAGAAGCAATGGACATATGACAATTTTGTGTGAGCTAATTCTTCATGTCCAGTCAGCTTTAGAATAAAGAGCAAATAAATGCACCTGCGCATATGATTTAGCCTTGCTCTTACCTTTGAAGGCCAAGTGGTTAAATGAAGATTTTGGCTTTGGAAGATAAAACAGATTAACTTTCAATTTAGCATAGAAAATCTAGCATCATATTAGTGTTGTCTAAACCTCAGTGCAGTCAAGAGGTCCCAAAAATGGCCTGCGGTGTGCCAAATCCAGTGTCAAAATCAGCACTGTCATCATGACTACATTTATACTGTAGTGTGGCAGTAGTGATCCTCTTCATCTACTGAGGACTGGAAGAGTTAAGACTGGAAGAGTTAAGACTGATTCTATTTTCGCACTTCCTTGTTTTTCCTGTTCATCATGTGAAAGCATTGCTACCTTTCACCAAGGTTGGATGAAGCAAGTGCTTCTGCGAAAGTTTATTTCCCAATTCCCTTTTTTCCTGGAGCTCATGAAGATCCTTTATAGCCAGAAGTTGATTTTCTGTTTGGATTTGTATTAGTGCATCGAGTTGTCAGATAATTTTTCTAGTTCATCTTTCCATAAGTCTGCTGTGACCATGCAAGTCATACTTCAGAACCAAGGTACTCAATATTGTATGCTTATGTAATTATACAGATGATAAACTTAAAAAGCCTGCTCTTATAGTGGGCAAAAAAGGGTCCAAGATGAGAAAGAGATGAGAAAACATGGCAGGTACAACAGATGGAAGCAGGCTTATATGACATTGTGTATCAAATGTAGATCCAGTAGTTTATGAGATTCTAGGTCCTAATATTTGAATTTATTTGTACAAATATCTTGGGGTATCTAGAAAAAAAATAGCCAATTTTTCTTGGCAAATTCAGGACTGAAGCTTGTAATTTTCTAAATTACTTCATAAGAAAATGCAATGAACGAAGGCCAGTCTTTCAGAATTATCAGGACAGTTTGCACAAGCAGTGTCAAACAGCATTGGTATGGTGACAGTCTGATATCTCGCTAGAACAAAAGTGCAGTGCTGCTTCTGGTTGGAATCTGCAGTGGGGAAGCTCCTAGTTTCTCTTCTTCGGTATATAGCATCCATTTCTTGCTAGATGATTAGTAAGATAATGGATCTTCATCTTTTAAATAATCCAGCATTTAACATAGCCTTTGTTGCAGCACGTATCACTTCAGTTTCAGAATTTCACATTTGGAGAGTAAGAAGGAAACTCAGGTTTTCTCATTTTGTTTTGTTTGGGGTTTTTTTCTCTTTCTTTTTCTTTTTTAATAAATTGCAAACTGCTGCCAGCTCTGGAATGCAGTAAGTGCTCCCACACTTAGGGGTATGAAACCGTGGAGGACAAAGCAATACACTTTGGAGCTGAATATACCTTGGTGCTTTTGAGATGGTGACCCGAGCATTGTTCTCTCTGTCACCACCAGTGTCACAGCTAACCTTCTTAACACTTTCTAGGCAGGCAACAGTTTAATACACAGAGAACTCTGCTACAAAATAAGTTTGCTTTAATACCAATATAAAAAACTTCTCCCTCATCCCAAATGGCACTGGACTACAAGATGTTATTCTAATATCTATACAATTAGTGATGGGCATTTTGTCATAAATTGCATCAACTGCACATTTCCAGAAGGTTTGCTAAAAAAACCCACAACCACCCAAACTATAAGAATTGTACCTCATCTCTGTTTCTAAAAATGACGCTATCCTCTACCATCGCACCATTCTCAGGCTTTCCTCAAATTGGAGAAATAGTCCCCAAAAATACTGTACTGGCAAAAAGAAGCAATCAGATTAAATCCTGATATTGGAGGGAAGTAATTTTATGACTTTGGGTTAGGCGTGGGCAGAATAGAAAGGGGAGATTCCTGTTTTTCTACACAAATCTGTAACTATACTTGGAAGGTCCCAAAAAACCAGACTGGAAAGTTGGGTTGCTTCTAGTCACCATATCACTACAGTGGTATTTTTAGCGACTTACTTCTTTCTCCAAAATCCCCCTAAAGAAAAAAACACAACAGAGAATCCTACTGGAGCTTTACAGGTAAATAAAGAAGAAACAATTTCCAATAAGGTTTAAAAAAATGTATCTGAAACAGTTGTCCAGGTGGCATATCCAAAATACCCAGTGGAATGGTACAGCATAAGGTATTGGTACTAATGTGGGTTAGTCTCATGAATAATCTCAAACCCATGCCAAATGAAGGTTTATCATGCAATGCTATGTCTTGTCCTCCTTCCACTCTGACCAAATGAAGTTAAATCAAATTTAGTAAGCAAATTACTTTAACCTCGGTAGGGTTTCTCATTAATTTGGGGTTTCTCATTTTCCACATCCCCATTGCTGCATAAAACTTCCCTTTTTACAGACAGTTCACTGTTTACATGATAAACATGCTCCCTGCATTACCCTTCTGGACTTGAATTGCTCAAGCGTGAGAGCTTCAGTACATCCCACTTCCTTACCAGCCCCTTGAAACCTCCTTGATGACAGTGCTTGGTGACCACAACAGGCAGTTGTACTATTATTGCAGCACAGAGAATTTCCCTCCACCAATGAAGCATAACATTCAGTTTCTCCAGCTGTTCTTCTCATTCCTGGAAACCTGCTGGAAAAAGCCACTGTGAAGGTGCGGACTGTCTTGGCATAGAGGCATCACCTGCATCTCAAAAGAATTGACTGAAGAGTATGGGTCTCTTGCCCTGAGACTGGAAGCTCCTTTTGTTGCACTGCTGGGATAGAAAAATGCTTTAAAGTGTGTGTTTTATCTGGAAGCTCACCAAAGAGGAGGACATTCCTCTGGAGGTTTAGCTGCGACAATTGACTCCCCATGAGCTGCTGGCAAGGACAGTGTGCCTGCAAGAAACGGCTTCATGGCTAATGGTCACCTTTGCCCTGCATTCTCTGGTGCCCTGTGCCATTGCAGATCCACAAAATGCTGCTTTGCATCTGACAGGCACAGCCCTTCCCCAGGTGGCAGCCTGCACCCCAAAGCACAGCAATGAACCCCATCTACCCATTTCTCCCAGCGGCACAGGGATGTCCACTGGTGTCAGTGGAGGATGGGTATTTCTGTCTCTTTCTTTCTTTCTTTCTTAACTATGTAAAACACCTCAGAAAGCAGCCTCAGAAATCGGACTTGCAACCTACCTGAAATAAGATACTTCATTTCAGTAACTACATCTGCCATGAAAGAAAAACTCTCCACCATGTCAGTTTTACTATGAGGACTTGCTAGAGATAAATCCTACTGCGGTACATAATAGCACCAGGAATGTCTCTGTCCCACCAGTCCTGCCTATCCAAAAAACTTCACAGATTCGCACAATTGCAGGCGTTGGAAGGGACCTCCAGAGATCTTCGGGTCCAACCCCCCTGCCAAAGCAGCTCCCTAGGACAGGTCACACAGGTAGGTGTCCAGATGGGTCTTGAATATCTCCAGAGAAAGAGACTCCACAACCTCCCTGGGCAGCCTATTCCAGTGCTCTGTCACCCTCACTATGAAAAAATTCTTCCCCATATTGGTGAGGAACTTCCTGTGCTCCAACTTGGGGCCATTGCCCCTTGTCCTGTCTCTACAGACAACTGAAAAGAGGCTGGCCATTTCCCCCTGTGTCCCACACTTCAGATATTTATAAACATTGATCAGATCCCCTCTCAGTCTTTTTTTCTCAAGGCTGAACAGTCCCAGTTCATTCAGCCTTTCTTTGTAGGGAAGATGCTCCAGGCCATTAATCATCTTCATAGCCCTCCTCTAGATTCTTTCCAGGAGATCCCTGTCTTTTTTGTATCAGGGAGCCTAGAACTGGACACAGTACTCCACGTGGGGCCTGACCAAGGCAGAGTAGAGAGGGAGGATCACCTCCTCAGACCTGCTGGCCACGCTCCTCCAGATGCACCCCAGGATCCCATTGGCTCTCGTAGGCACCAGGGCACACTGCTGGCTCATGGCCAACCTGTCATGTACCAGGACCCCCAGGTCCTTCTCTGCAGAGCTCCTCTCCAGCAGGTCATCCCCCAGCCTGTACTGATTCAAGAAGTTATTCCTTCCCAGGTGCAAGACTCTACACTTGCTTTTATTAAACTTCATTGGTTTATAGGTCATTTAGCAGTATCCTTCCAAAATTACTTCTCTGAATCAACTGACAAGAGCCAGGAGAAAAACACTAAAATCTACCAGCAACTTAGATTATACTTGTCATTTTACTCCATCAGAGGATTCAAGTTATCTAGAAAACCAGAGGGGTTTATACTTAATCACAATTTACCAAATTAATTTTGATGTTCCTCCCAATTAATTAACTAAACAGTAAGAGCCAGGACCCAGTCTCAGATCCAGGGATGCCATCTGTCACAACCTGGCTCAGTCCCATTGTGTAAGGTCACCAGTCTGCTGTGAGTGGGCTCAATTCATGGGGTCCCACATGCTTCAAATGCAGCCATTTCTGACACAAATGGCCTCTCTTCGTGCCCTCTTGGGCCCCAGAGCTCCTCCAACCCCTTTCCAGAGAGATGAAACCCTGCAGGGCAGCCACCCCCCTCACACACCCACCCCCCCCCTCCCCCGTGCTGCCTGGACCTCACGCACACATCTGGGAAACTCATCTGGGGCTTCAAGGGAGCATTTCCACACTTCCAGTTTAGTCCCCTCACCAGGACAATGTGATGGGAAAGCTAGGAGCAAAGTTTAAGCAGAAGAATGTCTGAACCACAGACATGGTACTCTTGAAAGGAATTGAAAATCATAGACTTCTAAAAAAGGACAGTGTCCTGGCTTAGTCACCCCCTCTGTGAAAAAAGGGCTGGGATGAGCCCATCCTTGCTTTCCACACACTCTCACGCAAGACTCACCCATGTTCAGCTGTTCTCCTGTGCCGTGTTCCCGCTAGGAACACTTAACCTTTTTCTCTCCCCTTTTCTCTGTAATAAGAAATGTTTCTGGGAAAGGCCAGTACCTAGGAGATGATCAGCATACTTATGTCCCAATTTAGCATCATGGTGGCTCCTTAAAGTTAGTGCCTAGAAAGGCTGCTGAGCATATTTCTGAGGCAGAGCCAACCCAGCAAGCTGCCTAGATGATATCTAGATATGTGTCCAGGAATGTGCAGAACAAAGTCATGCTACCTGACACAAATAAGGCGCTTTTCCCTCAAGGAGAAGGCTCCCTGCTGGGGCACAGCCATGGGATGTTAATGTCACAGAGCAAGAACTCACTGCAGGTAAGACCTCTCTTCCAAGCTGTGGGGAAATGTGCCCACAACTCATTGAATAAGGATGGTAGGGTGAAGCCCTGGCATTACAGAGCACAAAGGAAGATCTGACAGATTTGGCTGGATTCAAAGTTTCAGTCACCGGCTACAAGCGATACCAGGGCGTGCCTGCAGATAAATGTGCTTTCTGGATTGCACTTGGGGCACATAGTGCCTTCTAAGATCAGCATCCAGATGATCAGCACCCAGATCTTTAATTTTTGTATTTATTTCTGAAACTCGTTGACTGCCTGGAAGTGTTCTAGACAAAAAACCAATAAAACTATCAAGAGACACAAAAGCATGATTTGTGATGAGAAATTAAAAGCAAGTATCTCACCTACCGACAGAAGAATATGCTCTTTAGAGAAAAGTGTCTGACTTTTAAGCCGTGCTGAATTCAAACATACTTCTGAAATGCATATAATGAATAATGATAATGATGCTGAAATGGGCATTACAAATACTACATAGTAAAACTGCGTGCATTTACCATACCAAATAAAATGCACAGCCCTCATGTGTAACCACCAAAACATTAATTATGTGTTTACCTGTATGTGTATGGCCACACATGCATGCATGTATGCATTTTTAGTGATAAATTTGAAAAGTAAAAATAGCAAATACAAAGAGAGACATTTAGGATCAATCAAGGAATAATGGAGGAAAACAAGCCTTTCTCAAAGTTAAGAAAAGGAATATTTACCAATGTGCCCTAATTCTGAAATTAAAGAAGATAGAAATTCAGCTAGAGAAGCTGTACAAAACTTTGCCTGCATTTACAGAAAAGCAAATGAAGATACAAAATAGATTAAACATTAATAGGGACTTCAGGAGCCTCCACTTTGGAGTACCAAATTCTATTCACTGTAACAGCACCTAGTCTTCTGAAGGTGGCTGGCTTATCATCAAAAATCTGCCCTTTTTAGTGCCTGAAGTTCAGCACCCCAAGGACACAGATGGAAATGTTAGAAGGAGAACAAGATGTGTGAATTATCTAATTTCCATTGGTGTAAGCAGGAGTTTAACACCGGAAGAAGGAATGATATGCCACTTTGCTACAGCCTTGTCTTTTGATGGATTCAGCAGAGACTTGAAACTTGTGGCAAAGAATCAGACCCTACAGAATTTTTGAACCAAAATCCCCACCAAACAATTAATAAATAAAAGCCTCTACTGTCATCCAGCATGATACTTCATTTTTCATCTGAATAATGCTTTTAGACTTTCCAGGGGTGACTTAAGATACAGGGCATTTCTCTTGTCTGCTACCTAGAGTTGTGTGTGCACCATCATGTTTTAATTGAGGCAACATTTGGGATAATGCTGATAGGTGCAGCATGGTGGAGGGAAAGGGATGAAGAGAATATGTCCATGTGGATCTTGCTTGGTTTAGACAGGGTCGGCTTTCAAGGCCAGAATGAAACTCAGATCAAAATTTACACTATTCTTCTGCAGCTCAGCACAGATTTGAACATATGTTGTGTTGTGATTGTTCCTGTCTCCTGCCAGTCCAGAGGGTCACCTGTACCATTTTCTTGTATGCTTCGGAGTACCAATGTTTTTTTGCATTGCTTTTTGAGGATATGAGGGAAAAAACCAAACAAACCCAAACCATGGGTTTTGAACACTGAAATGAAGCAGAAACTTTTTGCTGCTGGTTACAATGCAAATACACAGATGGCCCAAAGCCCCCAAACCCATGCCTATTTTTTCCTTTTGGACATTACAGTTTAAGAAACCTAGACACTCCTGAAGCTCATTCATTTGGTAATCCCTCTGCTTCAACAACAGAAGCAGAGGGAGATGTGACTCACTTCCCAACCACCGTTACCTCTGGCAGCTAAAGACAAATTAATGCCCAGTCTCTGTGCCAGCAAGTTCGTTGTCTATAAGCTCAGCCGCGTCAGGCTTGTGGAAACAAGGTGATGCCACCCCAGTGTGTGCAACAGTGATGCCTTTTTCCCTTAAGATTTTCCATCATAAAGTAGGGTGGAACAAACAACCATTTCTAAATTTATCAGCAATCTACAGTTTTCTACCAGCTGGGGGGAAAGAAGGGTCAGGAAAACCTCTGTGTACATAAGCAGCCATTGCATTTGAATTTCCTTTTTTTTTTTTTTCCAGGGAAAAGCATGTTTCTTATTTATCTGAAAACATCCTGTTCAAATTTAGGATTTTCTGTGGTTAGTTGCTGTTCATTATTATCTGTTCTCAAACCAGGCAGGATGGGAATTATTTCTGATGGGTGACCTATAGGGAAAATAAAACAAATGAGAGGAGAAGATGTATGGGGAATCCTTGCATGCTGTGGTTGATGGTATGATCTGTGTTTGAAATGGAATAGGATATGGAGGGTCTATGAGCACTTCTGAGAAAATCAGCTAGCTGGAGGACATCTGCAGGGCAAATACATCCATGTGTCCTCCTTGTAACTATTACATGTTACCGGACACTTTAAAAAGTATGCCCCATGAAATGATCTGGGTAACCTTATCTTCTAGATTTTATACATCACAACCCCTGTGCCTTCCTCTGAATCTATCACTGAGATTTTTAATCAGGTATACATCATAACATCAATTGTTTGACTTCTCCTTCGGACGGTATTTCTTCATGCGCATTTCAAGTGATATTCAACATTTAATTTACTCAGTCCATCATCGAAAGTTCAGGTTTCCTAAATCTTGCAAATAACTCTGTGGAAATGCTGGCTATCTGCAAACCCTACCAGAGCTGGTAGAAGCAGCAGGGCACAGAGAATATTTTTACTTTTGTTTCTGCTTCAGTAATGGGTGAGTTTTTATTCTTCAGCTTGTGTAGAACCCCTTCAGCTCAGTGAGGCTCACTGTGTATTGCAGAGTGTTACCACAAGAAGAATGCTGAAAGAGTTACGCTTGCATTGCCTTTTGGTTTTTGTATATATAAATCAACCCTATATCATAAAACACAACCTGTAATAACAATCACCAATATTTAATAAATTTCTGACCAGTTTGAAAACCCGTTCAAATACTTTGTACCACCCACAAAAACATTTGTAATAAATTGCAAAGCAATAAAAATCACATAACACATAATTACTGGCATTATTGTATATTTCCCTTTTTTTTTTTTTTTTTTGGAGTGGGGTGGAGCTGGGTAGAGAGAAGAGGCTGAGTTTGAGGGGAAAGAAAAGGAACATTTCAGTTTTATTTCCTGAGCTAATTTGTTATATGATTTTAAAAAATAAGACATTTTAAGCACTACTAAATAGAGAAAAGGGCTTTTTCAAACAGCTCACAAGTTCTGTTTCTGAATGAGTAATTACTGATCAGTAGGATTCTCTTAACAGGGGATTTACAGCAGAAGAATCAAAATCTATTTCCATTGAAATCAGTGGTAAACCCCCACTGCCTTCAGCAGAGGATTGATCTGGTAGAAGTATTAGAGCCAGGGATGGAAAAGCTTAGAGAAGTGTTGGGGTTTTTTTTAATAAATCTACAAGGACTCTTGAATTACAGTTTCCACAGCTTTCAGTGCAATTTATTATCTCTCCTATTATCTTCCTAGGAATGAGGTGTAAATGTGTAAATGGTTTAAATAGATACAAACACTAAACCCATGTTTACATCTGCACTAATGCAAGCCTTTCCTCTCTTATCTGAGGCTTGTGGTGAATCTACAATATTTGTGTGGCAGTTCATTTTATCAGGTGGGTTTCTGGCCACTGTAAGGCTATTCCATTTGCGATTCAAAAAAAAATAAAATAAAAGAAAGCCAGTTCTATCAAGCAAGGAAGAGACCAGCAAATCTCTTAACCCTGGTCAAAAAAACCTGAACACCAGTTCTAAGGTGAAAATATAACTCTTTATGCTCAAAATAATTGAGATGATTTGAATGTAACATTGGCCTGTGGTTGAAGCAAAAAAAAGTGATTTAGAAGTATAATTTTTTATGGGTTTTTTTGTTTGTTTTGGGGTTTTTTTCTTGGTGGTGGTTTGGGGTTTTTTTTGGGGGGGTGGGGTTTGTTTGGGGTTTTTTTGTTTGTTCTTAAAATACCTAGCAAGGCTGATTCCCATGGAAAGTCCCAGGAGCTTAGGAACTTGCATGCCTCTTGGAAAAGGACTCGGCCTTCTGAATAAGTCACATGCAAGCATTTGTATATTTGAACTAAGTTACCTACTCAGTTTAAAAAAATAAAAGCTTATGAGCTAACTTATGATTCAGATTCACTCCTTTTCAAAAAATAGTTTAGTCCTTAATAGATTCCCTGATTAATCATTACATGCCCAAACTATTACCAAATGAAAGTGTGGTGGTTTGGCCCTGGCTAGAGGCCAAATACCCACTAAGCTACTCACCCCCAGAGGAGAAACAGGCAGAGCCTCCATGGGTTGGGATACAGACATTTTACTGCCAAATATCAAAGTGAATACAGAACAATAATGACTAGTTACACTTAGACCCAGTGCTAACACAGAGTACCTTATTGACCCAACAATTACAGAGAGTTGCCCAATGGCTAAGAACCAACTGACCTGATGCCCCAGCCACACTCCAACTGTCCTAGAGGCAAAAACCAGCTGCTTTTATGGGCAAGTCTTGTCAGGTGGTGTGGAAAACAGCCCCGGCTAACTCAGCTCACCTGGGCTTGCTGACTCAGCTCACCTGTGTTGGCCGATTGGGGAGGCTAACCCTGGCCTGGCCAGAACCAGGACAGAAAGCCACACATTTTTACAAGGAACTTGCTCTGATCAAAGGTACAACATAGGAGAAATTTGGAATGCTATAAGGATTTATAGACACACACTGTTGAAGACAGTGCTGGATACAAGTCCATCTTTCAGATGGGAGCTGCAAGACAGTGCTCAGTGCTTCTGGAAATGTTCTCGGTACCTCTAACCTGGATTCTGTTTTGCCCAGGGATTTCTGTGATTTCAGCAAACCAGAATAGCTCATGTTTATATAATGGATTTATATATATATATGTATATATAAATATATACAGACACACTCCTTTTACTGTCACAAAAATCTAGTTGCAGACAGCTGGGGTTTCTTCTGCAGTGCCAGAATAGGAGAAGCAAAACACCAAAATTCTGCCCCTACTTTGCCCAGGACATAAACACACAAGCAAGTGCAAATTCTGGATGTTTCCAAGGCATTATCTTGCGAGGCCTTGTCACTGGACAGGTTCTGTTACTAACGGGGCCTGAGGAGGAACTGCTTATACTTGGAGGAGTGGGCAAAAATGGCCTGCAGGCCCAATCCCAAATATTAATCTTGACTCTGACTTCACAAGGTACATCCACCCCTTGGGGTGTGGTGATGCTACCAAATGGAGGAGGGGAAAAAAAAAAGGGAGGCAGAGGGAAGGCAAGAAGTAAAAACCAGGTACTGAACCTTGTCATGAATGTCTTTGTCCTTGGCAGGTATCCCAGCATCTCCATGGTTCTCAGAAAGACTTCTACTTGCTTTAGAGAGTAAACTGACAGCTCGTTGAAGGGAAGCAAACTGTCTTTACTTCCCTAAAAATAGGATTAAAAAGAACTCAGCATGTGGAACTCTGCAGTTTCCTACCTCCTTCTTTTTCCCAACTAGTGTATTTTCATCTTTAAACAAATGCCTGGAAAAAAAAAGTTAAAAAAGTAAAGCATGCAATTAGAAAAACATTTATTTCAATACTGCTGAAATGCTTTTCCTGTCTCAAATTTGAAGTCCTGCAGGTGAAAATTTAAGAAAAACAATTTGGGGCATTTCCACAGCCAGTCACAAGATCAAGTAAGACAAATTGCGGACTAAGGGAAGAACAGCCTCTGCCAACTGCAGCAGCTGAGTTAGAAAGTTACATTCTTCCACTGAGTCCTTTTCCCATTGTTAACATGTGTACCAAGGCATTCGGGGATGATATGCATGCGCTGCACACAGACAGTCACGGGATTAAACAGAGCCACTCAGAATAAATTAGCTGCAGTATTAATCGCACAAACCTTCCAGTCCTGCTGTCACACCAGCGTCTCACCCGGTTTACAAGGATTATGAGGAGTAGAGGATGGCATGCAAAGAAATTATAAGTATTGGCCTCAGCATCAGGGTTACATCCGTCTTCTAACGATGAGCCCTGTATGTGCACACGGGATGTTACTGGGATCCTCATTCTGGGATCACCAGTGAGCGAGCAGTGGCTTGACAGTGTGGTTGAAGCAAAGAAAAAAACCCAACAAAACTCTGCTGAATGGTATTAATAAAAACATGGAACCAAATTTTTAACAGACTGAGACAGAGGAAGCAAACTGGAATTTAGTGTACACTTGAGATGCAAGATTAATGCTCCCAGAGCAAAGACATTGAATCCAAATGTCTAAGCTAGTAAAGGCGTATTTAGACACCTAAACAAAAATGGCCTGATCTGTTGTGTTGCTGAGCACCTGTGCTTCCCAATGAGATCAGTGGGTTTAGCAGGCTAGCTTAAGGAATGCAGGTTTGAAATTTGTGAATATGAAATGGGATAACAAATGGGAAGAGCAAAAGCTGCGTCAGCAGATGCACTGGTCTTTGCCATAGTAGTGTCCTGCAGATGTTACAGAGACGAAAGCAATTTTCCACGATAGATGATACATTCAATATATATACAATTAAAGTAACGGGAAACAAAATGAGAAATGGGGTCACGCTCATCTGCTCTTTTGAAGATGTTTTTTCCATAGAAAGAAGCAGCTGAATGCAACTGTCATTTAGTTACATCAAAACAACATAACATGTGTGAGTGAGGGAATCCTGGCACGTTAACTGGCAGTGTAGCTGGTAATGTGCTGTGTGGACGCTGATGCCTGTCTCTCTCTCTCTTTCTCCTCCTAACCCCCCCATTCTTTTTCCCTTCTTAATAAGAAAAGTAAACTCAAGAGAAGGCTTCCAGAACACAAATAGGCATTGTTCCCTGGATGGCAAATACATGGGATGTACGTAACAGATTTTGTTCCACTGGGTATGGGAAGATGAACAAGTCACTGCAGGATAAGCCAGTATGTTGGATTCACAGCACACACAAGCTGCTGTGCAGTAATAATCCTTATGCACCCTGCAGGACACTGCAGTAAATGCAAAATACTTCACCTCTCAAAGGACTTGGATGCCTAAAGACACTCTATCTCCATGTGTCTAACCCATACTGAAATCCATGGGAATCTGGCACACGAGCGCTTTTGTAAACATTACTAGCTGTCCACCTGCAACTTTATGTACCAAAATTCCTTTGAACAACTTGACCTTGGATCTCAGGCAGGTAATGAACCATTTTCATACTCATTTCATTTGATGCATGTAGCGCATGTAGGCCATTAGGAGAACTATTAACTTGCTCGCCACCGCGTGAGTTTCTGGCCCTTATGGCCTCTGCTGCTGGGGGAAAAGCAGGCGGCTCCCGGGGTGAGTGGAAGGGATCAGCGTCCGATTGCATTTGGCAGTACAGCTCTTCTACATCCACCTGCATCCAGTCTTTCTGCCAAACTACGAGCCCTGGTTTTTCCTGGTCCAGTTACATCTCCCAAAGTGCAGGTGGATGGGTAATATAGTAGACTGGAATTTCCTCAAGTTCAGCTTTGAAATCAATATGCACCAATCATGCCTGAAGGGGCCAGATTTTCAAAGTTGAGCAACTGCCTGAGGCCAGGGAACTGAAAGTTGGTCCAACAGAAAATTTGAGATGTGAACCGCTGAATGAGGTGTGCAGCTTCAACTCCTCCCCCCCCCGCCCTTTCTTGGTAAGACCACTGCTATGGGAGTTAGGGGTCCTTGATTCCCTGGGGAGCCAGTTCTTCCTTTATGTTGCCTCTTCGGCCCATATGACACAATGGGAGCTGCCTGCAAGCCTCCCCTTTTGAACAGTCGGGAACATCTGGTAAAACTACAGACACAGCAGCCGAAATGAGATGACTGGCACATGTGGTTTTCAGGCAGTGGTTAAGGGAACTCTCCTGAACAGTATTACAAGCTTCAGGGTCTCTGTCAAGGAAAAACAAATTAGGAGAGCAGCGTGATGGCACAGAAGGATTCAGACAAATTAGTGTATTTCCTATTGCCCATATACTTTGTGCCTCACGCAGCTCTGACATGGTTCTCCTAGGCTAGCATGCTGTGCTTAGGTAATATTAATATAATAAAAACTGTAAATGTTGCTTAAATGTAAGGCTTAATGGGTATTAAAGCACATAGCACTTATTATTTCCACCCTGAACTAGTGCCTTAAACCCTTGAAAGATGTGAGCTTAAAATTTATTTTTTAGTTTGTATTTTTGCAGCAGTAACTTGGTATTGGTGTCTACACATTCAAACTCAGTTACCTACAGATGAAACCTTTAGATTAAATAGATATGAACAACAAAAAAAACCCCAAAACCAAACCAAAACAAACCCCAACCCAAACCACAACAGTTGAGAAGGTACTAATCCCACTGAAATACTGAACTTCATAATGAGGATCCTTTAATTTCTCCTTTAAAAATATGAACTAAGCCTGTACTGTTCTATGCGTATCAAGAAACAATGATGCAAAGAAGAATCACAAAGCTTTTTTAAGTGTGAGTCTTACTGTTATACGCACCTGTGGTCATAAAATGCTTCATTTAATTTGATGGGTTGAGAAGCCTGAGTATGAAGAGATAGTAGCTAGTAAAGGGCCTTATAACCTTCCCTGTTACCAGAAGACTTGTCTCTCTAAGGAGTTTGGCACAGATAAGGAAAAAAACCCTCCTGTCTCTTAAGCCTGCACTTTAGCCACACATCCCTTCCCTCCCTATCTATGTGAGAGCTGGAAGACCACAGTGTCTGGCAAAATATTTAATGATAATAATACTAAAACATTTCCCACTGACTGAGGGAACTACAGAAGTAACACATAGTGTGTGTAGGCCTCTGTCCAGGAATAATAAACTATAGGTTTCAGTCTGATGGTGAAAAAGAGCTCAGATAGCAGTGAAACAAATACATTTATCCTTATAAGACTGAAAGATAGCTGTGCTGGGCCAAATATTAAGTGATAATTACTAGGGATAAGCAAACCCTGTGGAGCTGGAGGTTTTGTAAGCAGCTCGGGCTTTTAATATGTTTTGGAGTTAGAGTTTTATAAAATCCCAGGCTTAGGAGAAAAAAAAAAACACGTTGGAGAGAGATGGAAAACTCATAACTCTCCTTCTTCTGTTCCTACTCTACTGCCTCTGTTGGAATACTGGCAATGGTGATGCAGGTCCCACAAGAAGGAGGATGAAAATACCAGTGTCCCTCTCCATCCTCTAAATCTTGGTCACCTTGCAGGACACATGCTGACACACTGCCTCTCACACACCCATGCAGCTCAGAGGGAACACTTTTCCTTCAGCTGAGCAGGGAGAGTGGCCGTCAAATCTCAAGGTTTTCAAGCCTCTCAGTTTTTATTGCACCCATAACGATAGTTGGCATTTGTTTCTCAAGGTCTTGGCTGCTACAACTGGCTATTATCTAGGAATCTTTGCATTCTTGTAGGAAAAAGAAAGAAAGGATAAATAAACTAAAACAAATCTAGGTGCCACATCCTCTGAAAAAAGCTGTCCTGAATCATGAACTCCACTTGAGAGGGTTGTATTGCTGATTGCATCACACATGTGCAAGAAACTATGATGCTATCTATAAGCCCATAAGCAAAGCAGTCTCTGAGCTGCTGCTCAGCTTTCTGAGCCCCAAGCAGAGGAAGCAAAAAAAATAAAGAACAGGAGCGCAGAAGTTGTGCTGGCAGCAGCAGCAGCCGGGAGCAGGGAGTTACTGCTCTCCAGAGATATCCAGCTGTCTCGGCAGATAGCTCCAGCATTCCAGCTGCTTTGCCCTCACCCACCATTACCTAGCTTCACCTCTGCTAATTTGAGGCCACAGCTGCAAACCCTGCTGCTGTTGCCCCAGCTTCATTGCACAGTGGGAAGAGGCAGTGACCTTAAGCTGAAGTGGAGGGGCAAATGGTGTGTACAGCTATTGCAAATACGCAGATTTTTAAGAGGTAATTTGGACAGCTGCAAAAAAAATGTCACATAAATCGTCACACGGGGAACTACACAGGCCTTCCTCCTTCCAAAACCTCTTCACTTTATCTGCTACAAAAAAAAGCAGCGTCATTCTGCAAGTGAATGCTTTACTCTTTATCTCCTCAGAGAGAAGGAAATGAGAGGCATGAAGGCAAGGTGCCATAAGACAGCAAAATGCAAGGTATATGCCACCACAAACACACGCAGACTGACTTGGCTCTGACACAATCAAGCCCCTGCTTTTGAAGGACACTGCTTTCCCATAGAGCTAACGAAGTTTCACAGTACTAGCATGGCCAGAAACATTTTGCCCAGAGCTGTAGCTACATGTGCTGACATCCATACTCGTTTCATCTGTAAACATTCTCCATTTGCCCCGCATGCAGTTTATATTCCTGGGCAGCAGCAGTACCAGCAACAGCAGCTGCAGACAGGGCATGGGCATAATTCTTTTACCCAAGTTCTCCCACTTGCACTGCCCTTGTTCTCAATTCTGCCAACCCAAAAAGGAAATGAGTAGGAGTTAGTGACTCCTGAAAACAGATCTCTCAAAGCAGACAAATGTAGCAACTGCCTTGCTATAGAGAGGACAAGCTCCCATTAC
Source organism: Laterallus jamaicensis coturniculus (assembly GCA_022605575.1). Classification (NCBI taxonomy): domain Eukaryota; kingdom Metazoa; phylum Chordata; class Aves; order Gruiformes; family Rallidae; genus Laterallus; species Laterallus jamaicensis. The sequence goes on along the minus strand of JAKCOX010000031.1, from coordinate 2,625,816 downwards.
TTCTCCTATACAGAAGTGAATAAACGTGAGGACTACGATTTATGTCCACAGCAGAACATCTTCCTGGAAGAATGGGAAAGTTTCCCAGAAGTCATGAGGTGCAGTTATAAGAAGTGGGATCTACCAATAATATGGGATTTCCCCCCCCGCCTTCATAACTCAGCCAAGTGGAAGAGTGTCTGGCCACAGCTAGGAACTCATACATTGTTAATTCAGGACTTCCTTCTCTTCACAGCAGCCCAAATTGGCATCTTGCCCCCCTTTAAAAGGAAAACAAATCTAATCCTTTTGGAGTTCTGTTCCTCATTTCAAAAGTGTGTGAGTGGGTTTGAAATGAAACAAAACACGTCCACCTCTTCTTAGTTATGCCAAATTACTGGAACTGATTGGAGGAAGGAGCAATAGCAGGGCATGTTGCATGAACTCTGCACTGACTGCATGGAACAGACCTCTCTGTAAAGCAGTGCCCCTCAGGGACCCGTGACTTGAACACAGTCCCCTGAGAGAAACACCAGGCCAAACACATCACTACAGTACTGCTGTTTTTAAAGGAACTGAAAGATGCAATCGATGCATTGATCAGGGAGCATTTGCTGGAGTCTGCCAGTCTAAATTCTATTTGAATTGGTAGAAATTGGGTGCTTTTGAATCGATGACCTGATGTCAGCAGAAATTAAGTCCCAGTCAGGACTAGGTTCTAGAAATGAACCCTCCACCCTGTTTTGTTGTCTTCTCCCCTTGCTCTTCCCCTTCCCCCTACATCCTGGAGCTGAATCAAAGATCTCAGCTGAACGGTATCTTGTCACAGAAAAAAACAGCTTAAAAGGGCTTCTGCTGAGCTGGATTAACCATGGAAACATAGCTGTGTAAGCCAAACAACCACAAAGGAATTTGTAAGCAAAATCCTCCTATTTGAGGTCTTAACATCATCTGAAGAGGATGCAAACCATATCAATAACTGCATAGATTGCTTCAGTCTTTAGAGATGTAGCAATGTGCATGAAGTGTGAGCTAGAGAAGAAAGTCTGGAGGAGGAACCAGTCTGTTTGCGTTATGTAGTCACAATGTTAGCTGGAGTAGACTTGCAGCATCTCTGAACAGGCTTCTCCTAATAAAGAGCCTCTTTTATTGAAGGATAATGAAATTCTGTCATTTTATTACCTAGGACAGAAGTGATGGAAGAGTGACGCTTGCACTGAAGAAGGGTGCGTGCTTAAGAAGAGAACAAGGCAACATTTATGGAGAGAAGCAATACAGATTGCTCCACAGGAAAGCTGGATTTCTAGGCAAATAGTATTGTGTAATCATTGAAACAGTACAAAGGAAAAATGGATCCAGAATAAAAGAACTGCCCGTAAGGATTAATAAGGCAAAGATTTGTCCCTATCTCATACCCTATGTTTTGGCTGGGAAATACAGGAATAATGGTTATTTGTACCTAGCTTTAGGCAGAAAGATACTATGGACAGGTATTGGGGTTGGGAAGATGGTGGGGACAGTATTTTGGGTTTACCTTGCATCAAGAAGAAGAGGGTAACTTAGATATGTGAATTACACAATAGAGAGCTCTGGTATCCATATGTAGCTCTTGAGACAAAAATGATTCTCTAATCAGAACCAGCATCTTTTGTGAGACATGTGATTTCAGTTTGCAGGAGAAAATGTCAAGAGAAATAACTCCAGCCCTGGAGAAACGCATACAAATGTCAACAGCACTGGAGCTGTCCAAGGAAAAATCAAAACAGTGACAGCCATTAGTGTACAGAACAAGTACATAGATGCAAGATAAAGAAGGCAATGACTCAGGACACAGCCAGACTGAAAATCATGGCTCAGTGTACATACTGTGGGAAGAAGATGAAAGGCAGAAATTAACATTCTCAGCCACTGAATACAAGTGCAAAGAGTGTAAGAAATCTGTCCCAGCATATAGCCAGTTGAGAAGGAAGAACAGCTTTCATCAGATTAAGAGACTAGAAGAGGACGGGAGGTGTAAGGATATATGGAAAGACCGGGAAAACTACCATTAAAGTTGGTGACAGCATTAGGGTTGGAAAAAGGAGAGCTCCATTTCATTGCCAGATCCTGCAATACGCACAGAGCTGGTTGAAAGGCTGCACTGCCAGCACTGGCAAAAGACTTGTGGCTTGGGAGTTAAGGGGTCAAAAAGGTACAGTGTAGGTTGGAGTCAGTGTTGGTATTTGGCACGTGAAAAGTGGAAGTGAAAAAAGCATCATTATTGCTACATCCTTTAAGACTTACAGGAACAGGGTAAGGAAGTGTGAAAGATGAAGATTATTTCTGTGGCACCTTTAGTTCTGGCTACACCATCCTAAAGTTCAAAGTGAGAGTGTCTGGGAAGCTGTGTTCAAGCCTTTGTTGCACAGCATTCAAAGAAAAGTGGGTTATAAGTGTCCTAGGTTCGTGGGACATGAACTTGGATCCTATTGCCAGATCCTGTGAGGCTCACCACTGCCAGAAGGTCTGTAGCATTTGGGAGCTGCTAAGTTGTGGTTTAGTCTAGGTTTTGAAAGGATGTTCTGAAAGACCTGTCTTTTGTGGTTGGTCCTGGGGACAGGCCTAGATTTGTTTTGGAATTCAGAAACCAGAAACGAGAAAGGTAGGATTTTGATGCATACAGATGGACCTGCAAGGTCAGGAAGGGGACTGGAATGAGGAGGAACCTAAGCCACCAATGCCCTCAGCTTCAGAGGAAATTACTACAGATTAATTTTTATCTCTAAAGTTACATAAACACCAATAAATGAAATTGTTCCTGGACACCAGAAAACATTCTTCTACAGTATGAATCTGTTAGAAACAGGTGTCAAGCAACTCCTGGGCACACTTTGTTAGGTAGGTTGCTGCAGGAAACACTCCCACTTCCCAACAGACATTCTGGGATGCCTCCTCTGCCAGGGGTCCCAGCTTTATACTGTGGTCAGCTGGGAGGAGGAGGAAGTTTTCACCTCAATGTGGACAGCCTCTGGGTGCCCCTCACACCACCCCAAGACATGAGGTAGGTACAGATACTGAGGAATGCCCTTGGCCATAACAGCCTCTGTTCCTCTATACTTCACAGGCTTGGAGCTCAAGGCCAGCAGTCCAGGGATTGTCCATTGGGTTTCCACACTTCCTCCTACCAGGGAAAAGAGAAACTTAGATATGTTTGGTCGTCAAACATATTATGACAAAAGACAACAAAGATAATAAGGATGCATGCCTTGGAGGAGGAGTTAATTTGTCATTGCCTGAAAAAAGGCTCCCCTATTACAACTTCAGCAGATGAAACCAGGAACTAGCTAGGAAGGACATCTTCTCTACCTATTGAATGCTCGGGAAGCAGCTGTAGCAACCAGTTACATATATATATATATATATATGTGTCTTCCTATAAAGCTCAACCTGGCAAGTATTCCTAGTTAGCCAACCATGTGCATACGGGTTGCTATAGTAAACTTCACCCCCTTCCCCCAGATGCTCCTCTGCTGCTTTGCCAGAGCACTCATGGGGCTGCCTGCGGGCACTGTGGCACTGAGCAGTAGCATAGCAAACGTGATCTGGAAAGGGTTTGGATTAGGATGCAAAGAGCTGTATTACTTCCTGAATCTTGGAATTTAAAATGAGCAGGTGAAGGATACAGCTTAAAAGTGTGAATTTGCAATGTGAAATATAGAATGTTTGTATTCTGCCTTGGATTACTTTTACTGCCTTCAGGCTAGGGTTAGGGTCCACTCAAGGGTTGCAATTCAGTACAAGGAAATCTAGAACGAAACACAATCCCGAGTCTCTCAGGCATTTGTAGAGAAGGATGAAGAAAATAGTTGTTAGCTTAGAGGACATGTGTATGATTGCCCTTTTTTGTCTAGCCTCTGACTCCGCTCAGAATGAATACTGTAGTTAGGATCAGGTTTTAGGAAAAGAAAATGAATAGAGTTAGTTCTAATATAAAACCTTGAAATTTCAAATAACTTCTTTTGAGTTGAAATAATCTCTTTCAAATGCGGTTTGTTTCTGCGTCTTTCAAATCTTGCTATGATAAAGATGGAAAGATTCTGTTAACAGGAAGAATTAGTTCACTTTTAATCTTTTTTTCCCTCTAATGGTTTGTGATTTCTGTTTCAGATCATGGTTAGGACTATGGTTAGGTGCACTGAAAGAATTTCTTTCAGAAAGAAGAAAAGGTAGCAATATTGCTCTTGAATCTTACAAGTTGTGCCAAAGTCATGTATTCATTTGACAGAAATTATTTAAGTTTTATTTCTGTAAGGAGGCAAACCTCCCTTTCAGGGTTGAAGCTGAGGGGGAGGAAGTCTTTGAATATTTTTATGCTTGCACCTTGCAACTCATAACAGGTAAGATGAAGGACACAGCTAGGAAAAAAATAACTGATGAGTAATTTCAGCACTTCAAGAACCTGTCTTTCAGGAAAGAGGTAAGATGGGGGAGAGGATCTCTAGAACTTAAGGGACTTTTCTTATTCTGGGAACTTGCCAACATGAAGTAAGTAGCCTGCAAGTCAAACACCTTATGATTAGTTTTATGGTTCACATGAGTTGCAGGTTTTTTAGTCCTACTCTATTTTAATCTAGTTGCGTCTGATGACAGATAAGAAATTAGTCATGACTTCTTTTCTCCTACCAACTTCACCCAACATCTTACCCTCTCAGTGGCTGTAAGATTCAGAAACAAATCTTGCTTCAGTTTTCACTGCCTAAACCCTACCCTGAAGAAGAGAACTGAAACCCATGGCAGGAATCACTTGCTGTAAGACTTTAATCTGTGTTAGCTACATCCATAATCTTCCCTCACTGGAAATCAAGAGGTTTTGTCTAAAGCTAAAGTTAGGATTCCTCAGTCCTAAGCGTTGCCCAAACCTGAAGGAAGAACTGAGACTTACAATAGGTTTAAACTTAAATATGTAAGCCACAGAACTTCCACTTTCTGAAGCTACCTGTAAACCTAAGCTAAATTCTAACATTCAGAACAACTCACATTCAAACCCAAATCAGAAGGTATCCTTTCCCCTTGCCAGTATAGGCAAACTGCTGAATGAAGTTTAGCATTCAGAGTAGCAGGGACGGAGTATTTTAAGTTGTTATCAGGTAACAGGTCCTATTACAGGACTGAAGATTTGCCATGTTCAAAGCCAAAGCACTAGGAAAGGTACCAGAGAGGTCACTACCTGTTCTTGACCTCTATGCTAGCATTTAAACTCGTGTAGACTTTGGAATAGAGAAGGATTTCAAGCAGGAGACATTATAGTACCATTTTTCTTCTTCATTTTGCAAGCCCTTCAGGCAGAGGGAGATGTAGAGCTCAGAAAGACCATGAAGTGTCATATTCCTGGCTACTTGGAGGTAGGGAAGATTAGGTCTAGGGTTTTGAAGTCAAACTGTAGTTTTCTGTAGCTTGCAAGGCCAGTGAAGATTGTTTCGATGTAGGTACTGGAATAAGAATCAAGTCAGCATTGGGTATTTAAGATTGGTTTTTTCAGGGCAGTATTTTCAGATCTGAGGAACATGGCAGCATCTGCCCATGCTGCCTCTCGGTGTCTTCTTTGTTTCCAGCATTAGAAAGTTCTGGCTCCAGACCTTTTCTTTGCCTCATTGAAGAGGAAATGATCCAGCTCTAAAGCTAATTCACCGTTCTTCATTTTCTATACCCAGACCTACTCCTAATTATAACCTGCCAACTTATCACAGCTACAAGACTAAGAACTCTTGCCAGCTAGCTTCAGTTGCACTTCTAACCATAATAACAGCAAAAATTGCACTTACTGACTCAGATTTGCTGCCATGACTCCATGAACTAGCACAGAAATTTACAACAGGTAACTGTAAACCATAATTTTTCTGTTTCTGATGTTATCAACACAAAGGCTAACCAACGATCTTCATTGTACCACAGACTAAAGGTTAATTTGGGATCAGATACTGGTTTTCATGTTAGGTTAAAAGTTAGGGTTGGTGTTCAGATTACTTTTGGAACAGCAAGGACTAAAGAGATAGTGTTGTTGGGTACTGAGTGACCTGTAGGACTAGAAGCTAGGCTATCTGAGACAAATGGCTTGTGATTAATTCTCTTGCTGTTAGGGGTCTCTGGGCTATTAACCTTAATTTTAAGGTTAGGGTTCAGAAGATCTGGGTCATCAGAGCTAGATTTATTGCTGGATTCTGCAAAGCCCAGAGGGCTAGACTGATGGCTTGAACAGGAATGAGCAAATGATTTGTGGTTCGGGGCAGTTAGGGATGACTAGGCCATGGGAATAATGTAGCAAACAGTTCGCACAGATGCCAATTTTGGCCTCAGCAGAGATTTGGACTGGTAGCAAGCAAGTGATAAGTTAAAGTGTCTTTTACAGTTAATTAATCTACTGCCAAAAAGGTTGCTATGAATTTATTAGATTAACAAAAGTACCAGAATTGCTTCTAGTCTGTTGGAAATACGACACTGTTAGGCAAGTAATACAAGACTGAAATAATTTATCAGTCCAGTAATTCTTAATCAGTGCAAATTTTTAGGAAGAAACAAACAGATACACAAAAACGTATTAGAGTGCAAAGTTTGGTGTCACTGACAGGCCAACCCACTAATAGCAGGTCAGCACAAATCATGCAACTGATCAGATTTTTTTTTCTCAGTGTGACATAGGAACAAGAATAATTACTTTGTTCGATGTTCTCCATCATATAAAGCCACATTTCAAGAAGACACAAGACAAGCTGAAGCCAGAAATTACTTTCCATGTGCAGCTCAAAATCTAGCCATGATAAAATCACTATCAGAAGTTCTACAAATGAAAGCAACCATTACAGCCAAAAGGCAGCACAAAATAAGCCAGGGGTTTACTAATCAAGAGAAAGCCTTCAAAGCAAAGTATAAGGGTCTACATAGCAGAATGCAAAAAAGATTTCCACTCTTTTCAGTAGGGTTTACTAACAAACCTCAGTGTTCCTGACGTTAGTGGCAGCTTGTGGCCACCTGACTCACCTGAATATTTGCCATCACAGTTGGCATTTATCATTAGTCTCAATATTATTGTCAAAATCTTGCTACCCAAGTTTTCTCATAAGAACTAAACCTGTCTCTAACTAGATGGACTCAGAGGCTTCACCAGAGTCCTGTTGCAGTAGCGAAAGGTAACAAGAACAGCCTATTCAGTTAATCACATGATAGCGATCACAGTCAATTCCCAGGCAAGTACTAGGAGTGTAATGTATCTGAATACACACAAGATGAAGCCAGACATCTTTTGATCTCTGAAGAGATACTGCTCCTGAGAAAGAGAGAGAGAGAAAAGCCATGCCTAGAACAGGAGATGAAAGGGAGAATCCATAGATTTACATGCATGGCCCACTGGTTTTCCGGGTTCCGCTTCCTTCTAGCTCTGCCTTAAACAATTAATGTACTGATGTCACATAGAGGTGGTCTTGAACGGACTGGGGAAAATGCAAGAATATCCTGAAGTGCCTCAGTCTTTGGGTCAGAGAAGGCAGGAGCTCTCAGATGGGGGTAGCTGACTTATGTGGCAAATGACAAGGCAATTGTAAGACAGAGGAGAGAAAGTGTCAACTCAACTTTGACTCTCGTTTTCCTGCTGGTTTTTATGGGGGGTTGTTTGTTTGGTTGGTTGGTTGGTTGGTTGGGTGGGTTGGGTTGGGTTTTTTTCATTTTTTACCTTCCTGTAAGCTTTCTCCCATTCTCTGACAGGCACTTGAAAATGAGGACATTCACTTGGAGCCAGTGGTGGCACAGGCATCGAAGGCTGACAGGACCAGAGGTTGTGTCTAGGCTGAAAATGTCTCTGCACACAGCTACCAGATCACTGCCTACTACTTCCCTGCGCAATGGTGAGCTGAGGGAGGCTGAGGGGATCACAGAATCACAGAATCACAGTGTTGTAGGGGTTGGAAGGGAACTCGAGAGATCATCGGGTCTGACCCCCCTGCCAAAGCAGCTCCCTAGCTCATATTACATAGATAGGCGTCCAGACGAGTCTTGAATATCTCCAGAGAAGGAGACTCCACCACCTCCATGGGCAGCCTATTCCAGAGCTCTGCCTCTTGTGTTGGCAACACACATGGGGCTACCTTACTCTTTCAAGGGGTGTTCATCATCAGCTTGAGGAAGGCTGCTTTGGAAAATAGTTATGATGGCTACAACAGGGAAGTTATCATAGATAGGGAGTGCAAGGGCAGGAGACAGCAAGGAGAAGGTGCCCTAGGGCTTTGGGTGTAGAAATAGAGAGAAACAGGTAGCAAGTATGATGGACCAAGACCTGGAAAGGAAAGGTCGGGAAGTGGGGGCAGAGGAAGACTAGACAGGCTCTGATCTGCTAGCATTTGAAGTTGTAAGGCTTGTTGTTAGGAAATTTATTTGTTTGAGGTATGTTTGTTATATTTGGGATGAGGGTACTCAGGATGGGGTGAAAGGGGCTGCATAAGGCCAGAGAGGATGTATGCATACAGGGAAAGGGATTGACAAGGAAAGAGAGTGGGAGAAAGAAGTAAGGGAGGAACAGGGGCAATGCTAAGCACCTTGAAGTAGTCTGCGAAGCTGGCAGCTCAGAGCACTACTTCGAGCACTGGACTCAAACCCAAAACACCATCTGACCAAGCTCTTGGGAATTCAAGGGTGCTATCTGTTCACCTTTCACTACTGGCTGGATATAAAATCCCAACACAAACTGGCACGGGAGGAAACCACTGTCTGCTACACCCAAAAAATCAGTGACTCTGGTAAAGCTACAGGGCAGGATACCAAGGCTGACAGAAGTTATGGACTGGCTTCCATCTAAAGAATGATTAAATAGACTAAGAATCTTCAGCCTAAGGGACAACATGATAGATGTCTTTAAAATCACAAGTGGCATAAGCATGGTAAATCGGAAACAACCACACGCTATTTCTTCTGGTATACAAGCCTGAGGGCATCAAATGAAAGGCAGGAAACATTTTTCAAACAAAAAAAGGTAGCTTTTCCCTTTCTTAACTCACAGTAAAGCCAGCTAAACCCTTGCCACAGGATGTTGTGGGATACCAGAAGTTAACTTGCATTTAAAAATTCATGAACGAATTCACAGAAGAAAAATCCATCACAGCTATTAAAAACAAAGGCCCCATCTCTGGCTCAGGAATTACCCGAGCCACAAATTCCTGGAGCCTGAAGAGTGTTTTGAGGAAGTCTCGTTACATTTGCCCTCTTCCCACAACCTTCTTCAGTCATCTGCCCTTGGCCATCCTCAGAAATGAGGTACTGGGCTAGGGATGGACATTCAAGCTTAACCCAGCCCATTGTTGTGGGTAAATGCAAGACAAAGGTAGAGAAAAACATTATTATTACTATGGAATAAGTGCAGAAAGTCCATGTGTCACGATAAATGGATCCAAGCCCAGAATTTGGGAACACTGAGCTTTAGCCAGCACTGGAAATAAGATACACCAGTCACGCAAACAACCATGAAAGCACCAGCGAACAAAAAAGAGAAGCCAGATAGGGTGGAGGCAGGTCCTTCACTAGGAGCACATTCAACCACATAGTGGGAGTTTCATTTCAAAACCAATATATTTGAACATCTGTGAGACTTATGAGGCTGTAATGGGCTGGCAAGACAAGATTCCTTGTCTCTTCTCTGACAATTGTGCTTGTAATGTCTGGCCTTAGAAAATCAGCAAGTACTGGCACACAGGACATGGCAACAACAAACATATTTAAAAGGAAACATGTAGCAACCTGCGTGGTGCTTAGAGGGAGGAATCCAGGCTGCTGCTGGTCAGAGGGAGAGAAAGCAGCAGGGAAGTCAGTGTGCGCTGGAGGGATGCTAGCTGCAGCTGTGGCACATAATTTTTTCTCATCTCTCTTCTACCAGAAGCTTTTCAGTAGCCTTCTGATAATCACAAAGTTCATCCCAGTCCTTAGGCTAACACATGCACATGTAACTCCTATCTGTGCGTTCCTTTGCCCTTAATTTCCTTTAACTTAGAGAAGTCTTCTTGAAATCCAGAACTGGCTATTGTCCTCCTCACTGCCCTCATACCTTCAAACTAGCTCCACCTCTTCACTTTGAAGAGATTAACAATTTCCTGCCTCAGCCTCTTTTTCTTCCAGAAAAAGCAGGCAGAGCTGATTTTATTTTCTCTAGTAAGGCAGACATAGATTCTAGTTTAAATTCATCATTCTTCACCACCTAGGGCCAAAAGTGTACACGTTACACTCTCCTTGGATCTCACCTGTGTCTTGTAAAATAGTATTAATACTATCCTATCCTTACTGAAGTCATCTTTGACATAGTTTAACATTTCATTTGATAATTCCTTGGCTCTTTCAAATGACATGAACATTTGTTGTCACAATGTAATTCAAAACTCGAGGCCTTGTTTTCCTCCTCATGCACAGGAAAATTGATGAGTTCTCAGCCTAGAGCAGAAATAGCTTTATGTGTATGACCTCACGAACAGTCCAGTCCTCAGTGTCATACAATTCCTTTTAATATGATATTTGGATCTCTTCTTTTTTTGACAGTGCTTCCCATCTTGATATCAACAGCAGATTTCATTAGCATACATTTAATTCTGAAGCAGCATCATTAATGAACATATTTGAGTAAGTAACAACCAAAACTACCTTTGTAAACATCTACTCATGTTCTCTTGCTGGCTGTTTCTTCAACCACCAGTACCAGCCATTCTTGTGTGCGCTTTTACTCACCTTGAAGCTTCAGTGTTAAACCCTGTCTGTTGCGTCTTAATGACTTACATTATCCATACTTAATCTACAAGAAATTTTCAGTGAAGTACAGACAGACAAAATCCACTGAATATCAAACAGTTATCAGATTATCCTGGTCTGACAAAATTTCATATACCCCAGCTGCAATTTAGTTCTTTGCCCCAGCATTTTGATTGTCCTTATCTTTAAAATATAATATAAAATGCTGTGTACTAGGGAGACGAGCCTAGAAGGCAAGTATATTCCCCAAATCTGATTTCCTCCCTTTCAACAGCACAAAACTTGTGCTTTCAATTTACTAGAAATATTAAATATAATTTCATAGTAGCGTGTCACTTACTCTTGTTAGTTACATGGTACCAGACCTTTTATAGATTTATCAAATTACTTTGCTTGTGACCTGCAATTTCACGTGACAGTTCTTTCAGCACTCAGAAGTGGAGATTATCCACTCTTCCCATTTGATTGCAGTAAGCATTTTGAATTTTTCTTTATTTGGTTTCTCCAGATCCTCATTGCCGTTTTTCATCCTGCCCATCATCACCCTTATTTGAAAACAAAGGTGAAGTATTTGCTCACCTTTTTGGCTTATGCTTTGAGAATCAAATCGCTACTATCTTTATTTCATATAGTATTCCAATTTAATCTCCTTTCTCTTCTTGTTCTCTTTTTATTTCTGTAACCAAAGAACCTATTGCTGCTTGCTTAAATTTCAGCTCAGTCCTGGCAGTTCTCATTTTGCCTGTATACTTCCTGACATCTAAGACACAGCTTTCTTTGCTGGTCGATCCTTTTTTTTCCCCATCCCTTGTAAGCTCCCTGCTTACTCTTGATATCCCCTTTGAGATGGCTATTCATCCAGTTAGGCCTAGGTCCCTCTTGGTAAGTCTTTTCCACACACCTTCTTGGGATCCAAATTGCAGATAGTTTTGTACCTTTAACTTGAGAAATTCCAAATTTCCTCCATGTTCAAATCCCTGTATTTCTCATGCCAGCTGACTTCACTAACCAGTTCCCTTAAAATGTATCATATGGATAATGTTACGTAGTCCTTTATGTGTTTTAAACACAAGTACTACTAACTTCAGTTGCAGCTGTGAATACTCAGCTCTTCTGCAAACCAGACCCTAGAGTCTCCTGTCCAGACCCCAGAATTGAGGAGCACACAGTGACCACCTGTGGAAAAGTGTGATGCCTGGCAAGGTGCAAGGACCAAATGGTGAAAGGAAAGGGAAGGAATCCAACTCTATGAGCCAGTAGTCAACAATTGTAGCTGTAGGACTTGTTCTTATTCCTATAGCCACCTTGTTCCGTCACTATGCACCTCACAGGTTTATGCAACAAAAGAAGCAAGAGTATTAAAGGCAATACCTTGCCTCAGGACTCATTGCTGATTCACTTCCAAAGATTAAATGGCCTGTGGAGGAAAATTACCCAACAAAAAAACCCCCAAAATAACAGCATGCCTGCAATTAAAGATGGGGAAAGTTTTTTCACAGTGTGGGTGACGGAGCACTGGAATAGGCTGCCCAGGGAGGTGGTGGAGTCTCCTTCCCTGGAGATATTCAAGACCCGTCTGGACGCCTATCTGTGCAGTATGAGCTAGAGAGCCTGCTTTGGCAGGGCAGTTGGACCCAATGATCTCTTGAGGTCCCTTCCAATCCCTACAACTCTGTGATTCTGTGATTAGAGAGTAAATTTATGGAATTAGGACAGGGAAATGTAATCATGATTGCAAAATTCAAAGTGCTTTGGAAATGTTAAAACTTCCAGGTGCTAAAATAGTATTTTTCTGTGCAATTTGGCTTGTTTTTTTGTTTTTTGAAAGCAAAGTGACAAAACAGAAGTTCTGTCATGTGACTACTTGTAAGCACTGTGCTGCCAACCATAGGAATTTTCCATACAGATCTAGAGTAACTTAATTTAACGGAGTAGCTTATAGCAATAGGTTGTTGACCTCTTTATAGGCAACACTGAAGTGGGATGACATATGCTCTGCTAGCATTTAAACAGACTTGCTGACAGCGGAGGAATTGTAAGAGGACCTGAATATCACATGTACTATTCCAAGTTCTTTGGCTATTTGTCTATCTCATGTCAGCATCACCCCTTCTGTCTCACCTTCTTTGACACAGCTTTACCTTCATTAATCTCTTCTCTGCTGCTGCCTCAGGATCCAAATTTAATCTTTCACATGAAACCTTCCACCTGCTGCTCCCAGCACATCTGTCTCTTTGCCTAACAAATCTGCCTAACAAATCCTCTAGATGCTTATGTACAGTCCCTTTTCTTCTCACATTTTTGGAAGTCTTATTGTCCTGACAGTCTCAGTTCCAACTTTTTATTGTGGCTCCTCATCTAATGATTCTCATCTCCCTATGACAACTTCCCTGACCATCTACCCTTCCTTCCCTTTCCCCTTGTTTCAACACTGTCTATGAACCTATGTTCTCATCAGCTGTTTGCCTTCAAATCTTTACCCAGTCATTTAGTTCCAGCTTTCCTCTGCTTCATGGACTAGACTCCTCTTTAGCACACCTCTTCCCCCCTCTCTTCCAATCCCTGCCCCACTACCTTCTAAGACTATTTTAATTTCCCAGCCACTACTAGGTTCTTCCATCTTCTCATCCACTATCACTTCCCCTCTTTCTCCCTGGCGATTCCTGCTCTCTTCTCCACCCAACACATTGTCCCTTTTCCAAGATAGTTGAGATTTTGTTCTTGATCTCAAGGACATCTTGTGGCAGTGACTGTGACAGATCAGTTTATATATTCAGGATCAAACTATCCCTTTTAATCAATTTTAGACATTTTTTATGCTCAATATCCGTCCCAATCTGCAGATAATATTCTGATGCTTTGTGCTAGACATATGTGCATCAAATCTTCCACTTCTATCTTAAGTATGTCTGCCTGCTATTTCTCCCCCTTTCAGTAAGATGGAAACAGCTCTGTCTCTCAGCCACACAGAAAAAAACCCCAACTTTATTTCTCTTACGTGACTCATTGCAGTGAAATAAACTTGAACAGAACATCAAGAACAGAAAGTTGGACATCTTCTAAATATATAGATAAACTAAGGTATTGGGAGAGAAAGGAAAATATTTTTCATGGATCGTTTACAAACCCACAGTTCTCTTAGAAGTGACTGCTGCTCCATGCACACAAGTGAACTCAAAGAGGGCTGATTTCTTTGATAACACTGTATTTAAAATCAAATAACTCACCTCATCCCAGTTTCTAACACATTTTAAGATAGGTTTTATTTTCGCATGGGATGCCTTGCAAGTGCTGTCACGCTAACTAGGGTGAGAGGTGACAGATTGCAGCATTACTCAGGCTCATTCAAACTTGCCAGCCAGAATTAGCTTCAGAAGTGCCACAACCAATACTAGATTTAGTGCCTCGCCCAGACTTAGAGTTTCCCTTCATGTACAGACTGCTTGGTTTGGTTTCCCTTGTAGTATGAGCTGGTATGAGGAAACGCAACTTCGGAGCTAGCATGTACGGGGGGGAGGGGGGGGAACCCCCAAAAACCCCCCAGAGCTCATTTAAATACACACTGTGCTGCCAGGTAACAAACTTACTGACCGTAAGCTCCGCATGCAGCGAAACGACACTGTCCCGTCAGAATGACGCTTCTGTGGGATCCTGCCATGTCCTAATGAAGACAGTCTGCCAGAGAACAAAGATTAGCCATGTCTGAGACCTCAGCGGGTCAATTCAATCAAATAAATTCAAAGGCATGTTGGGTGGGTAACTCTGGAGCAGACTATTACTATCGCTAATGTAAGCCACACGGCAATATTTCACTGCCAAGGCTTTCATCTGGTGATAAAACAGTATCTCAGGAATATAACACCAGGAGAGACAAAAAACAAAAGTAAAAGTATCTCCGTCACATATACACACCCATACACCTTGAATGCTGTAATGGTGAGAGTTGTTTCAGAGCATTAAAATTGGGGGTGAGGGGAGTTTTCTACTCAGCCTATTTAGAAGTTAAAATTGTCATTCTGTTCTGAATATATAACTAACTGAGTGGTAACTTAAAACCTCAAGCTCTGAGTACCCTTGGATGGAGACCAAGAAGCATGAACATTATATCCATGCAGCCCTGATTAGCTAGTTCCATGCCTGTGCTGAGAATGAGGCATGTTTCAAAATCACTGGAAATGGCTCTTTCAGTGCTGTGCTCCAACATAGGTTAACCACCTGAGAGGTAAAGAGTGCCAGACCATGCTACAAATTTTGCTCAAAAGTAATGGCCAAGTGGAGGCTTCGTGTGTCTGGTTGGCTTAGCCAAAGACCTGGGAAATGCATCAGGAGGAGCCATCTTCAACCTGGTTTTCAAACATGACTCCTCTCATTAGAAGTCGGGTTAATCAAAGTAGGGCCAAAGTTTGTTTGCAAAGTTTGTGAACCTTAACAAACCATTTCCTCTACAGACCATCCTGGTCTGAATTTTGAGTTCATAATGAAAACTGAAACCTGGCCGGTGTTTGGTGGTTTGGGATTTGACAGAGAGTATTTCACATGGCCCTAGTTATTGGCTTAGGAAATGCAGTGTGGCTGCCTCTACAAAAGAGAACTAAATCCCTGAAAACTGGATTGGTAAAATAGCAACGGTGTTGTTAGAAAAAGTGTAATGGGCAATGGCAGCCTAAGTATTTCTGTGGTGTTTTCGCAAAAGGACTGCACTTAGGATGGATTTGGCACCGTTTCAACTGCACTACCCTTTAATTGCCTAGCCCACAGCTTTCACCACAACTACCTGAAGACCTGGCTTCTGGCTGAATGGGAAGATCTTCCGTGAGTCTAGGGTAACCATGGACGAACAGTCAGTACACTTGGGAAAGAAACATAAATCTCCAATAGGTCTGCTAAAGTTTCAGGAAGGAAGTGGACCTTTGACATGAGGGCCCATACACTTCTCTTGCAGCCAGTGCTTTTTTGTAAATGGTGCTCAAGAACTGAAGCACAGCTTTTTTTTCCACAAATGGTAAAAGACAGGGAAAAAACCCCTGCAGAAATCCTTATGTCTGACACAAAATAGAACTCATAAATGAAGTAAATGTTAATTTTTCAGTGTGCTTAACAAGCCTTGTACCTGGCATAATGGTGGAGAACATCCTGTGAAAGGGGGCTGTGGATACTGTGGACTCAGCACTTTTCCAGATGTTGCTTTATACAATTCTTCACATGGAGAATGAGGACAATGGACATCATTAGCGCCGATCAGTTTGTATTGAGGCTGCTAATTCTGATAGAAAAAACCCCAAACAAAACAGAAGTCTATTTTGGGCTCTAATATCTGTTACATATTGTTATGACTCCAGCTTTACAAGGTACATTGAATGGATTCTTTCTCTCCTCCACCATTAGCTTAGAATATGTACTTTAATTATATTGATCAAAGGACTGACGAAAACAGTTTGGTCACAGCCAGCAAATGAAGGACACTGACTATAAGCCATATTGGCTGGTGTAAATCAGCATTGTTCTTTGGCCTCACTGAGGTTAGGGACAACCAGGTGATGATTTGCGTCTATAACACTCTGCTGATGCATGCAGAGGGAGCCTGATGTGTAACACTCCCAAACAAGAATGGGATTTAAGTGCGTAAATCTTTATGCATTATGATGAAATATATCCCATGAAAAAATCAGACTTCTACTTTGTGTTTGTGTCATAAAACTTAAAAGAAGTGCAAATTTTAGCTGGGAGGGAACTTTTATGACCTAGTTATAAATCTCTGCAAGGAGCGGTTTGCAACTGAAACACTGACAAACTCTCAAGCAGAACAGTGCAAGTGGGTGCGCCAGTAACATCCCCTCCAAATTCTGCCCCAGTGCAGTCAGTGTGTCTCACGCCAGCACTTAGAGTCCACAATGAAATAACCAGTACAAAGAGAGGGAAACAGTCATTTTGGAATTACTGTCTCTCTTCAGAAAATAACCACAAAAACAGGGTGATTTTATTACTAGAGTGTTGCGGTTCATGGGTTCTAACAAGAGGCTGTCAAAGAGAAAGCAACGTATTCCCTCTTGTATATGTAAACAGGAGAAGGGGAAGACTAAGGAATTGCTTACAACAGTATTGGTGTGACAAAGAGAAAGCATTCTGTGTTGTGCTTAGAGACAATTAAAACGTTTTTTAGATTCTTCTTTGTTTATTTCATAAGACTCTTTCATCATTTTCCCCTCCTCTATGTCTGTTTCATTGCTACTTACATCATACATCTCTTTTTTAATTTTCCACTTTTTAAAAAAATTATAGGCAAGAAGCTTAATGAGTCCAAGAAAAACAAGCTTTTAAAAAAAATCTCAATGTGAACATCTTCAGCATATCAAGCTGCCTTGATCAATGAATCAGTCTTTTTGTTACAGTTTGTCCCCCCCTTTCCTGGCCAAACTGCTCCTAAAACAGAATGACATTTCAGTTTTATAATCCCACTGATGGAATTAATGACTTTGCGTATTAATTAGGGTTATTGGAATTTCCTGCCTTTCTGTTTCGTAGTAGCACTCCACCTCTGCTTGCCAATCATAATTATAACTACTGACTCTATCACATTTTGCTTTTTTAAATGAAATAAAATGTTTGGCTTGGCCCCATGCCAAGAATGGGGTCATTCCCAAACTTGTAATAACATATCCTTAGCTGATGTTTCTTAGTAACGTGTAAATAGGAAAAAACAGTTGCACTGCGGGGGTTTAGCTTGGCCACATGTGACTACAGTTAAAGAACATGGGAAGAAAATCAGTGGTCTTTCCATGATAGCTGTCCAGTTCGACAACGAGCACACTGCGCAGAGACAGAAGTGCAGACAGACACACGGTTAACCACTTTCTCTGCTCAGCAGCAACCTAGGGCAGTGTGTCTCCCTTCTTTGCTATGAGCCAGCAGTGCAACCTCTGTCTGGAGCTGAGATGAGGAGCTGAGCCTCAAAGATGAGTCTGGCAAAACCACAATGAAATCTACCAGAATATTCCTTCTGATAACTATTTACCTCTGGCACACTATGCTTCTGGAACAATTAAAAGCATAAGTTGGGATTAATGACATTGTAAGCAGTTTCTTGGTAGGACCCTCTGGATAAAAGCAGAATGTGAGGTGTCACTATGAGAAACGTGAGGCATGGGTCAGGGTTTGAATAGTGGATAAGACATGATGTTTGAGATCAAGTGTTTTGCTCTGACCATTACAAAAATGGGCTGCCCTTCAGCTTGGCTCAGATTTTGATACTCCCATCAAGTAAAGTTCAGGAACTTATGACCTGATAGTATTAAGATTCACAGAACAAATTGGCCTGATGCTTTGCTGCAGAGTAAGATTCTATGAAACCAGAGATCTGATATGGAAATACTACATAAAGCAGCAAATACATCAAACAACTGAAGTTAACTTAAAATTATTTTTCCTTATTTTCATTATGCAGATTTCAACTGGTTGTTTTAGATTAAGTGAGCTTAACGTAGGCATTCTGAAGTGGAATTGGCTGCAGGCTGAACACTGCTATTAGGATAAAAAGAATGGAATTTCTGCCAGTGCAAAACATTTCACCTAGCAGGTACCCCTAATGCTCTGTGTGGTGGCAGGTCTGGTAGAGGGACTGACCAGATCTACACCAGGCATACAAAACCTTCCCTGTTTATTCAGGATCAGCTACAGCTCCTCAGCCTCGTAGAACCATCCATCCTTCTGTCTGAAACCTGTAAGCAGGTAAAGCTGGAGGCCACAGACCGCAGCTTCCCTCATCAGGGGTCAGGTGCCTGTGCAGACATAGGAACCCAGCACTTTGAAACTGCTGGGATCAGTCTGAGGTGGAATTTGGCACAGTATGATGTGTCCAGTTGCAACAGCAAAGAAAAAGTTTCTTCCCTTGCTGTGCACAGAGACGACATATCCCTGCTCTGCCCATGAGATTTAAACAGAGCAGCACCTTATGCTTTTCTTTGTTATGAAATTCTCTTTAACCCTTGCTGACTTGAATGACTTTGTGTAATGATGATCTCACGCAACAGGTCTGTGTTTCCAAGCCCAAATGGGTACATCACATACTGGGAGGAATCCTTCGTATACGGTTTGGTGGTTATGGCAGGTAACTGGCAGACGTGGCTCCTGTGAATTGACATTTGCTGAGACACTGGTGTTCAGCAAAGCAGATTTAAGGCAGGTGGAAAAACGAAGCAACAGCAGTCAAAATCAAAAATACTGTGCTTGGATTACCATTCCTACTGTGCAATAGGACACAAAAGCACAGCCTCTTGACTGGTCCTGGATGAAGTGGTGAACAGTTAGTTTTTCACATAAGCCCAGCAGAACTTTACATAACTTGCATAGAAGCAGCTGTCCCCTCTATTTTTCACATACTATAGTTTCTCATATGGAAACTGGAAAGTAAGTCCAGATCTTGACCCAGGCTGCAGTGCCTGGGGGTTTTGGTTCTTTTTGGTTTTGTTTTTTAATCAGTACACTAGCACAAAGAAATTGCAAAAATGCTTTAGGAGGATATCCAAATATTTCCCTATCATAGACCTACCAAAGGGAGTTAGCTGGACATCCATTTCCATCAAGGCAAACTAGGGTAAGCGTGAGGCCAGTCTGAGTAGAACAAATCTATAACCGCCAGTGCCAAAGAACCTCAAAATCTCTAAAATTTTTAACGTTCTCTCTCCAGTCCTCTTCTTTCTCTTATTCATTCATATGTCAGATCAAAACTATCTTTTTCTACATTATGAACTCCATATTAGTTATAGTAAAATCAAGATGTCATACAAAACTATGCATTGCACTATCATAAGAGACAGTGGGAATAATTCCCAAAAGCTTACTGGGTTAAAAGCGATAACAACAGCTGGAGTTATCCAAGTTTCCCATATTCAGTGGATGCCTCTGAAGATGATTTATCTTACATGGTGTGAACACTGTAAATATAGGTACCATGATACTGAAATGAGAACTGCTATGCTAATAAAGTGATGACAAAAGTTTCAGAGTGAGTTAATAAGGGTTCCCAGGTTCCCAGAAGCTAGGAAGAATCCATTTATGCAAAGTGCTTATCCCCTAAAAAAGTACAATGCACGCTGTCTGAAGCACAGTGCTCCTGACTGTTTTTTGAGGTAGCAGTTTCATTTATTCCAGCAAGGCTGGGGCTAGCAATCTAGTCAAAATCCGCTACAGTTGGAAGGAACTCAGCCAGGAAAATGGGAACCATTTCCTGTGACAGTTCATATGCCTTTCCCCTCAGAGAAGGCTCCTCACATGTACATAATGATACTTCTTCATTGAATGGCCCTGCTGCTGGTACATATGTAGCATTTTCATACATGAAAAAGGTAAAGGCCAAATGAGAGAGGTTATAACACACATAAGTGGCAAACCAATCTCAGGAATTGTGTCACATGTCTGTCATCTTTGTCTTTCTTTTGCCACCATGGGCACTGAGGTATGGCCAATTCATGTTACCGCCTTAAAACTTGGAATTCAAACATGAGTTTAAGGGAACTGTGTAACTCTATTACAAGGAGATATTCAGTGTTTAGATAGCTGCTTGGCACTTGAAACAGACATCTCTGAACAGACAGGAACCAAATAAAGGCTCATATGTAGAATATAGAATGAATCAGTGATGTTTTCTCTGACTGCTGTGAAAAGCTGATTTAACCTTGACCAAAGATGCTGGAAGAGAGCCTGTGTGAAATTAAAGCAGCAGAGGTCAGGGCCAAGTCCTCAGCTGGTAAAATTGTCAGAGTTGCATTGAGGTAAATGGTGTTAAAACCCCACTATCAAATAGGTCAGTCCATGTTACATCATCCCAAACCAACTTTAAAGTATGAAAAGCCAGCTAGCAAGCGCATCAGGAACAAATGGTTTATAGAGCAGGAGAAGCTTCTATTCATTAAATAAGGGTCAAGCATATGGGCCAGTAAACTTCCCTTCGTTTGATCAATTATGCTTTAAAAATCAAATTAAAACCATTCTTAAGGATATGTTGAACAGTTAAAGCCACAAGAATGTGCCACGGTTGGGTAACAGTGAGGCAGTAAATCAGATCTTTTTGTAGATCTAGTGAATGCAGGCAAACAATAACTGAACAGACAATGGCAGCAGAGCCGTATCCTTTTAACTGGACACTGCTACAGATATATATACTGTGTTTTGCAAAAGCAGCACAATAGCATGTAGCTAAGAGCATACAAAAAGCTAAAGTAAAAAAACCCAACCAAATAACCCCAATCTGGCCTTTTTCCACTTTCAGTCACAAAAAGCCATGAGGAAGTTGAGATAGGAGGACTTGCAACTGCTTTGTAACAGGTCATTCTTTGACATGAGGTCAGCAGTACTGCTGCTATTGACTTCAGCTGAATCAGGTTTTGGCGCACTGGTTTTAATTTATCACATTACTGAAGCTGTACACTGATATAAATCCACACCAGAGCAAAACTGGAATAATGCTGTAGTTAATCAGGCCTAATAAAACAATGGCCCTCTAGGTCAGAAATGCAGCTGTATCTCTGATGTTAGGATTCATACTTGCTCAGCTTTGAAATTAGCTAAGAAGATTCTTGCTTGGATGTCATAGATCACATATGGAGAGGCTAACCAGCATAACCCTCAGATCTATGCGATCTGGGGGAAAAAAAAGCCACACAAGAGGTGCAAATCAATAATTCCAATGAACTATCTGCCAAAAGAAATTCCATTTGCTAAGACTAATATAAAAATTCATCTATGGATGAAGTCTAACACCACAAAAAGCTGCAGATTCATAGACCTCTTCTTGCAGTCCAGGTGATAAAAGAGCAATATCTGTTGCATATATTACTGTAGAGGATGAATGACATACACATGCCACCTGCCCAATGTCAAACAAGGATTTATATATTCTGACTGACCTGCTGCAGATACTTTAAAAAAGCTAATTGAGGACCCCTGTTCAGGAAAAAATTAACGACATTTCCAGAAATTATAAGATCTTTAAGATTAAGTCTATATCAATCTTCCCCTAAGACACTCTAAAAATCAGCGTCAGAGATCCTTGAGGAATAAAGGAGTGATGGATTTATAATGGCTGATTATTTAGGCTACAAAAAGAGGTTTGGTCACATTGAAAGACAATTTTTTTCCCATACAATGCAGAAGCTCAATGCTGAACTGAAATCTGGTTGAAAGAGTTGCACAGCAGCAATTCCTTTTACTAGCTCAGGCATCTCCTTGCTTCAGTGTGCTCCATATGGTACCTACAGCTCATGCCTACAGCAGTGTGCTGACTCCAGCCTCAGCAATCCCTGAAGGAGTATTTTCTCCCACAGTCTCGGTTGCCCAGCCCTGTGTTCCCTGGCCTGTCCTCCCATCCTGGCATGGGAATGAGGTCACTCATGCAATCCATGCTTGAAATGCTCACAAGTCACTGACTGGCACTCTTTGCCCTGTGACACGTAGTGCTCTCTGGTATGATGAGGAGAAGCACTGAAGCAAACACACACTTTGAGAACGACAGTAATTCTCACTAACCTATACTGGTGACTTCAGCTGAGGGAAAGTTCCACAGGAATGTTCTGCTCTTTACTGAAGATATTCCCCTGAAAAGTAACATTTCTCAAACTTAAACATATAAGCAAACATTTCAGCCACCAAGAATTCTACTCCTTGAATTTAAAATACTTTTGTTTGGCAAAGCTACTTCCTTGTTGATGCCCCTCTCACAGGAGCACGTGCTGACTTAGTGCACGAGGGGCAGTATTTCATCCACACCATCTCTCAACAGCACTGCAGCCGTTTTCTCCTAAACAGAACACAAATACTATGCCTGCATTGATATAGAGAATTTTGGCAGGTTCTTTTAAGTTTTACCGATGGTGCATAATACTTCTATAAATTAACTGCATTCTAATTAAAAACATATTTTGCAAACATTTTTTTCTTTAGCCACAACTAGAACACAGATATGGAGGATAATTTGACTTCAGGATGGGTTGCATGCTTAACAAGGCAATAAACAGATCTCCACCAACTGGAAATAAAGCAGATTCTTTTTCTTTCTGCAGATTCAGGAAACTTTCACAGAGATATATTTCTCCTCTCTAGTTCTGTATAAAATAAAATCCACTGTTTTATAAGGACAGAGTAAGCAAAGAGCATTTAAATCCCCGCAATTTCAGCGTTTTGGGAAGACGAAGAATGAACAGACCCTTGCAGTCTCAGAAGGAGAAGGATGATTGCAGCTGTTCAAGAAAAACACAGTGTCATAGGTATTGAAAAAAGTTAGCAAAGGGGAGGACAAGTTTTGTTATGACCTGGTACATATGGTTAGATAAAAGAGACGATAGTTCCAAAGAACACAAATGAAAAAAAAATTATTCAAGTTCATGAAATGATAGACTATGGGAAAGGCAAGAGAGAATTTGACCTAAAAACCTATTTCTTAGAATATGATTCCTACTCTAAAATTCAAAGAGGAGCCAAAACTAATAAACAATTAGTACAGTGTCGATGTTTATGCATATCAAATCATGATGTGCAAGGCGAAGAATATCAGCAGTTCAAGTTACTGAGTGAACACCCAGTGAGGTATATCAGTTGCTCGAAACATTCACAGGGCAATGAGACCGCTGAGAAAGCACTCAGCAGCTTCACTCCCTTAAAGACAGCACAGAAGGCCAGTAAAGATGCATGACTGGCTCAAACTGGACCTTCAGAATGCCCCCCTAAACAGAACTGTCTTCTTCAGCATCGATGCCACTGCATATATGAACACCGGCAATGCTGTACAGAAGGTCATACATACAAAAGTATAGAAATAGTGTATTTACAGTTGTGTTAAACAGCAAAGGAAAAAAATTTCTGTGAGGAATGACACATAGAAAACCACCCTCCAGCCTGACAGTCACAGCCACAACTCCAAGTCAGACTATCCACCTGAGAACAAACCAAAGATGCCTCAAGTCAGGATGAAATGTCACAAATGGGGTCAGGCTCTCAACCACAGACAGTGGACAAGGCTGTCCCAGCTGCCTGGGGAGAATGTCAGCTTTGTCCCACCTAACCATCGGTGTGAAGCAAGGGCGGAAAAGTGTCCTCCTACTGCAACACATGGTGGTGATATGCGATGAGAGCACTAAAGTACAATTCAGCAGGCAGGAAGGAGTTCATCCCTATTTTAGCAGAAGCGTAACGCAACACTCGGCTCTGCTGAGATCCAGACTTGCTGTAATAAAGCAAAGGTAATAACAGCCCTAACAGGGTGAGAGAAGGGCACCACAGATGCATTTGCACTCTTGTACCCACACCTGTCTCACACACCCAGCTGAGTCTCAAGGGATGGCGGCAACTATCAAGAGACTAGATTTTACTATCAATGGAGAAAGCAGGTCATATAAGTAAGTTCCTTTCACATCTTTACCAAACACTCAGGCAGAAATGCTGAGATCTGAACCATCACTTTCATTTATTTCAATAAGTTTTGATTTTAAATTCTCATCTCTCCCTGTGTGAATGGTAAAAAACCAGGAGGAATGGGCTTGTCCGTTGTCATGTGGTCCTTTTTTGGGTATTTTCCAGGTAAGATCTGTTCACTCGTCCAAAGTCTCCATTTCACAAAAAAAAAAAAAGTCTCAGGTACTGCAATAAGCAATTGCTATGACAATGAAACAACAAAAAAACCCCAGTATGGGGTGCCAAACATTAAACTAATGACTAGAGGTTGTTGCCATCTGCTTGCTGTATCCTGATCCGAGTAAAATAAGTTTAGTGATTGCAGTCCTGTTCCTGCAGCACAGAAATCTCCACAAAAAGCACCATTACAACCAGTGTCACTCTTGCTACACCTGGTAAGGGGGGTTGAGTATTTAATAGACAATGACATTATCTAAGGTCACCTCCAGATAATCCCCCAGTGCAGGCTAGAGGAATAGCAGAAGAATGGTGAGAGAAAATGTACATTAAGCACAATTTTCTTTTTGAGTACACAGTTGAGGTTGGTTTTGCTTTCTGTTAGCCAAGGACAACAAAAGCTGTAGCTGCGTGATAAACTTCTTGAGCAAGCTGGACAGAAATGCCCCTTAAAATTAATCTAGGGGGTAATAAAAACTCTTTCACTTAGTAACAGCCTCTTAGTCCCTTGGCCCTTCTGAAAGCCTATCCCTCCAAAAGAGGTGCCTCTAGTCCTCTCTGTTCCTTTTGGGCTGTCAGCTGGGAATCGTAGCTCTCGGCTAATTTCCAGTATTTGGGTACTGTTTTGTTGTACAGCGGGGCCAGCTATTCCCACGGGTCCTTCAAGGGCCCACATGCACTCTTACACTTCTTTATCCAATGCTGTCAGTATAAGACATTTGCTACAATGGCAAGAAAATCACTTTTGAAGAAGAATGCTTACGATCTCCTGTGTTTCAGACCGTAAGTAGAACCTTGTGTCCTGATGGCCATTCTGGGAGCTGCTGGGCATGGATTCATGTGAAATTTCAGGGCACACAGTTCCCTGAACGATCAGATCTGATATGACTTCAATTCGCATCTGCAGAAGTTTAACACATCTCAGATCTTTCTGACAGCACGAGAGTTTTTGCTGATGCTGAGAATGTTTTGTTGCTAGTTTATATCCTTTCCTGAGGAAGCACAGAAAAAGATGCCAAAGCTTTAATTTTCCCTAAGCTATTCTTTTTTATTTTTCTTTTGATACACATTTTTACCCATAGGCATATTGGTTGCTAGCTGTACTTGCCAGTCCCACAGCACTTTGGAACCTTTCTCAAAGGAAGCTTCTTCCTCATCATTACCAAGTCTCTGTTTGCAGAGATCTCACTGAATAAAACATCTCTGACTTCTCCTAATTGTCTTTTTTTAGGAAGATATACTATTCATACCTTCTGCAGGTTTCTAGGTTACGTGGGCACTACCCATAGCATCGCAACACATGCTGAGTAGCCTGGTTGTTGGGACAGGAGTGCTGCCCAAGTGACCCTCCTCCGTGTTATTAAATACCACAGCCAAAGTTTAAATACTGTGCTGACATGAACTTCATGAACACAAAAAAGAGACTCACAGGCTGGTAAAAGCAGCAAGGATCCTGAAGAGCACATTTGCACACCCTAGGGTGGCATCTGTGCTTGCAAGGAAATCTGTTTGGGTTTTGAGTGAAGAGGGAGAGAAACATGACTAGCTGCTATGATCCACAACTGAAATACAGCAAAGGGCAAAGAAGTGGTAGGATAAGCACTACAATAGACAAGCAGGCTCAGTCAGCACATTGTTGCAGGCAGATGACGTGCCAGCAGAAGAGAACAGCAGTCCCAAGACAATTGTGGCTGGCCCACAACCCCAGTCTATGTCAACTCTGTGGCCTGTAAGCCAAAGGTTTCCTTTTTTCCCACTCCCTTGCATACTACATGGCATCTCCAGCCTTATACAATTACTGACTTCTCTCTGGACCTTCGGGTGAGTGAAAGTCAGGAGCAGACTCCAGGTAGAAGACAGTATGTTAGACATTTGATCTGAGACCTGAACAAGGGGAACGGCTGCCCTGACCATGAAGAACCCTCCTTCCTCATTCAGACCAGCTTCCTTGAACCTCCTTGAAAGCAATCTGCATTCAAGAACAGAGCAAATCTTTCTCTGACCATCCAGGTCCTTTTGCAGAGCTATGTAGAAGTTGTTCATTTTTCCTGATGCTGCCAAGCCTTTGCTGGTCCCTGTGGCAAATGACTGCGGTTGTTCATGCAGCTCCTGTCTTGCTGGAATTCATCCCTTACAAAAAGTCAAAGAATCCCTTGTGAAAAGCCTTGGGGGAAAAAAAAAAAAAGAGGCCTCACTTATTGAATGTAGCAGAAAATATTTAAATGAATTAAAATTATACTTATACCCAGACTACTCTGCAAGAAGATTACTTTCATTGCAAGCTACTGTACCTTCGTAAGTTATGCATCCACTAATAATGGTCATGGTGTCAAAACAGTGAGATACATACATTATTTCTTCTCAGCCATGAAACTGATTATAAGGTTGCTCCCGAAGAATCTCCATATATGCCAATATGTAACCAGCATTAAATTCCTTAGATTAACTGGTCCGGGGCCTCTCTCCAGCAACACAGGCTGTTCGGATCAGGTGTTTGGAAGAGATGAAAAATGAGAGTTCAAAACGATGAGTCCTTCACAGGGGACAGAGCAAGACTAAGGGGCAAATCCAAGCTAACACCCATCTCCACACACCGTCAGAGAAAGCAGTGATGGAAAGGATGCAAGCTCATTCAACCTCTCTCCTGGGCACAGCTAAAAAAGGGAAGATTTTCAGTGGGTGGACAAGGGGGGGAACGGGGGTGTAGGAGGGAGCCTGGGAAACTTAACCAGGCCAAGCTTTAAGTGCTCGGCAACATCCTAAGCACCGTACAGAGCTCTACCCACATACACCAACGCGCGTAAGGTAAAGGCACCCTGCCGTCCCTTCCCTTCTTCCCTGCTCGCAGCCGCGGCATCGCCCCCCCACCCCAGCACGGGCGGGCGGCCAGCCGGGCGGCCCGTGTCAGGAGAGGGCGCTCGAACACCAACCAAGTGCGGGGAGCAGCCTTCATCAGCGTTTCCAGCTAATTAGCGCTCCGATGAAAGGCCGCGGGTTTGCGAGGACTGGCCCGCTAGCACGCAGGGGCAGAGGAGAGGCAGGCAGCAGAGAGGTGGCCGGGGCGCAGGGCGCAGGGTGCGGGAACGAAGTGCCTGCCGGCTGCCTGCAGAAATTTCCCTTTTTGCTTTCCTTTCCTTGATGTGCAGGCCAAGTTCTCTGCCAAAGGGAAATGTATTGTCTTCCCCAAGGCAGGAACTGCAGAACGTGACTCGGGCACGGGAGCGATAAGGCTGTTTCGTACCCTGTTCCATTCCTGGGGGCCACAGGGATGGATTCCTCACAGAATCCACTGCCGCCCCTTTCCCAGCAGTCGCTACAGGGACAGACACGTTGGGAAGCCACGCCTGCTCCTGCAAGAGTATCTGGGTGATGGCTCCTGTCATCTTTACTGTCTCAAGACCCACCCCTTCCTTAGGCCTGGCACAGCTTCTGCACAGCAAAGACACAGCCAAGGGGCTTCTGGAGTGGAAAGCCCATATCCCAACCGACTTGTAATGGCCTCCTGTGGTGCCCATGATGCCAGAAGCATCCCTCAAATACCTGTATCAGAGACTAATGTGCAAAAGACCCTGCCCCGCAGACTTCCCCAGCACCCTCCCCCCAGCCTGTAATCTGACGCCTGAGGTCTCATTTACCAGGCAGAAGCTGTGACAGCCTTGGGCCCCCGATCTAATCCTGAAGCTGGGTCTAACTTCAGAGTTGTCCTTGCTCTGTGCAGGAGGTTGGCTGGTGACCTCCAAGGTTCCTTCCAAATCAAATGGTTCTGTGATTCTTAGTGCTAGAGAAGTACAGATACAGCATCCTTATTCCCATTTCACAGTGCAGAAGCAAAAGGTATAGACAGGTAAGACAATTTGGACCAGATCAAAACTTGGACTAGAATCTGGACTCGAAAACTTTCAGGTGGAGCCAATCATAACAGAACCTGTAAGCTGATAGCCCCAGCAAACCACTGCCTTACTCTACTAACTCTACTCTGCTAACACTTCTTTTGCAAACTCTCTAGGCAGGCACTGGGATGGGTTACATACAGTAACCTTTGCTAGCAGGCAAAGGATTGTCACTTCTTGTCATTGCAGCTGCTCCTGGCTTGCATCTGCTGGCTCACTCGCTCCCCTAAGTTCCAATACCATAAATCCAGAGTTGGCTTATTGAAGTTCCTGGGGCTTAATCTGTCTGCTTTTCTTGCAGCCTGGTAAGACAACTTGCCTTTAGCTATCAATCCAATTTGACTCTATAGGTTTGTAGGGGTTTTTGGCGTTTGGCTTTGATTTTCTTTTTTTTTGAGGACATTCTTCATGTTTAAACTTATTTTTAAACCATTATCAGTGTTACAAGGAGCCAAACAGAACGTAAACCTGGGTTAACATATAGTAAACAAGGTTGCTTTTACTTTGTTCCTGCAACGGCTCTGATAATATGGTGAAAGGATAAACTTGACCTAGTGGACACTGCTGTCTGGGAGCAAAAAACTTGTCCAAACTTACACTTTGGACTTCCTGGGAGTCACTGGACAGGCTATTTGCTCTGTGTAACACTTTGGTTTCCTATCTGCAAAATACAGCTAATACTTCCCTGCCTGGCAGAGGCTATGGGAGTAAAATCCTGCTAGGATTGCAAGGTGCTTGAAGACTGTGAAGTCCATGTAGGTGCCAAGAACAGATATGTATCTACATATCCAGACAGGTACAGACTTACTGTGGCTCAACCAAGTTTAAACATTTTAAGATAAAACCTGCTATTTCAAGCTTCCTTGACTCAAGGAAATCCATAATACAAACACATCATCAAATCAGAAATAACTGGGATTATTCACACTCTGAAGAAGTGAGAGAAATCACTTGTCAAGGTCTCAAAAGTGACCTCGACAGACTGAGGAGAAAATAAAAAAAATCTAATCTATGAAATCCATGACAGAAAAAAGATGTAAGATTAAAGTTGCTTTCCCCATTACTTATTCAAATGAAGAAAAAAAAAAATCCAATGGTTTATCTCCAGCTGAATCCTCTTGCAGCCTGAAACACTGAAAATGAAAATGAGTTTATACGTAACAGGCCTAATTTAGCTTCTCTAAAATGCCTTTTGAGGAACAGGTCTGGGACACAGATTTGGTCCAGAATATTCACTCTTCAGGGAAAAAATGGTTAGTCTTGAAAGCACCAGAGCCCCTCATTTGCCATACGTTGCTGGACTGCCAGGAGACAACTGCCTCATGATTTATCCTCTCCTTCTCAGCTCTGGCCTAGTGGAAACTGATAAATCACAAGGTTGGTGAGCTTTTAACCCACTGACTGGAGATTTTCCTTCTAACTGCTAGAATGCAGGAAATTCTTGTTTTAAAATATGCTGGAGTGACACTAGCAGAGCCTTTCTATCAAAAGGAGATTCCTCTCCAGCAAAAGCACAAGACTGGCCTTACTGCCACCTCAGGTCTCTTGTTTCAAAGTCAGATAGGCAGTCACCTTTGCTGAGGCTCCTAAGCACCACCCTTCGCTCTCAGCCACACAAGCCCTCACAGCAGAGAGGAGTCCGAGTCACAAAATTCAGGTCCAAATAAAAAGTCCACCCTGCATCTACCTAACGCTGGATTTAGACTTTTGTTCAGCTCCAATGCTAATACAGAGTCACAATTGCAGACACGGTCGTGGAAACATAGACATATGAACTTCCCTAAGTGGGAGCTTCCAAACATATATATGGGCTTAACTGGATCCTTATCCCCGTAACTAATGTCTAAAGGAGCGTGAAACTCAGTGTTACGCACTATGTGGAAAATGAGCTCTTTGGTACTACCCCGGCCTTGCTAACTAGGATGTATTTTGTGTGTGCCTGTCTGACATGGACGCGGTGTACATTCAGCATAATGGATTACTGTTGCAATTGTGCATGAGTTCCTTCTTGCACAGAAGGTCTGGGACCTTTCCTGTAGCAGATCTGTGTGCTGTTCACCCACTTCTGCATTTCAGTGATCCCCTTTCGTTTGGGGCTTCCCTCTACCAGGTTGCTTCATTCCTCTGCGTCAGAGTGCATGTGTGTGTGTTACGTAAAGCATGTGGGCACATCAGAAGGGCATGTGATCCGGGACAGCCAGCACAGCTTCACCAAGGGAAGGTCATGCCTCACCAATCTGGTGACTTTCTATGATGGAGTGACAGCACTGGTAGATAAAGGGAAGGCAACTGATGTCATCTACCTGGACTTGTGCAAGGCCTTTGACACAGTCCCCCACCACATCCTTATCTCTAAACTGGAGAGATGTGGATTTGATGGGTGGACTTGAGTGGATAAGAAACTGGTTAACAGACCATAGCCAAAGGGTGGTGGTCAATGGGTCTATGTCCAGGTGTAGGCCTTGAAGATGATTAGAGGGCTGGAGCACCTGCCCTACAAAGAGAGGCTGAGGGAGCTGGGCTTGTTCAGCCTGGAGAAGAGAAGGGTGACCTCATTGCAGCCTTCCAGTACCTGAAGGGAGCTTACAAGCAGGAGGGGATTCAACTTTTTAAAAGGGCAGATAATGGCAGGGCAAGGGGGAATGGATTAAAGCTGAAGGAAGGAAGGTTTAGATTAGATATTAGGGGCAAGTTTTTTACAGAAAGAGTGGTGAGGTGCAGGAACAGGCTGCCCAGAGAGGTAGTGGGTGCCCTGTCCCTGGAGGTGTTCAAGGCCAGGTTGGATGGGGCCCTGGGCAACCTTGTGTAGATCCAGGCCTGAGGTTGGTGGCCCTGCCTGTGGCAGGGGGGTTGGAACTCTATGATTCTTGGGGTCCCTTCCAACCCATGCCATTCTATGATTCTATGATTCTATGTGTGGATTCTATCAGTGTGGAGCAGTTATGCAGCAGCAGCAATAATGTCATATGCCTGTTTTGCAAGATATGGAGTGTCTTATATGCCAGTTGTTAACAAGATAGAGATACAGATAAAGACATGCATCTCTATAGTTTTGGAAATTGCCACACTTTTTTATGCACAGGGTGGTGCAATTTAAATCTAATAGCAGAGAAGAGGCAATGCACTGCTCTTAAATGTTTGAAGGATGAAAAGTTGTGGTGGTGCTTGGTCTGGTAGTCAGAGCAAAGCACTGCTATTCAAAGCAAAATGATAAAAATACAGTAGTGGGAACCTTCGAACCAACTATGACAAAACAATGTCTCATACTATTTCTGGTTTTGACCTTTTTTCACTCTTCATTTCTGCACTTCAAGTAAGGTATTTTTCCTTCTTTCTTTCAAAGGAAATAGAGATGAAAGAGCATTGTAAATCCACAGAAGAGGTTACAGAGATTGCCAGTTAAGTTACCTTTTGCTGCTGCTACCCTTCAGCTGTAACAGAAATGTGAGAACACAGAACTGGAAAGGACCATCTGGAACCATCTGTGAGCCGTTCCTCGCACTGTAGGCTACTATGAATTAGATGTTTAATTGCAAACAGTGCATAGAACATCTACTCCACATGTCACAGGCCATAAAACAGTTCCTATGTAACACAATTAAGAAAGATGATGAGTAATCATGAGCATGCAGAACTGTAACGTGCCATAGAAAGAACACAGCATCAAGCATCATCAGCATCTAAGTACTGGGGGCTATCATCATTTTAGGGTAGAATGATTATTAGAAATAAATCATGAATTTTGCACAAAGAAGGCAAACAAACAAAAAATCCTAGCACCTACCTAGAAGTCTGACCTAGGGGAAGATTTCTTCTTTACTTTAAACTCGCAAGCCATTTAGCTTGGAATGTGTGAATAAGATTCACTTCCCACTCACTTACAGGAGACAAGTTCATGATGGACATATCTGTTACTGCCTGTAATTCAGGTAATACTGCCTTTTCATTCTCCTCAACAGTACTATCACCACTGTATTTCAGCCATCAGGTAGGTCTGAAAAAGGTGGAGAAACCAATATAGGGGAAGTACAATCCTGGGCCAACTCACAGAACCTGAGGATGTACTACAAAGATTTAAGAATGTTGTTGCAGTGTACTGATCTGCTGCCACTGGCCTTGCAGAGAAAATCTATGAAGAATCTGAGGCTATGTTAAAGGTATAGTCGAAGAAGACCATGTATCAAAAGTGCTGCTGTTTTGTGGGCTGGGCTGAAAGAAGGCCTTTCTTCCTGTGCATTCCCAGTAACTCTTCCTTACACAACATGGCAGTTTTATCTAAAATGGAAAAGTAATGGCTAACTGACCGTTTAACTAGATGGCTTTAGGGTTTGGGAGAATGTTATCTTCTAGGGTTCAGGCTAGGCTGAATCCCAGCAGCTTCAGTTTGCCACAATCATAAAACAGAGCATAAAACAACTTTCCAGAAGTGAAAGAAAAAAGAAGCCTGCTGCTTCTTTTTCTCTCCTATGGTCCTTAAGGGCTGATCAAGAAAAATGTGGTCTGTGTAAATGGAAGGTATTCCATAAATACATTGAGTGGAGCTTACAGCATCCCAAAAGAGCTATTCATCAACTCCAACAGGAATATGCACTGGGAGGCCTTCACTGAATTAAAAACAACAGAAAAAGAGCTATCCACTTATCTCATCATTTGGTTATCTCTGATTTCAAGGAGTGCATATAGAAATGTTAAGCCCTCACTAGACTTTTAAAAAGAGATCCTAAGCCCAATGTCTTTTTTTCCCCTCTAAGTACAGGAGATGTATTCAACAATTTCTGCATGCACTGTCTTGCATTAGAAGTACATTTTAATTACATTTACATTACATGGGATTTATATAATATATTTTTACTGATTTAGAAAAAGCTATTAAAACCCAGATCGAGCAATTCAATACTCCATTGACAGACAGTTTTAAATACCATTGGCATGTACTAGTGTCCACTCTGCTTGAGCTTCAGCAGAATTTTTGTAATTAAATTTAGGATTCTTTAGGGACTGTAAAGTGAAAAAAAAAAGTCGGTCAGGGTTCAATCTTACGAAATACTAAACATTTTTAAGACAGATTGAGTGTCCTCAGTTTTATCTTAATCCAAATGAAAGTTGATGGTGCTCAGTATCTATGAGAAGTGCTCAGCACTTTGCAGGGTTAAATTCCCCAAGAACAAGCAAACAATATGCTCTGAATACTGACAAGCCCTTAGAAAACACTCTAATAATGACTTCAACCATGACCTGAAGGGACTATTTCTTGTGAGGCCAGAGATAATTCAGCCTCTGTGAGAGTTCACACTCGAGACTTTCCTGACCAGAAATGGTCAAGTTGTGAAAACTATGAGTCTTAGGTTTCAAGCTACAAATTACTGTCAGGAAACAAAAGCTATAAATGAATTTTATTTAGGAGTTGAACAATGGTAAAAAGAAGGGCATTCTATCTCCTAAGCTGCTGATCTCAGGAGACTTCCAGCTTCCATTGAAAAGGTCTGGAAAGAAGAACCTTGTTATGTTGCACAACTTAGTTGACAATCAGTGAGACATGTTGACTCCACACTGTGTAAGAACTTCTACACTGTGGTGATCACTGATCCATGGAGCATACAAAGAATGGACACAATTTAAATTTCACTGAGGTAGACGTGTTTTTTTTTTTTTTTTCTCTACAACACAAAGGCAAAACTAAGTGCACAAGTGTTTAGATATCCACTTGGTCTTGTGGAAATTACTAAGACAGTTTTGAAACTTGCTGATCCTTCTACAATCACAATGAAACTGAGCATTATGTGCCTCACTAGCTACACTTTCTTTTTTTTTCCACACTAGTTGGGTACAATTAGCTCAGAAGTGAAGGGTTACAGCTTCTAACCATCACACTTCTGCAGTCCATAAAGGTGCTGGGAAGGGTACCATGCAGGTATAACTGTGATAGAAAGTTAGATTTGAGGAATGTAACTGTCAAGTAAGAACTGGTCAAAGAGGGAAGACTGAAGAGGATAATTTGTAGACTGTGCCTTGAAGCTGGGAACCCTAATGATGGCAACTGGGCAGAAACGTGGCCTTGCTTATCTCCCAAAGACATTATCTCTATCCCAGTATTAATACTTTAAGCTTCTGACATACTGGTACATGTTCTGTCAAGAGACAGAACCTCTTATTCATCAGCCTCCACCATTCACACAGATACCTTCCATCCCTATCACTTTAACTGGATACAATACCGAATGGTGGGACTGCCAGAAGGAAAATTGCTACACCTTTTATAACCTAGCTTGTATGATTAAATCCTGAGAATGAGAATACTACAGCATATAATGAACTTGCATCTTGTCAAATGGAAGGGACAGCCAAGTGACAGAAGGTAGCAGCTTAATATGTCACTGAATTATAGTGCAGCTCTGGGGAATAAAACTCGAATGAAATTATTTGGATGGGAAATTTTTGATCCTATGCAAGCTTATTCCCAGACAAAAATGCTGATTTGTCTAAACTGTATCTTTGTAGAAAAGGGCAGTTTTCTTGAATGTCTTCACTGGGATACAAAGACAGAAAAAGCACCTGCAATTTCTGTCCCAGTTGAAGTGTCAGTCATTCAGAAACAGACAAATGAGGTTTAGAACAACTTCAAATGACATTCTCAAATAATAATAGTATGAACATTTTGAAAAAAAAGGTGGAAATAGACAGAAAATGCCATAAACTGAATATTTTATCCAGATTTTTAAAAATGTTTAATTTGTTTTTTCTGTTCTATTCTCTTCTGTCCACCAGTGCATGTAGCAACAGGATGAGAGGTAGTAGTTTTAATCTAGAAATGGTGGATTTAGGTTGGATATTAGGAAAAAGTTCTTCAATATGAGGGTGGTAGATCACCAGAACAGATTGTCCAGAGAAGCAGTGGAGGCCTCATCCCTGGAG
This sequence comes from Laterallus jamaicensis coturniculus, assembly GCA_022605575.1. Classification (NCBI taxonomy): domain Eukaryota; kingdom Metazoa; phylum Chordata; class Aves; order Gruiformes; family Rallidae; genus Laterallus; species Laterallus jamaicensis. The sequence continues at coordinate 2,590,666 of JAKCOX010000031.1, read as the reverse complement.
ATACTCAAGGTCAGGCTCTGAGAAATCTGAACTAGTGAAGATGCCCCTGCTTACTGCAGGGGGTTTGGGCTAGATGACCTTTAAAGGCCCCTTCCAACATTATACATTCTGTGATTCTATGATTCTGCTGCAGCCTGGGAAATTTGTAAAAATGTTAACAGCTTTTATGGCTTATACTTTTCTGCCAGTCCCAAGGACTTCAATAGGCACAAACCTTACTTTTCTTTAACCATGGGCTTTTATTCCATAAAAACCAAAAAGACATGTGGCAAAGGCTCCAGATCTACTTGGGTGGACAACGATACCCAGAAGGATACTAGGTCTTTGTAGAGACGCTTTTACAGAACTGGAACTAAGCATGCATGAATGAGACTACATTTTGGAGGTCAGGAAGAGTGAAAATGGCCAAAAGTTCTATTAAGTCACACTGACTTCATGGATTTCCTGACTTTTCTTCAAGCAAACAGTAAAAGGTCCTGTGTTCAATACAAATAAGAAAATAACAAGAATTATTCTTTTGCAGAAAAGGACTCAAGATAAAGCTCCAAAAATTGAGTATGCCCTCTCAGTTTTTGGTAAAGATGCAGCTGTTGAGTGTAAGGGGAAGGTTGTAGGGTGAATGAAAATGAGAATTTGTAATGGGCACATCTGAGGTAAAAAACAAAACTGAAAGAGCTAAGCATGCTCAAGTCACAAGGTAACTACCACCCCATTTTTATCTTTTTTTTTTTTTTAAATTGGCCTGTTAATCAGTAAGCCTAGTAACAATCTGTTAGTAAATCTGTGAAGCTGTGGGAGCACCGAATTACTGGCAAATTTTTAATGTGGCAGCCAGAGATAACAGAGGGAAGTGTGATCCAGGCAAAAAAGGGCATTTGACTGATCTCAGGAGTATTTTAAAGAGAAGAGTGAGTAGTCTTAGGCATGCAGCTGAGTAGTAAACAGGTAAAAATTGGACAGTGTTTCATCAGAGGTACTTTGTGCCAGAACATCCACACTCTTTCTTTGACATTGACAGCAATTTCCTAGAAAAGTAAGACAGTTTTTATTTCAGTAAAACATTTGGTATGATGCTACAACAGAAATGACTAAGAACTTTAAGCAGAATTGTGCTTTATAGATCAGTGGTGTCCCAGAAAAGAGTATAGAAAACTTTTGATATTTCCAAGCCTTCTCCTTTAGGATGAGAAGAACTTCTTTCCCAATGATTTTCTCAGAAAAAACACCTGGAAAGATGTTTTTAATTTAAATCTTTTAATTAAAGTCTTCAGGAACTCCAGTAGAATATGATGCAATATGATGGTTGAAAATGGGACCTACTAATAGTTAAGACAAATAAAGGACTGCTGGGAAAAAGCTTTGGAAAGCAGGTACAAAGGCCAGAGATGATGGTTATAAACATATTCATATTACTGTCAATGTGAGCTGTCATCAGAAGAGACTCTAAATCTTAGATACAAAGAAAATTTATCCCTTGGTAAACATTACAAATATACTGGAGTTAGAGAACTCTGCCCTGAAAAAGATGGGACTGAAATGGTCAGTTTAGCAAGTGGAGGAGTTGTCTATCTATTACATAGTACCAAACATGCCACATCTGATGGCATTGAGCACACAACCACTGAAATGGAAATAGATGGGGTATGAGAACAGCTTGCGGATCTCACAGACCCATGATGACAGCCATACTTAGCATCAATGCCTCTGATAAACTCAGAAGTGCCTTGACCCCTTCTTGACTGGCATGAAGGATGGCGACCAAAATCTAGTCTTTCCAGTGCTCTGTGCCCTTTCCTGCCTGAGGTTCCAGAAGTTGTAACAGCCTGGATTGCAATGTGAGCTCTAAGAAGCATGATGTTCCTGCTGTGCAATCTCTGTCATGTAGCAAAAAAAGGGACACTAGTTTCAAGAAATGCAGAAAGCTTTTTTCAAAGAAGAATCATAGGAGAAGTGACTCCAAGAGGGCTACTCTCTCAAAAATCATCTTAAATGAATGTCAGAGGCTGAAACTGAAAGAAGATGCAAAGCCGTTGTCAAGGGGGCTTTCACAACAGAAGTGCCAAGAAAACATTTAGCAAGACACCAGAGAAACTGGTGGCTGCTGTGCTGGCCTGGTGCACCTTCATGTGAAAATAGGAAGTCTCAGTCATCTATAGCTCTATGAGATGACTAAATGAAATTAAGAAATCAACAGTGAGCCTTGTCTACTTGAGTACTACAATGCAATGGTTTAGAGTGCTTTGCCTACTATCAAAACCATAAGGAAAATGCAGGGTGCTATTCAGGCAGACTCACTAGCCGCCTTTGCTGTTTTGTCTGAAGGAATGAGATATAGCATCTGTGGTGCATATAGAGGCCAAAAAAACTGTGTTCAATGAGCATAAATTGACATATCAACCCAAACCCCACGGGACAATCCATGTAAATATGCTTGAAAATTCAACCTCACTTCTGTTACTTCCTAACACTCATCTAGTGAAGCATTTGGCTTCAAACACACTCTTTCTCTCTCTCTCTCCCCCTATATATATATATATATATATATATATATATATATATATGTATATATATATATTCAGATGTAATAATATATGAACATACAGAAACTTCATCAATCAAATACTAGAGGAAATAAAATTTCTAACAATTTGAATTATATACTGGTGTTTGGTGGTGCATTATGCATGTATTTTGCATTCCAGTATATTATCAGGTGAAAGAATGCAAATACTGACTGAGGTCATATAGGGGCAAGTAACCCAATCTAGGCAAACTGAATTTTATGAATAAGTGTGTTAAGCAATTCCAGACAAATTCTAAGCTGGCCAATTAATATCTGACTGCCTATAATTTCCTTGATATTTAAAATGGATACAGAATTCTTTATTTCCTAGGCTAAATATATTTTGCTGTGAGTTTAGTGTTCACGAAAGGTGCCAGATTAATGGCCTGGAGATCAAAATCCCTTTTATACACAGAACAAAGTACATTACAGGCAGAAGCAGTGCAAGCTCCCTTCATTCTTCCAGTAAAACCCGTCCAAACTTGACATGGACAGCTTCTTTTTAAAGCTTAAAGTATATTTCAAGACAGACTGGAGTAGAAAATTAGGTAAAATAGTATATATGACAATTTAAATATGGTCCAGACAGCCCTAGGAAGGAATGACATTTAAACATTGTCACAACTTATGGTTCACCTAAGTGGACTGGAAGATTAAGCATGATTAGCTGACATGAGGTTAAGTGGTCCTTATCTGTAGTAATGTGTATTGCTCTAAATCACCTTATTTTATAGGTGTTCCTTAGTGATATGATTTTCTTTTTTTCCTAAAGCCCTTAGTACCTATTAAAACTATAGATTCTGCTGAAATACAGAACAGCATACCATTTCAATGAATATTAATTAGACACAGAGGAATGCAAATAATTGATAAGGGAAGCTAAAAGTATTAATGAAAGTCCATGATCAGTGTGTGTTAATTGCAAAAATGAATACTTCTTGTCCCAACTCATTTATAAATCAAGCAGAAAAGGAGCAGAAGCAAAACATCCATTCAAATTCTATTTGGAATTTTTCTGTCAGCAATAATGACAGATAAAGGGCAAATGTGCATGATAAATATTTTTGTTCTGTGTTTTTTTGTAAAAAAAAGAAAATGAGAGACTGCATGCATGTCTTATAATGGATTACTTTCTAGCTTAACAATAACTACAGATGTTGCTCACCATAATTATTTATGTTAATCATTCCCTGGTCAAATGCACGTTTCCAGGCAGTTTTAAGGGAGTTGACTTCAGTGCTCTCTTATCTGTTTGTTCTTAATATTTCTAAAAATAATAATTCTAATTATTAGAAAAAATACTCAGTTTCATTGCACTTCATGTGTTTCTTAAAGACTCATCTAAGTCAAGCCACCGTTTTACTAATTCTAAAGCAGGTATGTAAGATGAGAATTGTTACTGCACATCGGGCACTTTGACACTAAAGAGGGGAAAAAAATATCCTGGAGGCCTCCAATAAATAAAATTAAAGAGTGAAAACATAAACTATACCAATCTGCATGGCTACACCAAACAACATTAAGTGGGTTTATATCTAACAGCTGGTTGACAAATTTAACTGTTCATGAGGAACTGCATAGAATAGGACACTTCATTTTAATTCCACCAAACCTTGCAGTGTCTCAGTGTTACTTAGCATAGCAATTTGACTGAGTAACATGGAATATGATATTAAATAATTATTTTCAATGCTTAAAGTTAATGAAAGTTTCATACCACCATAATAGTAATAATAGTAGATCACTTACACAGACTGCTCAGTTGACAGTGATTTATATAGGTCACCTGTCTTACATGCTGGCCCAACTCAGGTGCTCAGGTTCATTACAGGTGTCTTAGCAGTGTGGAGAACAATGCAATACATCTTTCAACAGAGAATACATGTCATATTCATGGGATGTGGCTTTTTTCCCCCTGGGGAAAAAAATAAAGAGGTTCAGTAAATAACTGAAAAAGCAAAGCTCTCTGTTGTATTGCAAAGGAGTAAGAAACTGGTGTTTCCTCACTCTGTGAAACTACACTTGAAAAAAAATATGTTGGAAGCAGGGCCACAAATCAGAAAGGTTTCATGAAAAATGCAAGGCTGACTGAACCTGGGAAGACTGCTCATCAGTAATAAACTTATGAAGCTCAAACAACTAACCTTCCAAAGAGAATGTTAAGATGTAATTTTAATGACAGTTTCCAAATCCCTACAGTATGAGAAGGTATTAAACAGTAAAAATGTCTCCAACGCAGACAAACACATGACACTGTAGTGTCTGGAAGCTGATGTTAGGTAAATTTAAACTGGAACTAAGTTGCACTTGTCTACTTGCAATGGCCATTGTTCACACAAGTAGTTTACCAAGGAATCTATCTTATTCTCTGTTTGTTTTGTTCAGATTCCACAAATTATTTTGATGAGAATTTAGGAATTTTTTATGCTGTTGAACCAGGTACTTAAGATCTTTGGTATCAAGAGTGGACATAATTGTGGAAATCAGCACTTGCTCACACTGGAGAGGTGGGAATGCAGGTACTGATGAGTGAAATTCTACATCTTTTATAGGATGTGAGGCCGGATCATAGGACGTTAAATCTATTACTATGCAATTATGATGCATTTTTTCTTGAGGAACTACCCAGCCTACTTGGAAAGGGAGATACACCATCACAATTATTTCATGTAAGTTCAAGCACCACAAAGTATAAAAGCTAGAAATGACCATTGACTATGGCAAGCCCAGCCCAAAATTTACTTCACTTTAGCTGAAGAGAGTTTTGTTATTGATTGCAATGGAACTTAAATTAGATCTTTTCATAAATAAGTTTGCTTTTGTGACCAGTCTTCCCAAATGTCAAAAAAGGAAATGATAAGATTCTAACAGACAATACAGAAGAAAAAAGGGTTATAGAAATACCCATCTCTGATGGTGTGATGTTTTGTGAAAATTCTTCTGTCTGTGTGTTTGACCTGTCTGCCCAGTCCTTCCCATTCCTTCAGTCATGGCTACTTCTCTGCTGTTTTCCCTGATTTTTAACAGGTGAAGGCTGACTAATTCGAAGTATTTTCTTTCTTGGTGTGAACATATTGCTTGCTGCAATGAAACAACTCTCTCCTACATTCTAGATTCCTATCCTAAACTGCACTTCTCTTGAACTAAGAAGGTATATTTTGGCCTAAAAAAAAATAATTTAAACTGTGGAGTTAAAAGTGAAGGATACAGTCTATCCTTGGTCTTAGGCAATAGGTCAGCAAGATTAGAAAGACATTGGCTTCTTAGCAAATAATTAATGAAATAGCCTTAAAAAAATAAACAATGAAAATATTTCCCTTGAAATTTGGCTTATTTGCCTTTTTATATAGATAGATGCACAAGCAGACAAATACTTTATGTTAACAAAAGCAAAGCAGAAAATACATCCTAGAATCTACCAATGCTGAAATCACATTCAGAGTATGATGATAGCCTGTATGTCAAGCACTTGGTTATATTATGGAAGATGATATTTTTATTATAATAAATAAAACTAATGCTTTAGTATGGCAAGTGACTTCATCCTATGAGGATCCCTTGGAATGTCCCAGCTTCCAGTTAGAGATATTCTCTTTCATCTCTATATAGATTACACTTTCAGCAGGTGTTTGAAATAGGCAGAGGCCTGTAGCATCATAAAGAGGAAAAAGGCGGATGACTGGTCAGACATGGAAAGTGAGAGCTGGTAATTATTTTCATATGACATGCAAGAGATGTTATAGCAAAGCTGACTAAAGCTGAGCATGAGTTAGCCAGTCCTCAACAGTGATGTCACACAGTTCTTGCTTTCTACAAAGTTATGATTAATAAAAGGGGAGGATTATTACAGTAACTTACTCTTAGTGGGCAAAGGGGTGACATCAGCAGCAGCTGAGCAAACTGACCGAACTTATTTGTGTGTTGTTGAGGTTTTTTTTCTCTAGCAGTGACTAACAAGGGGCTAACAGCGTCTGATGGCACAAAGAGCCCTTGAAACTAGAAGGACGATTCTTGTAGGACTTTTGAATAAGAGCCACCATTTTAACTCTTCTGCTTTATTTTAACATTGCAAGATGTTTCAGCAGGCCTACAGCAAACTCTTGCCTTTCTTAAATACATTAAAATACATCATTAAATACACACACATGTTAACTCAATACGGGTCAAAGACTTCCCCAATCGCCTTTCTAACACAGAGCTACAGCATCCCTATTTTCCGCCTCATCTGTGGGCATTAAAATATTTTTATTTTCCTTCATTGCTAATTCTAGAATATCTTTACAAAAGGAACTTGTGCATGTTTGGAGCATGGATTTTAACAGCAACAGCACACACATACAAAAAAAAAAAAGGACATGGAATGTAGAATGTCGAGCCTCCAGTTAATCTCTGGAAGAATGCTGTGTTCAATTACATTTTTTTTTTTTTTCAGATTGAGAGACTTACAGCAATCCTTCCTGCTATTTAACCTCTGCAAATTTGCCCTCCCTAAAATTAGACTTCACCACCTGGAAATATTTACCAACTGAACTGAAATGCTCTTGTGAAAGCACTGCCGGTGTAAATTGAATTCTTACCCCTGTAGAGTAACTGCATTTGCAGACATGAATGTAACTATGAGGTGCCCCAAGAGAAGGTCATATACTTTGGACTCTTTCTACCAAGTTAACTTTTTCATGTGAGGTGGACAGCATTTACACCAATAATAAAAAGGGCATATGACATTACTTTCAGCTTCTCTGTCCAGCAAGCACTAAGGAAACAGTCCCAAATGGGAGCTGCATAGGTTTGACATTACATTAGGAAGAAGTTCTCTGAGCTGGGACGATTCAAATGCCCTTTTTGAACATTAATTAAACAAAAGACAGAGCGTGCAAGCTAAGCATTTACTTGTCCAAACTAATAACGCTGTGCTTCTCGTTTTCACAAAGACGTCTTGTGAGGGAAACAAAAAGAATTTTCTAAACTGAATTGGTGAATAATGGTCCCAATGGTAATATCTGGAAACTCAGCCAGAAGATGAGCTGAGGAATACTACAGATACTGAAATGTTCAACCACAGACCAGTTAGCCGTATTGTAAATATTTTCTGTTGGAGGCTTGGGGCAGCTCGGAATAGTTTTACAGTTCATCAGTAGGTAGCAACACATTTTATCAAATAGGTAGAAAAGTTTAGGAACCATGGCAGGTCCCCATTTCCATCCTGACCATAAACTTCTTCAGTAGACCTGGAAAGCAAATTAAGTGCTCTGAGCAAGCTCCCACTTAATACCTTCCATGTTTAAAAAGACACATACCTATTTGAGAGGATATAGCAGTGATTAATTAGTTGATTTCTGAAAAGATCTACCTACTACTTGAATACCAAGTGTTTGTGCTACCACTGATCAGTCATTTTACCCCTTATACTTCAGAGTTAGAAAATGTTTAAAAGACAAGTGTAGATTCTGTGCAGTTTTTACTGTAGTTTAGTCTGTTCTTGCGTCTCAGAATGTGCTGGGGAACGATATCTTTTTTTTCCCCTAGAGTGACCGAATTTTCAGCAGACACCTAAAAATGTCTCACAGCATCTGTAACTCTACTAATGTATGTCCAAAAATGTCTATATTTTCATGTCCAAATGACTCATTGTATGTAGAGATCAGGTAATGAAAAAAAAACCCCAAAATCTCACTCAAGCAGATATTTTATTTCTATGATCTGGGGTACTCAAAGCTACTGGGAAAACTTTACATAATATACTCACCTCCTGACTTTCCCCCTTCTTTCTGAGTCAGTTGTCATCCTACAATTCCAGCCTCACAGCCTGTTTCTGTTTCCAGACGGTGACATGCAGCAGGCTTCCCATAAATGTTAGTACCTGGGCAATTCAGAACAGCTTTTCAGCTAGACAGTAGAGGCAATCTTTCCCAGTGATTCAGCTTTGAGACTATGAAAAATCAGTCTAACATATACAAAAGATGTTTTCTTAACTTTTCATCTTAACCAGAGCTTGACGTACTGCTTCACCATGACTGGCTGAGGAAATGTTTGCGATTGCTTGTGATCAAAGTTAACCAATAATCATCATCATAGTACTGAGCTCTGATACAGTGGTTTTGCTCTTAAAAACACTCACACAAAATGACTGTGAGGGGTCTGGATTGCGTTTTTATATGTGACACTTTTTTAAAGTTCTAGATCAGCAGTTCAAACCCAACCTGGGTCAGTTGTGACTAATGTGGTTATTCACAAGGCTAACGTTTGTCTAGAGTAGGTTTCCTTTGAAATCAATGGTGAGAGATAGGTTTTTCTGAGGGTGATTCAGGGCAGGAACAGTCGGGTCTCGCTCTGAATCACCTTCAGGAGTTTTCTTCTTCTTTCCATGGCAGAGAGACAAGAGTGTTTCACTACCACATAAGGACATGAAAAGCTCCCTGCAGGGTCCCTCTGGTGGTCCATCTAACCTCTTTTTCTCATTCTAACAGTGACAAGAGTAGATGCTATTTGAAGGGAGAATGTGAGCCTGGCTGCTTTCTACAGGCCTGTCCTTCAAACTCCCCAGAATCTGCAATTGTCATATTAGGGATGTTAAAGGATATGTCCCTGCCTATTCCCTCTGGTAGTATTTTGTGGACCTTTTTGAGTCTTCTGATACTGTCTGCCTCCACAGCCTCCTGTGGCAACAAATCCCAGAAGCTCAGTCTCCATTGTGTAAGCACTGTATCTGTTTTAAATCTTCCCCTACTAGTTTCAACGAGTTCCCCCTAGTACTGCAGGATTTGGTGGATAACAGTTTGGTATTCACCTTATCTGCCATCCTTATGATTTTCTAAACCTCAAGCATATCTACTTCTAGCCTTCTCTTCACCAAGCTGAAGAACTTCTGCCTTGCAATTTCTTATTAAGCAGCTGCTTCACAACCTTAATAATTTTAGTGGCTCTTCTCTAACTCTATTATGTCCTCCTTGAGATGCTAAGACAAGAACTGCACACAACACCCACCTCATGGGTGTGCCAGGGTGGCAAAATGGTACCCTCTTTCTTACACTCTTCTTGAAAACACCCAACAAATTTTTCTTAGTTTGTTTTTGGACTGCCACTTAACATTAAATTTATATTTGTAGACCTCTAAATGGTACCTCCAAGACCCTTCTCACCCTAGGTTGCAGATATCCCTCAGGAATATTTCCCTGAACGTCACTTGCAGATTGGCTATTTGCTGGTTTCTATGAAAGGATTCACTTCTTTCAGTTCAGCTCCCAGTCAAAGAAAAACACTACAGCAGGCAGCTCAGCTGAGCGTCCCAAGAACTCGTTGGACTGAGGGCATGAGCTAGCCTCTGTGCACCCAAGAACACGGGTGAGGAAGGTTGTGCTGTGGCTGTCCCTGCTGCACCTCTCCTGTGAGCAAGCAGATTACATTATTGTTCAAAGCTGTTAATTTGGCTCTGATCACAGGAGCTAAATTCAGTTTAAGGAAAAAAAAAAAAGAAAAGAACCAGAACTAACCCCCAGAAAGAATCCACTTCATGAGAAACATCTGAACACGTCTTTGTTGGTTTTATACTTCCTAGATGCTTGGTTACTGTCCCTGAATGGGCAGCTTCAAAGGAGCAATTAAAAAATGTGTGCATGGACACACAGATGAGGCCTGTTTGCACACAAAAACTTTATTCTGGGCTACCTTATGTCACCCCTTTTAGCAGGAGTCATCACAAGGGCATGACACCAATAAGCAGACAATGAATAAAGAAAATAACTGTTTATAAGTTCATAGTTGGCATACAAAAGTTATTGAAGAGGAACTGATATTCTAGGCAACTGGCCAACACTGCTGCCTATCAACCCTCTGTTCCCCCAACAGTTATGGGCGTTATAAAGCTCTTTTAAAAAGTACTTCTACAAGACCTCTGAGCTTGGCAGATAGTTTTGTGTTCACTGATAAACAAGCTTAAACCTTACTGTTCACGCACACTGTATTCTATAGACAAAGACACCAGGAAAGGAAGTATTTGATTGCCCATGTGCTACAGGTCAGACCTGCACTGAAGTACAAGTATAAAATTTTAACTGTTAAGAACAGGAGAAAAATTAACAGAAGTGGATTAGTAAATTAAACCCAGATTTGAGGGCCCCATATCTGTTCCAAAGGTTTAACCTCAGTGCTACCAAGACAAATCTCCAGTGTTGTAATGCCAGATTTGAGGAAAATTCTGAGATAAATTCTCAAAACTTAAGCAGGTTTACTTTTGAATCTGGAAACTCACAGTCATCTCAAGTGCTTGTTAAAACAGTGTGAGTATGTGTGTGTGTATAAGGAAGGGGGGAAGTTTCATTACATCAACAAATGATGACTGTTTATTTTACTCTCCTCACCTCCTCATAATGTGAAATGCTCTCAGAAATTCCCTGTTTCTCTCAAAATGATCACTGAAGCCCAAGCCATCCCTCAGAGGTAACCTGTGTATTGGACATGGGTCCAAACATTATTTTAAATAACCAACATGAAAACCGGTGCTGACAGTCAGAATACAGCATGGTGTTGCTCACTGCATATTGCATGCTTTAGCTGGACGCCATGTCAAGTCAAGGAGCTTCTGAATTGAGTGGTTAATGGCAAAAATGCTGGACTGAAATTTTTGGCATAGATACTTGATCATGCTTGCTCATGGGAGAGCCCCAGCAGGTACCTCCAGTGTGATGCAGGAACTCTCTCTCCTAGAAGCTCACTGGTGCCTCAGAAAGCAGCACTAAAGGAAAGCAAGAAAAGCTGATGTCAGGATGGTACCACAGTGGCAGCAAGGAAAGACAGAACCCATAGGGAGCATTGACACTCTGCTTGATGTCAGACATTCTCAGCGGGTACCTGTGCCCTCACCTGCATCCTGACTCCCTTATGGTTTCTTCTGTTCAGATCCTAAAGGGTCGTGAGAAAACTAACAACAGCAAGGACTTGCTTGTCATTTCTGACCCACAGATCTCACAACAGATCTTTACTGTTTCTACTTTACACAAGGAGAAATGAGGTACTTGTCTTCTTGCCTAGCAGTTGAGAGCAGAGCCAGAGAGTACAGATTTCCTGGGTCCCCATCTAATGTTCTATTCAGGAAACATCTGCAAGCAGTGGGACTTCCCCTTACAATTTTCACTGCAGGATGCGTTTACTTTTCCACAGTGATTTGCTCCACGGGGGATTCACAATGGACAAAGCAGTTTTGGTGCACAAGATCAACACATGCTTTTTAAGCCACTCGTTGGTGTCCTTAGTATTTCACTTATGCCAATTCACTGCTGGCCACTCTCATTCAGAGGGAATATCTGTCAATGTATGATGCTGCAGCCTTTCCCAATGGACTATGCATGATGACTACCTTGGAAGATTTGCCAGAGTAACCTCTTGTTGAGTTCAGCTCAACAAAAATGGCAAGCTTACGAGCTTCATTCGATTCCCTCCCACACGTCAGCAGATTTAGAAGTAATCAAAACATAATAGGCAAAATGCATCTCCATCACTGAGGGAGCTAAAACAAGATAAAATCGGACCTTTCTTACAATATGAAAATTGGGATCTGTTTTTAAAAGGAAAAGCCAAAAAAACAGACATTAATACACAGATGTTAAATTAAAAATAAAGACTTCAGATCAGGTTCTCTACTGATGTAACCCATTCTCTGAAGTCAGAAGAGCAACTTCAATTCACAATTCACTAAGGGTCCAGCCCTCCTCTTCCAACAGAGAGATAAATTTTTCTAAAATCCACATACAATATTACTTTAGGAAATACATCAGTGTATAAACATCTGAACAGCTTTAATCTAAGACCAAATTTCTTGCATCTCTTTCTATCCATGAATGGTTAATATCAACCTTCAGAGTCGACGCTCTATTCAACTGATTTCTGTTCCTACACTCAGCGCTAGCTTCAGTGGCATCAGGAATTGGCCCTGAAAGCAAAAAGATGAAAGGAGTCTGCACTTACACTCTTCTGCATGCTGTGATCTGACTAACTGTAGTAAGAGAAACACAGAACAGAGAATTCGGCACTTCTCAGAGAAATAAAACCATTCCCAGTTATTTTGCAGCTGGCCCAAATATATCCTTGATAAAACTCTACCGATCAAAGTACAATTACATAAGGAATTATGTTGATGTGTGTTTTGTGCAACAGTCAAAGTTTTCAACACCATGCAAATTAATTTAGTGGAATCTACCTTTCAATAATAGTTTCAATTCACCTATAAATGTTAAGCGCTGCACCAACTTTAGCCATAAATTTTTTGCCCTACTTGGAACCAAATAAGATCTGTCATCCTGGGTTTTCTCCCTGTTATGTTTAAATCACTGATGTGACTCTAATCATAACCTCTGGAAATATCTTCGAAGACATCACTCAAGACATTTTACACATTACAGAGTTACTTCTCAATAAAAAAATAAAATTACTTTTCTGATAATGTACTGAAAAATCACCTGTCAAATGAACATGCTGTGTGAGCAACTTTAGTTCTTTGGACCACCCTCTACATTTATAACTTAACTCCGTACTCTCTATAAATTAAAAAAAATTATCTTTGTAAATAGGTTTTCCCCTAAAGGCAAAGTTTTGAACAAGCTCTGATTATAGAACACATTTATGTCATATCATCTCACGCATCTGTGACACCTGGTTTATGGATTCATATCTCCTGGTTTTTATATTTAAGTGTAAAATGGCAACACATATGCTAAAATAACATGGACATAAAAATATCTCTGTTAAAGAAACAGCTTACTGTTCCATGAGTTGGCAAGAAAGAAGATCAGTGAATGACATGGCAGAAGACACAGGTACAGTTTAAAAAGAAAATTGTCATACTTGCTTCTGTTAGTCAGATTGACTTTATATAAGGTTCTGTTCAAACAGAACATTTATACTTATCCTGCCCCCCCTGCAGAAAGTGTCATCGTTAATATTATAAAAAAAAAGAAGCAAGAACTTGAAAGCTATTCTTTACCCCACCCTCTAGACCAAGTTCTTATCCTCAGATGAACTTTATTTTTTGACCAGCCCACTAATTATGATTGAAATCACTGACCCCTCTAAACAGCACATAAGCGTTAAGAGTTAGCAGCAACAGCAAGACTGGCCTTAATTGGTCCACTTACATAAAAGTAGAAAGATAAAACTTCTAAATATAAGTTTCTGGCATATCTTTCCTTACTATTACTGTAAAATAAGGTGTAAGAGAGTGACACTCCAGCTGATTTGCACAGAAATCTGTGCCAATGTGTTTTCTAGTGACTGCTCTTCAAAGCAGGAATGGAGACACACAAATACTGCTGCGTGCAAATCGGGATTCCAAAATAGCTGGTAAAGCACACAGTCTCCACTAGGTGAATAATGAGTGTCATTGGGCTATTTTGTTTTATGGTTTGCATGATAAAAATCCATAATTACAAAAAAAACCCCCAACAACCCAGTAAAACAACAAATAAAAAACCAAAACCAACCAACCAACCAAAAAACTCCAAACCCCTCCAAAACCAAAACAGGTTGCTGGAATACTAACCTTTATCTCTTGGTCTCATTCCTTTAATTATTTTTGATCCAGCAGGGAATTAAATATGCACACGAGCCGGCAAGATAAGCTCAGCATCACTCCAATGTTTTATGTGGTTTTAACCAGTGGTATTAAAATCTAAGTGAGAAATCCCAACTTTACTAAATGAACAATGATTATCTGGATTCTAAAGCTGCCAGAAAAAAACAGCAAAGTAACAAAAGAATGAAAAGAAAAAAAAAACAAAACCAAAAACCCAAACCCCACGGCTATAATCTTTCCCAAGAGCAATTGCCCTTTCTGGCAGGAAGGGGTAAAAATAGAGGCAGCTCATTAATATGGCTTGGCAGTGCTTAATGGCAGCTGGTCTGAAGAGTTAGATCAGTGGGTCTTTCCAGCAGTACTCCCGGACCACTGCCAGCAGGTGTTGCTGTGTTCAACAAAATGAAAAGAAGTGGAGGGATGGGGAGAAAAATATTTATAAAGAGAGAAATAGGTGTGAAAAAAAAAATTAGTCACTGACTAAAGCTTTCATTAGGCCTTTGGTAAAGCTATAGACAAATTCCCTGAGGCAATAAGGAGCATGCTCTGAAATGAATAATGCTTTTCACTTCTAATCTCCTTTCAGAAGTTATCCTGCCCTATAAATCACATACATGTTTGCCGGGCTTCACCCGGTAGCCTTCTCTTTTTGTCACAAACCACACGCTTTCGTGCTGGGAGTTCTGCGACCCCGAAGCTCCGGGGTGCTGAATCCGTAGGGGCGCGATGGTCAGCGGCCATCACACCAACTGCTGCTGTGCGTGGAGCCCCGTGCCTCTCCAAGTCCAAGGAGAAGATAACTCCGTTGCCTTCGGGGCAGTTTTTTCCACTCCCTGTGAAACCAGCGCAGGACAAACTCTCTCATGGAGCATATGTCTGCTGCCAAGTTGCAGCAGTCGCTGCACTGCCTGTATGTAACTCATTCCAAAGAGTTTTAGGGTGCTGGTTAAACCCAATTTTCAGTCTGGTCCCGTGGAAAACAGAATCCCATTCCAGAAAAGTCCTTTGCCAAAACTCAGGTTTAGGATCCCTGTTAAAATTATGGTCCTGCAAATAACCAGGCATGTGTGTTATTTGTTTCTTCGAGCATATCTCTCACTGTCCCTGAAAGGGGGGGGGGGGGGAATTAAAAAAAATCTCTTCTTTTAAACAACTGGAACCAGCAACGTCAGACCGCAGGAAAGCCACTGAAACCTGTTTCAAGAGGCTTCAATCCACAGCATGTTAAAGCCTGAAAACTTATTATATGCATATTAAACCTGGGAAACAAAACAACCTATCTGGTCATATGTTTCCCATTAACTCCTGATTTTTTGCTCATTCTACCAAGGCTGTTGTGTGAATACAGCACACGCACCAGTTGGAATCAGTGCTGCTGTAAGGACTCCCTGGTATCACTGTAAGTTGAAAATTTTAAATCTTTCTTTCCTGATCCTGATCAGCCATATTCCAAGATAGATTAAAGTTACATTACCAACAGGACATAAAAATACAATTACAAGTACGATTCAGGCCAAAAAAAAAAATCTGAAGGA
The DNA here is from genome assembly GCA_022605575.1 of Laterallus jamaicensis coturniculus. Classification (NCBI taxonomy): domain Eukaryota; kingdom Metazoa; phylum Chordata; class Aves; order Gruiformes; family Rallidae; genus Laterallus; species Laterallus jamaicensis. Next base: position 2,575,005 of record JAKCOX010000031.1, on the reverse strand, counting down.
TGGGGATTTTCTGGTAATCAGTGGGTGTTTTGAATGAGTAAAGACTGCATGATCATGCCATTTGTCATAAACGGTACCACATAAAGCCAGCTATTATGTGTGTTTAAGAAAGGAGATGGATTTTGGATTTACTTATGACCTTATATACATTACTTCTGTACTGCCTAATTGGCATACAGTTATTTCTGATTTTCAGTAATGTAAACTGAAATGAAAATTGCTTTTTATTTTACTCCACATGTGTTAATATCACACTTGCAAAAAATGTGACCTGTCATTCATTGTAACTTATTTTTAGATGTCTAAACAGTTTTTAATAGTGTGATGCAATCTGCACGTCAAGAAGCCAGGAGACTTGGACAAGAGCAATATGATTCATTTTTAAGAGCTTTAAAGGGATCCCTAAGTTAACAGAAGGGCATATTTATAAAAAGATTGAATTAAAAAAAAAATCCACAGCACAAGGCTTCTTAATCAAATACATTTTCCTGAATTTGAAAGGAATCCAAATTTGCAAATAGATTATCTGGTATATCCTTAAGTATGAAAGAAGAAAACAATTTGCAAACTAGTAATTAAGTATCTGGCAAATACTGAATCTGAACTAAATCAGTGATATCTACATCTAATAATATCTATATCTAGCTATGCAATAAAACAAGTTGGAATGTGTCTTCCTGACTCATAATGTTTGCTTTCAGTCTGATTTTAAGTTCTATTCTTTACATGGATACAGAGATCACCACTACAAGTTGATATTTTGTCATAGGAGACAATTAGGAGTTTCCATTAGATAATTACCAAAAGTATGCCTCATACAGGAAAAACAGTCAATTGCTGATGTAACAGGATTAACCAATCCAGCTCAGTGATCCGTCCCACTTACTTTTGACAGACATTATATCTGAGTGTACACATGAGAAGTACAGTATAAAGCTTCGCATTATAAATACCACAAAGAGGAACTTCAGCAGTTCTTAATGCACAATACAGCAGTCTCCTCCTGAGAGTCAGGACTAGAGAGGTAAAACTTTAAATCAGCTTGTTTTCTTTTAAAACTGAAACTTTTGATTCCTGTGCATGCTGTTGCATACTGCTAGGGCTATACTGAACGAATGCATATACAGAGCTCTGTAGCTCAGGTAATTTTAGAGAAAGAGCCTGAACCACCATTTCTGTATTTATGCAAACACTATGCATTTCTGAACGTGTGTCTGTGTGTGTGTGTCTGTGTGTGTGTAAGTACAAACGGACGATGTGTCAGCAGTATCAGCAGACTTGCTTTCAGAAAACAGTGGTTTTTAGAAAGTTGTGCTTTAATGTTAAATCTGTCATCACCATGGCATGCAAGTGAAATATGCTATACCTATATGTAATGGAGATTGTCTCTGATAAGTGTACCTGTTATATATGGCAAGCAACCTATAACCCACAGCAAGAACCCAAGTGGGGTTATCTGCATTTTGTATTGATTTATGCCTGTCCCTTACTTTTCATCAGACACTGTTGGGATAGGTGCTATATTAGAACTATAAATAACCCCTTTAATTGTGTCATCTGTTAGAGCATCTAATCATGAATGCATATTTTCATCTGAAATTATTTTTTCGTCCAATTAAACTTTTAGTTCTATTTCAAGCTGACTTTCAGACTTCATATAATTACTGCAGACTTTGGGCTGTTCACAAGATCCAAGAAATTTAGATGTATTATAGCGAGGTTTGTGTTACAAAGATGTGTTTATAAGAATGGCTGCAGGGTTTATAATGCTGACAGACCCGTAAGTGTAACAGTATATAACAGTATAGCAACTGAGGTCAGTAAAACACAGATGAGGGTGTACTGTGGATGCCTTATAACAGTGAAAGACTTATAAAAGAGCTTAATTGAAAAGGACTTGCAATATATAACATTTGTAAAACTTTGGTTGATTGTTCAATTACTTCTGTATGTTTCATTTACCCCAACTATAATTCCTTGCCTGTCTCTCAGCCCATGTGCCTGTAGTCATCTCATGGAAATTAGAGACTTTACAATGCTTATATTTATAAATTACTCCTTTCCACTAAAATACAATCATTGATGGCAATATAGTGGAAGTGGAATATTTGCTGGGTAGGAGGTAAGTACACCTGAGAAGACAGAGGTGTGTGAGAGAGAGAGAATGAAAGGAAGGAAAAGAAAAAGGGTAAATACTATAAAAAGCAGAAGCCTTTCTAAGAAAATCTCTACAAGTTAAAGTCTGGGAGGGAAGGACTTCAAAAGCTGGAGCCTATCGGCTGTCCTTTTCTCATTTGCCATTATCAAGTTCATTGAGAAGGAGTTTGCTAACTTCACCCTCACACATAAGGAACAGAACAGACAGGCTACAGAATGTAAAGGCAACACGAAGCCATGGCAGTGACACAGGGAATGCCTTTTCCCTGCAGCGCAAAACCCTCTCTTGCATAAACAGGCAAGGGTCTACCAACACTGGTTGAAACTCCAGCTCCTAGCAGCAGTTTAGATGGCTTTTCATTCCCCACGTCTTATTCTAATATTATGATTGCTCTGTGTGGTTTGAATGAATGAAACAAAAAATGCCTTCTAATAACAATGGGCCAAATGTAGAAGATCTTACTCAGCCTTCCCTCAGACAGAATTATTATTGGCATCAATGAGGGATTTGCCTGAGTCAGGAGCAAGTATGATTTGGCCAGATGACATGTAACAACACTTTTCACCTTCAAAGCATTTTTCAGACATTGCTTGATTAACCCCAAGCCTAAATATATCTGCCTGAGAACTTCTAGGCACAGCCCAGCATCGAAGTAGGGATATTTCTGGTGTGAGTGCACTACCTTAGCATGTCACAGGTATGTGCCATACCAACTCCTGCTTAGGCTTTCTGTGCCTGATCGTGTCTACAGCTGGAGAGCGTATCATGTATTACATAGCCCTCCAAACAACGGCGTTGTTTTGCTCCCGTCAGATCTCTTGCCAGTGTTGATAACCTCCAGCATTTATAAGTAAGCAGAAAAGATCTTTTCTCTTCTACTCAAGGCAGAATAGTGTTCCGCTCAAAATACTCAGAGCCCCTACCCTTATCCCTATCTTATTCACAAGCTATTTAACATCTCCTGCTATCCCTAACAATACCAGGCATGACCAAGAGCAAGGTGCTCATTAATAAAAGGTTTCACTCTTTTCATTCATTCATAGTTCCTCTTTTTAGTTAAGCCAGTGATACTGTTGACAGAATAAAACAAACAAAACAAAAAAAGAAAAAAAAAAGGAGGGGTAAAAAGCGGGGGGGGGGGGGGGGGGGGGCGGGGAGGGGGCGGGGAGGGGGTGTTCGTAGGGAATGACAGCCGGGGGAAGCCAAGAGGGTCAAATGGAAAGGAAAAAAAAAAAAAGAGAGAGAAAAAAAGAGAAAGGAGTAAATTTACAGACATGAAAAGAGATTGGGGGGGGTGAGGGGGGGAGAGAGGGCAGAAACCATGAGTAGTGATATTTGAAGAGAGGTGTGTGTTAGGGGAGCAATGAGCATAAGGAAGCCAGCCTGCCTGTTCCTCCCCCTTCCTAATCATAGCCTTTACTCACAGACAAAACTCCCTCCCTCTCTCATTCACTCACTCACTTTAGGCCAATCCGTCCTCTCTCTCTCTCTCCCTCTCTCTGTGTCTCTCTCCTACTCTGAGACAGAGTCAGAACTCTTCTCCCTGACAGCCACAAACATCTACAGCAATTATTGCATTCAGAGAGGGAACCTGCAAACAAAACTTCACAGAAAACTTTTGGTTCTTGTTCCAGAGAATTTGCAGAAGAGAAGGAAAAACAAACAAACAAACAAACAAAACAAACCAGCCCCAAAAAAACTGTGCGTGAAGGGGGAGGAAAAGCAGGGCCTTTTAAAAAGGGAATCACAACAACTTTTGCTGCCAGGATGCCTTTGCTTTGGAAGAGAGGATTTTTGTTGGTGCTTTGCTGGATTATAGTGAGGAGTTCCCCAACCCCAGGATCCGAGGGGCACAGTTCAGTCACTGACTGCCCATCATGTGCCCTCGCCACGCTCTCAAAGGATGTGCCCAGCTCCCAGCCTGAGATGGTGGAAGCAGTAAAGAAGCACATACTGAACATGTTGCACTTGAGGGACAGACCTAATATCACCCAGCCGGTGCCCAAGGCAGCACTTTTTAATGCCATCAAAAAACTCCACGTGGGAAAGGTGGGAGAGGATGGTTATGTGGAAATAGAGGATGATGTTGGAAGAAGAGCCGAAATGAATGAAGTTGTGGAACAAACCTCAGAAATCATCACTTTTGCAGAATCAGGTGAGTGCTTGAAAAATAAAACTACAAAATATGCTTTGTACCAGAACTGCAATTAACTTCTTTTCTTCTCCTCAGCAATACTGTTTTCTTGCAAGGTTGTAGGATGAGACTTGGGGGAAGGGAGAGGGAGGAATGGGATGGGGGGGGAGAAACGGGACTCTGAGGGAATTTGATTTTTCTGACTTAGTCTTGGCTACAGTTTACACTTGCTAAGCACAGACAGCCACACAGGGAGGAAGCTCTCTAACCAACCTTGAGCAGAAAGTCAGGCTGCAGTGGGGTCCTCCAAACTGTGCCTGTGCAGCCAGAGTACTTGCAGTAAAGTACTCGGTTGCAGAGCTGATGGTGAAAGAAAAAGGCTGAAGCTTTTAGGGGAGTTTATCAAGACAAAGTGAGCTGCAAACTACTTGAGAAACAACCCTTTCATGTAAAAATAATACTGCAAGTTATAAAATCAGATGAAGCAGCTTTAACTTTTAGAAGTGAGAGGGTTTGCTTGGGGTTTTTTTAATCTAACACAGCATCTTCGGCACTAAAGAGTTGCATGGACTGTCAGATGACTTCAATAGAACCAGACAAGTTGCTGTAGCTGATCCAATTTGTAATGCAGACTTCTGCATACTGGAAAGAAAGATTCTGTTCCTAAAAAAAAACATGCAACCTTGGTAGGGTGTATTTTGAACTCTTTCACAGTTCTGTTTTCCCTAACTCTTATACAGTCAGAGCTCAGAATATAGGTATTTGCTAATGGGTTAAGACTCAAATCAACTGCTTATAGGCAACAGCTCTAAAGTTGTACTTTACTGTCTTGTTCTTACATGAACAGGACCAGAACCCATTTTAATTCAATGTATATGCATATTTATCTGTTAGGATATGTGAGTATGTTTATACATGCATCAATAGCAGTATCTTGAAATAACTCTATCATCTAACTAACAGCAACTTTTTATGATGCTGTCTAGCCAAAGCATTTTTCCTGTTGCCAAGACAGTTTTAAAAGAATGTCATTGTTTTGTTTGGTACAGCATATGGTAGGCAAAGTATGCAAAGGAACTCCAAGCATTTTTGTTTAAAAGTTTGCTGCAGCAGTATAAACAATTAAGACAACACTCAGAGTTTCCAGTCCTGAAAACCTGTTGACTCAGATGTTCTGTTTGCAGGGAAGCCATGCACAAGAAGTGTGCATGCTTTTAAAAGCAGACATTCCTGCTGGCTGTCCGATTTTCAACTGTACAAGGAGCCCTTGCCTTTAGAGTCCTTGTCAATATACACATTATCTGTGCTTTCAGTATGAAAGCTCAGGCATTTTGTTTTTTCCATCCCTCCACTTCAGAAAGCAAGCAGAAGGTGTCAGTGCCAGTGGTCATTAGAAGCTGGGGCAGCTCAATGTTAGTTTGGAAATGGGTTTTTAAAGCAAGGAAATCTCTAAGCTGTCTGAGAGTCGGATTCCCCACCTGGTTTTCAGCAGCTCGCTCTGAGCACAGTGAAACACATATGGCATGAGCAGTGGTTTCTCTTCACTGTGTGAGTCCCAATCATTTGTAAACACATTATTGTCTCTCCTGAGCTCTGACACAAAGGAATTTGGAATTTGATATATGCCTACTCAGTACGACACCCTCCGACAGCAGCTCCTGAAGCCATTGGCTCTTGGGCTCACGTGAGCAGCAAAAATCATGCCATTGCCCACACGCTGGCCAATAGTCCAGCCACCAATCCCCCGTCACAAACTACCCAATACTAACATGTCACTTAGTTTGATTTACATAGCGTTGTCCTACTACTGCTAACAAAATTAATAGTTACGCTATGGAGTTGCGCAGCTGAAGGATGGGGGCATCCGCTGTATTCCCATGCCCTTTCCTCCCCGCTGCCGTTCTCCAACTTCATTTGGGAGGAGGGAGGAGCAATTAGCAACCCAGAAATTGAGCTCTAGCGTTTGGGCTTATAATAGGAATGATAACCCCACTGTGTGGAGTAACTTCAGATCACTAAAACATATTTTTCCTCTATAGCCATTCATATTTGGTGCCTTGCTAACATCAGAGGATCCACCATGCTTTACAGGTGCCCATGCCGTAACAACTTAAGTAAACTCTACCTGGGATCTCTTTCCCTCATTCACCAGCAGTATTGCATTTCAGATATCAAAGCAGCATTATTTTTCCTGTTGAGGAAATCGAGGCACAAAGGTAGCAAATGACCTGTGATATGGGAAGTATGAGTTAAAAAGACAGGAATAGAATGTAGCCACACAGACAGTGCTCACTTTTTGCTCTGTGGGAACTGGGAACAGTATGGATATGTTTAAAATGCCAAGCAGGAGAATTAACTTGTTCCTCTCACAGCCAGGTTAATGTTCTTCCTGCTTTTAATGTGAAACTCTCTGTGTTTCGAAAGAAGGCAATAGGAAATCAATGAAAATGAATGGAAACATCTCACGTTGTATCAAGTAAAGGTCTATGGAAAGAGAAATAAGGCTTCAGGCTTTTTGTTCCTTTGGGTATGGCTTGACATAAACCAGCCATTCCCCCAACTTTTCAGAAGCCACATTTACTACTTGCCTTCAGTATTTCCATCTTTCATCAGCCGTATCCTCAGACATACAATGAAACAGAGTGAATGAACAAACAGTGCTCTGTGCACGTGACTCTGGCTTGAGAATGCTGTTTTCTAAAACAAACCAAAACTCAAGCGAGCACAGGCTTCAGACAATTAGAGGGGAAACTAAATGTGGTGAACTTGTCTGAAGCACAGGTGTAGTTATGCCCAGGAAATCAGCAAAATAGTTGGCAGGTAGTTTTCACAGCTAACAAATCCAGGCAGATCTTTGCAAAGCTAATGACCGCGAGTATTGGGCAAAAGTTTACAAATGCACCCTACTGTCCTTTGGCACTCTTACAAGTAAAACATGAAAATGATTTTCTACTTGCATATCAAACTAAGATTACTAACCTCGATTAGTTCTGCTACGAGGGTAGCTGTGCCAGAGCTCTGTGGGTTACTTCAAGGTCTTAAAATTAGTCTTTTGAGGAGAGGGGTCATATAATTTTGTGACAAACAAATCCAACAGGTTCTATAACCGAGATACCCCATGCTCATAAAATATGGCTGGCTACTAACTCTTTCATTGTTTTAAGTAGATAGCTTATTAGGCAGACCTGGGATTTTGCCAAAGTGAATTTGATCCTGGCAACTAAACTACCAATGAAATGGGTTGATAACATCAGCCCTCGAGAAGGTGATAGGAATTACTGGATGGAAATACTGAAATCCAAAGGCTTATCATTAGGAGAACTGTCAGGGGGAAAAAACAGGAAAAAAAAGAAAAAAAAAAGTGTGACATCTCTTTAGACTCCTTCTACCTTTTTGTATCGCTTCACACTGAATTCAAGGTGAAGTGCCTTGATAATGTGATGCCTACCTACGCTCGCATACACACTTGCACCGATTCCTAGATAGATGCTTTCTCCTATACATCCAGGCTGGAAGTTCAGGGGATGACTCACTTATAGCCTCTTTAAGTCATTTCATCAATTTTCTTCTGAAAGCCAATGTATTTAATGGTCCAGGTCCCCGTGCTGAATGGAGAACGGCCACGAGAGGGCACAATCCAAAGGCTTTTTGCTCCACGCAAAGCAACCTTCCTGCAAGCTCCTACTTTACCTAATTGGATCCTGAATCCCAGAGATCTTTATGCTTATCTGTAGCTTCTCTGAGTGGAGCTCTTGTTTCTCTCTTCTAGTTTATTTAAAAGGCAGAGATTCACTGGAGTGGAAGACTGTAAGTAAAATAATTCAGGAAGGAAATGGGCAAAGGGGAAAAAGAGAAACTGATGGATGCTAGAAGTTCTGGAAATCTAGAGAACAGAAATAATCATTATTATTTTTTACAAGATACTGAGAAATGTGACCGTGAATCATCATCAGAGCTGATTTTCTCACATCTTTTTTTAATGCAGTCTCCTTGGCTTTTAGAAAACAAGCCTATTTCCCCTTGGGTTATTTTTTTGGTTTGTTTTGTTGTGTTGGGTGGTGGCTATTTTATTTTTTTTTCTTTCTTTTTTCCTTTGGCATACTGTATCAAGGATTTCAAGTTTAGCAAATGACAGCAAGTTACTTTCAAAAAGAGAAAGCCATTCTGTATTAATATGTTTCATTATAACAAAATGTGAGAATTCAAGGAGGTTGGTTGGTTTGAGAACAACTTGAGAAAGCATAGACGCATCTGAGAAGGCGGGAACCAGTCAGGAAAAGATACCTGAGAAAGTACTGTATGTGTCCATTTCTGTGTGTAATCATGCATACAGTTTTTGTATGCAAATGCAGTTGGGAATATCAGAATATGCATTTGCCTCTGTGTGTGTAAGCGTATGTATGTCCAGATGTACAGGTATGTCAAGGCAGACACGCTTATATACATACCCATGTAGCTGTACCCACATCATTATAATATGAATCGGTACATTCACGTGCTCTCCTGTGTGCACAAGTGCAAATGGTCCATGCTGAGGAGTTCTTATACCTAGGTATGTCTGTATGGGTATGAAAAGGCAATCTCATCTAATGCAAAAGAGCTCTGCAAGATAGATTTAGTTTTACTGGAAGCAACTAGATGTTTTGTTATTAATTTCAGTGGGCTTGGGATTTTGGGCCTTAGTGCATACAAATTGAATATTTTAATGAAAAAAGACTGTCAGCTTCTGACACACTCAATTTCAGAATTTATAACAAATTATCAAAAGTATTTAAAAAAATTCTCTCTTATATGAAAGACAATGACTTGGTATTGTTTTTACCTTGAAATATGTTATTGTTGCAAGTGACCTTAAACTTTGAGTTACTATAGATGCAAATGCAAAACTCATGTAACAAAAAACTTCAACTAAACAAACACCTTTTTTGTTTCTAAATATTTAAAGCCATGTGGGGGAAGGGCTTTCAATTTGGAAAGAACTCTGGGCTCTGGATGTAAAGTGCTTTCCTTCTGACAAAATAGCAGAGGAGAGTCAAGGTTCACCAGAACAGAATTATTTCACATTCTGAATGACCTTGTCACTGCCCCTTTCGGTTAACTTTTCAAGAAAAGGTATTTAAATAAGGTTGCTGCTGATTTCCCCCCCACGAATGCTTGGGGAATAGCTTTTTTTTCCTGGTTTACTTTTTTGGTTTATTTTTTCTTAAAATAAAAATCTCCTTTTTCTGGCAGCCAAGTGAGCATAAAGACAAGGTGCTTGTTACCTGTGTCATAATTGCTCCTCCCTTTCCAAGAGGCAACAGTCAAGCGGTCAGGGAGCAGGAACCTGGATCACCAGACCCATGTGAGGGGTGGTGAATTCTTAGAATAAATAATTTGCCAGTGATCCATAGGCTGAAATGCAGTCACAGGAATGGCCACTGTCTAATTGCAGTAATAACACATTTGTAATAATCAGTCTGCCTAGAGGATGATTGCCAGATGATAAAGGTGCTAAATTCACTGAATATATTCAGCCCTGTGAACAATTCATCTAACTCCAGTGGTCAGTCATTAATAAACATTTTGAGCAATTATCTCTCAATAACCATGCTCTTCTCTTCACTCTCTTTAGAGGAACCTTTCTAGTAACCTATTTTTTTTCTGTCTCCTGGGGAACAGAAATGAGAAGAGAAGGATGCTTTTGAATGTAATTACAGATTGGCACGCAGTACAAATTCCCCCCAAATCTAAACATAGGCAGTAGTAAAGTTAGCAACTAAAAAAGGAAAAAAAAGCTTGCTTTGTATGGAAAAACAGTTCACTTACAGTATAACGTAAAAATGGTTCAAAATTAAGCAGTGGTGAAGCATAGGAATTTAAAGTAACGGCACCTTCTTAGACAGTGAGCATTTTTCAAAGAAAAAAATTAAATACTGTCTATTAAGAGAAATAAATAATAAGTCTTATTATACCATCAGAAAGATAATCACTTTCATCATGAAAAAACCAGCCTTAATCACTTAACAGCATTTGGTTTAAAAAAAGTCACAAGTATCTCACCATTTTACTCAAAAAAAGAGAGAAAAGATCTTAATTGTATAGGTTAGACTCTACCCAGTATACGTACACAGCTTGAACTAATAGGGCTCAATCTTGAACACTGTTGTCGTAAATAAATGATATTCAACTGCATAGTTACAGCCAGCGATATTGAAGGAAGGATCCTCAGGCTCAAAGGAAGCGTCCACCCTTGTGTGAGCCCAGCAAGAGCTGCCCCACACAGGGCTGGCCCTACCCGTCCCCCCTCGCCTGGGCCCGTGAGGGCTCTGCCAGTCCCTCCATCCTCTTCTGCGCTGTGCCTGTCGCCAAGTGCCACTTGGGAGCCGATATTGGGCACAGAGTCCCGCATGTGAGCCCTGAACAGACAGCACTTCCAGGGGTGGAGAAAAGGGTACCTGGGCAGGCGCCCCTCTGCTTGCATGTTCGGCTTTCTCTCCTAAAAAGGTGTGTGAGAACCACTGAAGAGAAAAACAGATTTGAGCAAACTCTCATGCTATATATACTGATGCTACACTTTCCATTCAGTAACTCCTTCCATTAAACCTTTTACCATATATGCACTACTTCTCAGGTCTTGTATTTTTAACCATTTCTCACAGCATTTGCCACTGTCACTCGCACTGCTAGACTGCTCCCTCGGCATCACAGCCCTCTTGCTGTAAGGGGCTTTGCTCAGCAGCAATGCAGAGAGGTGGCCTCTCTAAGGCTTTGGGAAGGGGAGAGGAGGAAAAGCAATCAAAGGGGGCCCAAAGCAATCCCTCGTCTCCTTTTTCAGCTGCTTTCTGCTATGATAACAATCCAGGCTGTTGACATCGCCGTTTATACAAGCATGGAAGTGATGAAGGCATTACCGTGGTTGGGCTGTGGGCCTTTCCGCAGGAGTCAGGCAGGAGGAGCAGGATGATTAGAAATGGAAAAAGACCCTTGCAAGTCAGCTGTGGCAGATGAAAAGGCAGGACAGGAGGATAAACAAAGTAATTATGCAAGTGATGCCATCCCCAACTTTCAGGAAGGTCTCCTTTTTATTTTCAATGAGATGAACATTATGTATCTCCAAAGCTTTGAACTTGGTCATTAACTCGGACCAAAAAAGAAAGACTGCTAAATCCCTGAGCAATATTTGAGGAAAATCAAATACAGCAATGGGTTTTTTTGTGCATATGTGTTTGTCTCAGAACACTGGAAGAATTTATTTTATTGTAGCACTGAACCTTTTAGAAATACAGATCCTGTTATAAAGTGAATGTGTAATCGTAACAGGCCAGATCTAAATTCAGTTTTAGCACAGGCCAAACTCTGATTTCAAAATGAGCTAGTCTGAACGTAGTGACCTCATAAAGACTGCAAGATTCATACCATTTGGGCTGTGTGATCGTAACAAACTAGTTGTGAATGTGGAGAGAATTCAGAAAAGCTTTGGGTTTTTTCCTAATTTGAAAACATGCTTTTTATCCCTAACTTTGCACCATTCCCAGTCTCATTCTAAAAAAGATCTGTGAAAAGGAAAGTTTTTTTAATCGCTGTAAAACCTTTTATTAGCTATGCAGGTTTGAGGACTCAGGATTTTGTTTCGTCCAGAAATACTAGGGTCATATGAGCTTCCTGCATCTTTTTTTCTCTTTAGAATCCAAATTGACCATTGGTGTGTAAAAAGGCAGCTAAGCCTAACACCATCCAGAGAGACTGTTACTGCAGCTAACAACATACAGGGAGGCTGTTATCCCCATCTAAGGACATGTCTTAGGCTACCTTGCTCAAGCTCACTTTCCTCAAGTAAAGAAAAAACAAGTACTCGAGTACTTTCAGTGTACTATTCTAGTATTTTTAGCAACAAAGACTTAAATTCTATTCGATTGAATAAAAATTCAATGTTTGCACATGCAGAAACAGATGAATAATTAAGAGGGTTCTTCAGGTCCTGTTTCTTTGATGTAATATCTGTCAAAAATAGTGTCTGCCTTGCTGCACTTCTGGACAGGGCAAAAGGTAATATTTACTGTTAGAGATCTGTAACTTCGTAGCTATTTTCAACTCCCATTAGCATGGGAATAACAAAAGGTGAATTACCATGCATTAGGACTGAACAGCATTAGGTTACTCTGCAGGGCTGTCTGGCTTTTCTGATGAGATAGGCCATACACCTCCTTCCCCCTGTCAAGCCAGGCCTACGCATCCCGGCTGCTTTCATCAGACCATGTGACTGGGCCGGTTTTCCATGGTTGTGCCCAGCACAGCTGATCTGCTCATGCACAGGATCCCTTCTCGCACCGGAACCGCTTTCTGTCCTCTGCTTGGTACATCAGGAATTCAGCGCGCGCTTCCCAGCAACATATCAGCAATATATACCTACTCCCTGCATCAGTCTGGGCTCTGAGGAAGGAGAGCGGCTGGGAAGAGGCTGCTGGTGCCAGAAGAATTTCTGTAGCTTAGTCTGTTTCTTCTTTGGTAGGAACAGCAAGCAGAAGGGGTTGGATGGATAGTCTTGCAGGCAGTAACACTCCTGGCTGGCCACCTGTTTTCAGATTCCCCTGAAGTCCAGGTTCCCCTCAGAAAGGGTTTATTTGGACTCCATTAATGAAAGGGATAAGCTAAAGAGTCAGGAAGAATGAAGCTACTGGATGGATGGATGGATGGATGGATGGATGGATGGATGGATGGATGGATGGATTGTCCTCAGGAGCCTGAGAAGTAGTAATATGTACAAGGCAACCAGCCTCTTGGACCAGACTTCCTTTGGACTGGAGGAATGTCACTGTACATCTCCTCATGCTCTGGAACCCAAGCAGGAGTGATTAATGCCTATCACCTCCCTGCTGCTCAAACACAGCTGGCAGTTTTGCCATAGTTTCATTTCCAGAACAGGGGAAAAAAAATAGTGTTAGATGGTAAAAGCTGATTAACGAACTTTCAGTCGTTACCGAATGAGTTTATTTGAAAAATAATGGAAAAACTGAAAAAACACCAGTAACTCCACCAGGCCTCACAGCACTGGTCAGCTTGCTCTGTCTTTTCAATAAGCTACTTCCTTTCCTAAGGCACCGTTCTACTGGTTCATGTAGCTCCCTGAGAAACCAACATACCTCACTTTGGAGACTGGCATCAGCAGAGCCTCTGAGAAGTAGTTAACACAAACCATGTGTTGCCCTATCTCAGTGACAGTTGAAGCCTACAATTTCACACTTGCACTCAGAGGGAAAACAAAAACAAAATACCATGCCCTTTGGCCGCTGCAATTCAGAAATGCCTGTGTCTCTGACCTGCTAATGCCACCAGAGAAAGCTCAATGTGTGTCAGTGCCAGGACTTCACAGAGAAGGAAACGGACAGGTAGTGCAAAGGGCAGCACAGTCCGCCTAGAATTTAGAAACTAGGAACTCTTGAATTTGCCAGTGAATAGAAGATATATGTCTCATGATTTCACCCCACTTCTGTCTCACCTGAGAACAAGGGTGCAGGGAGATGGTCAGGAAGCCCATACCAGTAGAGTTGAGTGGCAATGGGAAGCAAGAAGAGGACCCTTGCTGCTGTGAGAGCAATGTGTCCTGTATGCATCCAGATACTTAATTTTTATCACTGCTCGCCCTTTTTAGAGTGGTGATAAAGTTCTGGTTCTCTGACAAGAACCACTACACAGAGAATCAACAACCAGGGGTAGCTCAAGAACAATATCAGTGACAAGTTGGTAATTATGAGTACTGTTTCTGTCTCACTAAGGTCAGATATCTGCACACTTAAAATCTGTGACCCCAGCCCATCCTGGCCTCCATGCTGAGAAAGAACAAAAGATGCCAACATGGCTTTTTCTTTTGTCAAGGAAATAGAAAAGTGCCTCTCTTTAAAAAATAATACCACCACCACCTCCCAGCTAATTCATTCTCTCTTAACTTTTTCATGCTCTAGTGATCAAATCATTAAACAGCCCTCATTATTCATTGCAACTTCTGCCAGGGATATGAGCTCTGTATCAGAGAAACACCCCCTCACCATCATAATCATCATCATGACATCTCAGCAAGTTGATACAATTATGCCAGAGAACCATCCCCATAATTATACAGTTCTTTAGCTCATTTCTCAGTGTGTTCACCATTACTATAATCACAGCGAGTACAGTGTGTTAAATTAAGAACAGGATCTACAGCTAACATCTCACAGGATGAAGAGTCTGCCTGCTGCAATTCTGCAATTCTTTACAATATAACTCTGCAAACCTCTCAAAGCTGAGGCTCATATGTTAGTATTTCTTTGTTTTTGAAGCAATTGACATTTACAACTCGTTTTAAGATGCATATGAAGAATAGCATTTTATGTAAGGAGAAAGGGCAGACCTCCTTCCCACATAATTTCCGAAGTATTGCCAAGGAATCGGCAAGGCTGGAACTCATTCCCTAACTTCAGCTATGAGGTGCAGATTTGTGTGCCTATAGTAGATACAGTCATGGACTGCCATCACAAAAGCATTTCTTGCCTTTCAGCCAGCCATGATCATAAAGGTAGCTCAGGCAAATGAACTCTTAGCAGCTACTGATGCTTGTTTGCCATGAATTGCTTTACGTAGATGACTGTATCGTTACTGTAACAAAATGCTTTGGTTAGGATAGGATACTGGAAAACAACTAGTGGTGGGGGTGGAGAGGAGGTAAAGGTAGGTTAGAACAGAAGAATCATAAAAAATTAAAAAGCCAAGTAGGAAACCAAAGGAACTTCCCGCCTGTGGCGACAGTAACAGAATTCTCTTTAACAGAATGCAGACATTCTAACAAGTTCTTCCTGTCTATTTCCATTTACCAAATCAGGCACAGCCAAGAAAATGTTGCACTTTGAGATTTCCAAGGAAGGCAGTGAATTATCAGTGGTGGAACGTGCTGAAGTGTGGCTCTTCCTGAAGGTCTCCAAGGCCAACCGGAGCAGGACAAAAGTCACCATCCGCCTGTTTCAACAGCAGCGGCAGCCAAAAGGTAACTCTGAAGGAGCAGAAGATATGGAGGATGGGGGGCTGAAAGGTGAAAGGAGCGAGACTTTGATTTCGGAAAAGGCAGTGGACACCCGTAAGAGCACTTGGCACATCTTTCCTGTCTCCAGCAGTGTCCAGAGACTTCTGGACCAAGGCAAGAGCTCTTTGGATGTGCGGATCGCCTGTGACCTGTGCCAAGAGACTGGAGCTAGCCTGGTGCTACTGGGCAAGAAGAAGAAAAAGGAAGATGATGGGGAAGGGAAAGATAAGGAAAACGGAGAATTCACAGGAGAAGAGGAGAAGGAGCAATCACATCGTCCCTTCTTGATGATGCTTGCCCGGCACTCAGAGGACCGCCAGCACAGGCGGCGGAGGCGAGGCCTGGAGTGTGATGGCAAAGTCAACATCTGCTGCAAGAAGCAGTTCTTTGTCAGCTTCAAGGACATCGGATGGAGTGACTGGATCATTGCACCTACAGGTTATCATGCCAACTACTGCGAAGGAGAGTGCCCCAGCCATATAGCAGGCACATCTGGTTCATCGCTATCTTTCCACTCCACTGTCATCAACCATTATCGCATGCGGGGGCATAGCCCCTTTGCCAACCTCAAGTCATGTTGTGTGCCCACCAAGCTGCGGCCCATGTCCATGCTCTACTATGACGATGGCCAGAACATCATTAAGAAAGACATACAGAATATGATTGTGGAGGAATGTGGCTGTTCATAGACGCATGTGTGCACAAGACTTCTCATTAAGTTGAGAAGAAAATGTGTCAGAGGCCCAAGAAGAGGAAAGACTGGTCATGGTATAACCTTTTTTGAATGAAACAATCATCGGAAATAAAAGAGAAAACAAAAGAGAGAGAGGAATGGGGGTGGGGGGTGGGAGCGAGAGGAAAGACTTATGGAGGATCAGAAAGGACTTCAGTTATAAAAAGGAAGAAAGCTTCATGAATCTGGGCTTGAATGAGATACATTTGATTGGCAGTATGGGTTGGGGATTTCCCCTTCCTTTCAGTATGCTCCTTATCTTATTACATAGTATATTAAACATTAGTTATTACTAAGGGAGTTATGTTTCCTCCCTTAGTTACCAATCAATTCAAGCCGTGGTAGCAACTCATCTAACCTGCAGCAATTTGGACGAAGTCCAAAATGTCGTTGAAATTCCTTGAAAAGCCATGTGTATGAACACTACATTCACTGGCACTTCCCCCTCCAAATTTACTGAGGAACTGAGTTGGTGTGTAGTGTTTGTGTGTATATATGTGGCTATGTATTGATATACATATCTCTATACATACAGACACTATACAAATAAATACACTTAATATTGGTAAAGGGACAATATTGTGCAGGTGCATATGCCTTCATCCTCTGCACTACACTTGCAAAAAAAAAAAAAAGAAAAAAGGAAAAAAGGAAAAATCAAAGAAAAAAAACAGACTAAAAAGAGAACGAATGAAAGAATAAAAGTTTCACTTTGTAAAGGTGCTTACAACGTTAGAACTATGCAACCTAGTTGGTTTGAAACTGTTTACCTGCGAAAGAAAGAAAAAAAAATACAGAAAGACTTTTTTTTAAATGGAAGTAACTTGTTTTAAAAAAATCTTCAGTGAGAGATACTTGAAAGGAATATGTTTGTCCAGTTACTGGAGCCAAACATTTCTATATTTTGTAAAAAAAAATTTTTAATCGTTTACTATTTGCACTACAATGGTGTCTGACCTGTCTAATCCTTATTTAACAAATATTTGCAAGGGAGGGTGGTTGGGTGTGGGAGGGGTTGAGAGCTGCACTTATTGTGAGCTATACAAGAACTGCTACAGCACACAAAATAGCTATTTTTATTATTATAATAATAATTATTATTTTGTACCTTAAAATGAATAGACACATACACCAAAGACATTTGTGCGAGCCTCTAAAAAGTCTGTTTGTGGTTGGTACTATTAACCTGTAATAAGTTAAGGTTTGAATTAGGGGTCAGTGGGTTGATTACATTCAGGCTAGAATACCTGTTAACCAGTTAAATTCAAATAGTGCCCTCAACAGAAAATTGCCATTTGAAGTAAGCCCAGAAAAGCCCTGGGATTTGGATCTAAGTTGCTCGAAGGTCCATCTGAGCACAACCTTACTCTTTTGCATGTACAACACTAAGACTTGTCCCCAAGGCACAGCAACTGTGCATTGTTGGGAAAGAACTTTATACAAGGGTTATACATATATATATATGTATATATTTGTGTATGTATATATGTATGTATACACAAGGTATAAGCACTTCTGGCTTCACTTTAATGTTCTTAAAACAACGAATGTTTGTGTGCAAAGCACAGTATGTTAAAAGGTTGTTTGTTTCTTCCTAGCAAGTGGGAGGCTACACGTTTAAAACGGTCTTTCTGTGAGAGAATCTTAAAAGTGCTGGTGTACACTTAGAAAGTCTTGATGTAAAATTGCAAGCAGCTTTGGGCCCTGCCCACCATCACCCCTGCAAATATACGGAAAATGGCAGTTGTGGTAGGATTTCTGTTCAAAATGCAATCTTCAGCAAAAGACTGGCTGTCTCAACCACCACCCTCTAGCATGGCAAATCTTAATGGGTTTGTGTGTTACCTGTAAGACCTAATTTTCAGTGTCAACACCTAACCTGAAGGGTCCAACCCATAGGGCATAGGTAGATAGTTTGTTTTTTTTTTCAAAAAATATTTCTATCGCTGTCATATTTAAAAGAATGTTAAAGTTTCAACATTTGTCTTTGGGTAGAGGGAGGTGATAAGAGGGAATGAGAGAAACCTTTAGGCCCTGTTTACACTGAGTTTGATACCCCTGCGCCTGAAGCTTCAGACTCTCACAGGTTTGCAGGACCAAGCCCCTGTTAGCTGCCTTCTGACGGGACAGGCTTTGAACCGCCTCTCACGAAAGAAGCACTAACATGGCTCCCCATCTTGTTGAGAGCACAGTCTGGTCTGTAAGAATTAAAAACATACAAAAACAAAACCAAAAAAAAACCTTAAAAAAATAAAATAAAATATAAAAAAGATAGCACAATTTAACCTGGTCACATTGGCTAGGGATAGTGTATTAGCACCTTCATGGCAAGAACTATGTTTAAACAGTGTAATCAGGGCCTTCATTTTTTTGTCAGCCAAAACTGTGTGTGCATGTGTGTGTGGGTGTTCCCTGTGTGCACATATGTATGTGCACATGGGCGCATGTCTGTGTTTGTATGTATCGATAGAGATTGTAAAAAAAAAGGAAAAAAAAAAAGGAAAAAAAGAAAAGAAAAAAAAAAGCCCTTTCCTCCGTTGAATAGATATCAACATACATGCTTATAGCTAAGTTTTCTATCTAATTTATTCCACAGTATTTAGATTGCATAGTACAGCTAATGGGTTATACATTTATGTACTTTTTATACAATGCATTTTTTTTACAGACTTGTTTGCAATTTGCAAAAAAAGAACAATTAAGAAAACTATAAAATTGGGTAAACACTAAATTTGTCACTAAAGTATTCTGTAAAATATCAAGGCTTTCTGATTTAAATTATTTGCAGAAGTTTTTGGGTATCTTTATGTTTTCTTCCTGGGGAAAGGGAGGGATACCAAATGCTAGTAGGAAAATAAAAAATATTTAAAAATGAAAAAAAAAAAAGATGCACAATTAATTTATCTTTATAACTTAAACCAAGTTCCTGGCCCTGCTTCAATTGAAGCAAGTGGCAGAATTACTGTTGTATTTTTCTAGCAGTAGAGCCAGGCTCTAGAACAGCAGGAGCAGGGACATAGTCTGTGACAGCTGTTGAGGAGAGTACCTTTTATCTCACTGGGCTTTAGACTTGGCCTAAAATTGGACACTTACTGTCCCAGAAGCCTTACTGGTGTCAGCAGGTTCTTTGACATCTACTGGTTTCCTTACAAGAGTAGTAAAACTACTTACATGAGTAAAGGTAAGCCAGGGGAATCGCAAGCTCCTTTCATGCTGTGGGCAGTGTGAAGGGAGAGAAAGGATTTTGAACGAATGGCACCGTATCCAACGTCGTTTAACTCCATTATTTAAAACATGCTCCTCGCATCATGGTTGATCTCTGAACGTAGTGGCAAGGGAAGCAGGCAGATGGCTCACATTGATAAAAATTATTCTCAGGTGTGATTAATTAGAGGGCATTGGAGACCTGAAATCCCAGCACCTTCCCCTAAAAGACAATGGCAAAACTCCCATTGGCTGCAAGCAGAGTAGGTTTAGGCTCCAGTTTTCCTGGCCAAAGCAGAGCTAGTCTTTAAAAAGAAGTCTGATGCTGAGTTTCATACCAGTGCTAAGTGAGGACTGGCCCTGGAAAACATGAAAGTATCCAGCGAGAACTTCCAAGTGAGGAAAGAAAATAGGATTTTAGATGTGGCAAACATATTTCATGATAGATACACTAAACCCAGAAGGTTTTCAAATCAAGAACTGTTCCTAAGACCCTGTTTTTTAGCTTTCATTTGTGTGTGTACGCTAGTCACAAATTTTAAAGGTTTTTTCCCTTCAATCTCTAAATTCAGTCATAGGGTTTTGATTTGTGGTCAGAGTTATTTAAAGTAGGGGGAAATGAAAAACTATATGATAAATAAAATAAGAAATCGGGATGTTAATCAAGACTGACTGATTCCAGCAAAACACCCGACCCCCGATAATTTGATTTAATTAAATCTGCATGTACTGAAAATAGCATTAGAAATTGTTACCATATTTAAACAGTTGTTCAATGGCACACAGTCTCAAAAATTACTTCTCCTTGCAGGTATGACTACACCAAGAAAAAAAAAAAAAAGGACACTTTTAACTACTAACACATTCCTTTCCACATAACCTAATTCCTGTTTATATTGAAAATGCATTTTCAGGATATATTTAATCACAGAAATGTATTTGTTTAGTATCTCCACAATCATCTTGCTTCACAGTTGACCACATTTGGTTGTCTGTTCCCCCTCTCCATGTTAGATGCTCACTGGATACAAGGTCTAAGAACCTGGCAGAAGTGCACGTTAAGATGTTTTTTGGGAGGGCTGAATGTATTTGTATTCTTGGGGTTTAGGAAAAGGAAATGCTTACAGATGCTTATAATTATTCTGTGCTCATATGTCACAGCAGAATACCAATCCAGGGTCCAAAACTATAGAACTGAATGAAATGGGAGTTTTGTCATTGACTTCAGTAGAAGCAGTCTCTTACCAAATCACTGCAAAATAGGACTCTATTATATATACCTGCTTTTTTTTTTTTTTTTTTTTTAAATCTATTTATTTAGTTGAGATTTAATCCACCAAGCTCATTTAACTGTGACACCACAAGGCCACATACTGGCTACCAGCAATATTTCAGAGGCAGAGAAGTTCAGGCATCTGTAAAGTCTGCGCACAAAATGAAAGTTTCTATGGATTGTAGTTACTCATGTGGAATAGTGCCTTACTCTGTAAGAAATGCTGTCGATTTCAGAGGGTCTCCTTTCCTAGAAAGTTACCAGTCAGCATCAGTAAAGTGAGCAGAATCTATTTCTGGCATGTAGGTAGAAGAGATGTGATGGAAATGATTAAGTTCTTTAAGTTGAACCTCATGTCAATAGTGTGCATCAGTATAAGAATCAGATGCTAATCACTTTCCTTACACTGAAGAAAGCTTTACTCCCCATCTGCTCTCACTGCGTTAACATGTGGAGTAAAAAGGTTTTCAGTACAAGTAAATAAAATCATGATTTGACCTTCCATAAACAACTATAAGCGACGTTTTCATGGGCAGAAACTTCTGGGTTATATAGCTATTTATTTTTTGAGGTATAGTGAATCTGTGTTAATTCTCAATGGGTTTCTTTGTATTTAAATACTTTCAAAAACAATACATTGACGATGGGTTGAAGATATATATATATGTATATATACATATTATATATATCTCTACAGTATATATATACACACAACTATATATATATGTATATACATATATATATAAATTATGAAAGCCAAGATATTATGAAGCCTATTTTGTTTTTATCATTTTGTGTTTTGTTGTTGATATTATTATTATTATTGTTATTATTATTATTATTATTTTGCATACTACATGCAGTGCTTTAACCAATGTCTGTTCGGCTAATGTAATTAAAGTTGTTAATTTATATGAGTACATTTCAACTATGTCAATGGTTTCTTAATATTTATTGTGTAGAAGGACTGGTATTTTTTTTATTTACATTATGTTTAAAGAGGTAACAGTTTGATATGTTCTCATTTGTTTATATTAGAAGTTATTTATTTTCACAGCATTCCGTCTGGTATTTTGATATTTGGAAGGCATGCTACCTATACTTTGTACAGTTAGTGGGCAGTATTCAGCAGCTCCCAGTAGATTTTTAGGCCCTATGTTAAATAAAAGACCTGTTTGGGATTTTTATTTTAGGTCTTTCCGATTGGTTTGCCAGGACCACTCAGTGCACTTATTGCCAGACACTCTGCCTGTGTGACCAATTTATTCCTACTGTATTTACCCAGGACAGAGGACCAAAACCACCTCTGGTGTAAGTCCAGTGACTTCAGTGAAGTTATACCAGAGATGTATTTGGCTCACGGAGAAAATGCTTGTGCAAATCAATGCAAAGAAAAGGCAGAAAGAAAGAAAGAAAGGAAGAAAGAAAGAAAGAAAGAAAGGAAGGAAGAAGCGGTCTTTGCATTTGGCAGAGGATTTCAACATGTTAAAAATGTTTGGGTCAGCTACTATTTTATTTTACTTTGTTCTTTTTGTTATTTTGCTCTTTCTTATACAACAGCAGCAACAACACAAGTGAAATAAATAAAGGGAGTTTCACCACGCATTGTGTAATCGTCCCTTAATATCCATTCCTGGTTGGGAAACTCATGGGATCTGGGAAATAACAGAAAAAAAAAAAATTAACCTTGGAGGTGAAAAGTGTGGGTGCCTCTTTGGATTGAACCGTGTGATGCCTTTCTCTGCCTTGTGACTATACTAAATGGACATTTGAATTCATGGCCCTACATGCCATGGAATTTTAGGTTGTTCACCTCTCCTTGTGAAACAAGCAGCTAAAGCCAACTGCAAGTTTCCTTTGCCTGCAGGCTGTTAGGTCTTCAACTACCATCACCACAATTCCCTTGAATAACTCAGAATTAGATGCTTGCGCAGATAAAAGGAGAATTTGTATTACTGAGACAAAATTGCAAGGCTGTCAGTTCACATGCACTAGTTTCTAAAATTGATTAGTAGTCAGATGAAGTGATCAAAGAGGCCTGATCACAGGCAGCTGATCCCTGGTCTGAGTGAGAAATTATCTGAAAACCCTCATATTTGAAAGTAAAGTGAACTTACGAGGGGTTTTCACCAGTCATTGCATTCCTATGGTGATAAATGGACTCCTGCTACATTCCAGTGGGGTGAGAATCAGGGAACAAGAATTTTGAGGTTGATCTTTTAAATGGATTATTTGCACGGTGCTCAGGCATACTGCACTCCAGCTATAAGCAGGCCTTTTAATAATCAGGCACTGAAAGCCTTTCTACAAAGGCTGGCGAAGTGAATTGCTTTCCTCTGACTGAGAATAAGTTTTCAACAAATCAGTGCAATCAAAGCTGGAGAAAGCCTTTGTTCCTAATATAATTAAGACACAATTGTATATTTGCCTTCTTTCCTCTGTAATGATCACTATCATTATTGCCAGCAAGGACAAATCCAACTGGATTAAGAGGATAAAACAAGGGCTACTTGATTCTAACTGTGATTGTGTTAACCTGTTATAAATGAAGCTTACACTTCAGGTGTAAAATGGGGAGTTACCCGTTCTCTGGCATGACATATAGTGCAGTACTGGATGGTGTAATCCAGACTTTTCCCATTTTCTCCAGTCATTTGATTTTTATTTTAAGAATGCTATTGAGAACTGTTGCAATTCTACAGGCTTGCTGAAAATGCCCCAGTTGAAAAGAGCAGTGGAGAGCTACGAGCTGCCTTTTGCATGAGCTAAACAGTCTGCTAAAACTGAAAAATAAGCCTGTCCTAAGCAAATCAGACCAAGCTAATAAAATACAGACAAGGGCAGATTACACCAAATGATTTTGTGAAACAGCTACACAGATAGTGTCTATGCTGTGTGGATTTCCTGCCTTAGAGGAACACCTTCACACTGTTTCTTGGGCTACTGAGTCACTGGACTAGTTTTACTGTACATCATGATTCTTTCCATGCTTGTCACAGGGCTAACAGAGTCTACGTTTTGGTAGTCTCAGTGGCTGCCCTTGGTGATCCCTTTCTTACTTAAGTTTGTCTGTCTGCCTGAAACACAACCACAGGCCAATTTCAAGTACTGCCTAGGGCTCAGGATGACTGTTCTTCCTTATGCTCCTGATAAAAATGTAGCACAGTGATCAAATCCATGGCTTGCAGATACCTGTCACCCAGCTTCCATGACCTCTGGGGCATTTAATGGTTTCAAAAGAGCTGTATTGCATGATGTGACCATTTTGATCGCATCTCTCCTGTCCACTGCTGATTCTCATCAGCTTTGCTCTAATTGCATTAACTGGAAATATAGCACAGAAAATCATCAGCTGCTAGAGCATCATGAATCTTCTCTGCAGGACAGAGTTAAGTGAATGGGGACGTTTCCCTTTCTCCTCCAACAGCCAGCAACTCTGAGCACCTGAAGGAGAAGGGTTGGGAGAAAATGTCCACATGAGTACACACTATGTATCTTTGAGGAGATGGAGAAGGGCTGTGAGAGGGAATGGATTTATTTTGTGTTTCAACAGTGACACTGCATCTTATGGACACAGTGGTAAACTCAGTGTACTCACTATACCACCACATCAGGAAGCAGCATAACAATTATTTAGTGTCTGACTCATCCCGTCTCTCTTGCATGAGAAAGTTACTGTGTTTCTGAGAGGACAGAAATGTATATCACCAGAGTTACGGCCTACAGAATTTCATATAACAGCAGACAAAAACAACATAGCAGCTTTATTCAAACAAGAAAAACATTCAGAGGAAAGTTGGCAAGAGATACTAGCAGAGGTCCCCAGAGGGGCTCTTGAGCAGACTGCTCCTCCACAACATACGCAAACACAAGAATGCCTCTTATGGCTGCATTAGGATGCAGTTTATAGGCCTGGGCTTGATCTTAATAAAGTCAGCAGGGTATTGCTGACCTGGATGGCTTAACTGAAAATAAAATGAAGTCCTATTTTTCGAGAAAGATCACTGAGTATAAAAGAGCAAAGAGTAAGGTGGTAGGTAGCACAGCCACTTTAATGAACCTTGTAAGAGTGATCAGTGTTAAATGCCTTTGAAAAAAAATGTGAGGATAACCTAAATCAGGGCAGAGGTAGAAAGAACTACAGTTACAGAATGCAATTTCAGAGGGTCTTTCTGTATAAGGAGCCCATTCAAAGGTCTAAGTCTTAGTTCTCAGTTGCACTTCGTGTCTTCTGCTTTACTGACCCAGCCATTCCCAAGGTCGTGCCAGCCTCAGAAATGGCAAAATGCAGGAAGAAGACACAGTATCACTTTTAGGCATCAGACACTCACTGCTTTTGCTACCCTGAGAGTGTACAAAGGCCACAAAGCTAAGACTGGGCAGACAGATTGGTTAACAAGTGACAAATCAAAATATTTCAATACTTTTTTATTTATTTTTTTTAATTTTTAATTTTAGCACATGACACAACCCTCAAAAGCAATTCAGGCCTGTCTCGGCACTGGCAAGTTACCTTAGTATGAATCAGGTTTAAATTTGTCATGCTCTCAAATGCATACCTTTTTGTGCAAATCCTACTCCTTTCTCACGCTTTCAGTGGACAGCCTGGTCATTTGCACACAGCTGTTGTGGCGAAATTGGCTCTAGGTTTAGGCTTCAGGCTTTGCTTCTCCATTAGTGCTTCCATAGCCTAAGAAAATACTCTCAGGCATAGAAGCTTTATGCCACCCCCACATGTCTGGGCAGGAAGGAGGGAGATCAGATAAATAAGTAAACTATGTCAACAAATAAGAGACATTCTCTATGGGTAGAAACTCCAGGTCTATGCAGAAGCAGCTCAGCACTAGACTTGCCCCGACAGTGACCCAGGCCAGGGTGCCGAGAAGATCTGATATAGCTGGGGAAGAGTAGAGGGACTGGCTGCAGGGAGACGAAATGCAGTAACACGGGAGTTGTTTAAGCTACTCCTGTACAGTAACTGTCACATCAGGTCATAATGCAAAGGTTAAATTTTTTTTGCTGTCACATATGACCTCTTCAGGGAGCAGCTAGGCAGGGAATCTACCAGATGAAAAAACAAAACCAAACTGCTACGCAGAACCTGGCTCAAGAACCTATTATCAAAATACTGTTCTGAAACAGTAACTGTACCACATTTGGGATTGTAACAGGGAGAAGGCAAGTAAGTCGTGCTTGTCCATCGTTCTTTCTACCTACCTCCACTATAGCAGAGTGAGTTTTCAGAAAGAGAAACTGCAAAAACTACTGTGAAAACAGCAAGAATCTAAAAGGGACAGCTGAAAGGGTAAAAATATTTCAAAGCAGTTTGCAGACTGTTTAAGAGTACTGTATTAGTGGCAAAGACCTGGAAAAGACCCCAAAAGCCAGTTTGATGGGTCAGCAGGATAAAGTCATATTTAAGTGAGAAAAATAGAAAAGAACAGAAATGTCAGCAAGTTAATTCTAAAAACATCTTACAGAAGGTTAGAAAAGAATCTGAGTACCCTCCAAAATCCGTAAGATCTGAGAATGAGTTAAAAGGTCAAGTAAGATAAATACAGTAAGAGTCAATGCGTGCTTTGTAGGTGGAAAACCTGTTTCATTTCTTTGAAGGGATCAGCAAGTTCATGGAAAGGAAAACATGCTGATATAGTCAGCTTGGATTTTCTAGGATGAATTTATAAAGACTCCCACTAACTTTTCCTAAAGAAACCAACCCATCATGGGATAAAAAAGGCAGCACACACATAGCTAATAGTTTTCATTAAAAGATATGAGAGAAATGGAGAGATGTCATTAGTCTAGCTCTGCATTAGGGTTGGTGCTATGAGCTTAAAATTTATCTGAAAAGTAGACCAGAAGTTGGATGACAAAGTGTCTTGACAATACTAAGTTAATAAAAATAGCAAAAACAATGGCTGGTGGCCTAGAATTGCAGAAAAATGTCACAAAATAATGAAAGAGCATCTGAAAATCAGTATTGATAACAAATGTAACAGAGGTAAAACAGTACATGCGTAGGAGAAAACAATCCCAGCTTCACGTGCATAGAAGTAAGCTGCCCCTCAGGAAAAGGAACTTGAGCATTACAACGAAAGGTGTCACCTAAAGGCTCACCATCGGTAAGAAGCAAGCTGAACATTAGGGATTACTAGGCAAGACAGTGTTTGCTGTTTATTAGACTGGTTGGTAACACTGGAAAATATAGACATGGTTTTGACTATGGAAAGAAAACATCAGAATTCAGGGAAAAGCAGCAACTCGCTAAGAAGCTGAAGAAAGAAATTGGGTCCCCCTTTTTCCCTCTCTCCTCCAGGCTGAGAAAGTCCAGCTCCCTCAAACATTCCTCATATGTATTGATTAGAGCGACAGACGGAGTTAAGAAAAAAAACCCATAACTTTTAGGTCATCATCATGTTTCTGATTGGAAAAGCTCATTGCTGATTCTCCAATAGTTATGTCACTTTTACCTACATGAAATATCACCCTCTCTCTGGTAGGACAGCATGACAGACCACAGTATGGGCAGAAACTGCTCCTTTCTATACGGAGAACTGACTCAACACCACAAGACAAAAACACTGCAGCAGATGTAACTTGGTTGACCTGATGCAGCCAGTTGTTTGGGGGGTTTTGTTGGGTTTTTTGGTTTGGTTTGTTTTTTTTTAAATACATGTTTTGAAGATACCTTCCTGTTAAATCACAAAACTATTATCCTCATGGCTGAGCAGCTACAGCCTGTTACAATTATTTCTGCACTCTCTTCAAAGGCTGTTCACTTCAAGCTCAAGTTCAAGTCCTCCTAGCTGTTTCAACTGCACAAGCCCTGTGGATCCTGGGGCAGGCAGACCAATGGACAAATCTGCTTAGGCATGGTCAGCTTTGCCTTGCTGCACTCAAGCAACGACAACAGAGATTATGTTGTTTACATTATTGTTTCTGGCCTACACTATCTAAAAAGAAAAGGAAGCTAAAACAAAGATGAGGCTAAAAACTGAAATTAAAATCCTCTTAGTGCTATTTCCACATAAACAAAATTGTTTGACATGAGGGTGGTTTTTTTTTAGTAGGGAAAAGGAGGGAACACAAACTGAAAAGTGAAGTGGATGTAACTTCAAAGATAGGAACACACCAGTGGGTAATAAATATTTATAAAATAAGACATGCATCAGCCTGCCACATACACTTTCTACAAAATGATACATGGATGACTAAAGTGTGATAAAGAAATGCAGAGTAAAGTAACACAGAGCCTAAATTTAGACACATGCAGATTTTTCCAAATGTTGCATTCTGAAGTACGTTAAAAAAAAAAAAAGTACAAGGAGGGAGGGGAAAGATGAAGTTTGGTTGGGGTTTGGGTTTTTTTTTCAAACTAAACACAACTGTTTCACATCTTCATTTTTTCTTTGTTTCTTCCCTTTTTTTTTAATTGCCATCAACTTCCAGCCTTTGTTCCTTTGTCTTATAACACGTTGTTATTCTCAATATGACAAAAGTTGTACTTTTAATGCCAAATTGTTTGATACATTTTATAAAAGAAAATGAAAGACAGACCTTTGACTGCAAGAAGATGTGGAAGCCTGCTTGGTGCCATAATGCGCTACATCCGCCATTTTCAGTTAACCCCTTCCCTGGCTGACCGCTGCCCGTGCACCTTTAGGAACGCATTTCCTGCCAACACAGCTGAACAGATCACTACTTCTGCAAAACTGAGAAGTACGGCTTTAAATTCCTTAGACACTCCTTCAAAATCAGTCAGGCTTTCCTGGTACATTCAGCAGAATGGTGACCAGATCCCAGTGCAAAAGTGCTGTGCCTCAAACCTGGCTCCCAAAGAATGACTTCAAGTGGGTCTATGTATCCAGCAAGGGAAGCAAGGTTTTACTGCTACTAAAACTTGCTATTCCTGCCATTCTAACACAAAACCTGAGCATGTGGTGCATATTTTCTTTGCACAATGCAATTCTTTAGCCCTCTAACATGCCCATGCGATGCAAAGGGCCTGGCAGTGTCACCAAGGTATGGCTTGAGGAAGACTGGGTGGTACAAGCAGGCGGAGGATTTACAATACAAGATGACCTACCCTTGTTGCAGAACCTGATGACGGTGTGACAGTAGCTAAAATCATGACACACTGTGCATTTTGCAGGGCAAAAGCTTAGGAAAGACAGCTTTTTAACTTATGAAAATGAGCACTTCTGCAACAGAAACATCTGTCAGACAAATATAGAACCCTGAAATGTCATTTTTACGCTCTTTTTTTCAAAGTAATACTACACTTTAAAGAACAGTAGAACATAATGACAGTTTTAAAGAGAAAAAGAACAGATTTGATTTTAAAGACTAGGTATAGAAGTGAGTCAGACCTGATCTCAGGGACACCAGAGAAGATCTGGAGTTACTGTATTAGGATTATTTCTGATGTAGGCAAGTATAACTGAAATCAGGATCTAGCAAACTCTGGAATAAACAAAGGTGGAAATATACTTCCTTATGTACAGTCACTAGGCCAAAAAAAAAGGTACATAAGCACTCCCCAGAAATCTTCCTGGTGTCTGGACCCAAGCCCAGGTACTTTCATCCAGAGCAGAAAATAGTGGCACTACAACTGAGTTCTGCGTGTTGAAGAAGTTTGTATTGCCACAAGGACATTCGGTGTGTTACTGAAGAAAATGCCGAGGTGGAAGGAGCATGTAAAGCTATTTCTCTGGCACATCCTGTCAATGCTTCTCAGGCAAAACAGGCAAGAGGTCAGGGAAGTATTGTAAGATATAGCAAGCAGAAAAAGACAGGTTTTGAAGATCAGCATAAAGATCCTGATCTGGAACTGAAGCTGCATATAAACTTCATATTTATATGTTTAGATGGAGAATTACACATGGCCCTATAACTTTTCTTTGTAAACAAGGTAGCTATGGTGCTTCCCTCAAAGGGAGCCTTACATCTCCTATGCTAGCTGTTGCGAATTAATGGATTCAGTGAAGGACACAGATCCAAAGTTTGTCTCTGAAAGATAGAAAACAGGTAGAAACATACTCCCTTCCAGCAGCGTACTTGGCCAAGTATATTACATAGAACTAACAAAGAAAATGATGGCTCAGTAAAACCATTTTGTAGAATGACAAGTCACCTAATCATAATTCCTTAGAATTAAGAGTATTGGCAAAATCTGTCCAGTTTTGGAATGCTTTTGTAAAATTTGGCACAAAAGAAGAGGTAGAGATCGCAGCTACACAGGTGACCCTTAGTTTTGACCCATGTGTGCTACACAGCTATTCCAAAAAAGAAAGACAGAGACATACAGACTGCTCCAATTTCTCATATCACATGCTCTTTTATCATTGGGCAAAAAACCCTTTCTGTAATGGGCTGGAATCTCTTCTTTCTATTTCAGTTATTAAAACCGTTGCACTTCATGACAGTCTTAAGTTCTTCAGCTTTCCAACATACGTGCACTCACTGTAGCTTGTACCTCTAAACCCGTTTTAAGCAGCGCCCATCAAAGTACGAAAAGCATCCTTTGCTATCAAACTTTGCCTTCGCAAAACCTGACAGCAATGTTAGGGGTTTTTTCTCTACTCGGACTGCAAGAAATGGTTACTCTAAAAGGATCTCAAATAATGACAGTGATGCATGGCATTTGCTGTTCTACATTTGCTATATTCTGCTCATCTAACATCTCAGTTATGTGACATGTTACTCACTTTTTGACCTAAATTATTATGCAATCTTACCTTGCGCTATTTAAAAGTTGCCTCATTTCACCTTGATTACCACTAAGCAATGACAGCTGAAGTGATTCCTAACATGGTTAGTGCTCAGTTTCTGGAATCTATTTAGGTAACAGGCCATACCAGTGTGAGCTTTTATTATCAGACAAACTGCGGTGTGCTTGGAATTAGTCTCAACATCTAGTCTGGACATCTGAAACAACCCCACTGTAAGTGAACAGTGTTTATGACAAATGTAATAACAGTATTTCAGTATTGACTAACAGAAGGATTGATAGATGTTTTTTACCAGAAAATGCAAAGATAGTATTTGGGTCCTCTAATAGGGAGATTGCAGAGAAACTGATAAAAAAGTTCACGTTTAATAATATGGTACCCAAATTACACAGTAGAATTTAATCATCCAGTTTTTGAAAACTGTTATGGTAGAGACACAATTAAGAGGCATCTCTGTCCCACAGAGGCAGCAGAATGAATCCTGCTGTCCTTGCTAAGCATTTTTCCTAAGAATTACCACTGAGCTAGGTACATGTTTCTTGTCACTTCTGGCTGCTTACCTAAGTGGGACAGGATCATTCCTAAGCCATTTTGCCACATTCAACAGCTACAGGCTCTGTGCGCCAGCTGCCTGGGCAGAGACAAAGTCAGTAAGTAACGGGTGCAGAAACAGCATGAGCTTGGATGCCAGTTCATCCCCCTGCAAGGCAAAGCTTCTTCCCCCAGGCATACAGCAGTGCTGCAAAAAATCATATCCACTCTTCTGAGACCTGAGGATGTCATCAGGGAATTGTGCTTTGATCTCCAGCTGGCTTGTAGAGGCAGAGGTCACTACCAGCAGGCTAGCAGAGGTTGGGCCCCTTTGCACATGCAAAAGGGTTTCCTTGTGCACTGGACAGAAAGACTGGGGAGGGGAGAAGAGCCACATGTGAAACTGAACCCTGGCAAAACTGGTCAGCAGTAAGTTAGAGGACAATGTGTCACTGATGCCCTTCACAGATGTTTAATTGATGTACCTGGATGTGATTTGAATTGTGACTGAAAAATTCTGTGTGGTAGCAGTGACCTACTGGGTCTCTGTGATGTTGGGTACAGAAATGTTCTGTGGTTACAAATATCTCTCTGTAAAGGCACTGCTGGCACTTTCAAAATCTGTATCTATTCCTGTAGTCACACAGACTTCTTTGATGGCTAAATTTCAGTGACTGTCATTTCACAGGGTCCCATACGTGTACAGCTTTTAGCCACACTGAGTTGCAAAGGACAAAAGCTCAACGAGGTTTGACAAGATAGAGACCTTGTAGCTGTTTCACTTTGCTATGGATATGATCCAAACATCCTTCTAAAATAACCTCTATCCCGGTTACCCAGTGGCTGGAAAGTCCCTCAGAACATCTAATGCATAGGAACCAGGACTTCCACAGCCCTCCCCTAAAAGGACTGGAATGATTGTCCAAGGCAAGGCCTTTAGCAGCAGCACAAAACATGGCCAGTTTTGCCACAGGTCTCACTTACTCCAACTCATTCAGTACTTACTCAGAGTAAGACAGCAAATCGGCGGAGATCCCCACTTATTTACAACATGACTGCACACTACCACGTGAAAGCTTCTCTGATTATTTATTTAAATCAAAATGCCAAAGAGAAGCTTTAGTATTTTACAGCCTTAGTTATTATTTTGTAACTCCAAGTAAGCAAGGTTTCACCGAGCCTGGTAAGTATCTGTGGGGGTAGGATGACTTAGTCACTTAAATATGTACCATGGCTCCCTCTGTTTCTGCATGAAAGCAACACCCCAACCCCAGTCTGTGACTCTGAGTAGGTCACAGGCTGTCTTTCAGATGGTATTTAATGCAAGGTTCTCACTGCTTGCTAAGAAAGATCCCCCTGGCACTTTTCACAAAAGTAGGGCTATTAACCTCTCTGACCTGACCATATTCCACTTCTCACTAAGCACCACGGGGGGAAGAACTAGTTTAGTACTCACTCAGAAGGAAGAGTGCTACCCACTGAACCAAAAACATCACACTTAGCAGCAGCCCGAGTATATATGTACATAGACATATGTGTGTTTATAGTATATATACACAGTGTATGTTGAACAGAAACCAAGGAGTGATCTGATGTGGTGGCTGTAATTCACCACGTCGTAGATAAATGTGCTACATCATTCAGTGACAAAACTGGCAAGATGTTACATGATCACGTTTACTCACATTAGGTATCTTGTAAACCAAATACAGAATTTTCTCTGATGCTCATAGTCTCAGCATCCAGGAAGAAATCCCTAAGCCATGACTGTAGCCTTAAACTGGTGAATTTACACCAGCAGAAAAAATGAAGCAGCGAATGAGGCCCAAGATATTTCTCTCATCCCATTGTTTTCTCTCTACGTTACGGCTGTTAAGAACAACTTCTCTGCTTGATATGTTGTTCTTTCTGCCAGCTGCCACCTTAAATTAGGCTTTCTTATGTCATTTGGTAGTAAGGAACTTTGGGTTCATGTCAGGAGATGCATTTAACATGCTTCTGGTACTCCAGCATAAGCAGCTGTGACATGTAGGCAATTTTGAACATCCACAACCATCACTACCAATTACCCCCTTTATTACTCCGACCTCGTGGTGGATACCCAGGGAGAATTTCACTGTCAGTCTAAACATTTCACAGCTTCCTATGTTTCATGAATACATATATATGTGTGTGTGTGTGTGTGTGTGTGTGCGCGTGCCGTGTTTCACATTTCACTTGTTTGCTGCTTTCCCAAACACCAGCTTCTTAATTTTAGCTCCTTCAGTTCTAAGACATAAATCACTTTTTTATGGCTGCTGCACCATTTTTCTGCTAACAGCTGTCATATTACATTAGGCTACATTATACACGATGAAGAACGAGGGAGAGGTGGAGCACAACATGCGCAGTCTAACAAATTTATTATGCTGTTCAGTTGATAGGCCTATTCATCTTTCAACACTGAGAGTACAATAAGTCCTACTAACCCAAACTAACAGCACTCCAGGAAAATGTTAAGAATGTAGATTATATACAAATCAGGAAACTCTGATATTGTATATTCAGCTGGGATAATCTACTCCTTGATAATGGAGCCGATGTATTTTAGGCATCTATTACCCTTAGGATGCTTGTATGAAAAGGCATTTATAATTCAGTTTCCAAGCACACTGGAAATCTGTATCGAACAATGGAACTGTTTAGCTTGTGGTTATGTTTATACAGCTCAAACACACTCAGGACTTGTCTACACTGCAGGCTGTGTGGTGATGCAGATACCACGTCTCAGCTGAGGTAGCTCAGGACTTCCTATCTTGCTGTGGCCACTCCCTGGGACAGCATTTAGGAAGGTGAGTACCTGATGCAGGAAGCCCCGAGGGTGCAGGAAGTGCTGCTCTCCCCTTGCCTGAAAAGTCAAACCTGATTCCTGTGTTTTGAAGAGGTCATCCACAGTCTGAAGCACCCCTAGTCATGTTATCATTTCAGCACAGCTGGGATTCTCTGACACTAGCACATAGTTTTAAAATGGGCTGTAAAAGCTGGCAAATGTGAAAACCTGTTTAAAAGTGCTGGCCTCAAAAACATCAGGAGGTACAGCTATTTTTATCAAATCCTGAAACTGAAATTTCCGAGTGGAATTCTTTTAACAGAAGAAACAGATGTTTCTATGAGAGAAAAAAAAAGCAATTACAACATGTTAATTTGGAGTTACAGTATAGAATATTTAGGCTATAATAGTAGAGCCTACAGAGGTTTAAGAAGCTTTAAGGAGCTATTAAAATAAATGTTATTCTTCTTCCTATACCATGCAAAGCCCCCTGCTGCTTCTGCCATTATTGGGAGTTCCTTAAATCACAGCACTACAACTCCACATTAAGGAAAACATAAATTAAAATTTGTATAATTCTAAGTTTAACCAAATTATCCTTACAGCAGCATTCATAGTGTGGGGAGTACTGTAAACTTTGTGGTAATGTTAATTACATGCAAATGGAATTGTAAAGGTTTTAAGGGTGTCCTCTGTAGCTAGGAACTGTATTGATCATGTCTACGCTCCTATGTGTAATCACATAGTACTGGCTAAAACACCAACATTCTCTCCTGGTGTGTACTGAATTCTGTGTAAAACCTGGGGTTGGCTTCTGAGGAACAAATTCTCATTTGGTTTCTTTTCAGAAAGTGTTAAAATCTCCCCCTTTCCCTGAGTAAACCAAAATTTTAAAAGTTGAACAATGATTCTGAATTATTTCAGAGCTTTAAAGAAAGTTGATTGTGACAAAAAAATCATAAAAAGTAATCCATGGTCATTTGAATTTAAAACATTTGGAAAATAATGCTTGAATGAAGACTTTGGCAAGACTCTTCCTCCCCCCCACCAATCTGGATATCAGCACCTTTGCTCCCATTGGAACCCTTTTATTTCTTGTGTGTTCTGAGACCTATGCACAGTCCTTTGCCAGTTCAAATGGTTCTATATTTGACACATATGCACACTTATTTCAAAATAAATTCACTGGAATATGAACGTCAACTTCTGTGGCCATTTTTTGCTTGGAAACAGCCCATGGACAGGACAATCTGGAGAGATCTGTCTCAAAATCGACAATGCACCAAAGCACAGATATTTTATGCTTTTCACCTCCGTTACCAAGTGCAGATGGCCAAGGACTTTCCTAAAAAACCATAAAGTTTTTATCACCAGCCAAGAATCATTTAAACACAGAACTGAATAAGCAAAGGTCAATACCATGTCACAAATTTTGCGCAATATCTCAAAGGGGCTTTGTCTGGCTCATGGGATAAGAAGCTCCTGAAAATTTAGATTTTTTGCTAAGACTGAAAAGAGCGCTGGACACCACTAGGTCTGGTCAGCTTTGCTGACTGTAGTGAGCAATAAATGGGACCATATTTTTTGTTCTCTTCATCTTTAAAATTAAGTTCATATGAGCTGCCTTCTGTACCAGCATACGTGCTCAGCAGATCTGCAGCTACAGCTTGCCACTACATAGGGGTGTTATTCCTCACTCCTTCAGTGTAGGCATACCAGGTCTAGGCACATTTTGTTTTGAAGAGGTTAACCATCTTTGAACCTTATGAAGTGTTTTGAGTGTTAATGGTCTCTGTTCAGTTCTGCTTTGCTTTGAAATAGCTAAGCTTATGCATCTGTTTATTTGAACTCAGATTAGCTAATGCAGTTGTTTATTTTTCCTTAACTAGAGCACTAAAACACTTATTCTATATAGTTTTAATCATTAATTCCTAAGAAACACATATTTTCAGCATAAGAACTTGGAAAAAGTTGTTCACTTTGAGTGGGAAGAGTAAGATGATTTTATCCACATTTGGGTCTTATTGTTTTAAAAGCGGAAAAGAAATGAGAAAATGTTGAGACAATTACATATGTGTAAAATTATTTGTTTATTTGATGCTTTAACCTAACAAGATGCATGAATTTATTTAAATTTTGTTTGGATAAAACCTGCCCTTGACACTATAATCTATATATTTTAATTTGGTTTAGTGCCTGAATGCTTTGTATAAAGCCAAAACCAAAAGTGCATTCTCCAGCCATAGCTAAGAAGATTTCTAGTTAACCACTTTTTAACCTTTCCAGTCCTCTGTAAGGAAGCATCATCAGTGTCAAAAAGCTTGCTCTAATTTCCTTATGTGGGACAATCTTTATTAGAACAGAATTTTGATATGTCAGGAAGGATCATACTGACGTTTTCAAAACAGAAACTTTCCACTTCTGACTTTGCTTTGTTTTGAAATTTACCTATATTCGGTCTTAATGAATGTTTAACTGTCTAAATGTCTTCTGACCTGAAATGACATTTCTTTGAAATTTGTGTGATTCTTGCTGTTTGGCAAGAAATCACACAAATTTTAATTCTGGGTGGACTGAAAAAAAGGGTTTTATTGTTGTTGATTTTTTGGTTTGGCCAGCATACAAATACAAGTAAATAAATTATTTATACAACTCTAGTCTTCAGATTAAGAACTATCTTGATCAGCAAAACTGTCCTTTCAGTCTTACACACGTAAACAACAAGTAACCATATTTGTTTTCACAGGGTTACTTCATACTTATGCAAGAGAAAAAGGAGAAAGATTTCCTGTCAAAATAATAAAACCAAAAAAAGCTTTAGGAAAAAAAAAATGGAAAAGAAAAACAAACCAGTGTAATAGAGCCGCATCTCTCTTGTGTGTTGCTTGACACCAGCTGAAACAAAGCTGACTTGAGACTCTGCAGAAGCATAGTTTGGAAGCGAGCAAAATAAATTCACTCCTGCAGCAGTACAGCAACTCCCCCGGACACTGCACTGGGAGGAATCAGGGGAGTTTCAAGGGGCTGTGTGTGGAAACGAGGATTAGGAAGAGCCAGTGGGACTTGGCCGACCTTTGCTAACTTCCTGACCCCCTCTTTCCACTCCTGGGAGTCGGGCTCTGGTCGTGGGAACAGCACCTGCCTTCCCCAGTCTCGTCTCCACAGGGGCTGCTGCCGCCCCACGAACACCCGGGGCCAGGAGCAACTGCAGTTAGGGGAAAGCCTCCCTTGCCTCATCTCCCCCACTCCTGAGTCTACGGGCAGGGGGAGTGGCAAGGTGGAAAACATCTGAGGTTTGGTGGAGCAGTGTGGTTCTTTGCTGTGGGTTCTTGTATAACCCCACTGAGCAAAGTTCCCAGCCCCACTTTCTTGAGGAAGATCTTGACTGACAGGGTCCCATAGACCTTGACCTAAAAGTCAGCACAGAAACAGAAAGCTACCATAATTTTTAATCATGACCTATGCCCAAAGGTAATTTGGGGTCGTGTAGGTGGACCTCAAAAATTAAGCACATGTCTTGGTTTTAGTCATCCATAGCTGTAGCATCAGTTTTTCCCTTACAATAAAAGTTTAAAGCCATCAGCTACAAAAAAAAAAAGATAGGATCTGAGTAACATAAACTGAATATTGAATGCACTTTCTCTATCACCATGTGTCTCTCATGGTAATGCAGAGGACTACAGTAAGTTACACACATATCTCAAAACATGTGACATGCAACAGACAGTCGCACTAAAAGTGTAGCCCCACTTAGGTCAACACCTACACCTCTGTCAACTTCTGTGCAAACAGATGCTCATGTATAGTGTAATGTGTGCACTCTGAGCACTCGTGTGAGTCTGCATGCTTGTTCATCTAATATGCACACTAGTTACCCTTAAAATTCCTGTTTAGAGGAAGATCATTTATGCAACAGTGTAGGTAGTAAATTTGGTAGCACATAACATGGAAACACAGTGGTCATAAATGACCCAATATCCATGCAAAACAGGCCAGTGACCACTAGTGAACATTTTGGCCCTGCAAGGTTGATCACAGACCCAGAGCAAAAGCTGAGGTGATTTCTGTTGAAATAGACACTTTGTCCCCTTCCCTGCTACTTGTTCTTTTCTTCTTTTTTTTTTATTTTGTTCTTTTCTTCTAGTTTCCCCCTTTCTCCAACTCACCTTTACCTTCCACTGAATAATACCATTATTACATGTTTTCTATCATCATACCTAATCAAATTAATGAATCCTAACAGTAACATTACCGTAGTTCTCTTTATGTATGTCTTGTGTAATATTTCTCTAATTTCTATAACTTATACAAAAATAATTATTATACTTATTTGGGTTTTTTCAACAGGAAGCTAGTAGAATATCTGTCATGTAAAACAGGAAAGACTTGTACAAGTCCGGACATAAGAAAATTAAAAATAATACAGAAATACTGCATTATAATACACATACACATATTTTTCAATATCAAAATACAGTAAAGATATTTAAGCAGGGTTAGTTTACAACTTGTCCTATATAAGGGGCAAGGGCAATGCATCTCTGTGCTTGACTAGCCTAAGGTCAAATCAAATACAATACATTTAATACAAAAGTCAAATTTTCCTTCCTGGTTCCACTACCTAGTCTGGGAACAGACAAAACCCACAGCTTTGGAACCACCTTAATTGCAGGTGATGGCGGTTCCCTCTCCAGCCATCACTTCTGCATAAGATCAATCTAGCTGCACTGCACTATGAGGAGCAGATTCAAGCCTCCTAAGCCCTCAGGAGCTGTGGGTGATATAAGTGGAGCAGGCAAGGGAATGAAGTTTGCTCACTCGTGTTAATGGGCAGTTTGGATAAACTAGGAAGGAGGTAACAGGCTTCAAATATGGACATGCAGGAACCCTCCTAACCATTATTATTTATTTTATTATTACTGGGCTATAGACATAGTAATTTTCCTGTAAAAAGTAGAATGCCAAATTGCCCATAAAAATTGCAGTATTCAATTCTAGTACATGCAAGTACCAGAACCTCAAGTGGAAAATTATTAATGCAGAGAGAAGCTGGATAGGTTGATGTCTGCAGATGAGTACAGGTTTTGAGATAAATAGTGAAGCAACTCATTGTCTGAAGAATCAGCAAAGGGAGGGAAAGAAATGTCTCTCAGAATATCAGATCTTGGAGGTTACTGCAATCCCTGTTAGGTAAGTAAGATCTGAATCTGTTTAAAACTATCCGAGAAGTAAGAGGAGGAGAGAGACCTCCATTCTGATTCCGATCCTGCATTTTGAGACATATCCATTTCAAGTTCTTTTTTACTTAATCTATTTCTCTCCATACCCTCTGTCCCTTCCCCATCAGAAGGGTAGAAATTGGCAGAGGTACGCATTTGTCCTGCCTGCTTTCTGGGCCCCTTCTGCACAAGAGCATTAGTTCACACAGGCCGTGTCATGGGACGTGTCATGATCTGGGAATGGTGCTTCCCTTTTAGTATAAGAGGTCTTGACAAAAGTGAGTTGGGGAGTTCCCAAAGTGAACTGCCCTAGGTGGTAGTTAGGCTTATACCATAAAAGTGAAAGCTCTTTTTATGAGCCCTTAGTGAGAAATAAAACTACAAGTAAGTTGCTGAGATTGTTTTCAAGAAGGCAGTTCCAATAAGGTCTTATATCTCCATCTCAGTAACAACATAGAAACCTGCTGATTTATTGCAATGTGCTTTTAGAAACTTTGGGGTGCTTCAGGTGGCTACAAGTAACGCTGGAGCTTTAAGCAACAAATGCTTGGATGAGCTCAAACATTCCGGGTTTTCCTGTGCTTAATATGTTGCATTGCTATCTTGATATGTAATGTCACAGATGGTAATATTAGTCATGAAAGAACAAAGAAGCCAAGTTCATAGACAAATTAAGGTGGTGGAGGGGCAGAGAGAAAGCAAGAAGAGCAAGGAGAGAAAGCAGTTAATGCCTACAGCAAACAAGTTTTATTTTAAAGCTTCTTTATACGCACTGAACACCTTCTCAAGATCTATGTGTTGGCAAGGGTAGCCATAGAAGGCTGTAAATCCTTAACCTGGCGGGTATCCACTGCAAAAAGTAGAGCAAGTAGTGTGGTGAAAATACTTGGAAATGAATGGATGAACTTAATTTAACAATGGGCAGGCATCCCACAGATTCTCATGCAAACGAGTGGTAGCTTCCTCTCTCCTTTTTTTCTTTTCTTTTTTTTTTTTTTAAATTAACTTCACAGCCCTTCTCCAACAAGGGGATTTAGAGTGTTTGCCTCTCTCTTCTTTGCATCTTTCAAACGTCTTTTTAAAGCATTTGCATAGAGTCCATTTTACCTACCATGAAGAGCTTAAGGGAAAGAGACGGACAGATTAAAGTTAAGACACTGCCTGAAGGCACCATTTTACAGACAAGCTATAAAGCACATGAAACTACTATATGGAGTTGTGGAGGAACTTCTTCCTGCTCAGCACACAAGACCACCAGGGCTTCTGCCTGCTAAGTTAACTTTATTTCCATGAACAGAGGAAGAGGAGCTGATGTTACATGAGGTAGCACACTTCCATGAAAGACATACACCTCTTGAGTAATTTCTAAAGTTAAATATGCAATCCTATTAAAATAAATTCAAGTGCAGAACTGGACCAGCAAAATTGCCCTTCTCATCTCTGAGTCATCAAAGTGTTTGGGGAGACAGTGAGAAAGATTACAACTGGGCCAAAGAGTTATGAACTGATATAATTGAGAAACTTTGTTAAAGATGAGAAAATTATTTCATCTAGAGTAAATATAACAGCTTGTCCATAAATTCGGCTTAGAAACAGATTTCCAAATTTCTTTCAGCATTTTGTTGACTTTACAGAGGTTAGATTATATATGATGACATTTTACAAGAGTTTGATGGTTGAACTCTCAAGGAGGAAGGACAGAAAGGTTGGCTTACAGGTGTGAGTAAGGCAGCACAAATGAAAAAATCAAGTTTTAGGCTGAGCAGTAGGGAAAATTCTCAACACTGATTTTATTGTGCTACGGAATAGAGTCCTCAAGTGAAGGGATACATCCCTAATAGCCCAAGATGGAAAATACTTTATACTGAGAGTGCACTTTCACTGGGAAGGAAATGTATAATTTAATAGGTCTTTTCCATTTCTATGATTCTATAACTTGGGATCATTCCAATATGTAAGGTAAAAGGAAAAATGTATTGAACTTCTACATCTCTTTCATAAAGCACTTGATCTATCTTGGCATACACAGGCACATAAATTGAAGTTATTTTGTTTGAAAGATTTTACTATTTTGTAGGAGATTTGATCATTCTCCAGAGATTAGACAAATATAGTGAAAGCAGAAATAATGGCAAGTGTTACCCTTTTCCGTTTAATGTGATTTATTTTATAATCCTGATTTGACAGTCTTGCTGCACTGCCTGGATTCCCTTGAGAAGAGCAAACCAAATTGCATTGCATATGATGACTTTGTAATCTTCCTTACATTTGTCATATGTCACTCATTCTCTGTATCCAATATTCCTACATGGTCCACCAAGCAGAAGGTCTCATTTACCATTTACCACTTTGTTTTACCCTATGCTTAAGGGGCAGAAGAGAAACCTACAGTCACTCCTTTGATACTTCAAGAACACAGAAATCAGACCCATTCAAAGCCTTCTATTCCATTTAAAGTCCAGAGTGTGGATAAACTTTTTCAAAGACACACTACTTTTAGTAACATTTATCAGATAAGTATTTTACAAAAATAAATTCAAAGGGTTTAGATTGTTAAAATGAAGGTTTAGGAGTGATTTGGGGCAACAGAAATGAGATCACAGCCTTTCTGCAACACAAGAATACAGGACAATTAATCTCTGGTCAGCTGAAAATGCATTGCAATTAAGTAACACAACATGAAAGCCCATTCCTTGGGGTTTTTTAACCAGTTACATGCATAGGCACAGGAATTGACTTTTCAAGACAGATCAAGACGATCCCCGGCCTCCCCAGTGTTCTCTTTAATTGATGTAATCTGTGCAGTCAGGCTAATGCTGATATATTTTCTCAGACCATGAATCATGTTAACTATATACATATATATATATATAACTAACAGCAACTCGAAGAAAAAGCACAAAGGGCTGCTTCTTCTCCAGAACAAACTTCAATCCTTAGACATCAAAGATTATTTTTATTTAGGATTATGTTTGTTTCCAGTGAGAAATAAGATTTGAGAATCTTATTTCTTAAAAGAACAAAATGCTAAAATGTGTGTGGATAAATATCCTTATTCTCCTTCATTCTAGGATGTGCAGTTAACAGTTCTCACACATCTCTAAAGATGTGGAAAGGTGGAAAAGAGTTTTTATACGTGGATATATGAGCAAGGTAGATTATATAAGAATCTATGGATGGAAGAAAGAAAAAAAAATAAATATGAAAATGAGAAAAAAGAAACAATATTTAAAAAAATATATTCTTTGACCACCTTGTTTTATAAAAGGATCTAATGTGTTGATGACCACCTGACTACTCCACCACATATCCAGGTGTGAGACATGGCTCTAGTATCATGGGTACCAAACCCCATCTTACTGTAAAACACTAAACTTGAATATTTAAGTAAGTTCAAGAAATATTTCTCCTGTAGAGTATGAATGAGTGTTACGAGAGTTCTGAAGATTCAGTGTTAAAATTAAAAGTACATAACAGAGTCTTGTTAGAGAAGGTGTTCTAACAGCACATGAAAAATAGTTTTATCTGCTGTGAGGTAATAAAGAAGGTTATAGGCTGTGTTTTTTAGTATTGCAGGATTTGATACACATGAACAGTATCCTCAGGATATTTACTTTAAAGTCGTAAGACAATTTCCTTTTCTTGAAAGAGACTCAAGCCTTGTGTTTGAGTATTTGTATGTGTTTGTGGAAAGGCCATACCACTGTTTTGATTTTACCAATATAATATATTAGTTAAACAACGGCCTCAGAATCATCTGGAAAACAAAACAACACCCCACAAGTTCTACTTATCTGTTGAGATCCATAGAGCAATCATTGCTTAATTTACACATTAATTTTTAAATGTCTTCTCCTGGAGAGAATGAGTCCTTTCATTTTTCTGTGTCACTTCTAAGATTGAAGATCTCTTTTGTTCACCTGGTCTGAGAGTCACAGCCCCAGAGACAGCATGGTATACATGGCATTGCTTCTGGGTTTCTTTCCTATTCTGGCATTACAAAGAGGAACAACAGAAAACATGAACTGTAAAAACACACCAAGAAACCTCCTGAACTTTATATCATTTAAGAACTCACATTTGAGGTCACAAGATGCAGACAAGTTGCATTATGTTCCTTATTAACTATCCTGGTAGACAAAGAGGTCAGTTGCCAGCCCACGAAGCTATGCAAGAAAGCTACCTCTGTATGCAATTCTTCTGATATGTCTTGGTGCTTATCTCATCTCTCGGCAGACAGTACACACAGAGATAGGACATATTCCCTGTCAAGAGTAGGACAGTTTCTCTTGGAGATAAAACTTATTGTGGTCATCTCACTTGGAAGAGAACTGTGCCAGACTCTAAGCATTGTGATGGGACACTCAATTTCTGTGGAAGGGGCAGTGCCCAAAGAACTTAAAGAAATGTGTCCCGGGCACCCATTGCCCTACCAAATTCTCTCTACTTTTGATACCAAAAATGCTGCACCAAAAGAGGCTCCCTTTTGTTCATATTTTTTCCTAGTGCCTGGACGTCTGTTCCTCTGCACATCACAACCTTATAAACCAATAAAATGAGCACCAGTTTGTAGCAGTGTGGAGTAACAGCTCAAGAAAGACATACAGTAGCTACTAGGCACATTGACAGCATCATTAGCTTTTTTATCTCTCATCTCTCTTTACACTCTATTCTCTCATTAGGTTGAACAAAAGAACAAAATTAAGATAAGAAAATGCTCTAGAAAAATGTTGAGGATAGATATTTGGCAAAGAACACATACTGCATGCTTCACAGGGCTGAATACTAACTAATAGGTGATTATACAGATGATCAAGTCAGATGCTTCTCAGAAACACACAGCAAAAGAACTAAAAACAACAGTCGCATAATTCAGCTACAGAAATTTGGCTTGAATATAAGAAAAGAATTCTTTACCATGAGGTGGCACAGTG
Organism: Laterallus jamaicensis coturniculus; assembly: GCA_022605575.1. Taxonomy (NCBI): domain Eukaryota; kingdom Metazoa; phylum Chordata; class Aves; order Gruiformes; family Rallidae; genus Laterallus; species Laterallus jamaicensis. The sequence goes on along the minus strand of JAKCOX010000031.1, from coordinate 2,531,244 downwards.
TGGGCCAGGTACCCAGAGGGGCAGGGGAATCTCCGTCTTTTGGGATATTCAAAACTCACCTGGAGGCAACCTTGAGCAACCAGACCTAGCTTGGATTTAAGCAGCAGAATGGACTAGATGGCCCTGTGAGATTCATTCCAGCCTACATTATTCTGCTGTTCTATGTGATACAAAACCTCCTATATTTCACAGAAGAAAGATGAGTCTGTGTTTCTCCTGGAGGTGTCGATCTGCCATATGATGTGGCATGAAAGGTAACAAGAAATGGCAGCTCCAAGACCCCTTGTAACACATTCTGACTTTGTCCACCCCTGTGTACCCTGGACCCCTGTGGAGAAAGACAGGGAGAGCTATAGCTAAAGGCATGGAGATGTCAGAGGTGTAAAAACAATGCAGACTTGGATAGCTTTGGTATCTTCCTTCTGTGGCAACTCACAGACACATTTTGGCACAATCTGCTCTCCTTTTGCCCTGTCACATGGTCATCTGTGTAAGAGGGGGCTGGCTGTCCTGCAGCTGTGGCTTCCAGCCCTCTTTATGTCTTTTCCTAAGGGGAGACAGGGCCAAGGAAAACCCACCTGGCTGAGGCTGTTGGCCGAGGGGACGCTGTTGACAGATCAGGGCCAACATCCCTGCTGAGACTCTCAACAGAGAAGGAAGCAAAAAGCACACGTGGTTTCATAGGCCTTTGGCTTTTCTTGGACTAACTTGATCCCTGAAGTCTGCAGGAAAGCAGAGCTGAGGAGGCAAACTGCTCCAAAAGTAAATGCCACCTGGGGACTTGCCTAGGAATTAGACAGACATGTAACTGAGCCAAACTGTAAATCTAAAATTTTGAAATAAAGTTTGGAATTTTCCTCAGAAAGGCTTGGCCACCAGGAGGTCTGGCTGTAATGCCAGTGCCAGAAGAGGCAGAAAAAACTGGACTAAACTTCAATAAGCAAGATATTCCCTGATTGCCAGTGATTGACAAGCTTGGCTAAAACACCACTGCTCGAAAACGCCAAAGCAGTTATCAGAAAAAGGCACCTCCTGTAACAATCACGGGGAGTTCAGTGGGTGGTAAGAGTCTGTTTTTCACTCAGACACCCCTTAGGAGTCAGTTAGGAGCGGCACGCTGGTCTCAGTAGCAGCAGAGGCTTATACAGTTGAGAAAACAAAGTTGAAAACAAACAGCTGCATAATGTATTGCAGTAAGGCTTTCACAGCAGAGATAGTGGGTCATAAACAAGTCCCCCAGTAACTGGAGGATATCCAACAAGGCACAAGGCCTAAAAGGAACTATTTGTTTTTTTACTCTTCATGAGATGAAATGCACACTGCAGGAAAATCCCGTGCAAATCAACATAGCGTCATGGAAACCACGAGACCATCAATAAAAGTAATAAATGGAAAGGGTTATAATAATATATACTTAGCACTTTACATTTTCAAAGTGCTGACAGGACATTAATCCTCAAAATACCCTTGTGAGGGCAAAGGCAGCTTTAACATTTTGAGGTGGTCTTGTGAAACAATTTTTGGTCTCAAATTGATCTGACCTGACTTCTGTTAACTAGGATCATACTATTCAAAGTTAAATTGGATTATAGTACTTTCACACCAAATAACATTATGCTTTATCATTCCTTCCCCTCTGAGCATGAGAAGCAGAGCCCTGTCACTGTTCGCTAAACTGCACTTTCATGACAGCAATGCAAAACTGCTTTCCAAGATGAATTCTGCTTGCTAGCTTGAGCCTATGGACCACTGTGTTTACTATCACTGAATAATTTTATTACATTCAATTGCTCACTTAAACTTTTCTTCCAGTTAAATAACTATGCGAGACAGTTGCCAGTAATTCATATACCAAAATATGCAGACTAGCCATTTCCAATGAACTGAGAGGAGAACTGCCTCCAAGACATCCAGAAAAGGAAAACAAGAGAGCATAAGTTATATTTTATAACTTCAAAGGGCTGCTTTTTATCTTCCACAGATTATTTGTTCAACTGCAGTTTTGAATTAGCTTTGCCTCTCTCGATGCTCAGGTCAGGGGTAGGAGGGGATGACAGTCAGTTGTTCAGTTTGTTGCACATTTTTGCTCTTATTTCTAGTTCTTTCAATCGGGGCTGTGATTCTTCTGCTACTTCTGTTACTGTTCATGATCTCAGTAAGTCATAATGTCATAAATGCTGGATATTCCCGAGTAGCTGTGCAATATGGGTTTCATTAAAATAGTATGAAATTAAGTAGATGGCTATAAATAGAATATCTGTGTCAAAAGCACAAAAGCTGAAATGTAAAAAAAAACAACCCAAAACAAAACAAAAAGGAGGGGGGAGCCCAAAATTAGGGCTTCAAGAGGAAGGCTTAATCAAAAACAAAAACAGAGAGACAAACTGGTGGCTGTAGAGATCACACAGACATGTACCTCCTAAATATTTAGAATAGCCATCAGTTCAGAGTATATGTTATTCAGCTCAACTGTATGATACTTCACGTTCTGCCTATCTAACCTTAAAACCAAGTGAGCAAGTACTTGAGAAGCAGAGGGGTTTGTATATTGGGAGTGATAGCATTCACTGTTGTAAACTGCACTTCCATATGGTAACAGAGCAAGAATGCTCACCATTAAGTAATACATATCTAAAAACCAAAACACCTCCCCCCCAAAAAAAAAACCCAAACAAAACAACACTCATGTCAGCACAATGTGAGATTTCCTGAGTAGGGAAGGAATTGCTTATGAAGTTCTTACCAGAATTTATGATGAATGTTCTTCTGAGAAATATAAGCCCAAACTAAGCAAGGTCTTTCTTTGGAATCACAGATATACCGTGACTTGCATGAAAACACCATAAGCCACCCATAAGAATGCTTAAACAGTACATCCTAGCAGGAATTGTGGAATAAATACATGCTGCCAAACTGTGGCACAAGCAGATACCTGGAGGAGGCTGATGGGGGTGGGGGTGGAGGGGGGGGGGGGTGTATGCATGGGCACCTATGTGAGGGAGGGAGAGAGGCTTTACAGTTCAGTTCTGCCAGATCTTCCTATGCTAGGGATTCCTGAGTGCATCTGTAACATCCAGCAGGTGATTTCTAGTAGACATCTGGGTTGGGTCCATCTATACTGCTCAATGAAAGTTATAAAAAAATAGAGGTGAGAAATTACTTCAAAGCATGCAAAACCTTTTGAGGATAAATTCCTCAAAATGACTGAATCACCTCTTCATTATTAACGATAGTGAGAGGAGGTTAAAAAGGATTTGAAATAACCAACCAGTTCATATCACATACTGGGAAATCACTTCAGTGAACATAATCAAGCAAGCTAAATCACAATTTCTGTTCTGCTGTGTATTAGATGAAAAGAAACGACAATTCTGTCTGCACACAGACTGTGGGTACAAGATTTCAGTGACCCAAGCAGATCCCAGACAGATAATAACTATCGCTCTCAGTTCTCCAAACTATGAGTTCAGAAGTTTAAGCTGATACAAATGCTGTGTCTTGCCATTGCTCTCTCTTCTGCTTATCTTTAGATTTTATGCTGTGCTTATTGCAGTGGTATTCCTTCTAGGCTACTCTTCCCACAAAACACTCTTGCCAAACTCCTAATGAACCATTCATCCTGTGTCTTGATCTAAAAAAACCTCATGTAAGACATGATAAACACTGAGGCAATTAGCTACACCACCTGCCCCATTCCACCTACTTGCCTGACGCTGCAGGAGACACCACCACATCAACAACAACTACAAATCCGGATCCAGACCCAGACCAATAAGATGTCTTTCCACAAACTTCCAATTATGTTTATTTTTGGCTACTGAATAAGACAAACTTCCTTCTTGCATCCCATTAGTTTATCCCAGGAAGTATTTAAAATTAGAAAATAGAAAAGCATCTCTACAAACTATCAAAGAAAGATGAAAGGAAAAACAACACAAAACAAAACATGTAAATTATAGAAAATCATGTGCCTTTTAACCAGATCAGCATAACAGAAATGTGGACATTCCTTTGGAAGAAAGGACTTCTATTTTGTGGCAAAACTGAATATATAACTCCTGTTTTCTACTAAGTAAACCCTAATCACTATGCATAATGCATATGCATATTTGAGGTTGTATGTTGGCTGGGGGATAGAAAAATATAACCAAACAAAACCAGACATTCCTTGCTCCAAGATGGAAGTACCTATTTACTGCTCTAAGAGGGAAGAATTAAAGAAGATCTCCTTCCTTGAAACTGTTCCCACAACAGCAACAACAACAAAAATTAGCACAGCTACACCAACTCTTTTGCAGAAGATCAGAATAGAACAAAAAAATGTGGATATATACAGTACACACACAGACAAGACAAGTATGGGTCCCTTACATACCACTGATGGGAAAAGTATGGTTATTATTGTCCCCCGTATTCCCATCCAGTTCTTACTAGTGTCAGTGACAATACTTCCACTGCCTTAAGGTGTGTACCTCTTGCTCAGGAAAACATTTCAAAGTACAGAGCTTTAAGCATTTACACACTTCAAAGAGAATCAAGGAGAAGAATTAGATATCCACATAAGAATCCTGATAACCAGGAGCCATAGTTATTTGTTTCTCTATCAACAGGTAAATAATAATATTAGATTGACTAATCTACTGTGGGCTAGCTAAAATAATCCTGTTTATTATATTTTCAATACTTTCTGAAGGATCTAGGGCTGTAGTGCCAGATCTATGCCAGAAGAGAAGTGAAAATACTTACGAGGGTAGCTGCATTGCTTAACATAGCACTAGTAGGTGCTGGGACCACAGACACATTACTTACGTTTCTGTTATCATGGCACTAAAATCATGGTGCAAATTAAAAAAAACTCTTGTGAAAAACCCTTAGGAAAAAATATCCTTCAAGTGAAATAAAGAACTTCTAGCACTTTAGGAAGAACTATGAGCTTATTACTCAGCACTATTGATATAAGAATTTTGATCAGCAACCAGGTCTGAGCTGCTTCCCTTAAAATGCAGTGAGAAACAATACTTTTACACATAAGCTAACATTCATTTCCTAAATGTAAGAGAGAATTACATGAAACAAATACTCAATTTTTCAGGGTTGGTTTTGTTCTTTTTCAAATTCTTCTTACATTATTAATTGCTAAAACAGTAACCGAAAAATGTGTGTATATTCTGCTATTTTTATGTATATAGCATAAACCACTGGAAGAAGGTTAATTCCAAGTTCACTCTCCAGGATACTTTCATTCTTGCACCATGATTTCTTATTTCCCCTTTATTAAGGTTCCCCTCTCAATATGAAATAAATGCAGTTTCTATCAACATTACAAGAAAATGACTGATCTCACACTGAGGCCAAGGGAGCTGGGCAGCAGAAGGGAGGACAACTGTGCCCAGTTTGGGATCACATGGTTTTCTCTTTGGACCCAGTATCTTGGCAGAAATAAATGAAAGAAAAGACTAATTTTCACAGAATGGTTTGGATTCGAAGGGGTATTTAAAAATCCTCCAGTTCAAACCCCCTTCCTCAGGCACAGACACCCTCCACTAGATCAAGCTGCCCAAAGTCCCATCCAACCTGGCCTTGAACTCTGACAGGGAGGGGGCAGCCACAGCTTCTCTGGGCAGCCTGTGCCAGGGCCTTACCACCCTTACTATAAAAAAAAATAAATCCTTCTTTATGTCCTGTCTAAATCTAACCTGTTTCAGTTTAAAACCACTGCCCCGTGTCCTGTTGCTACAGGGCTTGGCAAAGATTCTCCCTCTGTCTTTCTTATAAGCCCCCTTTACATACTGAAAATGCCCCAGTAAGGTCTCCTCAGAGCCTACTCTTCTCGAAGCTGAACAAGTCCAGCTCTCTCAGCCTGGCTTCAGAGGAGAGGTGCTCCAACCTGATGACCCTTTTTGTGGCCTTTCTCTGGGCTTCTCTAAAAGGCCTATGGCTTTCCTGTACTGAGGACCCCAGAACTGGATACAGTGCTCCAGTGGGTCTCAGGACAGCAGAGATATTTTCCAAAATACCTGCACTGTACCTATAAGAGGCTGAAACAAAGACACCATTCATTGTGTAATTGTTAGCCAGATCTGAAAAACAGAAAAAATATTTTTAATCTTTGTGGTTAAGCTGTGTGCTCCATTGCACTGAGGCGAGCCATTGGTTGCACAACTCCTGCTTAACAAAGTGTTCTTCAATGCACAATGTATTGTTTCACAAAACCAGAAGAAAAATGCAGAAGGTATGCACCCACCTCTGTGACCAGCTCACACCACACTAGAGAACCTTCATCTAATGTTGGCAACAGTGCTATATCTTAGCAATATTTGTGCCTAAATGTCTAATCTGAATGCAATCAGCAGGCAAGCCTGTACCAAGAGATTTTGCTCTTTATAAATATGAATGGCTGAAAGGAAAACATCAACAATAACAAAAAAAAAATAGTCTCCATGTACTTTCTACAAGCTGGCATACTTTTGCAGATGACGTACATCTTTTGTTCTGCAGTGCATTGCAATTATCAAAACAAAAGGATTACAAACAGCCAACTGATTTTTGGTAGTAATATTGAAAACTGACACAGAAGTTTCAGTAAGAGGTTTGCCAGTTGGCAGAATAAAGAAGGGAAACCCCTCCAACAGGCAGCACATGACAGAACTCCTCCCTCCTAAATACACAGAAGCTGCAGCACTTTATTCTGTGACTTGCTTCTTTCCTCATCCTTACATTGAGGGAGTTTTCATAGCTTACATTTGATTTCTTAAACCCAGTTCTCGTTCCAGTGGTAGAGAAATTATGTTTCTAGGAGTGGGCATCAAGAGGAGAATCTGGCAGAGAACATGAACTGAAAATAGCTTGTTTTCCTGATTCATGAGCTCATAACTTACCTTAAACCAGTTACTCGGGGCAAAACACCCCTTGCATTCCCCATGTTCCTCCTGTGTCATGGCTCCCACTACGATGCAGCTTCAAGCCAATCCAAGAAAACTCTCAGGAAGCATTTGGAATTGCATTAGTAGAGCAAAGGGTGGCATGGGTCTGCTTAATTTCAGAAAATGGCAGTGTCAGAATTACAATGTGGTGACAGGACTCATCAGGAAAATTTATTTCCATGCTTTGGGCCTGTGGCTTAATGAATTGGAAAATACTTGTCTATGTCCTCTGCTTAAGCTCTAAGTTAAACTGACATCTTTTATTAAAAATACCAGTTTTACAAACTGAAATACATGACATGCTATTGCCTGTTCGATAATACAAGCTTCCTTGTAGTCCTATGTATAATAACCTATTTTTTACTTGGCATACATGGGGTCTGTAAGTTCTCCACAGGTGAAAATCCAAGCCCTGAATTGCATATTCAGTACTGAATAACGCTAACAGGGTTGTAGTGTTGAGACTATATTATAAATTGCACATTGTTGAGTTTTTATTTACCTGTTTACATTGCCTGAAAAAACCCACCCATATCTACAATTCTCTGCCTATTCTTTCAGCTTCCTGCTGATATGATTGGGAATTTCTTCACTATAAGGGTGGTGAGACACTGGAACAGGTTGCCCAGGGAGGTGCTGTCTGCCCTCTCCCTAGAAGTGTTCAAGGCCAGGTTGGATGGGGCCTTGAGCAGCCTGGTCTAGTGAGAGGTGTCCCTGATGTTGGTCAGGGGATTGGAACTTGATGATCATTAAGGTCCCTTCCAACCCAAACCATTCTATGATTCTATGAATTAACTATCAGCTTGATTGAACTAAGACTTTAATTTTTGGGCATCTTTGGGGAAAGAGGACTTCTTGGGGAGTTTAAAGGCTTTTGCATTGAGGCATATGAAACTATGCCTATGCAGAGTCTTCTCTTCTGACTCCACATCACTAAGGGGAAAACAGCAGGAGCTGTGGAGAGCCACCACCAATGGGCTCATTTCAGCATCAGCTGGAGATCTTCCAAAGAGTAATTGCTGCTCTGCAGTGCAAAGAAATGGTTTGATAACACTCCCTCTGTAGCTTAGAGAGTCAGATTAAGTCAGGAGAGATTTAATTTAGGCTTCTGAGGCTCACAGTTGTGTTCTGCTAATGAACTGGTCTAGCTTTTCTTGCTGAAAATATAAAAACTGATTAAGTCATCTTAGAAATATTATTATCAGTGATTTCAGGAATGATATACATATTCTCTGCCTGAGATTTTGCCTAGAGCTCTATGAATTTAAATAGTAAAGTGTTAAAATCTAGCCAGTTCCGTGCTAGAGCGGGCTAAAGAAAAGTGAAACCAGCAGTGTTACAATTCACGAACGATTCATTTTTAAAATTCCTATTGCCTTAACTGGATTCCATGAAAAGTCTTGCAAGAATTGTTCACATCAAGAGATAACAGGGTGGGCTGCTGTTCTCACAAAGAACAAAATTAGTCCGTACCCCTTAATCCTCCCTTTAAATTCTGAAGCGGCTGCCGAAACCTCTGCAGTTTCCTGAATGAACATTATGACTTATGGTATGCACGTTCAGCGCTTGTGCAGCTTAACCTGGACATAACACAGTACAGAAATGATAAATCACTGATTGCAGACACTGATAGGTTTTCTCTGTGTTTGTTGGATACTACAGGCATGACAGTAAGAAATGCACGCCATGCACAGAGGTCTCTCAACATGAGAGCTCTGTTCTCCTCGGAAGCTTCCTTCCTCCTCCCCCGCTCCCCATGAACTGTTTGCGTTTGGGGGTTTTCTGACCTCTTTGCATTTTGTGTTTCCTGTTCCTTTCCCTGCCCACAACAGTTCCTACAGATCAATTTAAAGAAAAAGCTTTCCTTTCCCTCTGCACTCTACATGCGGATATGCAGACCCACTCATCTGTTGCTTAACGGTGTTTAAGTCAGTGATGTTATACCAGTGTAAAGGTGGTGTGAAAGGGCAATTTGGCTCGGTGTAGTCTTCATCTGTTCAAGCTCATACTAGCACACTGAGTTCCAAATAATTAGAAGCTCCTCTCCAGCTGGTGTTTTGGTAGAAAAGGTGGTTGAGCAACCCAGTCTGGATTTTCCTACATCTGAAAAAGCCTGAAGATGCCTTGAACATTACATACACTTTCCTAATATGTTTTTAGTGTTGGCTATAGCACAGCAGTGGGTGGAATGATAAATAGGTATTCTTTGGGAATGAATTGCCACTGTCAGGGTTCAGAGGAGTTCAGAGCATTACATTTGTACTTATTTACTGGTGCTTTCCACTATTTACCAGGATTTCCCCCCAGGCCAATCCATGAAACTCTAGTCAGAGGAGAATTCCCTCTGCTTTGTCACTGGAGGTCCAATGGATTTTATCACCACACTTCACTGATGAAGGAATGCAGGGACACAGAGTGATATGTTGCATATTCAAGTTTAACTGCTGTTCCTGTTCATGTCCTGCCGTGCCTCCTTTCTAAGCAGGCTTTTAGGAAAAAGTGTGAAGCACAAGGTTAATGGGGTGTGTATCACACAGATTAATGATACTGATTAATTTTTTTTTTAAACTACATGATATATTTCTCTTAATAGGTTGTGAAGAAACAAATGGGTGAGATGTTAATCTTGCCCACCCCTCAATCCCTTCTTAATACTGTATTTTAAAAATTAAAAGAGCAAGTGAGGGATGAAACCGATCAATGGGAAACTTAGCATACCTTTACACAAGTTTCTCAGTATTGTAACTCTCTCTCCACTGGACTTCCATCCAGAATTTCAGGTGGTTTCTGTTAATAGCTAGAGCACAATGAGATTTCTAACTGATTCATCTGAAAGACTATTTTAAAGAATGACTATATTAACAAGTATTACTGGCTTCCTGCTCAGACTAAAAAGAATTTATTCTTTTAATGCAAGTAACTCCAGGGTGGTTTTTCCCCCTGTCTTCTGCCTCCTCTCGACTTCATTCCCTTGGGTTTCACAAATATACAGTAACAATTAATTATGACTCAAACCAAGGTGGTTAACACCGTACTATTAATAAAACCTTTCTGGGTAATTATAAACTACTTTTGCATTCACGGAGTATATAGGTAGCAATATTTATTCATGTATTATTCATCAGGAGATGATGAGCCAAATAGGGAAGGTTGTATTAGCGTGGATAAATTAAGAACAGATGAATACCTCACCTTAAAAATCAACCTGAACATGGATTATTTTTTTCCCTTTAGAGATTTTAATGTGTTCTTTCCCATTTCTCTCCTCCCCTCTTTAGTTGTTTCTACAATGCTTGTAATGCTCCCTCTACATTTCTAAGCTTCAATTACAGAATTACGTGAAGAAAACTGAAACAAGAAGTACAACTAAAATCACACTAACAAGAGATTCACAGAAGAGAAGAGATACTGCACATGCTTGGTTAAAACAATTCCCAACATTGCTATTTGCACTTCTGTCATTTATCTTAAAGGAAAAGCGACTGTAGTTCATTGCATGCCATTTAGATATAGAGAAATCTCAAGAAACTTCTCCCATAAGCACATTAGAATATTTCAGTGGAGTTGTCCTAAATTATTATCAATAACCGTGACTCACATAGCCCTTGCACATCACATCTTCGAACATATAGGAAGTAAAATTGCAAATGAATTGATCTATAAATACTGAAATGGCACTCCTTAGGTAGTTAAGTACCAATAATGCTATAGTATCACACAGCTTGTAACTTAGTTGTGGAATAATTTATTTAGGTATTCCGCCTCATCCACAGCAATAACAAAATGTGTATTAATTTAAATGGTTCTCAGAACTCATCCCCGAAATGCCACAACCTATGCTGGAGCGTGATATAAAGAGGAGTTTACAAACATCATACTGAAAACATGTGCGCACACGCGCGCACACACACACAAGTTTAAAAAAAAATAAATTCCAACCAGTTGAGACAACCTATTAAATGATGTTTAACCATCCATCAGGTAGTCACGAATTTGCTTCACTTCATGTTAAATAAAATGGCATTAGGTTTGATGAAAAAAGTGCCAATACTTTTCCTCAGCAGTAAAACTGCAGCGGGAAAAAGGCCCACATTTTTCAATAAACATTCAATCACAGTTGCAATTCTCTGATTCAAATATTTGAAATATGAAGAGGTTTTGCTATTTAAATTATGAATTTCAGAAAGGAACCAGGAAATAGCTGAATAAAAAGTTCTCCCTGTTTTCCGAACAAGTCCAACTATTGCACTACAAAGGGAAGTTTGCTCACTTGTTGAATTATACATACCAAAACCCTCCTTTTATGTCTCTATGTGTTATTTTGGGGGGGGGGGGGGGAGGTGGGGTGAAGGTGGCACGTTTGGAGGGGGAGGGGGAGAAGATTGGGACATTAAGAGGAAATTTATTCTGGTATTTTGACATCACAAGTTACTGTGAAAGAAAAAGGAGGCACTGCCCCATTTGCAGTCCTTGTTTATTTTCCTATTCTTCTCATAAATTAACTCAGTTCAAGACGCAGTGCATTCCCTTATGGTATTCCCTTATGACTTCAACTTCAGATTTCTTCATCACACTGCAACTTCGCATGACACCTTCTTTGTTCAGGTTTAATTTTTAGTGAAATGATTAAAAAAAATCCTGTACTGAAACTGTGACTTATTTAAAGTTGACGTGTTTCCAGTACAATTTAATGCTAAAAGTATAGGCTTGATTATTATTAAGATATCTATATAGTTGTGTCCACACAGACACACCCCTTTCTGTGGCTTGGAACAATTGCAAAGGACAGATGGACTTGGGAGGGGTTTCACAAATACTCCAAAAGGTCTCATGCACTGCATTTGTTTACACCAACTATTTAAAAACACATGAATGAGCCACTTCAGGACAAGGCAAGCAAAAAAGGATGTGCAAGTGAAATGCATAGGTTTTGGGTACTACTAACAGTGGAGAGTTAATGTATCTGAAGCAACATAAAATAAATGTGGAGAATATAACCTGCTGTAGCTCATGTTGCACTTTATGCCAGACCCATTTAATATAATTGATAACAGCAATGTTTAGTATAAAGTTATAGAAAACTCAGAAGGGAAAAGATACAATAACAAACATTAAAAGTATGAAACTCTTTTGCAGTCAGAAAAGGCCATAGATGAGCAGTTCCTCTACCTGGACCGAGGCTTGTGTAAAGTCTGGGATTCAATGCAAGGGAAAACATTCCTAAAACAGTCTTGGCCCATTGTAGTGCACAGAGCTTAAAAGGACTTAATCTTAAAGGGCAGAACTGAACTGAAGAGTGGGGTTGAGCACATTGTGGGAGCAATATGACCTGACACCAATAAATCCCTTGAGGGACACTTTGAGGTAGCACCTCTGAAGAGATAGTGCCCTTTGGGGATGCATGACGATGACACTTTGAAGAGACAGCCTTTCCTTCCTACCCAGAAGCCTTTCTAGCACTGCCCAGTGTAGGAAGAGACACATGTAATTAAGAGAGAAGGAAGAGCCTGCATTTCAATTAACATCTATTATTTCAAGTTTACTGGCTTATTCTCAAACCCTTTCCTTCCACTTAGCTCCTAGCAGCTAGGACCTTCTTCCTAGCAGCTAGGACCTTCTTCCCAACCATCCAGTAAGCCCCTGGCAGTACTTGCCACTCCTTCAAGCAAGCCCTGGTAGCACAAGGATGGGTACCTCTTTACAACTATGGTTTCTTAGGAACAGAAATCTCCTGCTCCTCTCTCCATCCCTTCCAGTAAACTTACATCTGTGAATAAGTAATTCAGCTCTTACTGTGTTGTTTGAGAAGGAGCCAGACAAAGATGAATTTGCAAATCAACTACCTATCTGTTCTGTGCAAATAGAGGAATCCTTTCCTTCAGAAAACAGCACAATTACGCAGCACCCGTCTTCTTGACGTTGTTTTATTTCCCTCTCCCCAAATTATTTTTTCCCCTCTCTTCCTTCTAGCTGATGAGTCCTCAACTCAGCTAATAGAGCCATAGCATCAGCAGTATTATACAAAGATGACATACGCAATACTTCAATCTGCCTGCGATGGAAGCTGCTGTACCTCCAGCACCCATTTGGATTTGGGTGGCAGGGTGCTGTGCACCCCAGACAGCAGTTGTTCCATGTAAGACCCTTGGAGAACTTTGTGATGCTTCACATGCAAAAAACATACACGCTGCTGGTGGTGCTGCTTTAAGTCAGCGTGATTTAACTAACCTTCAAATTGACAGGCAAAATCAATTTTTCATATTTGGCAAAACTTATTTATGTGGTCAGTCAAATGTGTAAGTCAACAAAATAGTGTAGGGAAGGATCTCATTATCCTAGTTAGTGGCTGGATACATTCTTCTCCCTTTCTGTGGGGACTAGCTTCCACTAAGTGTGAGTTCCCACACTGTGAATAGGAAAGAGGAGGGCTGCAAATTTTACACTTTCACAGTATACTCGCTACTGGCATTCCTCAGAGCTCCCGAATTACAGGCTTCATCTGCTGGCTTTTTGGGGACAAGCTTTTTTCCCTTTATATTCATTTCTAGATAGATCATTTGAAATTGTGCAAAATCCTATTTCCCCAGGCAACACAGATAAATCAATATGCTCCCCGCTCCTGATATTTTTGTACAATTCAACAATCCTCCTCATTTCTATTGTGTGTTTTCACTTGAGAATATAAAAGCACTTCAGTAATCATGCTGCTGGTAAGCATTATAGTTTAAGTTCTGCAGCAATATTAACCAAGGCATAGCAAAATTCATGGCACATTCAGATTGACAGGCTGTGTGAGGAGACATTGGACTTGTGTAACTACCACTGCACTTGTAGTTCAGGTGAAGTAAATTTGCACATTGGTGCTAAACATGAGCTTAATTTTGCTTAAACAAAAAAAGGCAGACTAAACTTGCATGCCGTGGTGATCTGACTGAATGCAGAAAATCTGATAAAAAGTCATACAACTGCTCTTAATAGCAAAGCTGTTACAAAAACCTGCAGCCCTGGACAATCCTCCTCCTTCTCTTAATTCAATGTTCCCTATTTCATCACAGGCCAGATGTAACAAGAAGGAGTAGAAAAGTTTGTACTGCTGCTGTGCATGATGAATTTGCATAATGTTACAGTATGCTAGACAAAATGATCCATTATTCATTGCAAAGGAATTATCCAGTCATTCAATATATGCCAACAGTCAGAGCAAAAATATCAGTATCAAAATTTCCTTAATCCAAATCACTATTAACTTCATTATGTTCTGTCACATCTCGAAGAAGCTGCATTTAATTTAATGAGCTGTTTCTATCCCCTAAGCAATGAATTTTAGCAGCAGAATAACTGTAAGACAACTCAGAAGACCCTAAATGGGGTTTTGGGAGCTCATCATAACCACCCATACTGTACCACACCATTCAATTGCTGCCGTTCATTGAGCAGTTCTTATGATATCAGATGTTTAAAAGGCTGCACACCTGGGTTCATGTACAAGCCAAGATTGTATGATTTAGTACTTGAATGGGCAACGATCACCTTAACAGGAAAAGAAGAGCAATACCTTATCTCTCACCTATTAATTTATTTCCCAGTTTTCTCAGCATAACGGCTGCATATATTTGCAGGATTGGCTTTCTAAGAAACCACAATACATTGATCTTTCTCCAGAACTACATCTGCTGTCAGTCTTCTCCATGGACTTTCCTCCATGTTGTTTTACACCTTCCTACTTTATGCTTTCTCCCACTTAGTTTGCCCATAAATCATAGAATCATAGAATGGTCTGGGTTGGAAGGGACTCCAAGGATCATATAGTTCCAAACCCCCTGCCACAGGCAGGGCCACCAATCTCCAGGCATGATCTGGACAAGGTTGCTCAGGGCCCCATTCAACCTGGCCTTGAACACCCCCAGGGATGAGGCATCCACCACCTCTCTGGGCAGCCCATTCCAGCACCTAACCGCTCTCTCTGTAAAGAACTTCCCCCTAATATCTAATCTAAACCTTCCCTCCCTTAGCTTTAATCCATTCTCCCTTGTCCTGCCCTCATTGTCTACCCTTTTAAAAACTTGATTCCACTCCAGTTTAAATGCTCCCTTCAGGTACTGGAAGGCTGCAATGAGGTCCTCCCACAACCTTCTCTTCTCTAGGATGAATAAACCCAGCTCCCTCAGCCTCTCTTCATAGGGGATCTATTTGCTTAGCTTACCTGAAGAAAAAAAAAAAGCAGTCCCTATGTTTAATGAGTGCTACTTAGGCCTCAAAGCAAGCCATATGGAGAAAACCCTAAATGAGTGCCATGAAGATGCCAGACAATGACTGTGTGATATCTGGTAGGCTTGCTACTCTGGTGGAAGTCCCCTGGCAATAAACGCACCTTACTGAAGTGACAGACAGACTTTAAAATCCTGTCTTTCCAGGGACATGCACAGAGCACTCCTCATCACTAGGTGTCAACTGCAGTTTTGGTCTCTGACGTACACCAAACAGAATTTAGCAACTGATAGGCAGAAGCCAATCTCCACAGCCAGAAGGGTTTATGTTGTCATTACGCCAATTCATTCTGATAACAGTGAAAATAATACTGGATAGTCAAAGACGTTTCCAGAACCCAAAGTATTTGTGATCCAGTGACACTTATGCTATAAAAAGTGTCTTATTCACTCCAGTGGAAACAGAATCCAAATACCAGCGGTAGTTTTATACCACAAGTCATTTGAAGATGCAATGAAGGAACCCTCTATTTGTCTAGCTTATAAGTGTTTAGTGAGGGAAGCATTATGTTCGCTAAAAATAAGTGATGGGATTCAGGTGCTGAAGCATAGGCATCTACTATCATTTTAGATGCACCCTGTTGTCCAAGACGTTTACAAAATGCTGGGAGATATGACCCAGGACTTACAGGAGACATCTAAACTGACACCAAATGCCTATACTGAGACACCTAGAAACTTATCTCAAGACGTGTAAAGTGCATAATGATTGGAGGCAGTCAGAAATGGGAAAGGCATTTTGTTTAAGATACGTGCTTAGTTAAGGAGTCTGCTCCTGCTTCACTGGCTGGGGCCATTGTAGGGCCTGGAGGATCAAGAAATTTCTGCTGAGCATGTTACTAGCTTAAAATCTTCCACATTATATAATGTGTAGAAAGAAATGAGAACCCACTCAACTCAGTGCTAGAAGAAGTGAAATTATTGCTCAGGCTTATGAATAAACACTTAGAAGTCACTCATAATACTTTCATTGCTGTCGTGAACAAATAGGTCATCTGACTGCTTAAAAAAAGTCTATCGATCATCAGCACACTCACCAAAACCTTATTTCCAGATGTCAGAAAACTTAATTATAAAAGAAGTTAATATGTGTCATTGCCAGCATTATCTATTTCTGTTCATACTTAAAGAGAGACAACTAATCCTTCTTTTGTGAACTGAGCAAACGCAGGCAAGGCATGAGAAGGATTCACACGGCTGCATGTAATAATATCTTCCAGGAATAACAAAGATGCTGAAAGCTAGAATTATGACTCCTAGGAAGGTTGGAGTACAACTTTGGAGCCTGATAAGGAGCAAGTATGAAATGGAGTAGCTGGAACATTTCACAAGGTATCGTGCGGTGACAAAGAGGAGGAGGATGGACATTAAATGAAACAGATTAAAAAGCACTGCATTCAAATGTATGAGTATTATGCCCACACTGCAGGAGACAGCAGGAGGCAGTGAATCATCCAACATTTAAATCAACACCCCCTTAAAACAAAATGTATTCAGCTCAACGTGGGTATCTCCAGCGGGCTCCAAAAGTTCTGACAATGCGTGGCATGGGTTACTCACATCTCTCTCTGCCCATAACGCAGCCACCATTTAGTAAGTAACTTGATTCAGAGCCACAGAGAGTTTCTGATGAATCACAAAATGCTCAGTGTCTGATTTAAGGGCTTTCTGTCACCACTGTAGATTTGCTAGTGCTAATTTTATGTAGAAAAGGGCTTTCAGGGACAGAATGATGATAGGGTGAGGGGTGGTGGGGAAGAAAGAAAGAGAAGGGAGAAACGAATTCAAGGGTCCTGGAAATGGATGGTAAAAGTGCCGTGGAAACAGCATGTATGTTTTCTGTTGGTTTTTTGGTTTGCTGTGGGCTAATTTTTTTTTTTTAAATAAGTGAATATTGAGAAGACGTTAATCAGATTGTTAAAAACCTGGCAGAATAAATGTGTCAACAAAACTCCTTTTTTACTCACATTCTATTAAAACACTTTGAAGGATTTCTATGGAAACAGTAGGCTGTTACAATGGGAAATACCCAGCATAGCTGAAAATGTCAATCTTCCTTTCAGCCTTGCACTGGCCATAAATAGAGATTCAGTGCAGCAAAATTGCTATCACTTGGAAGCAAAGTCTCGAGTATGGGAATTACATCAATGCAGGAATGCTTAAAATCCAAGACAAAGCAAGCAATTGCCTCTCTGAGTAGCAATAGCCCCATGCTAATAATAAAATATTTAATTACACTATATTTTATTTTGGAAGATTGTATTGGGATGTATCAGGATATAGCATCTATACCAGAATAGTTCCTGCTTCTAGTATTTTTGCATTTAGAGGTAACTCCTGATGACAGAAAAAGAAGGATGCCCATTTTATTTATTCATTTTATAACTGATGACACTCCACATCACACGGAATCAGCAGTATTACCTCTGCCTTATCTACTACCCACTCATGTCTTCTCTTCCACCATAGCATGTTCAATGTCATATTTAACTCTTCTGTGTGCCTTTGCCAGTGACCAGAGTAGGAGTTCTGATATAGATTTAAAACCAAAACCCTAAAACCATGCCATATTCTTTATAAACATGTAAACCAAGAAAGAGATCTTGCTCTTTTCAGAAGGCCCTCAGTTATGCACACACTCCCTCCCACACTCTTCCCACATGCAGAGATCCTGTGACTGGAATAGCTGCTTCCTAAAACATGAAATATTGTGACAACTCACAATCTTAGACTGTTAATCTCACAAAAATTTTTAAATCTCTGAAGCATATCACAGCTTGCAGTATACGTTTTCTGCTGCTTTTCACACACAAAGAAGATTAGGCATCTTTCAGTACTTTACTGCTTTGGCAATATATTTGAAGAGCTTGTTGGTCCGTTGGTTATAGATATGCGCTTCCAGTAACTTCCAATGAAAAAGCAGGTTCTAAAATGCTTACACAAGTAAAGATTGCTTTCTATACCTTACAAAAGGATTCAAGGAAGCCCAGAGACATCATAAACATACTTTTTACAAGTACTGCTTAATTTCTGCTACTGAAATTCTGGATGGCCATCTCTTGCTGGTTTTTACACACAAATTGGGGTCAAAGGATTCTCTCAGCGGCAAGTGGCAATTTGGATAAGATCAGGCAGTGACTCATTGGTGATGTATGGGGTAGAAGCTACTGGTCTTGGCTACTGTAATGCTGCTGTGTTAGATTGATATCGCTGCCTCCTTTAGTCATCAAACACATGAATTGCTACCAAATAGCAATATCAAAAAGCACTAATTTTCCCCCATGTTTCTTATTTCCCAAGGACGGAATGCTTTGCACATATGGACAATGAAATCTGGAGGGCAACGACATAACTTGAATGAAACTTTGCCCATTGCTTCTGATTGTTTTTTGTTGACAAGTCCCTTTATTTAAATGTGCCAAAGTAATAACAAGATGGATTTTAAGATAAGCATTCCAGAACGTATTATTAAGGAATGCTGTGGGCAGCATGGTGTTTCATGCACTGTGTTGCCTGTTGTATCAGTAATGAGTTCATGACTAAAAGCATATTGGGCATTTGCCAAGCTGATGGGATTGTGAAAGACTGAGGACTGCGAGAACGATGGCCTGAAACTACAGAACCCAGCAATGCAGAGGTCTTTGCTAGACCAGTGGAAGATTTCTCAGTAATCATCTGTAAATTATGCAATTACAGCTGATTAGCGTCAAACTCATGTGGACACACAGGGATTGAATAAACACCATGCAAGCACACTGCACATAATAAAACAGCACTCCACTGCATTAAAATAGGGCTTCAGCAATACAGATGATATATCTACTCTAAAGGTAACATCTTATTAATTATACTTTTTCTCGTCTTTTTTTTTTCCAGAAAATGTAAGCGAGTCTTTCAATCATGTCACAAAAAGATTAAGGGGGAAAAAAAAGCCAAAATCCTGGAATCAGTTTGGATAATGGTCCCAAAATTTGGATGCTTGTGAAGAGAGAGAACATCCTGATTCTGCAGCATCCAGCAAAACAAATCTCACAAGTATCAGTTCTTTGTGAACTTTTTGGGAACTCTGATTCTACCTACAACTGGGAATGGTGGTTTAATTTTCCAAGCAGCTAGTGTCTTATGCTCAATTTGAAGAAGATGGACTTTTTCTAAGGGACAGTACCTTCCAAAAAAACCCCGGCTTTGACAATGCTTTGAACTGGGTACTCCACAAGTATGACCCATCTTTATACAATATGACTCTTTAAAACTTAGGCTGCTTTCTGGCAGCATTTTGGAACACTGAGATATTTAAGTATATTCAGCACTGAATCTTGATATTAGTACAATCAGTAAAAAAACATCACTTGCAGGTAGAGAGTTTCTTTTTTTACAGGTTAAGTAACTTGCACCATGGCTAAATTAGGAAACAGAGCAAAGATGCAGTTTGAGGTATTTAAAAAAAAATCACTACATAAAATAATTCATATTGTAGAAGCAAAGAAAATAATTAAAACTTCTGCCAAAAACAAAAGGAGAAATCACTAAAAATGATGGGAAGTTCTAAAAAGTTCAAATAGAGAAACGAATTTCTACAACAGAGAAGATTAAGTCATTGAGGTTTTACACGCTACTTCATCAGGTCCAGCTCTTCTGGTAAACTCTCATCAGTGTGAGAGACAGGTTCACAATGGACAATAACTTTCTCACATCCAGAATGTAAAGTCATTAAATATAATGGCACCATGAAATTTGCACTGGATGAAAATTATCATCATTTTATTGCAGGTTTGAAGAATGAGGACATAGACAAATTAACAAAGCAGAAACAAATATAGAGATTTCTGTCTTTAGGGAATGAGTCTGGATCAGTTTTAGTGACTAAAAATAATAGCCAAGAGGTAACTGCTGACAGACAGCTATGAAGAAAGGTAATCATATTTTTCCTGAGATGGCATGTGACAGTGCTCCTGATATCACAAAGCTAACTGTGCTACATTATTCTGGTTTGTTTCTTCTTGGTGAAATTTGCAGAAAGGGGAGGGTTTGAATGAATCACAGAGGATGTACTGCCACTTAGATTTCTACTCACTGTGAAGCACTGATACATCAACATGGTGAAAACTGCCTGCTTACAGCTTACATTATTTTCCTAAGTTGTCAACCTGACCCATTTCCCAAACCGTACACTAGTTGCATTAAAAATGTCTTTTTGGTGTCTGCATTTCATTCTTAAAATCAAAAGCATGCTATCTTTTTAGAAAAGTAACCCAGAATCTGTTTTGAATTCTATTATTTTTCTTGTTGACAGCAAAACACATGTCTCTGAGGTGGAACTACTGAGAAAAAGTACTCGATTACTTTAATAACCTTCATATGGGCAAAGGAAAATTAATTAAAAGAAAAATATCTGTGCACATAACAAAACCAGCAATTCAGGGGGGAAAAAAAGTGTTCATTGAAGTACTTATGACCCATGTCAGTTTGAGAGGTACTTTAAAATCATTCTTGTACAGCTGAACTAGTGAAACCTGCATCCAACATACATGACCCTTTTGTCCCCTGAAGATTTTCCCTTTGCATTATCCCATATCATCACCAACACCCTAAATGGCGTCTCTTATCCATAGGAGATGATATGTCCTACCACTTGTCCAGAGTGGTACCAGGGTCTGAAAGACTTCCCAGGCAGAGGCCACGCCACCTGCTCCTCCTGCTTCATCCTTACTGTGCCTTCCCTCAGGGCTCAGCTGATCATGCTCAGAAATCTGCAGATGGCCCCATCTTTAAGATGTCTACTTCCCTGCCAAGACTGACATGGACAAGAGTTAAATGACCAAAAGCGTGTCAGGATGGGTAAAGAATGGGGGAGAGCAGGAAGCAGAAAGATCTGAAGGCTAACAGGTACAGACAGACCAGTTAATTAATTCTTGTTTCCTTACAAGGATAAGCAAATTAAAATAAAAATTAGAACTCTAAAGCAGTGAGGGGGTGTATCAGAAGATGCTGCAATACATCTTACTCAGACTTAGGGTACCTAGCTATAACACGGCAGAGAAGAAACACATTTACTAAGCCATTTTGCCTTTCATCTAAAAAAAAAAAAAGGCATGAATAAAAAGTAATTCCTTTCTATCTAGTACAGTAAGAAGGTATCCACTGCAACCCTAAAAGTTAGCTTTCTGTGAATTTGGTTTAGCTCATTAATAAAGGATTTTGATACTACTTGAGAATGAGACTGGACTTTTTCCCTGCATTACTTATTCCCTGTTTCAGATACAGTTTGAGGTAAGGAATATTCATCAGGGTGTAGCTGACTGATGTCATGATTATCATGAGAGATGGGATTTGGTAAAACAGTTAATTGGAGTTCAACATGGAATTGGGCAGGATCTGAAGTCTCTCTGCAATCATTCCAAGGCCGTTTGCGCATACCTATGTGAAACTTTTGATGGCTGCTTTTCTTTGGAAAGTGTCCCTTTCATCAGTCAAAGACATTGTGCAGGAACCAATTAAAGCTCCGTGCATTGTTCACCAGAGATGAAATTCTGGAATAGAAACCCCTCCAGATTCTCTTAAAAAATCTGGGATCAGATCTCTATTCGTCTATTAGGTTCATGTCAGGCTTTCCTTCCTTGGTAAACATCCTCAGTGGTGTGCTTAGTAACCCAATAAAAAAGAATAATTCTACTCTGCTTGCATGAGCATTGGAGAGCACTGAGTACGGGAATGTTGGAATGAAAAAATTGAGAGTATGAAGCAAGAGGAGTGGCTACGCAAAAATAACAAAATCCAATTTACCAGATGGTGTCAGAAGTAGAAAAAAGGAGGGAAGAACAGGGAAAAATACTCCCCAGCGGGGCTTTCCTGAAGATCTCATGCTGCTGCTAAGAAGAAAGTTACAAAATTCCAGAAGGTCAGTGCAGAATTCATACTGTTTCTGCCAATAAAAATGTGAATACGTGTCCATGGTCAGAGCATGTACACTTAGAGCAGGTGTTATGACACTATTTTTAACACCATCTTCCTCCTCATCAGAGCGCTTACAGTGTGAAAGAAAGAAAAAAAAAGCAAACATTTAAAAGCCTGATTGACAAAACCAGTACATATTCTTCTAAAACACTTTTTAATCTCCCTTTTGTTAGTTCACAGCTAATGGCTTACATGTTATCACTATATAGGAGCTACTGCTACAGTAAGGGCCATTTATAATTTTAAGTAGATAGTATTTTTAATTATATCTTATATAATAGTTATGATTCTTTTAATAAAAATAAATAAACAGTCAAATCCTCCAAACCTTTTAGGTTGTTATCCAGGGAGGGATACAGTTTTCTTAACGGCATTCAAGTGGCTTAGCCAACATTGACTGTTTTTATAACACTGGCCCCATTGTTGTTGATAATAAGACTAGGGGAGAGACCTTGGGAGGTAAACCACACATTTATTTGGTCTTTAAGATTTACTGTGGTGTTGGCTACTGTGTGATCTTTGTGAAACTCAGCGATGCAGAGTTTACAAAGACCACTGCCAGCAGCTTGAATGTGTTTTTCCCAGTGTTATTTCTGGGACACTTCTTGTACTTGGGCATTTGTCCCCTCGTTCTACAGCCTTGACAATACCTTTGGTGCTCAGCTTCCCAGATAATTTTCTTCAGTTCGATTCAGCGTGGTGTGATGTGGTATTGAAAAGATTACAACTTTTTCAGGGTAGTCTCTCAAGTCTTGATGCTACAATAGCCCTTAACTGGATTACCTATGTGTCAGACACATGAGAACACAGCAAGAGGGACAGCCACTACAGAGATAGCCTGAGGGGGAACAGAATTGTTGTGAGCCTTCGATGCCCATTTCCCTAAACTGACTGCTTCTTTAAGGTTCATGGAATGAGGCTGCTGAGCACCAAAGGGATGACCCCAGGTTTTGCTCCATTTTGCCTGCTCTTCCCCAGCTGCAGGGAATGCAGGGCTTGGGGCCACAGGGAACGAGAGACGGGGAGAATCCAGGCCTCCCAGCAAACACCTTTTTCCTTGTCAAAGAATTATTAAGCAGCCTTGGGACATCACATGGAATTTTAGTGAAAATAATGCACACCCTGCATGTTCACTGCCTCTGCTTTTTCAACCTTATGCAAGTCAGTTTATTTTTTTGAGTGACCATTAAGGGAGCTGTTGAGTTTTCTGCCTTACAGTCTTCTCATTTTATTTTTCCCAAGTTATTTATTTCAGGGAGATATTGTCAAACTTCTCTAATAGCGACTGTTACAGGCTTTATGATTCTTAAAGTATAGATCCTACAGGAAAGGCGACTGCTTCAAGAATGGTAGCAGTAGTCAATAGCACAGCTCTTGCTTTCAGTCAGTGATAGATTTCTCAGGCAGCTATCACTTAGGAATACATTTTCTAAGCCTCTGGCTGCAGGTGATTAATTATTATTATTATTATTATTATTATTGCCTTAACAATTCAGCCATTGTAAAAATAACGGGAGGGGAAGCATAGGGGAAAGAGGAAAATTCCACCCTAGGAAAAAGAAAAAAAAGCTCTTTTCCATTTTAGAACAGCAAAATTTTCTAGAAGCCGCTAGAAAGTAGAAACATGGAGTGAAAACAGTCCCCAGGAAAGTGCTTTCATCAGCACAATTTTATTTTGATTTTGCCTAATTACAATGCTTTTAAAATCCAATTCTGTGGCTGTATGGTAAAATAGATGTGTGTGACTTAGACCTCAGGAAAATCCCATGTCCAGACAAACTCTGACCATACATGTGCACATACACTTCTAACTTAGCAGCTTTGTGAAGAATTTTGTAAGGATGCATGTTAAATGAAGCAAGAATTTGGAAGTATTTATGTACAACCATGAGGCCTTGGGAACACCTATTTTATACTCCATGATGGCTTGATACCAGTTACCTGTTCCTGAGAGGGACCGGTCATTTCCAATTAAAACTTTTTTCATCAAGCCTTCATTACACACAGCAAACTTAGAAACAGTAGCTTTTTAAGTATTTTTAAATTATCACAGAATCACAGAATCACAGAATTGTAGGGGTTGGAAGGGACCTGAAGAGATCATCAGGCCCAACCCCCCTGCCAAAAAAGGCTCCCTAGCTCATATAAATTATCTGTGAGTACTGCACACAGAGCTAAAAACTTAAACCTGTCTGAATCCTAAACTGCGTCTCAGACTTTATCAGCAGGTTTTTAGGATTCTTAAAAATTCTCAGGCAATCTCAGGGAAGATACTTTCTAAGCTTTATGAAATATAAGTTTGAAAAACATGTACTTTTTTCTGTATGGGAACAGGTTTATGGATTTTACATTAAGGCAAACCAGAAAGCTCTTAACTCCACAGGGATTAATAACCATACAAAATAATAGACTGTCATGTGTATATTATTTACATGACATAGTACTTTCCACTGAGAGTCCCATCCCAGGAAGAAAACAGAACAAGTGCAAGTGAAATATTGTAGGAAAGAACACATGGCAGCTGAAGAGTAATAATTTCTAAAGCAAGCAAGATGAAAGTTATTAATCAAAATTTCTAGTTACTCTCTTCCTCCTTCCTCACCCACTCCAAAATACACTAGTTGACAAACTAGCAGTATGTCAGCATAGGAAAGAGGCTTTCAAATTTTATCACCTAATAGGATATAGAAATGGATTTAGAAGAAAGTGTAAAAGGGCTTAAGTGAATCTATGTTTCTCTAATTCACAGCTTCTTCCAGCATTCCCACATGTGGAAATTCACTTGGAATGTTCCAGAGATATAATTTTCACCCTCCTACACATCACCTCTGATACAGCTCACAGTCCACAAGAATGCAAGGGACTAAATCCTTACCTGACATCGGTATTGCAGACAGCCCAAAGCAGAGCACATCTACTCAGCTTTGGGATTGCAGAAACATGTACCCACTCACCTCACCCACTGAGACAGAGTGGTTCAGAAGTATGTAGATGAGAAAAATCCCTTATGAAAAAAAGAGTTTGTGACCTCAGCTGGGCTGGCCATTTGCAGCAGTGGAAAAGCGCTAGGGTTGAATTATGGTGCTATGATTTGTTCACTTAAAGCAGCCCAACGATAAAAGAAGAGAGGCTCTCTTATGTTTCTTCTCGGACATTAGTAACATGAACAATGAAAGCCAAGAGATAGATTTTGCTTTAGACTTTATGTAAGACTTTTGTCCTTCTAATGCTAATTTTTCTGCTTCATATCCAGTCATACCAGTTCATCATCTGTTCATTTCCATTCATATACGAGTATCCATCCAACCCAAGAAATCTTTTCAGCTATCTTTTTTTTTCCTTCTTGTTTTTTGGAAGGTGGACTGACCATATTTGGTTTTGATTACTGGTCTTTGAACTTACTTTATTTAAGTGCGGTCATCTTCTGAATATATCACTCTGTAAATATGTCACAGTAGGGTTTCATGTTTACTGTTTCTCAATGACTTCCAGATCAAATTTATTCAGTTTGAAACCAAAAAGATGGTATGTATGATTGGTTTTGGGCTGGGGTTTGTTTTGTTTTGTTTCTTTTAGGCACGGGGCGGGGGGGGTGGGGGGAGGATAGAGACGGAAGCAAGGTTAACCAGTATTACACTGTCAGCCATGTGTCTGGAAGTTAGGTTGGCTCATGCATCCTCTCCATCTCCAGTAACAAAGATTTTGCAATTGGGATTTCACTAACGATTCCAATTATAACCTGAGAGACAGGACAGCATATTGTTTGCTCCCCATAGCCCAGTTGGTGCTCCTTAAGCAAAAGCATTGAAAAGTAATGACAGT
This sequence comes from Laterallus jamaicensis coturniculus, assembly GCA_022605575.1. NCBI lineage: Eukaryota > Metazoa > Chordata > Aves > Gruiformes > Rallidae > Laterallus > Laterallus jamaicensis. The sequence goes on along the minus strand of JAKCOX010000031.1, from coordinate 2,505,278 downwards.
CTTACTCTCACAAGTGAAACATGCATATGAAAGTGGTAATACACACAGGGAACAGATCTGTTGACTAAGAACATGCCATTTTCACATAGTCACTTTTCTGACTGTAACCGCACTTTATATTCCAGGCATGGTTCTGTTTTCCTTTGCTGTGGCACAGCAGATGTGAAGCATTTAAAACTTTTTAACAGGACCCAACCTAAAGCTAAATGACAAAAACCTGACAATATAATCCTTAAATTTACATCCCTGGCATTTCAAATGTTCTGTGACAGGGTCAAAAATCTTGATAAATTGAAATTCTCACACTGAAAAAAAAACCACGTAAAACAACACAGATCCATGACTCATCTAATGGTAAGAGAGGCAGATGTCTCCATGAAGCCCTGTTTTGAACAATAAAATTTTTAAAGATACAATTTTAAAAATACCTCAGCTTCCCAGCTGTATTTGCCCACTACAATATACTGGAGGAGGAAACAATATACAGGGTTTGGTTTCTGGGAAATCTCAGCTGCCTCTCTACTGATACGTATGTTTCTTCAGTCTTTGTTCAGCGTGGAGACTACCTCCCCTTAAAAGTGCCATGTATTATATTTTCCTTATAAAGTGAGGCAGTAAAACATGGGATGCCTGAGAAGATGGCTGCATCCTGCTACAGCAAATATCCCAAAAAGGGGCTTCTACAGGAGAAGAAAACTGGCAAATGAGAAGAAAGTCCTTCTATCTGATAAAATAAAGTAAAATAAAACACAAGACACTGTTTTAAGGGCCCATCAGCCATTTATCTTGGCCTAGCAGAATACCACTAGCACTGCAATCATCCTGGTTTAGTCTTTCTGACAGTTACTCTTTAAAGGTAATAATCCCAGAACCCCATTTTACAGTATACCCTGGAGACATGAAACAAATCAAACTACCCATATTTTGCAATAGTTTCTTGGCATGATCCATGTGGTAATTAAAAAACCTTCAATGGAAATTGCTGCCACAATTTGCAGGCTACCTTAATCCAGCTATGGTATCCCTAGCACCCCCAGGCACCTGTCTTGTTCTCATAATACAAAATCAACAATACCATGGCAGGGCTTGAGGGGATGTCTGAAGATGATGAGAACTTTGAAAGGAATGCCAGTATGAAAACTTGGCTGGTGCTTGGTTTTTGGTTCTTTTTCTTTTGTTTTGTTTATTTATCTAACCATTCTTTTACCAGGAAATATCACACGGACAAATGAAGGCTTCTTTTGTAAAGGCATCCAAGCTAACTACCACTAAATGATTTTAACAGAAAATTAATTAAAACAAAAACATTTAAACACTGTAATTCTAAACACGGCCTTCAGCAACATACATGCCAAGCTACAGCAATTGCAATGCAATAAATCAGTGTGAGATATATACTAACAAAGTAAAAACCTGATTTTTGCCAGGACAAGGGCAAAGCTCTCTTAAATATTTTGAAACTGCAGTCTTGAAATAATCAATTATCAACAGACAGCTGCATGGGTTTTTTTTTGTTTGTTTTTGTTTGTTTTTAATGAAATTTAGCACTTCACTGCTGTACTTGGAGTTGGTAACTACCATTTGTTTGGTTCTGACTTGAATAACCCAACATGTTACTTTCTAGTTTTCAAATTCTCATCCTTTCCCATTGCCCAATATTTTTCTTCTCCCTGGTACTCACGTCAAATCTTTCAATGGGAAAAGTGCACAATATCCCCTGAACTAATTCTGCTTATCAGTTTTATGAAGATGGGAAAAAATTCCAAACAATGTTATATACTACCCTATGAATGAAAAATTCAGTGAGTTTCTTTTGTACTGGATACAAAGCTTTTCAGCACATTCTAAGGAGAAATGTTACTGTACCATACATAATACCTGGATTTACAGTATTCAACAAGCCTTTTTTTAAAAGCTGTCGTTTAATACTAATGCTTATCCATCTGGTGGTACACAGTATCTCTGCCCTTCCATCTCTATGGAAAATGAACAGAACCAAATTCACCAAAGATCAACCTGACTGACACCAGCCTTAGCCCATCTATCAGATTCTCAGAAGTTTGCTCTTCCTTAGCCTCTCTGTCCAGATCTCTGATGTGACACTGCCTGAACCCCCGTTCCCTGCAGCAAGACTGAGGCTACTCTCTGCAGCCTTGGAGGAATCTGACCATCTAGCACAGGTTGAGGAAGCAGCAGCAGCCGCTGACCTCCTACCTCTGCATATAGGGTGGCTGCGAATCCCAAAGCATACCTGGCCTTGAGGTGGCTTGTGCCTGGGCTGTCTTCGAAGCCCATAGCCAAGATACAGAAGAGAACACTTTTCCCCCCAAATTACTCAGGGCCACATCTGGTCTATTGTTGATTCCCTGTTTCATCACCCAGGGCAGGCACAGGGTGTTCACCAGGAAGCCTGTAGCCTGTCAGACATTCTTCACCCTACCATGCACTGGAGCTCTGGCACAGCACAAGCCCAGGATGCTGGGCAACATATGCCTCTTTGCAGAGATCTTTGCAAAAAGCACAGCAGAAGTCAGAAAATTAAACACTTAAAATCAACAGCCTTCACTCAAAGCTATTTAATGTTTATTTGTTTTAAAACTACAGCAATATGCATTCCATGAAAATAAATTTCTGATATTAGTCATCTGCTGAATCTGCCTCTATCTTATTTTAAAAAACAGATAAGACCTAAAGCAAGTGGCAGGCAATTTAACCTTCCTCAGCAGACAAATACTGTTTATCTTATCATGTAAATTACAGAAATAGGCCTAGAGGATTTGGCACAGGAAACCTAACACACAATAGGTTAAATAATGCTTGAGGAGAAATACTAAGCAGTCTATCATTGAGACAAAAGGGTGAAGGGTTAGATGACTTGCATGTGAACTATCAGCATCCGTTCTGCGACTAACAGAAGCCTTATAATCATTTATTGCTGTCTTTCTCTGATGTTAACTGGTAAAATGTGGAAATCTGAAATAATGAAATGATCTGAAATCCTGATATTTTTTTTTTCATTTTGGCACCTGACAGCTTTTTCTGTGAATAAGGGATGTATGACTTATTTAATCATGCACATTTTTCAACCCCCCTTGACACCCCTAGTTTAAATAAAGTGTTTCTAATTATAGTCAAAAGAAAATATAAAAATGGGATGATCAAGACATCACTGAAGAAGAAAATAAATAATTTGGAATATAATCAGAACAGAGTGGACAGCATATAAAATGAATATAGGGGAAAACAGGTGGAAAGAGAGAGTGAAAACAATTTCTGTGAGAGTAGAACTGAAAATTCATCCATATCATCCACTTATGACTGAGTCAGCATATGGCCCTTGATTAAATTCCTAAAATAATACTGACAACACTGTACTTGTTCCTTGCACTGCTATTACGACAAACAGTCCTGGCATGAACTGTGATTATGAGGCCCACCCTAAACCCTAACCAGTTTTAAACAAAGTTACAGTACACCTTGCAGGCGCTTGACACATATTTTTTCAAAATCTGCTGCCTGAACATGTGCAGCCTTACAAAAGGGCAGCTGCAAGCTTTGTCAGACATGCAAGCAACGCTAAATTTTGCCATCCCATGGATGAAGAAAGAATCAGGGCAGAAATATCTCAAGGCACCAACTAGGACTGGTTGTACCACCATTTGGGACACCTGGCTAACCAAGACCAAGTCCAAGCAGCTCTCTTGCTTGGACCTATGCTGTTCAATAAGTACAGGTAGCAACACATCACCTGTGTAATTTTGCTGCCTCCATGAGTTTGCTTTCTTTTAAATTAGTGACCACCTTGCTTGAGCATAAAAAAAGTCCCGTTATATAGTTGCTCTTTTTAAGAAGTGAGGTCTGAAGTGCTGGCAGTTGAATGTGGTTTGCATTATCTTCAGCAAACACCACCTCAGAGCATGAAGCCTCCAAAGGCCACACTGACACTTTCCAATCTAAGAAAATCCCCTTTAGCCACGGTCAGATGGAAAAAAGGAAAGACATCTTCCAGGTAGAACCCATGCTCAGTCAGTGAGGGGTAAGCTCAAGCTTCGGTAAAAGCAATTATGTTCCCTGCTACTGCTGCGAGATGCCTGCAGGACAGTGGTTCTGACTTGCAGGATTGGGGCAGCAGCTTGACTGAAACAGGCAGTCGTGAAGAAGCAGCCCTTGGTGCAGAGGTGGGTGGACAGGTAAAACACTCCCTCTGTGGAGGTTAAAGCACACTGACCAGTTGAAGTGGCCAAGGAGCTGTCATAATGTTATCTATCAGCTGGTGTACTGTTCCACACTGGGCATGTAGCGATTTGAAACCACAGACGGCCAACTCCACTTCCTACCAGACATTAATTTTGCAATACAACAAATGAAAACAGGCCTTTGCATTGCAAATGCTGTATTTCATGAACCTGAGAACACAAAATAAATTTGTTGACTTTCTTTTTTTTTTAACTGTATTTGGCTAATGTTTGTGTGCGAGCAAAAAGCATGATGGTCAACTCACAATACCTTGGAGTAGCAGTAGGACAGCAGAGGTGAGAGCTGTGAGGTTACTGCAGTGTTTCCAGCTGGGTTGTGGTGATCCACAGCAAGCTGCAGAGGTAGGCAGGCAGATGATGTACTCCTCCAAGGCTTCACATTAGTCTGAAACAAAATGAGGGCAGGCTGATGAGTGGAAGCTTCTCCCGGTATTCCTGTACATGTATAAATATTCCTTATAAAATGCAAAATGAGGAATCCAATTGCCCGTGGTTGACACAGTATCATGACTCCCATGCACACCAGAATTTTGATGTGGTACTGACTTAGAGGAAACCATTGCCATAAACTCATTTCACAGATGACTAAACAAAGAGGAGATCATCATCATTTCATTTGATGTTGGTAATTAAAGGTTTTGAAAAACAAAATGAAAGACAACCCTCCCTTGCATTTTGGAGCATAAGTAAAAGCATATATAGTTTTACAACATATGTACTTAAAACAGCAAGACTTTATCTCCTAAGCCTTTATTTCATGTATAATTTATGTAGATATACTGTACTGTGGGTTTTTTGGTATAGCTAATGTTTGGGCAGAGAGGTCTTTAAATGCAGTAGAACAAAAGGAAACAAAACAGACACCATGTGCAAAATCCACACTCCACAATGTCTTAACCCTTTAGTCCTGTATTGTCCCCCTTGCAGTATAATTTGATGCTGTGTGCCAGCATCTGCTGAACTGTGTGCCAGCACACAGTTAATTTTTTTAATAGAAGTTGACACAAGTACATCCAGTACAATACACTGATGGAGCCATATAAAAAAGATTCAACATGGTTAGGGCCAGGGGCGGCATGTGAAATGAAAAAGTAATATCAACTACTTTTCCACAGCTTGTAAATTGTCTAAGTAATTATTATATGTATTTATTTTATTAAAAGGAGAGGCATTTTTGTTTTGATTTCTTTGCTCTGATCCCACTTATTACTGCTGTCTTTGAAATTCCACAGACACTGCATTTCTTTTACTGACTGGACATTTCTGAAATAGTACCACTATCAGGTAGATCAGATTGTTGGCAAAAGCTTTGGCACCGAAGAGACTCAACAAATAAATTTCATCACGCTGACCCTGTACTAAACAGCAACTTTATGTGGATAACCTCATGGGAATGGAAGTTGAGAAAGAGCTATTTCAAGGCCGCCAATAACTTAATCTCTGTTCAGTTCATAATGCAAAGCCATTTCTGTTTCCTTTGCTCACAGTGCTAAAGAGTTTTTGGGATACTGTAATCCTCATAAGGTGGGGAGGGCAATGTGGGGGGTAGGGGGTTGCGGGAGGGAGAGGAGATCCCACTGAAATTATGCCCCATTTAAAAAAAAAAAAAGAAAAATAAATAAAAAGCCAAGTTTTTCATCTTGGAAATTCTCAGCCTCAGTTACGTGAGTGCAAAAAGTAACTTTTATTTGAAGAACTAACACTCACTTCTTTGTTAAGAAAACTTAGGGCACCACCCAGCAGACATGAAGGCTCCTATGTTATCAGCAAACTATTTCCTGGGTATATGTTCACCCTTTCCATGCAGCTTGCTTATTTTTTCAACCAAAAAAGAAAGAAAAAAAAGGCAGTGCAAACAAATTCTGTAACGCTGCTGAATGATCTGTATTTTGCTGCAAAAACTACTATATTGATGTAATGGAAATTTCATAGGTGTCCAGCTTCGCAGAAACAAAATTGGAAAGGTGCCAAGGGGAACCCTAGTGCAGCCCCACATGCTCTTTCCAAGGTGAAACGGCTCTGCACAGTGCTGCTGCCAGCCATCATCTGAGAACAAGCCATAAGGGGCAGAGACAACGTGCACGGCTGAGCAAAATACCTCGCATGGAAGAACACGAACCCCTAATCCCCTGTTAATGGTTAACCTAACCTGCTACCTGCAAACACAACACCAGTTATTCTACAAATTTGGCATCACAAACTTGAGTTCTGCAGAGGAATAAAGCTTGAATGATTATGCTCTCTGCCTCTCCTCATAGTTTTAAAGATACATGATGGGTCAGGACTCACAAGATGTCATCAAAAATGGTCAGAAAAACTGAGGATGGAAGGAGAACGGGAGGAGAATCTGATTGTGCCTTTGCAGAAGGGATAACCAGAGGATCTCCCAGTGACCCTTCCCAACTTGCCCTTCTACATCTGCAAATCATCAACCAGGGGACCCTGTAGCATCTGATGGGGGTTTGTAGGGCTCAGCTATGGTGTGCATGCAGAGGAAATTTGAGGCATTGTGGGAGTGACCATCAGGAGCACAGGTAAGGGAACCAGGTTACTGCTAGGGCAAAATGTAGCTGTCCTCAGTGCCACAGTTTACAGAACAAATTGTCCTTTTAGTTATTCTCCCTGGTGCCCCAAGGAGCGGTTTTGTATGAGCAGCAGGTATGGTGGAAAAGGAAGCTTATGCAAACATCCAAAATCAACAGCAGTCATCACATGCAGGAAAGTATTAATTTCTGCAATCCTGGGAGTCACCTCAAGTAACAAACCAGACAGGGATATGGCAAAAACTGAAATCCCAAAGAAGAGATGCTTGGCCCTCTAATAACACTAAGCGTTTCAGGCTGAAGCAGGCGTCACTGCCCAGCATGGTTGTGCAATGCTTGTCAGTGGGCAACGCTTAAGGAGCTTCTGCCCCTCCAGCCCCAAAATCATGGATCACTGTCTCCAGAACACCGGCTAACAGCATAACCCAACAGTCTGCAGTAAATCCCCCGCCTCCCCACTCCTGCACACAAATCTCATTGTTTCCCAGGAAAGTGAAGTGGAAACCCATCATCCACCGGCAGCAAGACAGTGCAGTTGCCTCAGCTGACTATAGATTCAGCCTGATGGAGCATCAGAGGCAAACATCCGTGGACGAGCTGGGCTTTAGGCATCGGTGAGCTGTGCAGATCTCTGCAAGCTTACAGCAGCAGAACGACATGAAAAGTAATATTAATATAAAAAACAGGCAGTGCACAGCTTTTCCAGTTGTGCTGTTTTGCCTTTGGGGGAGGGGATTATTGAGAAAGCTGAAGATGACCTCTATCCTCCTGCTACTCTGACTAAATCTTCAGTACTACCTCTTGACTTCTTTTAAACTTTTCAGGAAGCTGCCCTCAGAAATCAGTCATACAGTTACTGTCTCTTTATCAAGATAAAGTACAGTGTAAAGGGTAGGTTAGTTGCTATAGGAGTGAAAGGAGAGATGAAGTAGTGTTATGAGGGGAAGTTTTTTTAACTAGGGGCTTAGTCTATGGATTTCACAGATTTAACCAGCAGCAGCTAGCCATGGCCTTACTATTTCATCAAGCCAGAGCTTTAAACACCTTTGCATTTCAACAAGTTTTGTCCTTGAGAAACTCAGGTGTCCATGGCAAGTGTATCCAGACACTTAACCAGATACCCACTCCAAATGCAAGAAACACAAAGGGCTGTTGTGATCGGATAAATGCTAACCTCTGCAGCCAGCACTTCCAGTTTCACTCTCTCTCTCAGTTCATTGCTCCAGTAAGGCATCTATTTAGCAGCCAACGAACGGAACCCAAAATTTAAGAGACTGCAAACACCAAGTTAGCAAAAGAAGAGCCCAGGCATTTTGCCATGGTAAAGTAATGTAGCAGAAGAAACCAAAACCAGACTAAAAAAGTTTATCTTCTGGAAGCCTTTTGCCCCCTCGATAATGCCTCTGTATTTCAGGGCCTTTTAAGCCGGCCTTGTCAGGCTAGAAAGACCTCTGCATAGTCAAGAAACTGCTCTCTCATAAGACCCTGAGATATGATAAGGCCACAAATCACAGGTTTTAAAGAAACAATGACAACAAAAGACCAAACAAATGAAAAAAACTCAGGAGATTGGGATCAGAAGATGAGTTATGAGGTAAAATTGCAATGGTTTACATTTTTTAAATATCAGTGAAAACATTCAATAATGAGACTGATTTTCATGGGGTTTTTTTAGCACCTCCACCATTCCGAGAAAGTGGTGTTGTGGGGTTTTTTTCTCTTCTTTCTGCTTTGGCTACTCTAGACAGGGATTTTTCCACTCAACTGTTTATTCTTTCACTCAGTCTTCAGTAAAATGTCAGCAAACAATTGTCATTTGGTATCTGCAAAAGATAACGCAGGTGGAAAGGGGAATACTGAAATCCAATACCTCCCTGTAAAAACCTACTGTACTATCAACACCAGATAAACTTCTTTTTCTCTACAAGAAACCTGACCTTGTAAATATACTTACTAGGATCATGGTAAGGGAATACATATCCAACTTGTTTGGGTAAGATATCAGCAGGTCTTCCTCTCAGAAGACAGAATTTTTCTGGACAAGTAAATGCCTAACCCAACTTTGCAATGGTATGTTAAGAAAGCTTTTCTCTGGAAGTCAGTATGAAATGGGTGTGACAGCAAGACAGTTGTCCTGCTCTGTCCTTCATCAGTACAGTGCTTTAGATTCTAGAGCTTTGCAGTGACTGTGTTATTTACAAGATGATTTAAGAATAAATTAAGGAACTACTACTGATTAAAACCTAGGTAAAATTCAAACCCACTAACAATCAAAATACTGCTATGACACATTTCTGCAGCACACACTTGTATTTAATTAACTAGTCAAGTAAGCTCTTTGTCACCCTATTTTTGTTTTGTTTTGTTTTTTCTTCAGTACTGAACCTGAAAATCCCCTGAAAAGGAGGTGTTCTTGAAGCAAAATTTGGTAATCAAGCCCAGCTCATGCAGCTTTTGTTTGTGTAAATATGCTGCTCTCACAAATGCATTATCAACAGTACTTCCCAAATATCTCATAAGTGTTGGACTAAAATCTAGGATTTTTTAAATTTATTTTTTTAAGTGCCTCTTGAAAATCTGTTGAGGAAACAATTATCTTCGAAAGACCATTTTAAAAATTTGCCTCAGTCACATGAGCAATCACCTGGAAGTCACAGGAACCACCTGTATCAGCAAGAAAAGCAGGATTTGGCCCTCAGTGACTCAACTGAACTCCATGCTGTCAACTTAAATTCTAGATGTAATTCCAGTTGGGCATTACTGCTGTGTTGTTTCAACAAAAGCTGTTTTATATCTCAGAAATGTCTGGACCACAACAATGTCACTATTAGACAACTTCTGCTTTTTACATGCTTTAGAACTTTTCATGGGGGGAAAACTATTGTGATTTTTTTTTTTCTTTTCTGTTCTAGGCTTTAAATTGAAGTCCCACTAATTTAAGAATAGAGCTTTGAGGTATACATCTTAAATACGATAAATGACATAAAGTTAAAGGTCTGCTGTACAGCACTGCCAAGTCTGTAAGATCATGAATCACAACATCCATATACAATCCACAAAACTGTGTTCTGAAATATATAAACCAGTTCCAATAATCTTTTCATCTTACACAAACATATATGTGGGTCAGATTTTAAAAAGCTGGAGTCAGTCTATGCAAAGCCTGGAAGTAATATACATGTTTGACAAGTAACACTGAAATGTGCCTTGATGGAGTTTCCCCTGGCCTATTCCGCTTGCACAGATGTTCTACCTGGAAACTTTTCTACCTCCCAGTCATGTTCTTTACATAGTATGATCATACCTGCTCTACTTTTCTGCTACTCTATGTAACACTTTGAGCCAATAAGGAAGAAAACACATCTTAATCTGCTTTAACTGCAATGAGGTGCAATAAAATTATTTGACAGAGGAGAAAGGATAACAAATATGTATCAAGACTCTGCTTTAGTCCCACACTTTTCCCTCACCATTTCTTTAGTATCAGCTCTGTTGGGGAGCTCCTGCAAATTCCTGCAAAGGTGATGGGGACAGTACTGTAATATTGACATTTCTCCTTGCTCTGCCCCTGAGGCCAGGAGGAAACTCTGGTATAACGGTTTCCTTAATGAGGGAAGACTTACCCTCAGTGGAGGAGAATTAGGTTAGGGAGAACTTAAACTTAGCATACGTAAGTCCATGGGGCCTGACAGGTTGCACCCATGAATGCTAAGGGAGCTGTCCAATGCCACTACAAGGCCTCTCTCAATTATCTTTTAGTAGTCAGGGAGACTGGGAGAGGTTCCTGAAGACTGGAAGAGAGTGTCATGTCACTTATATCTCCAAGAAGGAAGATTCGGGACACTAAAGGGTGGTCAGCCTCACCTCAGTCCCTAGAAATGTGATGTAGAAAAACCTCCTGGAAAGCTTTACCAATGCATAAAAGACAAGAAAGTGATCCTAAGTAAGCAGCATGGATTTTTAAGGGGAAATCATGCTTGATCAGCCTCGTAGCCTTCTGTAATGAAAACGCTGTATTGGGTCTGGCTAAGTTGGAGCTAACTTTCTCTATAGCAGCCCTTACAGTGCTCTGCTTTGTATTGGTCATGAGAAAGGTGTTTTTCCTGTGGCTAAGCAGTGCTAATACAGCATCAGACTATCTCCCCAACATTTCACTCCCCCTCATCAGTATGCTTCATATTCTGAGGCACCACAGCCAGGACAGCTGACCCAGACTGACCAAAGGGATATTCCATAGCATTTGCCATCTGCTCAGCAATCAAGCTAAGAGAAAGGAGGAGGAAGTGGGGACATTGGTTATTTAAGATTTTTGTCTTCTGGAGCAACCACTACATGTACCAACAAGGGGGTTTTTTCCATCTTAATTTTCTCCTCTCTCTGTCCTGTTGAAGGGAGATGTAGAATAGCTTGGTGGACACCTGGTGTCCAGCCAAGGTCAACCCACCACAGTTTCTGAGCTTGGTGGATGAGAGGGGAGCAGTGAATGTTGTCTACCTGGACTTCAGTAAAGACTTTATGCTCTCTCCCATAGTAAAGCTGGCAAAATAGATAAATGAGCTGTGAGGTGGATTAAAAACTAGCTCAATGGTTAGGCCCAGAGGGTTGTGATTAGTGGCACCAAGTCCTCTTGGAGGCAGGTGGTGTATCCCAGGGTTATACTGGGGTCAATACTGTTCAACATCATGATTAATGACCTGGAGAGTGGGACAGTGTACCCTCAGCAAGTTCACAGATGATGCAGAAGTGGAAGGAGTGGCTGACACACCAGCTGGCTGTGTTGTCATTGTCAGAAGGACCTCAACAGGCTGAAGAATTGGGCCAAGAAGACTCTTATGAAGTTTAGCAAGGGAAAATGCTGAAAAGCCACACCTTGGAGAAATAAACCCAGTAACGTGTACAAACTGGGGGAGGACGAACTGGAAAGCAGCTTTGCTGAGAATGACCTTGGGGTCCTGGTGCATGGCAAGCTGTCCATGCAGGCTGATGCAGCAAATGTGGCCAAGTCCATCTTGGGCTATGTTAGGAAAAGCATCACCAGCAAGCCAAGGAACTGATCCTTTCCCTCTGCTCAGCACTGGTGAGTCCTCATCTGGAGAGCTGAGTCCAGTCCTGGGCTCCACAGTACAAGAGAGATACGGATATACAGAAGAGAGCCTAGCCCACTAATATGACTAAAGGAATGGAGAATCCCTTTTACAAGAAGGGCTGAGAGAGCAGGGACTGTGCAGCCTGGAGAAGGCTCAGGGAGATTTTATTATTGTATAAATTGTAAAAATATGTGAAGGCAGAGTGAAAAGAAGATAGAAACAGGCTTTTCTCAGCAGTAGCCAATGACAAGACCACAAGGAATGGGCACAACTGAGATGCAGGAGATGCCATCTGAACATCAGGAAACATGTTTTTACGTCAGGGCTGACCAAGCACTTGCACTGGTTTCCCAGAGAAGTACTGGAGTCTAGTTCTGTGGAGGCATTCAAAACCTGACTGGACACAATCCTGGGGGACTTGATCTAAGTGACCCTGCTTGAGGAGGTAGGTTGGACTAAATATCTCAAGAGGTCCCTGCCATCCTCATCAATTCTGCCTTCCTCTCCTCTTAGAGGAAATAAAATCAAATAGGGGCTATCCCATGGGCTGCTCTGTTTGAAGGAATGGGAGCCTGCGAGTGCTGGCTAACATTCAAACAGCACTTCTTCCAAGCGCAGAATAGGTGCATCCCTTTGAGTAAGAAATCGGGAAAGAGAGGTAGAAGACCTGCGTGGATAAGCAGGGAACTTATGAGTAAACTCAAAGGGAAGCAGAAAACCTATAAACTGTGGAAACAGGGTCTGAGATCATGGGATGAATATAAGGATGTGGCCAGGGCCTGTAGGGATGCAACTAGGAGGGCTAAGGCCTGCTTAGAAATTAAGCTGGCAAGGGACATAAAGGACAACAAAAAGAGCTTTTTCAGGTATGTAAATAGTAAAAGGATGACCAGGGATAATGTAGGTCCCTTGTTGAATGAGGCGGGTGTCTTGGTGACGGGAGATGATGAGAAGGTGGAGATACTTAATGCCTTCTTTGCCTCGGTCTTTACTCCGAAGGCTTCTCAGGACTCACATATCCCAGATGTAAGTAGGAGTGGTTGGGGAACGAGTGGTTGGGGAACGAATGGCTCCCCTCTAGTAGAGGTAGGGGTGGTCCAGGAACGACTCAAAGGAATGGATGCACACAAATCCATGGGCCCGGATGGGATACACCCACGTGTGCTGAGAGAGCTGGCGGAGGTGATTGCGGAGCCGCTCTCTATCATCTTTGACAGATCCTGGACTACAGGAGAAGTGCCTGAAGATTGGAGGATAGCCAATGTCACTCCAGTCTTTAAAAAAGGCAAGAAGGAGGATCCCAGTAACTATAGGCCAGTCAGCCTCACCTCTGTCCCTGGAAAGGTGATGGAACAGCTTGTTTTGGATGCCATCTCCAAACAACTGGAAGAGAAGAAGGCCATGAGGAATAGTCAGCATGGATTCACCAAGGGGAGATCGTGCTCGACCAATCTCATAGCCTTCTATGATGTTATTACCAACTGGGTGGATGGAGGGAGAGCAGTGGATGTCATCTACCTCGACTTTAGCAAGGCTTTCGATACTGTCTCCCACAACATCCTGATAGAGAAGCTGAGGAAACAAGGGATAGATGAGTGGACAGTGAGGTGGGTTGAGAACTGGCTGTCAGACCGGGCTCAGAGGGTCGTGATCAGTGGAGTAGAATCTGAATGGAGGCCTGTGACTAGCGGTGTTCCCCAGGGCTCAGTGTTGGGTCCAGTCCTGTTTAATATCTTCATTGACGACCTTGATGAGGGAATAGCATCCACCCTCAGCAAGTATGCCGATGATACAAAACTGGGAGGAGTGGCTGACACGCAGGAACACTGCGCTGCCATCCAGCGAGACCTGGACAGACTGGAGAGCTGGGCAGGGAGAAATCTAATGAAATTCAACAAAAGCAAGTGTAAAGTCTTGCACCTGGGGAGGAATAACCGACTGTATCAGTACAGGCTGGGGGATGACCTGTTGGAGAAGAGCTCTATGGAGAAGGACCTAGGGGTCCTGGTTGATGACAGGTTGGCTATGAGCCAGCAGTGTGCCCTGGTGGCCAAGAGAGCCAATGGGATCCTGGGATGCATCAGGAAGAGTGTGTCCAGCAGGTCGAAGGAGGTGATCCTCCCCCTCTACTCTGCATTGGTCAGGCCCCACCTGGAATACTGTGTCCAGTTCTGGGCTCCCTGGTATAGAAAAGACAGGGACCTTCTGGAGAGAGTCCAGAGAAGGGCGACAAAGATGATTAGGGGTCTGGAACATCTCCCCTATGAGGAAAGGTTGAGTGAGCTGGGTCTGTTCAGCCTGGAAAAAAGAAGACTTAGGGGGGACCTAATTAGTGTTTACAAGTATCTTAGACATGGGTGGCAGGGGGAATTGGCCAGCCCCTTTTCAGTGGTCAGTGGGGACAGGACTAGGGGCAATGGCTGTAAGCTGGAGCACAGGAAGTTCCGCACCAACATGCGGAAGAACTTTTTCACAGTGAGGGTGACAGAGCAGTGGAATAGGCTGCCCAGGGAGGTGGTGGAGTCTCCTTCTCTGGAGATATTCAAGTCTCGTCTGGACACCTATCTATGTAATATGAGATAGGGAGCCTGCTTTGGCAGGGGGGTTGGACCCGAAGATCTCTTGAGGTCCCTTCCAACCCCTAAGATTCTGTGATTCTGTGATTCTGTGATAAGAAGGGTAACATAAGTTAGAAAGCATTTTCTTGCACCATCATATCCAGTACCCCATCCTCTGAGATACCTTAAAATCTTCTGTAGCTCCATCTTCTGTCCCATTGGAAGACTCTTAGTGCTATAATGGTGACTTCATTTCCTGCCTAAATTTATCCTAAGTTAATAGTGATACATTCTCTGGATTTTCTACTTCATTAGCCACTGCATGCATTTTTTTTAGTCATTTTTGCCTAGTTTTCTGTTTTCAAACTGGAAAAAAGACATCTTTATTTTGCACTTGTTCTGTTTTTGAGAGCCATCTCCCTCAAACATGGTGGAAAGCTTTAACAGCTGTTTACGTAGTTTTGCAACCAGGGAAAAACTAACACGTGCTGTATGTCGCTATACATCACTCCTAGAAATGCTTTTTTCAGTGAATACAAACTGCCTTCCTTTTCATAACTGCATTAACAGTGCTGCCTCAAGGTCAGCCTGTCAGTGTGGGACCTTTGAAGCTGACACTATTTTTTTTGCATGACTTTGGACTATGAGATCCTCCTTTTTTTGTAGGTTTTGTTTTGTTTTGCATTTTTTTCCTCTCCTAGAAAGCCAGTAATGAAATGTGCAAGATTAGTAGGGAAGGATCTAACATGTTTAACTCGACAGACTCAGGGCGCCCTTTCCATCTATTTTCCCTTCAACAAGTCTTAGCTTTTTCCTCTTTACAAAACCCATGCTAGCATTTTCACAAATTGGTGTTACGAAAATCTGGATTCACATTTATTCTTAGTTACCCAGTTTTTTTGACTGCTGAAGGGAATGCAGCTATGTCCAGGGTATGTGTGTGCACGTATTCAAGCATTGCTATTTAGAAAAAAACAGCTCCCACTTCTCTATGAACAGGTAAGAAATCCCCCTTGAATTCATTATGATTCTGCAGGTAACAGCATTAAAATACAACCAGTGAAACAATCAAAGAGGCTACTTTTATGGCTGGATTTCTTCAGACAGTTTTTTAGGAGATTCCAAAAGCAAAGCAACTGAATAATACATATACAATCAGAGGTAGATAATGCGTATGTGTTGATAAAGCAGCATTACAAGACAAGAACAAGAATTTAAAAGTATCAGGTTGTTAAAAGCCCTGAGAAAAAGCGTTAAAAAAAAATTAACCCCCCAAAATCCTTATCAAGGTCATAGGCAAAACTTAGTAATTCTTCCTTTTCAACAATCTTCTTTATAAGGTATCAATTTTGAGACATGCTATACCCAAGATGGAATATGTTAAATATTTGCATCATTTCCTGGATTTTTTACATACCAAGTCAGCCACTACTTTTAGACTAAGATTACAATGTATCTTACACACTATGTCTTTTGATACTCATTTATCTGGAACTTGGACAGAACTTCATTCTGAATTTTGAAATATCATAAAACCAAAACAAAATCATCTCTTGACAAAGCAAAATGCATTATGGCACACATATTTCAGTGTCACAGTGCAGATTATGATGTAAAACACACTCCAAGGCAGGGAAGCTACTGCTATCAAATATAGCTAGTAAGAAAAAATTTAAGTGTTTCATTAAAAGGAACTGAAAAAAAGGATAATGTGAATGATGACGTACTGCATTGGTCTTCTTGAATAAGTGAAATCGGCAAATAAAAGCACAGTACAGTATTATATAGCAGGTGAGAAGCAGAATGCATCCAGCAGAATTTACACTCAGGAATGGGCTTACAATAGTGAAGAAGTGCAGCAATTGGTTCCAGTTTGATATGTGTATTTTTCATGTAATGGTAAATATATAAGAAAAAATTTTATATGACACGTCTTGCTACAACATTGGTATTTGAATCCATTCACAGACAGCTATATTGGGAGCAGTCAGATACAATGTTTCATTACTTCTTGCATGGAGAGCACAGCTAGTCACTGCAAAGTTAATATTCCTTTTCCTCCTAAGAAATCATTTAAACTGACTTACTACAATACCCAGAAATACCACCTGAGGAAAGTGACAGCTGCAGGAAGGACCTGTATGTTTGATGCCTCTTAGTATCTGCCTTTTTGAACAGGCCAGAATTTCTGTATTCAGAATTGCACAAGGTAGGTTGCTTCTTGGTTTAGAAAACCCTTTTTTCTATTATTAGCCTAAGACATTATAGATTGGAAGTCCAGACAAACAGAGATACTGGCAAATGTTTCAGTGTCACGTGATTTTAATGGGAAAAAACAGAGCAAGTTCTTTGAAGCTGAAACACATAGTGGGAACATAAAAATTCTCATGCGCTTTTCTTAGGAAAAACAGCCTTGAAGTCCCAGTGTAAAACTGTGAGGAGTAAGGAGAGCCAACAGCTCACCAGTGGTTGCAGCACTCCCTGGGGATAGCACAACTGGCTTCAGAGCTCCTTTACAGAGTCACTAACATCCTCTGTAAGACTTAAATTCGGGCCATGCTGGGTGCACTCACTCTCACGGCAGCTGCCCCACTTTGTGTTAAGAAAAATAAAAAAATAAGTGCTATGGAGCAGCTGCCATAGCTGCAAATAGGAGCCAGGGAGATATCTACCTTAGAAGAGCCTTTGTGAGGCTGTTGAAAGACAGCACTGAGCTCGATATGTGCCCCAAGCACAGGGATGCTGGCTGGTCTGTGTGTTTGTTCTAGCACACAAGCGTACTCACAATCTCTTTGAAAGATGAAAAACTTTTAAAGTTGTTTCCCCCTTCCCATGCAACTGGAACATTTCTGATTACATTAAAAGCTCCCCACAAAAGAAAATACATTTGCTACCAAGCTCTCAATATTACTTTTTTATCCCCACAACTAACACAGCCACTGCTGAAAGCTATCATTTGTACAAGCAGTTCCTACTGTTGCAACTAGCCGCAGCACAATCCATGGTACTACGCTCCTAAGGACAGCTTTCGTGAGCAGTGGCCAGTGGAATGGGCCCCAACACGGTCATGTTGCATGTGCAGCGAGATCCTTATGACAAACATGCTTTGCAAACAAAAATAATCCAATTTCATTATCCAAAGTGGGTAATTTGTGATAAAAATAAAACCTCATTTCTACTCCTTCACCATTTAAACATTTTTTACTTTGTAAAGAACTGCCCTTTCTTTCCAGCTTGTTGTGACCATTCTTGCCCCAGAAAAGAATTTAAACAGCTTTTCATTGCTCGTTGTTTCTGTTACATCAGAAAACTTATACTCTGACTCTTTTCATATGGTTTAGCAAGCAGAAATACTGAAAAAATCTCTTTGCAAGGAGCAATCTTATGTTGGCAGGAAAATTGACAAGATGACCTAATAGGTCTTTTCCATCTCTAATTTCCCTGAGCCTACTACTCCTGTGGGGAAAAATAACTTGTCAGCAAAGTTATTATAGATGAAAATATCACAGTAAAAATAGTTACACAAAAATTGCCCACCAATTCCTTCATGTAAGATTTGAATATAATTATTCTTGTGACAGTTGCTTATTCCTAACTGAGAAAAACATATTCCCAGTTTCTGTACAGCAGTCAAAAATCTCAAGTAGCAGTGGAAATCAAATAAGAAATTATCTAAGCAATCCTCAAATACACAGGAAGCTAAAGAGGTTCAATCAAACCTCTATTTACCTACCCGCACAGTACAATTTTTGTGTCTTATTGAAAAATAGATATGCTTTGTAGAAACCTGGAATTTAAAGAATAGAGAAACAATGCCGGGTTTCTGCAATTCTCATATGCACTGGGTTGGGTTTTTTTTTTGTTAGGGTCAGCCTAGCATGACCACCAATAATTATATCTTTTCTTTAAATTAGACAAATTTTAAAAGGCAAAACAACCAAATAGTAGGAAATATCTAAAAAGAGGTCTTTGTGTCAGAGGAGCTTTTAATCAGGAACCTGCACTTGGCAATGCAAAATGCCCATAAAAGGGCTTCTAAGGCTGTGTCCTGCCACTAAGACTACTCTCACCAGCAGTTTCAATCAGTATTTTACTTATTTACATGAAGATGATGAAGACAAGAACAAATGTGCATCTAAGAATCTATTAAGCACATTAAATTTATTAAATAAAATAATTAGGTAACTCTTGTCCTCTCTGTTTTAGTAAAGCTCCTACTGGAAAAATAATCTTACTTAATTTACTTTATCCAAGAAAAGTACATTTTTTTCAGAGCTTAATTCCTGTAAAACACTATAAAATAGTAAATTTTAAATTTGGTTCAAAATACCGCTGTGGTTCTTACATGCTTAATTTTCAAATTAGCAGGAACAGTTGTCTGAAATAGCAGCAGCTATCTTAAAATATTTATATGGTAGCGCTTGAATAAAATAGATGTCCTGGTACCTTACCAGGGAAAACTAGAGCTACTACATATCTAGGGTAGAAAACATACATTTTTTTAAAGATACTGGCTGAAAAAATTTGGCATTTGTTTTGGTTTCACACTACTATACATGGGGAGTAATGGCACAAAACTCTCCACTGGTGAGAATGAACAATAAAGAACTGGAGCCCTGAGAGACTGTAGTTTGAAACTTAGTCAACCTCTCATGTTTTAGGAAAACATGGATATAGATCTATACTCAAATCTGGAACCACATCTAATTTATATAGTACAGGATTACACCTAACACTGCCCACAATGACAACAATCCTTGGACATCATTGCTGGTGAAACAAAATACCTTCGGGGAGCACATGTTGACCATTCTTATAATTTTTCCAACCTTCTATCCTTCCATAATTACACCTTCCTCAGTTTTTTCCATCCCACTCTCCTGTCGCTACCAGATCTGAATTTCTATTTCTGTATGGAAGCAAAAGCAATGGTTTGTGTTTCAGTCCATCTTTATTATGGCATTGATTATGTATTATAATCTCTAATCAAGTTATATTCTCTAACAGAAAATAAGCCCTGATTCTGTATAATGCAGGTATTGATATGTGCAGTCTATCTTATCTTGCGAAGTCAGTAGTGATTTGAAAAGTGAATATTCTTCCTGTATTAGTTTGGGGGGTGGCTGTGTGTATTTTTGTTGTTTGTTCTGGGTTTTAGAAGTTTTGTTTTACTTTTTAGCATTCTGAAGTTTCCATCTAGTTTCTACTCAACTGAATATATACAGAAGATAATGAAATATAGTACTGTCTGCTAATGTGATTCATTTTCCATAAACGGTTATTGGAGAGCCATATTTCATGACTATAAGATCCTATCTGTGTTTATCCCATTACTGGGGCATTACTGTAGCAGTATATCAAAGATAAAATACCCATAAGCAACTTATAAAACTCTTACATTAGTTACAGGAATCTATTATAGAAACTGTAATATATTCCATTATATACCTGAGAGGTAAGTTTCTGTGTTTTCAGTTGGGTGTGATTATAATGAGTAGTATGTCAACTTAAAATAATCTTCACAGTATTCACAGCCAGAATCATCAACATAACCCAAGACTGTGAGATGTTATGAGATGGATTCTCCATAACTACCTCAGTAAAGCTTTCAGCATGTTTTCAGCAGTATAATGTGACCTATATTCTATTATTTAAGATTTCAGAGAAGTCATTACATGTGGGATATATTAAACTATCAGCCAGTTTGTTCTGTAAAAAAATCCCTTTTGTTTTTACACACACAGTTATTACTGTGAAAGTATATCCCTTTGAAAAGGTAATCATCTTGGGTATTATAGTATTATTTTTGGCACTTTATTTTTGTTTTAAAGTAAATTATAGAGCAAGCATTCCACATTTTTTCCTGTCTAAATCAGTCATGTCTGTTGCACTTACGTAGGATCCAAAACTATTGACCAAGGGAGGGGCGAGGAGAGGGAAAGAAGGGGATGCCTGGTTTTAAACACAAATATTCCAGCATGACTTTTTTTTTTTTTAACTTAAAACGTCAAAAATATTATATGCATCTGTAGATGCAAGTATGTGTAGAAGGATTGTTTCAGAAAAGAATATGTGCAAATTTCAGCCTATATCTGGAACTGAATTAACATTAAATTACACTTCTGGGAACAGTTCACGTGGCTGGAAACCCATCGAATCTGCATCTATGAGGAGTGGCCACCCCATTCAGGCCTGTGAGTCTACATATTGCTCCTACAGGCAACAAACATGATCACAATTGCAGATCTTGCTCATGTCCTCAAACCAGTGTTGTGTAAAGAGAGAAGGACCCAGTTAAAGAGTAGGTAGCTGTATTAAGACAAAAATATCCTCTTTCTCAGGTAACTCAAGGGTTTTCTTAATCTGCAGGTTCCCCTTAGCAGTCAGTGGAAATTCTTAAGGAGTTAAGTTCCTTAATGCAAATTGAGTATCTATGATCTCATGTCCCTACAGGGGAAAAAAACCTCTCCAAAAACAAAAAAACCCCAACAACTCAGCATGATATGAAAAGACATAGAAATCTGGTAATCTTCTGCAAAACAAAGAAAAAGACAAACCTTAACATGTGGAATGATATGCCTCACCCTGGCATAACTTGCTTCTTTTCCTTACATTACCTTCCATAGTAGCTGAATAAAAAAAAAAAATATTTAAACAAAGCTAAAAATCAAGCCATATATCTTAAGCAGTAAGAGATTGAGTCCAGAAATTTATGGGAGCTGCTAATAAAGCACATTTCTGCTCAGATATGAGTAATATGATTTTTGTAATTTAAAGCACTTCTGCAGTGTAAAGTGGCTTCCCCACTTGTGAGTTACAGACCTTTATACCTCTGCTGTTGGGAATTAAACTGTATTGCCCGCAGTTTGTATTCCAGATCTATAAATATTTTTCCCACCTTGTCAGAACCTCATGAGGAGTAAGTTAAGTCAGGCCACAAAGAGAAGTCACTAGCCACTGATGCTAAAAGAAAAATCATTAAGAACAGATTTGCTGTTACACTGTAAGGAATGTTTTCTTTTTGTTTTTCAGTGCCATAGCCTGTCTTCCAGTGATCAGTCTATCTATGGGAGTTCTACACCTCTGAGCAAGGATTGCAGCACACTGCATTGGGAAAGTTTGTCTGCTCTGCACACAGGATAAAAACCTTCTTGCCACACACATATTCATACATACATTCCTGGATTAATTGCAGACTCCAGAGAAAAAGCAAGGGGTACCATGTCTACCCATATGCACAAGCAGGATATAGGTCTACAATTAGTAATGCCAAAAGTTGCATTCATCTTTTTGAGTCTACTTCACATTAAAATCATAGAATGCTTTGGGTTGGAAGGGACCTCAAAGATCACCTAGTTCCAACCCCCCTGCCATGGGCATGGACACCCTTTACTAGACCAGGTTGCCCAAAGCTTCATCCAAGGATAAGACTTCCAGAACATCTCTGGGCAGCCTGTTCCAGTGCCTCACTACCCTCATAGTAAAGAATTTCTTCCCAACGTCTAACCTAAATCTGCCCTCTTCAGCTTGAAGCCCTTGTTCTATTACTACACTCCCTGATGAACAGTCCCTCTCACACTTTCCTGTAGGACTCCTTTAAGTATCAGTAGGCTGTAATTAGGTCTCCCTGGTGCCTTCTCTGCTCCAGGCAGAACCACACAACCCTCTCAGCCTGTCTTCATAGGAAGGGTCCTCCAGCCCCCTGATCATCTTCATGGCCTTCCTCTGGACTCGCTGCAACAACTCCATGTCTTTCCTGTACTGGGAACCCCAGGGCCAAACACAGTCCTCCAGGTGGAATCTCATGAGAGTAGTTTTTAACAAGCAGGTCTCTGACATCACCTAGCTACTTCAAATGCAGAAGATAAAACAAGTGTCTATTTCTCATTCTGGTGATTTCAAGATGGACAGTCTACAAAAATGTTGTGGTAGCCTGTGCATGCATGTCTTGGGAGTGACAGGCCAAGTCTTTATTTTCTTCTGTATCTTTTTCTTGAAACACTACCTTTTTTCCATAGCCAGTATTGTTTCAGGAGTGATCCTAATATGTTAAAGATGGGCTTACAGCAAATGCTCTCGCCACTTCTTAATTATTTCCACTGGATTTCAAAGCAGATGTTACAATTTCCAAGAAAAGATAAAACTTCTCAAATAGTTATAACTGTTGCATCAGGGACATTTGGAAGTTAAGATGTATAAGCTTTTTTTTTTTTACTTTCCCAAGGAACAGAACAATTAGGAAGAAAATGAAAAGGTATATCTGATGGAGTGTCACAATATAATATCAAACCAAGAACCAACTGAAAACCCAAATAGGAAAATATAGGGACAGAAAGCTCTAAGGTAACAATCAGGTGAAAGTCTGCTCTGTTTGCAGAGGAGTTGACTCGTGCTGTACCGATACATGTAACCATTGCATAACTCAGGTCGATTAATATCTCTTTGCTGACTCAGAGCATGTGTCTATCAGCTTATCAGATATCTATTATGTGGCACTGCCTTTTCCAATAAAGGAAGACGAGCCAAAAAAGCACGTGAACTGAGAGATGCAGAAGTGCAATGTAATGTGGAACAATTAAAAATAAGTTTTGAAGAATAAGGTCCGTAACTAAGATGAAAAACAACAAAACAGGAGCTGGTGAAAGAAAAGGGCCATGTGAAATGAAGGGAGGATATACTCTATCCTACCCAATGCAGTCACAGCTGGGAGACTGGAGGCTGTAATGAACCAAGGAAGTAGGGTGGGGGGTAGGGTTCCTGCAGGCCAGTGGGAGGGAAGTTGAGGGGAGGATACACTTCCACTGCACTTCCACTCCTGGCTTTTGTTCCTGCTCTTATGTTCTCTGGTCCCATCAGGACTTTTGGATCCACACACGAGCTGTTAATTCCCTGATAGCTCCCATGATTCCTTCCCTGAGAACAACTTTCCCTCCCTTGTTTCTTCTTGCCAACGTTTCCAGCCTCTGCAGTTCTGCTTCACCTGCCAGATTACTGGAGGGACTACAGCCACTTCAGAGCACATTCCTTATCTCTGACCCATTTATTTGCAATATTTGTAATCTCTATCCTCTAATCACTAGGACTTTTTCCTAGTTCACAGGTCAGAGTTTCTTCTGTGATTGAGAAGATACATTTTGCATAGCTTGCCAAGCTATTACAAAGAAATGCAATGTGCTAAGGATGTCAACAACTAGCATGACGACACTGTCCTACATTGAAACCAAAGGCTTGTATTAAAGCCCAAAATCTAGCTGAAGAGAAATTTGTTTTGAAAAATAAATCTATTAAGAGGCTAGAGCAAAATGTCTTCTCATCCAGCTAGCCTGAGACTGGGGAGAAAGCATAGGCAGATATATAAACTAGAGTTTTAATTTATACTAAATGCAAGTATGACCACTTCAGTATATATATATATATATATATATATATATATATGGGACAGAACTACTGTTCTGACAGTGTACAGTTGAGAGATGCATCAAATTTTCAGAGCTCATTTGAAAATGGCCTAGTTGCTACAATCAACCTGGGGGGAGGGAGAAGGGTGGAAAAAGGAGCAGGGACAAATCAGTGACTTCATTGGGAATAAAGCTGGGTGAATAACAGACATCTCTGAAAGCTCTGATGTTAATACTAAGCATGTGTCAGTTAAACACTGTGTTGAAATAAAATTACACTCTACAAGATATCAGCTACAGAACATAGACCACAACTAAAGCTGGGAAACCTAGAAAGGAGACAGGAACACAGGGTGAATAACTTATGTAGTGAAAAACTAAGTGAAATAAACATAATAGTTCCTCCTGGAAATAAGGTTGGGTTTTTTTGGGGTGAGGTTCATTCAGTTTTCCTTTTTTATCCAGTGTTCTAATGATCTGAGGGCATTTAAATACTTCAGAATCTTCGTTAAGGTGTAAAAAATTACAAATTGCAAGAGCAAAAAAGATTTCAATGAAATGACATAGTTCTTGAGATAGAAATTATTAGTGTGAATGGCTGAATATTACAGTGCAGAAGTTTTTTGTTATGATTAAAAATAATTATCAATCATAGAATCATTGAAGTTGGAAGGGACTCATAAGGATCATCAAGTTTGACTTACGTAGGCCTCGTTCTTCAAATACAAACATCGTTACAAGCTTTTTATCAACCAATTTTAAAATTATTTAGAAATTATTTTAAATACCCCATAAATCTTTTTAATTTACTCCAAGCGTTACACAAAATCTCAAAATATAAGTGAGAATATCATACATAAAAGAAATTGAAAGTGATTAAAATTGCTGGGAGGGGGTTGTATAATATTCAGAAAGAATATAGTCATGACAGCATCAAAATCTTCTGAATTCCATTGTAGAACTTCTAAACTGTTTTCTGTTTGTTTTACATTTAAGAGCTAATTTTCTATTTTATAGTACTGATAAGAAACAAAGAAATATGTTATTCGGTACATCTTCACAGAATTCAAGCATTAGTGTTTGGCTTGCTGCTCTCTCTTCCCCTTTTATAGGCCAGCTCTGTTCCAGGTTGTAACAAACAAATGCATTATATTTGACCAAAAGTCCTCATAATAAATAAAAGAAATATATTGGAATAGGATATTGTTTTGTTTTCAAGCCAACAAGCTAACTTTTATATATTCAGAATTGTGCCTATAATAGCTTCATTAAACAATAGTATATTTTGTTCTGAGTTACGCTGTATTAAAAGCGTTTCTTAAAATATGTTTTGCCTGCTTTGATGACTGTTTTCTTGCAAAGATAATTCAAACCAGGAAAGGCCCACCCAGTCAGAGCAACAAAAGGTCTAGTCCTTGATGAGCACTATTTGTAAGCACTCACTACTAATATTAATTAATTTTATAATTTATCCTCTTTTTCTATTCATCAGTTGTCTCCATGTGGTTTAAATATTCATTCTCCATTCAAAACTATTCACACTGGATGAATTTCATTCCTCTGTAGAAGACCAGCATAAGGCATATGCATCACTTCAATCCTCTGAATACACTTCATTTAAGTCTCAAAGCGCTATATTGTCTCTCAGCTCATGAATAAATTTCATCATTTGGCTAGATGTAGATGCTTTCCGAACTGATTCTTGCAAGTCACTCTGTGCTTCAGCTGTCCCTGTTTTGTCTTCGGCTGTGGCCCCAAGACTTCTACTCCACAGCTGATGATGCTTATTTTTGCACTCAGTGGTGCAGGCAAAGCATTTCCTTTTTGTTTTTTTTTTAATTTTATTTTTTATTTTTAACTATTTTTATTTTATTTCCTATTTTTAACTGATGCACTGCATCAATGACTTGAGCCCAGTGCACTAGATAAATGCAGACCACAAGCCTGTACTCGCCTGCCTTCTCCACATGCCCCATTGACTTATGAAACTCACTGCATCTGGGACGATCAGTGTGGTGG
This sequence comes from Laterallus jamaicensis coturniculus, assembly GCA_022605575.1. Lineage (NCBI taxonomy): Eukaryota > Metazoa > Chordata > Aves > Gruiformes > Rallidae > Laterallus > Laterallus jamaicensis. Next base: position 2,479,417 of record JAKCOX010000031.1, on the reverse strand, counting down.
TGCAGCCCCCAACCAGTGACTGAGCATCACATGCCACTTGCTCACTGCCAGAGGAGAAAGAGACAGAGCCTCTGTGAGGTGGGATAACAGACAGTTTACTGACAAAATCAGTGAACACAGAGCAATAACACTCACACCCAGTGATAACACAAAGTACCTTACAGACCTGACAATTAGAGTGCTGCCCAACACAAGAGCCAGCCAAATGACCTGACACCTCAGGCACACTCAGACTGTCCTAGAGGCACCAAGCCCCTACCCTTCCCCAACCAGCCCCTTTAATGGGGGAATGATGTCAGGTGGTGTGCAAACAACCAAGGCTAACTCAGCTCACCTGGGCTGGCTGCTTGGGGAGGTTGACTCTGGCCTGGCCAGAACCAGGACAATCAGACACCCTGGACAAATGTCCAAAGTCTTTCCCTTTCGGCAAGATTCTTGGATGAAAAAGAACACATACTCAGAGACATTCAGACAGATACTAAGTTTAAATTTACACTTGTAGTGGCAGGGACCATCATCCTCTTATACTTATGAATCAAGCACAGGAGAACACTCTTTTGTGACTGGGTTTCTTATGCCCTGCTTCACGAACAGGGAAACAAAAAATAAGCAGAAAACTCAAAATAAAATTAGCTTTTTAGAACCTGAACCCAGGCAAATTATTTCAAGTCCGAACTTTGCTCTTTTTTGCAAAAATTCTGAAAATAAACATTTTCCTAGATTCTATGTACAAAGCAATTGCAAAGGGAGAAGTCAATTGGAAGTTTTAAGGAATTGTAAAAATGCAGGAATAGTTTTCTAGCTCTGGCACTGACCAAGCATACTTTTCCATGAAGATTTTTTTAAAGTTCAGCATCATCATTAAAAAAGAGGTGAAGCAAACAGTTTACACTCTCTAGAAAACAAACTTATCAAGAAGTTACTTTGAGGGTGGAAGATAAGACAAAATGGTGCCTTTCATTAAGAGCCCAGACAGAGCATCTTCATTCATTCTCCAAAATCATTATGTAGATTGGCAAAAAATGAAAGGTAGCAGTGGGAGGAATGAAGAGACATCATTCTTAAATATGCTACAGTGATAAGTGATAGAAAATGGGGCTGTACCTACTTAAAAGTTCAGCTAAGAAAATCCTTTGCTATGTAAAATTGACACAGGTTAGCCCCATTGCCTATTAATATTACTGGAAAGGTTTTAAAAGATATGGCTCTGAGAACACTATGTCAGATTAGGAACTGGTATTTAAACAAATGCAACCTAGAGGAAAGACAAGGGCATTTCTAACTAGCTTTGCCCTTTGCCACTACAAGCTTCTACAAAGGTAAAATACCCTATGAATCAACAAGGGAGCTCCGGAAAGTGGCTTTCACTTACATCTGAATTATGTATGGGCAGTTCCATGACATACAAGCACTCAGAAAACAAATAGCAGAGTGCTGTGTGCTGCATGTCCCTGACACACATCTGGGCTATGTCCCAACGACATACACCAGCTACACTGCTTTCTCTGAATAAAGTGTACTCTTGGAGCCAGGAATTATGAGAAACTAGCAAGGGAATGATATATCATGTTTTGAAAACACAGCCAGTATGTATGTCCATGCCTAACTTCTACCTGATCCTGTGTTCTTTTGGCTTTCGAAATTTCTTCCCAAAGCAAACAGGGCTTTACTGTGCAAAAGCAGCACAGTGAAGAAAAACACAGTAAGCACTGCAGTATAGTGATGACGTTCAAATAATTAACCTTTGAGATGTGCTATTTCAACTTCTTTGTTGGAACAATTTTCTCAGTTTGTTCCACAGAAACACAAAGATTAGGTATTTTTTACGTGTAACTGATTATCCTTACTGTCGGCTTTGAAGTTTTTTCATACTTTGGTTGCTAGTTCTGAAATTCAGGGAGTGACACTGCTCTCACTGAAGCAGATCTCCTAGCACTTACCAGGATTTCACTCTAGAAGCCTATTTTCCCCCCTGTAGCACAAGACTTCTGTTGATTTATGCCACATAGCAGGAGGAAAAACTCACGCATGCTTTAAAATCCCTAACTTCCCTCAACAACACAACAAAGAACAGTGCGTGGCATTTCATGAAGCTAATTAAATTAATTGATGGAGAGGAGCAGGCACAACTCCTCTGAAAGTAATGTTTACCCTCCCTGTTTACCCTGAGATTTAGGTTGGCTCCCACTGTCAGCTATCAGTTGATAGTTACAGCAATTGCAATGACAGCATGAATCATAATGCAAAAAACATGTTACATATTGAATGATAGATGAGCGAATTTCAGGCCAACTCCTACCGGATCATTCTTTGTAATTCACTCAACGGACCAGAATATCTCCTGACTAGAACCACATGGCTTGTTTTTGAAATTTTAACTACTGAAGTGTGTGAGACATTGTCCCCATGGCCTGTGACAAGGAGGGGCTTCAGTCAGATGGCCACCTGTCATTTCAAACATCAAATAAAGAGTATTTTTATGTGGGCCCCCTGTCAGACTCCTTTCCCAGACACATCAATGTCAGGTCTGTTCAACAGTCAGTTTCTCCAAGGAACATGAGAAGTTATAGCTTTGCCATACCATCTCTGCAGCTTGTTTTGTAATGAGGCAGTAGTTTCCCTATGCTCCACAAGCTCTATGGTCTTCATGCTTTCTGCCAAGAAAATGGAATCACAATCCCAGCCAAAGGAGACAGGTTCTGTCTAAGGCAGCAACCTTCAGACAAAATTCTTTTAATACTTGCTTACTTAAAACCTACTGATTTTCTTATGACCTCTGGAAAACTCTCTTAGGAGTAGAAATGGAACTGACAGCCTCTGGAGATCCCACAGCAGAGGCTCTTCCCACTTCCTTGGGCTATTTACAGGAGCATAAGCTCTCCTTCATAGTACAACAGATAGGCAACTTTTTTTCCTTTGATATTCTGACCAATCTGCTGCTGTTTCAGGTCCTTGTGTGTGTGTGTGTGTATGTGTGTTTCTTCTCCTCACTCTCCCTGATAAATGTGTAAAAAAAAATTTTTTTTTAAGTCATTTTTGCTCCCCTGACAGTCCCATAGGTTTTGTAAAAAAACACTTCACCTCACTGTGTTATAGCATGCAAATAATCTAAGTCTTGCCAGTGGAGATATAACAAGATGATAGTACCACATCTCATTCAATGTTTCCTGCATTATACACTGGAGAAGACACCAGTCATTGTAAATTCCACTTTCACTTTCCTTTGGTGGTCCTGAATCACACCCAACCGCAGTGAAGAAACTTGACTTTGGCAATTAAAATTATTTACAGTCATTTATTTCCTTGCATCAAAAGCACTGTAGTCAGCATCCTGTTAGAATTGTTTAAGCCACTGAAGTCCTAATAGCCACTTAAATCTTATTATATGGTGTTCTTGATTCTGGCTCCTCCTTTTCCATTTCCCAGTTCAAGTGATTTTGATTTGTCTCATTCTCAAAACAATTTGAAAAAGACTGGAAAAATTAGAAACATAACAGAAATCTTTAGACAGTTCCATGTACTACACAGAAGCACTGATAATATATTCTTTCAGGAAGGGTTGCACTACAGGATATATTTCATGCTTTAAAAAGTAACAGCCAAAAAAAGGATGGGGGGGGTAAGGAGGATGAGATTGTGCACAGTAACTGTAAAATTATAGCCCTCTTGTTTTGGATCTGGTTGCTAATGTGCTCAAAAAGATCTGTGCTTCATCATATTTTATAGGGAGGATATACAGTATGTGCTCTATGGGGAGCCTATATGAGTCCTAACATTGCTCAAAAGGACAGTTAAATAAATGATTCCACCAGTCAAGTCACTGAAAAATTTGTATTTCTGCCAGCTTGCTTCCAGCCTCTTTGCATCGATGGATTGTGGTGACAGCAATTATGTCATCCGTAAAGTTAAGAAGCTGGGAATCCTTACATCAGCTCTCAGACTTGCTTTTTTGTCCCTCCTACAGTTATCACTTGTTATTCTCAGCATTACCATATTTTCTAAGAGACTATGATAACCAACACAACACTATGAAAATATGGTTGAGTTTAAGCTGTGCAAAATGATCTCAGTCTTCATTCCTCAGCATGCCTCATGCAGATTATCACAGGTTGAAAGATTATGTGTGGTTTTTTCCTTCTTCTGCGTGAGTACATATACTACCCCGTTCAGTCCTTAGCTGCTAATACTTTGTACCCACCTCAGCAAAATACAGGTAGCTGCTTGCAAGGAGGGTGATTCAGCTGGAGATCTGGTTCTAATGGATCTATTGATTTTGAGACAGTACAGGGGACATCTAAGTGATAAGATTGTTTTTCTGTGTTTTCAAAACATCCCCTATGAATGATGTCAAGACATACCAATTCCTGAAGCATGCTTCATTTTTTATGCTGCCTCTTTGCCGGTGGTCCCATTTCAGTGCTGACCTCTGGGAAACTCTGGAAACTCTGTTGCCTGTGTTTCCTTTATTGCCCCTAATATTCACAAAACATATACAGGAAGGTTACTGATCTACAGCACAGTATCTAGAGCTGCTGAGAAAAGAGGAGGAAATAATCTGAAACAATTTCATGATGTCTTTCCAGTGGTAAACTTTAGTTTTGCAATAAATACCGGCATGTTCCACCTTAAAAATTATTGGCAAAAGTCTGCCTCTTATTGGCAGAGCTGTTGGCAGAAGTCTGTCTCCAATAGATGGGTGATACATTCATGGACAACAGTTTATGATTCTGGCACTGCTGCATTTTATGGCTGTCTTAGAATGAGTCATGGTTTTCTCTTTTTTTTTTTCTTTTTTCCAAAAACATTCCAAATCCACTCAAATACTGAATTCAACACAGCTCTGGTTTTGCATTACAAGTCCTTCACAAGGAGCAGGCCTCTGAATTGGCTTCTGAGAGAATGCCAACTGCATATACTGTTGTTGGGTGACTATTGACAGAGGCTGCTTTAACCAGCTACAAGCTATAGCAAAATGCTGAGAAACACAGGAAGGTTGCCATGTCTCATTGGCAAGGTGCTTGTTGTTCACTTCTCCCACCCACAGAAAGGGTAAATCAGGTGATTTGGCTGCATCAACCCAAAGTGACTTAAACTGTACATTACATGAGATGAGTAACAGGCTGTGTTCGACAGCATGCCTTGCAGGATCAGGCCCAAATGGCTCCATGGCCATCTACTGCTTAAAATTGTTACTCCTACTGGCAAGTCTCCGAGTAGGGGGAGGAACACTCCACAGCTGTAGCACATGATGTTGAACATACACTGGTTAGTTTATTGCTTGGTACTAATAAAAGGTTTCCAAAGAAGACTGACTCCTGTGCAGCATGCAGACTTTCCTTGTAACAGTTCCAGGAGGGCTCCGTACTCTCCTCAAAACTAGCTTGAAATGACACTCTCTTATTCACCTTGTCAAGAAGACATGTACAGTGGAGCCAGTATTCTCCCCATCCTTTAAATTGTCTGTGATGAACATGACTGCTATATATAAACACAAAAGTGAAGAAATATTTTTGAAGCAAGTTCTGAGTCTATTTTTCCTTTCATTGAGATGTTATTTCTTACGATCTTCTATCCTAAGTTTAGATAGCATTACCCTTCATTTAAGCCACAAGGCTTGCCAGACTTAACAGACATTTCACAATAAACTTCAAATAATGATGTTGATTAATCAAATCCCATGAAGCAAGAATCCATGAATTAGGGGGGAATAACAGTAAAGTCCAACAGCTGTGTAGTTCAGAGGCTGGGCAGAATTATTAGCATTGTAAGATTCTCCAAGAAAAAGGAAAAAAGCTTGCACAGCACAAACACTTTTCATAGAGAAACATTTTCAGACAAAAAACCCCTGCTTCATGCTGAAATTTCAAACCACAGTGTTGCTGCTCATAGAAGATACTGGTTTGGTATTCCAATTTAAAGAATCCTAAATTAAATTATACTTGATTTTAAAAGTTATATTAAAACAAAAATAGAAAACCAAAAGTGTTTTCATCAACACATTTTGAAAATGTTAAACTTCTGAGGTTCATTATTTTCTTTTTTTTTCCCCCACAGAATTAATTCTTCCAGAGAAAGATCAGGACTTTAAATTCAAATATACCTAATATTTGGGAAAATCAAGACTAGCTCCAACAAATTTTTGTGGTTTTAAGCTCATTTCTACATTTATTTAAAGGATTGCTTCCCAGTTATTCTTTTGGAAGCTTTATGAGTTTTCCCATCTACTGAGTGCATTAGAATACTTTCCTTAGCATACCTGTCAACTCAGTGTAACACAATAGAAAAATGGAACAGTATAGATACAGTCTGATGAAAAACAGTCAATCCAATCAGTCTAGAGCAAGAGTCATGTATTTCAATTCTACAGTGACTGATCCTTATATTAAATAGCTAGCATGGGGATTTTGTTTTGGGGTGGGGGTTTTTGAGGGGTTTTGGGCTTTTTTCCTTTTTTTTTAACTGGTAGATTTTTGGTTAAAGAGTTTGTTTTGCCTTACTCTAGATATTCCATGCTAGAAGACAAATGATTATTTTCTCTTCCATGAGTCTGGAAGCTACTTCTACAAATTCTACCAGATTTCTTGTTCATGGACTTATAAGGAGCTATATGGGCAATCGAAGAAGGTAACTGAAAAGATCAGTGTCTTGGGCTCCAAGAGGCATGTACTTTGAGCATGCCTGGAACATGAGTATAAGGAATAGGGGTGTGTCTCTTTATCTGTAAGAAAATACTAAGCTGTTTTTCATATCTGATTTGGGGATGCAATTTATAGCTGAGAGCCAGGGTAGTAATATTTTGGAGGACACAAAACTATTGTTATGGGGAATTCTTTGACAGCCCGATCTGTTGTTCCATACTAGACCTCCTGTGTTTTCTCCAGTTACATTTTGTTGCTTTTAGAAAGGGCCAGGTCAACATCCAGCAAATACCACCTATTAAAAAAATCACTGTGTTCATCCCTCTATCCCTGTACAGCAGATAATACTCCAGTGCATTAGAGGCTTTTTCCTTTGTTCTCACAGTAAGACTGACTTGAGAATGACCCAAGTCACATCATGAAGTGTGTCAAAAGTGAGCCTGGCAGCACTAAGTTAAAGCTCCTTGATCAGCCGAGCCCTAAAAAGAGGTGCAAACTCCTTCCCATCCCTTTCCCTGGCTATGCATTCCAGCTGCAGTCCCGGCTGATTCATATGTAGATAAAACTCGCATTTCTCTGGACACCCACTAATAGCTCCAGCTTCTGCTGCAATTTGTGCTCTCTGTAGAGTGCTCCTCCAATTTCCCATCGTGACCTTTTTGATTTCTCTGTAGGAAATAAACTTACAATCTAATTAAACTCTGAATTTGACAAAGACCTTCCAAGTAACTGCTATTAGGAGAGCTCAGGCATGCTATGTATCAATATGCCATGGTGTAGGCCTAAAATTTCAGAGCATTTGGCATTTCCCATCTCAGCAGTGCAAGAGCCAAGTGAATCATTCGGCTGTGATCCATTTTGAAAAGCAGCTTGGATACTTCGGCTACATCCACATCAGGACCTCAAGCATTACAAAATCTAGTTTGTGAATGTCCGGAGTCTAGTCTGCTAGAGTCCCAAGACCTGTCACAGTGCCTGTATTACACCTATATGGCGCAGTGAGGATTGCCACCTGATGAAAGGTACATGTACACAGCCTTTAATTTGCTTAAAGACTGTGGGTTTAAAAAAGAAATAATCTGGAATGTTTTTAAAACAGATATAAATTCAGGAATAAAAAGGATTCAGAAGGGATGGCTGAAACAGAAGGATTTATAAAGAGGCTAGGATAAAATCAGCAGCTTGAAGATCCAATCAAATCTAATTACCTCCTAATGAATACTTATTCTACGACTAAATGTGTGCAATGACACTGTATCCTCAGATAATACATCGTATTTTCTTCTAAAGGAGTTCTGTTCCCAAACAAAAACCAAACAAATAAAACACTACAAACATTCCCCCAAAGAGGATGTGGATGTGAAGGGCGAATTGTGACCTACACTCCTTGGAGCCAAAAGTCAGCACACACCGCTGTGTCACCTGGACTCCTGACACCCTCCACATTTATACTTAATCAGCATCAGTCCTGATAAATTATTTACCCTGGAGGAATGTAATGAGGCGCCAGTTTGTCTGTGCATATATTCTTATATTCTGCTAGACTAAATAAGCAGGGTTGGGGGCTGGGGAAAGAGCCCTGATTTTTGTCAGTGGGACCCTTTCTACACTCTGTTGGCTTTACTTCATACAGTGCTGGCATCCCCCTGTGACACAAGGCATGTTTGATACATCCTTGACATAAGTGTCCTTAAAAGGGAAGTTCAGGGTAGTGGTAGTGGTTAGTCACAACTGGTATCAGAAACAATAAACTATCATGTAGTGAGGTTGATAGAGAAATGAAATCTAAGGGGCAAGAGAGAGGATCCAGAGGAAAACAACAACATTGATATCACAGATGGCATAATCTTGCTTAACCTTACTTTTAAGGACCATACTTAAAGCTGCAAAGGCCAGTTTTGATAGTAGAAGCACACTTACGCAACACATTATCCTTAAACTGCAGCTGCATTTATGTAGTACTTGTTACATGGCACAGATGACTTCACATGCAGAATTGCCAGTGAATGCTGGGATGACTGTGAGGATTCTTACTGCAACATTTGATTACTTGCTAAATTGTTTAGTCATAACTTTTATATAAAATTGAGCCTAGGCCTTAACAGATTACATTTCTAGAGCCCTCCCTAGTAAAGAGTTGCCCTGTAGTGCACCCAATTTAAATAGATTTGATGGGAGATTAGACAGCATAATAACAGGAGTGATTTACATTTTTTTTAAATGACCCAGGTAGAAAAAAAAACATGTAAGGAACACTCTGCATGGGTAAAGCATAGAAACTGGTACATCCTGTATTTCTAATTTTTTTCCTTATGTTTTCCATATCCTTTAAGGACTAAAGAGCTACAGCCAAAAATAAAACAACTCCATCTCTCCCTTTAGCACTTCAGCATCAAAAAAGTGGAAAATCTTTTCATGAAAAGATGAAAACAGACAAAAAAAACACTACATGAACACAAAAATATTTTGAGGTTCCTCATGAAGAATAATCTGGAATCAGACATTACAGCCAGAATCTTGTCCACCCTTCAAAGGAGTTCAGTAAAACAAGAGCAACACAATTTTGAGAGGGAACTCTTAAAAAGAAAGTAATGCAGGCACAAATAAACATCTCTCTCCCTGTTACGATAGCATTGTCATCCTTGGGGTAAAAGATTATTCCAGGATTATTCTCCTCACCCTTTAAAACAGATTGCAAACAAGGAAATTCTCCTTTTACCACAAGTTTACTTCCACTCTTCTTGAATATGATGAGGGCAGGGGGACGGGGAGAGATTCTCCATATGTCCTCCTAACTTTGTACCAACACTCAGCTTTTCTCAGAATGCCTAGAGGTGACTTTTGGTAACAGTCTCTTGTTGAAATAAAGACAACATCTCTCCGAGGAAGCTGGGAAACAGAAAGAAGAATTAGCCTGACTAGAAGAAGGGAATAAGGGTGATGAGATGGAAAACAGCAATGTTGATCTGGATTCAGTACAGGATCAGAGATGGGAGGGAAACATGACTCTAAGTCACCCATCTGCTCTCCTAATTCTGGAACAGAATGAAACTGTACCCACTCTGCCCAGACACAACTCCTACACGCCTGGGTGAGGAAAGTGTGGAGCATATAGATGACTCCATTGGATTTATTCCATTTCCACTACGAGAAATTCTCACTGCCTTGTTAGGGCAGGTTCCCTGAGCAGCATAAAGTGAGTGTCTTCCCTGAGGGACTGTGAAGCTTTCCCCCCACCCCCCTCCCCCATCATTCTTTCCTTGCATTCTCACCTTGGACTCCAGAACTATGGCAGCAGTAGGCACAGTGACCATTCAAAAATATCTGTAAGCTTTTCATGCTCTCTTAGCTCATGCATAAAGGCGGGGGGAATGGGGAGGGGGATAGGTCTAAGTCACCTTTGGCTAAGCAGGTCTCCTGCTAGTGAGTACAGTCATCAATTTAAAACAGCACAATCATGAACAATTCAGATAAGCTAGAGCCATAGACTGCAAGAACAGCTAAACTACATATTGCAGTTGGTAAATGAAACCTAGGAAAATGCCTTACGATTCTTTGAGTCCTATAAAGTCTGAATGTACTGGTTAGGACATGTCAGTCACCAGTTTAATGGTGTAGATGTCGTTCTTAAGGGACATGGTTTAGTGGTTGGACTTGATGATCTTAAAGGCCTTTTCCAACCAAAACAATCCCATGATATTCCATCATGTCAACGTGTTCTCTCTTCTTGCAAACATGGATGGCCTAGAGCAAGTCACTGTCTCACAGCATGTCTCACACTGAAAGAATAGGTCCTTGCTGGCACTGAGTGCATGGGTCTCCTTCCCTTCAACAGAGCTTGAACCCTGCAGGTTTCCCTTAATACCTGGGTGATTATATCAAAGTTAACAGCAGTGCCTCAAAGGTCAATTCAACTTCCAACATGCTTGCACAACAGAGAGATACCCTCTTTTTAACAGCAGCACAGTAGGCACATGGAGTAGCACAAAATTACAAATAACCAGTATGACAACACTATCTGACCCTGCTCTGTCAGTTTTGCACCCTTCTTGCTTTCACTCAACAACAAAATTATAGTAATACCCAAGCCACTAAGTAAAAGGTTCTGTAGGTATATACAGAGAATTCTGAACAGAATTTCATTTGCTGTCATTAGGAGCTGTGCATTTCATAGGTTATGCTGCCTTCATGCTTCCATTTTGTTTAGTTCAGTTTTTAACACATACAATGCTAAAGGTAAGACTATTGTCACCTAGCAACATTAAATTTTATCATCTTTGACATTACTTGTCCACATCCTGCCTCCTCACCACCTCTTGTCTTCCTTCTGGAAACCTATCCCCAGCAGCAGGAAAATCTTGTATATATTGCAACACGGTCTCAGGCCTATGAATCAATGTTAACCATACCTTTACTTAGCTTCTGCAGCAGTTCAAAGAAATGTCACATGCTAGCTTGTGGAGCATTTTATGGTACCCTCAAAGCGCTGACTGGTCGTGTGGTTTAATCCCTTATTATCTTCAGCAATGAGAAACAGGAAGAAAAGAGAAGATGAAGTGAGAAATAAATCATTTATTACACTAAATGCAGCCACTGAAACCCACTAAAATAGTTTCCTTGTATGAGTTTCCACGTAACGATTCCTACAGTTTTCACAGGGCACTGTGTGTGAACAACAGGGGTGGGGGTTATGATCACGAATGGGAAGAAAGCAGGTCCATGGCACAATATCTCTGTTAGAAACCCTTGATCTGAAGTCTGGGATGTTATAATTTGGCACCAAAATAGAAACACTCAAGTGATAGAGGAATGGACAAACCGCAGGCCACCAGATAGGAAAAAATATGATACCCTAATGTGAGGCCCCACAGGCAGGAGAGAAGTTCTGGACAATGTTACAAAAGAGAGGGAAAGACAGAAAGGAACTACAAATATATATGTATGATATTATGACCACTAGCAGAGATAAGGGTGCTGCATTGCCATTTTATATCTCTTTGCCAAAACTATAAGGGTTTGCTTAATTACTTCTGTGATTCCAGAAACTTACTTATGTACCCATCTGCTTGCTTATATATGAACTGCAGTGCTTTATCAGTCTGATCCAATCCCAATGGCAAGGACTGATATTGATGGGAAGATGCTTCTGTATAGACAATACATTGCTGCATCTAGATGTGTGCTACACTATTTACTTATTAACTTGTACTGGTTATTGACTCCTCTTTTAACCTTATTCTATTAAACCCCCATCTCATAATTTTTTTGGTAGCCAGGTACCATCATTATGGGAACTTAGTTTTCCACTGAGTAAAACATTAGGTTGCCGATAGCACGGTGTTATCAATTTCTCCTCTTCAGAGTGAAATGTTCATAGCCACCATGCAACACAAGGTGTTAACTTCATACTTCATTTGATGTTATACTGGCAGCCTCCCAGAAAACAGTTTATCTGGGTACTTGTATGGCACTCATCACTGCAGGATCTGGTGTCTTCCAAAATTCAATCCTTATTAATATATGGGCTTATCCAGAGTCTCTGTGTCTGCAGTGTAGTAATACCACTCAAAATAGCTCCTTTCCTCATTTTCAGCTGCAGCCTTCCAAACCTGGCTGCTAAGATATCATTGCTAAAACACTTGATACCCGCCTAAGCAGAAAAGGACAGATTCCCTGGGATGCTCTACAGCACTTGTAAGCAAACCAGTGACTCAGTATAGACAGCAACACAGGGACAGGAACAGCGGCAAGCAGGGTGCTAATCAACTTCAGCATAAAAAGTATTTAGATGTTTATTGCATTGACACTGTATTGAGTACCTGAGAATGAATTCCTGGGAAGCTGGTTTACAGAAAGGTTTGCCAAGAAGTCCAAATAATGCTGAATGAAGACAGGTGGTGAAATACCAGGTACTTTTAATGATAAAACCTACCTATACTGTTCTCTGCTTAGCTAAAAGGCTGTACAAATGAGGGACAGCACAATGCTGCCTAACAGCATAGACGGTAAAAATATTGACCAAAGACGGGAAAGCACAAGTCAGCACTAGAACTAGCCTTTTCAACATCTGCTCAGTGTCAACACAGCTGTCAACAGTGTGGGGTTTGAGCACATTCCTCGAGAACCGTATCCTCACTCACAATGAGCTTCCAGTTACAGACAAAATCAGTGATGCTGTAACATTCACGCAAGACAGCAGGAGGGGAAATCTTACTTCACTAGGTTGACAAAAAGGATCTTCCTTAAGACATGGCTTCTCCTCAACCAGTTTTGGATTTTGTAGAAAAGGGAGTTCTGCAAAGATGATAGAGATCTTCCCCAGAAAATGGTTTAATACAAAATTTAATTCTGGAAATACTCAGAAAAGGAAAAAAAAGTCTTTCATCACAGCTTATACTTGTTTCTTAGAAGACTTTAATAAAATTAAGTCATCTGAGATTTAGAAACAAGCAATAAGAGAATCCACGGTTCTTCACACAACAGAGAAAAGTCTGCAAGAATTGCAACTGATTTTTACAACAATAAGTAGCAGCAAGCAACAAGCAGTCAATGCTATTTGTTTTATGGCTTTATGGTACAGTGGAGCACAAGACAACCTACAAGCTTCAGATACAAGTCTGAGTTGTAGGAATACTACCTGCCCTCTCCAGATAGGACACAAGGCCAAAGGTCACCAAATACAATACAACATCGTTTATGTTTGCAGCAGAACACTGGTACCCATACCAAATGTCATCTCCTTCACAGATCAATTTGCTGCTTTAGACTAAGGAACTTAACTTCAATACAGGTTTGGGATAGTGAGAGGCCAAATCAGCTCTTCAGTGGCTTTCTGAACAATCATTGGTTCAAAGGAAAGCAAAGTACATACCTTTGCAAGAACGCATACCACTTCTGTAGCATGTTTCATAAAAGGTTTTTATAAATAGGGAGTACTGTCAAGGCCTGTGACAACACTGATGGACACTCGGCATCCAGATGATGAGGCTATCCTTTGGCAGGCATGCAACAGTGGAATGGAGTCAGCCCACAAGAAAACTTCCCAGAGGATTGAAAGCATCAAAGCTGTGATTAGAGCCATGCTTCCGTGCAGGCATGAAAGCGTGCACTGTTCTGAGTGATGAAGCACAGCAAGCTGCCTAGTAGCAGCTCTTGCTCTGTGCCAGCCACACATCCATCACAAGACACTGAAATCCACCTGTGGCAGGTTTGTTACATAATCCTGTGGAAGGGGCAGGATGCACTGGTAGCCAACTAAACTACTGGGTGGTGTATGAGGAAAAGTCCATGTGGTCACTTGTCTATTCACTGGGCTTGTACCCTTTGTTTACCTATGTCACTACTATTATCAAATTCCCTGTTAATTAACTTCTGGTAGAAGCTGAAACTTCACTCAATGTGCTCAGTTCACGTATAACCTCAAGCATCTTTTTGACAGGAAAAAAAAAAGAAGGGACTTTGATCTCTGAGAAGGTCATTATACTTTATAGTTTTAAACATGACATGCAACCTAGGAATGAATTTTTAAACAGGCTTTTTGTCCATGTTACCCACAGCTGTCGTCTATTATTGTTAATAAAAGTTTATTAGTAATGTTTCACAATCATATCCTTGTAAACAAATAAAAAGGAACAAAACCAGGGTGTTTGGCTTGGGTTGTTTGGTTTGTGTTTGGGGGGATGGGGCATAAAAAAATAAAGATTCTCCAAACAATTGCATTAATTTTTGAGATTCTATAGTGTAGCACATGTTTTAAAATCATGCAAGCTTTTCAGTAGCAGTCAGTACACATGCAGCGAAGGAGACTTGAATAACTTTGAGTTTCACTATGTGCTACTGACGCAGACTCACACAGGGAACAAAATCTGTAACGGATAAAGAACTTTAATTTCACAAACCTGGGCCCCATCTTTCCAGTCATTCCTTAGCAACCATGCAGTAAGCAGTAAAACCAAACAGATCTTCAATGATCACCCACTTAATTTTTTTTATTGATTATACTACATTTTTCAACTAAAATACTGGTAGCATATCAGGAAAGACTAAAGTCACTAATCTTCTGACAAGAAGTGCTTACTTTGCAAGGAGAGGTGGCTTCATAGCATATACAAATGGATCTTTAGCAACTGGAAAAAGCCTTCTTCCACAGTTCCAGACAACTCTCATTTAGTTTGGTTCTATTAGATTTCTGGAGAAAGCTTCTCCCAGGACCACCATGGTGCTGCATCAGTAGGTTACAGATGTTAAGAGTGATACAAGAGGGGTATGGGAAGGAAGATTTGCAGCTGATGGCAGATGGAATAAAAAGGCAACTAACAAACTAGATACTAAGAGTTTCAGGTTTGTTTGACAGAGAAACAGCTGTCCCAAAGAAAACTGACTTGGTGTTTCCTTAGGAAAGTGGTGCTTGATTTTATAAGGAGGTATGGTAAACATAGTGATAAAATCACCTGGTCTAGGCACTTTACAAAGAGTTGACTGGTAACATGGAACACTTGATCTGTGACCTTTTCTAACTCACATGTAACCTAGGCACACAACCAACCTCAGGTTTTGTAAAACTGGGAGCTCAGTGCATGGGGAGTGTCCCATACTAAGATAGTGCATCAGTAGGAGAGAGGAGATAACAAGATCAAAGAATCATGACCAAGACACTTAAAATATATATTGTCTGCTAGAAATGGCAAGAAACGCAAGGGGCTGGGGAGGATATGAGGGTTTTTCCTCAGCTACCTCTTTTACAATTAACTTCAGTAGCAATAACTTTACAGTAGAAACAGGATCAATTTGCTTAAAGTTGCTAAAGCTATATCATCATTATAACTTATGCAGTTTACTGCTAAATCTCACTTTTTGCACAGATTCCCGTATTCAATGGCTATTCTGGGAGGCCCTGATCTGCTCAGGATAACTCTGAATGTTATTATAGGATGGGATCCCAAGAAAAAGAAATGTTGAGCTATATTCCCAACTGCGGCACAGATACTAATTAGCATCTGAAGTGTATAACATCTCTGACTTAATGTAACTGGGTAGATTTTAAATTGGTGATTGCTTTAAAATAAGGGAAGGATTTTGCTTTCTATCAGCAAGGGATGTTGCTTCCCATTTTCAATGGGATCAGGAGAATCAAAATCTATTTTTAATTATTTACCTAAAAAACATTTTCCCTCCATTGATCAGGAAGAAGTTCAGCTGCTCGAGTTCACTTGACAGAGGTGTTTGCAACCTAAGCGCTGATGGTTCTCTTCCCCTTTTACAGTGTAGTGTTAGTTACTTGCCCTTAGTACCGAATCAAAAGAATGTAAAAATACCCACTTCCATTATAAGTTCTCTAATATGCAAATTCAATTGCTTGTTCAAAAATTTGTGAGAACCATGACCTTGCCAAAAAGCAGAAAGAGGCAAACTCAGATCCTGGCCAAAGAAAATTCATAGAAATTTTCAAACAAAAATGTACCATTTCCCTTCCTTCAATGTTCACACAGTTTCATCTAATGCTAATAAAGCAACTGGAAGTTGAAAAGCCTCACATTAAGTAAGAGATGGGCACAAATCAAAGCTCTGGAAGGGAACAACCTAAAATCCTCTAATGGTTCAAATTCAAATCTATTTGGCAGCATGGGCCCATCTTTGATTTAATGGCTAAGTAACAAATATTTGTCTGAGAGAACATGAACAAACTGCTTCCCGAACATAAACCAGAATCCCTTTGAGATTTTTGGACCACACAGTCTTGTTCTTCCTTAATGGACTGCAGTAATTTGAGAAATTACATTTTATCTCATAAGTAAAATAGAAAGAAGGATGCTTCCAACACACTGAATTTTTGGGGTTTGGGTTTTTTCTTTTTTTGCAGTAGAATTTACATCATATCCATAAATCTTACACAAATGAAACCATTTGGTTGAGGAAGACAGAACGCTTCTAAGGTACTTTCAACTTCAGAATTAATCTCAAGGAGCCTAGTATCACTTGTCTTTTTATCACATCTGAACTCTTCTTTAAAAATTATTCCAGCTACATCTGTAGCCTTTCCTCCTCATGAATTGTTCTTTCTACTCTTCTTAAAAATTGAGCCTTGCTGGTAGTAACAGATACTAAATTCCTTTTCAGTTAAGTATGCTTTGTCAAATAAACACCACCTTACAACACTGTTTCATACTTTCCCATAGTTCGCTATTAAAAATGGGTAAGGAAATATGGGAGGAGTCTGAGTTTAAAGGGACCAGAATGTCTAAGGAGTCACGGATTGACATCCCTTTAATCAAAGTCCTGTGACTTCTACAGTTTCAGGTAGGAGACTAGATACCAATATCTACCACATTCTCCATTTATGCCAGTATGTTGGACATACTCTGCTCTTATGAAATCAGCATAACACACCGACTTCAGTGCAGTGAGTGAAGCTGCCTGTTTATGATGCTGAAAAAAATCAACTGATGATACCATAAAGATATTAGTAGAAGTCACACACAAAAAGCTAACATTTATCTAGATAGAAGCATTTACTTAGTTGTACATGTTGTCTTGTGGTGACATTTAATTTTGTTTTCTATACGGCATTTATATTTTCTGGTTTATATCTTAGCATCTGATCATTTCTGTATCATGTCCACTCCTCTTTATTCCTGTGTTTAATATTTTCATTTTTCCACTTCCTGCTTAGTTATAGAGTTCAGCTGATTTATGGTTCTGTTTTTATTGTTTGTTTGTATAATTTGGTTGAGGTGTAGATAGCTGTCTGTTTTTATTGGTTCGTTAAATTGGTTGTTCCCATGGTAACTTTTTAGTGCATTTTTTCCTGAGGTTTGAAGGATGCTTTGAGGCTTTTCTGTGGTGGTCTGGCAATCTTCATCAGACTGCAACATGTCTTTACATCTTCCTTCATGTTTTGACTGTCTTAGTATCTTAACTCTTTGCTGTTTACATGGATCTGATGGCCTCCTCTATTGCATTTGGTTACTGGCATTTAAACAAAAGCGATGGAACATGGGCTATAAATCCATACAGCAAAAATAGATGCATGATTTAAATATAGTCTGTGCATAGGTGTGAGAAAATCTATTCTTTTTCAATCTATTCTGTCTGGAGGATCTCTTACCTTATGCATGGAAGTATGTATCATGGCTCCAGTATGTGTTTGGCCTAATTCTGCTTTGAATGCCCAACACACAAGCAGCAGAAGGACATCTTGAAGACAACCTACCTGCCCAAAAGGAATTTCTCAAGATTTTCCCCAAAAATTTATACAAGTAATACTGGTAAACTCTAGGTCAACTGTGTAAAGTTCCCTACATAGGATCAGGGACCAAATTTTCTGACCACTGTTGCGCCTCATTTGCAGCAATGGCAAGTCAGGTCCTGAGACTGGTCCTCTTTCTTGTGAGAACTAAGTATATATCGGAGGACAGTGCTCCAAATCACTCCAAAACTGGTTCAGAACTACTCCAGTCCCTTACACTTCCTGTCCAAGCACCTCTGAGTTAAAACAAGGCATCAGATTCAGTGTAACAAAGTGACCTAAGACCATATTAAACCCTCTGCCACAGAGTTCCCACCTAAGACATGAGAACAGTGGAATTGTCTATATTTTGAAGCTGTGTTTTGAAACCTATTTGCCAGTTTTGTAGCCCAAAAACTGCTCGTGCATCTTACAGAGAGTATATAAGATAAGAAAAAAAAAGAAAAGGCACAGTGCTGATGAATCCTGATCACATGCAGCACCTCCATATCCTGGTATTGCTCAGTGCTCCAGAGGGACAATCGTTCAACATGTAACACTAAACAAAAATGAAGCTGTGCTGAGCCAAATCTGAAAGCTTACTCGTGTTTTTCTGGATACTGGAATGATATGCATGGATGCATGTTCACATTTATTTGGAGAGCCCAGATTATTTTTCTGGTTTATTACTTGTGAAATTCAACTGGCTACCTGCTGGCTACAAGTATTCAAGTAAACTGTCCCCATTGTCCCCACGGTTTCTTTCTCATAATGTTTGCCCTTTGAACAGCCTTGTGGAATAAGAGATTCTTGGTGTGGGAAGACTATTAAAAAGAAAAAAAGAGAGAAGTAAAATGTTCTCATGACAGGCTAGCCTTCTCCACTAAATTCTATCAGTTTTTTCTGTAATTGTTCAAATAACCTCCAAAAATAGTCCTGACAAATTTTGACGTTTAATTTTGTAAGGTCAACTCTGTTACCATAAATACTCACATCCATTTCTATTGAAGAAAATGTAAGAAGGGAAAAAGAAATCTAAATGGACAATGCAGATTTTTGTTTTAAGAATGTGCAAAAGTTGAGAGTGCTAAGGATAAGTATGACCAGATGGCAGAAGTTCAGAGCTTTTTGCACTCAGGATTTCGAGAGATCATTTGAATTCTTGGGCGAGTATGCAAACCAGTTCCTAAATTATAGAAACAGTTACTATGTGAACTTGTGAACAGTTATGTGCATTCTCCCAAAGTGTCAGGAAGGAAGCAGCGTTGAGATCTGATTCAGGCCATCTGCAGACTCAGGCAGATCTCACTCATTTAACACTATTCAGAGTGGGGAGGTAATATTTACAACCCAAGGAACTACAGGTGAATTTAAGATACTTCAGTAATGAAGCCTGAGCATTCTATAGCAGCTTCAGAATAAAAAGGAAAGCATGCAGACACAAATCTGCCAGGGAGTAAGCCCACTTAATCCTTGGGTTTTGTGCATGTGGCTTGGTAGACTGAGCAGAAATTGCTTTAGATTAGTCCTATTCTTTTAGCCTAATCTTTTTGGTAAAAATGGATTATGGTAGCACAGTTGCCTTTTAAAAGGCAACAATCTTGAAGTGTGGGCTAATTTTGGACTATTTATCTGGATCATTTGGGAAGAATACTATCAGATTTATTGGGAAATGATCGCCTCACTTAAAAATGCTGTAATTTGCTCTTCTCAGTCATCCCATAGTAAGAGCTATTCTGTGTTAGTCTACAGAGCAAAACATTATAATTATGGCCAGTAAATTATATAGGCTTTTGGATGACATAATCCTATTAGGTTTCTATAGTAAAGCACTGATATTATTCCTACTACCATTCTGTAGGATGTTTCCACAGGGAAAATTTGAGCTAAAGCAGAATCTGCACTATCTTCGTCTTGGCCTCCAGCTACTACAGAGCATAACAATTATAAACTGATAAATCACTTGAATGGTTATGACATCTTCCATTGACTAGGAGGGCAGTGGTACATACACACATGCTGCTGCCAACATTAAATAATGTCAACTGAATTAAGTAAATGATGATTTAGCGTCAGCTAAGCTTTTAAGGACAAATTTTTTTTCTCTCAAATAGAGATGATGGTTGTACTTCCTACATTCAGATCTTGTTACACTTTAAAAGTCCAGTTTATGAGTTTGCTGATTTCACTAGGCATTTTGCCCATGCTGAGAGAGCAGGATATTGGAGCTGAATCCTGCCATACAGATTTAGGAGGAGGAAAAGGTATAGTGAGTTTGAAAACTCTTAAATTCCCAGTGTGTGGGGTAAGAAAATGTTTCACATGGTACAGATATATGAGTGTGCTCCATTCCAGAAATGTTTACATCCTACAAAGTTATAAATATTTCCAAACCTTTTGGATACATTAATCTTCTTGTGTCCCCACCCTGCACCCCTCCCCCCCAAAAAAGAAAAAAGAAAAA
Organism: Laterallus jamaicensis coturniculus; assembly: GCA_022605575.1. Lineage (NCBI taxonomy): Eukaryota > Metazoa > Chordata > Aves > Gruiformes > Rallidae > Laterallus > Laterallus jamaicensis. The sequence goes on along the minus strand of JAKCOX010000031.1, from coordinate 2,459,091 downwards.
AAATAATCCAAGGGCTCCAATAACTGATAGGCAGTCTGAGTCACATAACTGTATTTGTTTAACTAGCAGCCTTTGACCCGAAGAGCAGTTCTCACTCCTGCCAACACAGTTGCAATAATATTTGCTCACTAAAATGTCTGGAGTTTGGTTGTTCTTTTTCCTCATTGAGAAGGGGAGAAAAAAGCAAAGTGGTGTAGGCTGGGAATACAGAGATGGTCAGCACGAACCCAAGTACTTTTTAGACTGAGACTAGCTATGCAAACAATTGTTTGCTTCCTGACAAATATGGTGTCAGTTCCGTTTGCCAACATGCACTGCAGTTATACATAACCACTAAAAAAGCCACACACATATTCAAAGTCTGCCACTTGTGGTGCATGGACCAGAATAATTGTATAATCCCAGTGTAAAAAACCCCACACACAGTAGGGGGTCTATTTTTGCTCATCCTCTGTCCCCTCTCCCCCTCAAGTGACACTGAGAGTATCCACTCAGAAGACTGCCTAGGACAGTAGCCTCACTCCACTGAGGAGCCCACCTTTTGGCACACAAGCCTTGTTTTAATTTTGTATTTGCCACTGTCTGGTTCTAACTGTGCTACAAACACGAGTTTAACTATATATAGGATCCCTAATACATTCATTACAGCTGTAAAATTACATTGTAGAAAAAAAAAAAAAAGGAAAGATGAAACACAAGACACAGCAAATGGAAGAAAGACGAAAATGCTGTTCATGCTCCATCCATGAATAGACCTCAATTAAGCAAAGAATTTCATTTTGAGAAGGCATTTTTTAATAACGTCATCATCATGCAGGTCTGCTCAAGAATTATAACTTCATAATGAAAAGAATGCAGAATGGACTTTGAAGCATCTGATTACCCACACTGGCAAGGAGAAGCAAGTGTTTTTCCACTGCATGTTCTCTCAGTGGCTACATTCAAAGTGGTCTCATTGCTCTTTCCTGTACTGCCCGTACATTATTGGCCATGACTCATGAACTAATGACATTATCACTAGGTGGGTCCACTTTTACCTTCCAGTTAGACATGGGAAGCCACAAGAAGCAAACCAGAAATAGACTGTCACTGTATGTTTGAGAATATCAATATATTTAGATGCCAAAATATAAACCTTTGCTCGGGAATACAGTCATGCAGCCAAGTATCATTTGTCTTGATTAAAAAATGTGTCCTAGTTTGAAGGCAGAGAGACCTCTATACTTCAAAATCATTTAAAGCAGTGCTTAAAGAATGTACTTTTTTTCTTTTCCACACACACTCTAGATACATTCTTCTCTCCTGTCTCAAAATTACCCTCATTCATTTTTAAAACTTTTAATTGTATGCAGAATATTTCAGTAAGTATATTTTCCTTGCAAATTATGCCCAGACATCCATCTGATTTATACATGGGGAGGAGTGGTGCTGAGATGTCTAAAGAAACTGTGAAGAGTATTTAAGAATTAACAGATTCCTTATATGATTATACATATATTCTTTATCATTCAATATTTTTATTCCTTACTGAATTCCGAAAACAACTATTTAGCTGAGAAAGACGAAACCCCACTAACTTTCAGTGACCTTTACCAGGAAGAGCTATATTTAGTTTCACCTTCAGCAGAGAATACTTACTACACTTTCATTTCCCTACAGCAGATTAGTCCTTCTCTCCTCCCCAAACCGGTACCCATCTTTTCCTGTTCTCATACATACTTCTCTCACACAGACTGTTTCTTGCTCTCATAGGAAAGAAACTAAAATGCATACCACAGAGAAACAGAATAAACAAAAGACAAGTCCACAAGAGAAAGCCACTAGGACACCGGATAAAATATTTTCCCATGAATCTCAAAAAGATAACAGGCACTTGCTTATATGTCTCCTTTCAACCCTGAAAGCTTTAAAGTTAATTCATGGTTTCATAACTACAATAAAGTAACCATGCAGAGATTAAAATCAGGGCCTCTTTTTATTTGGATATCAACAGTACGAATCCCACCCAGGTCTTTCTAAAAGCAGCCTTGGCTGACACTCCAAAATGCTTCCTCAAGTTCATCTTCAGCCAAATAAGAAGTGGTCTGGAAAGGATTCATCCTTTTAGTGTACACAGAAGATCCTCGTTTTGGATCTATAAACCAAGTCTTTAAATTCCATTGTAATTACTTTGCAGTCATAAATAGAACAGACACTATTTGTGGCATCCCAGCTGGCTTTTTAGACAAGGTGCACACATCTTCAAACAGAACGTTCAAGAAATAAGTGGGGACAGTAACAGAGACCTGCATACGATAATATATGAATTCACAAAAAACAAACAAGAAAAATCAACAATGAAAAACCTACCGTGGCATTTTTTTAACATGCAGTGATAGCACTTCGATTTTTTTTTTTAAATTTAGGAACATTTGCTAAGAAGCTGGATTCTCAACTTGAGTATTTCTGCTTTCAAGGACGATAAGGTTGGTACAAATAAAAGGTCTCCTATAGCCAAGTGCCTTAAATCATTTAACTCTTCAGACACGATGACTTAATAACAGTCCTACACAAATAACTGAACTCTTCACTCTGAATTTACGAATCAAAACCAAGGCACTATTTTCCCCAAGAGACACATTTTGTGAGAGACAGTCGTGGAAATTTAAGACTATGGCTAGGATTAATGCTTGTTAAAGATTTTACCAAAGATTACAAGTTATTCACAGTCCCTCTGATATTTATAAATGCCTAGCTTCCATGGATGCATATGCAATGGCCACAAGTCTCTCCATTTTAAGCTGGGATAAAATTCTTTTCCCGGAGGTTGTCTACCAGGGGTTCCCCCTGACCCACAGAATTTTCTGTCACTTCTGCTGAACAGCAAATTATACTTGATCATCAGTGAGGCAGTCAACAGAGCAAGTTTCTGTTTATAAGTTTAGTATAAAATGAAAATTCAATAGGTCTTTTAATGTGCCCAAATCTTGCACTGATTTTTAAAGCCTTAGAGAAACATACTCTCAAAGTTTCATATACTCAACAGTAAAACATCACTGAAAAACATGGATTACCAGAGCATACAGACATTCTTAGAAGCATCAAGTTCAGTATCTAATCTCCAACAAACACTGGTCTTAAGTAAATGTTGAGGAAAGAGTGATGATTGAGAACATATAGGTGGTATCCCTTCACTGCCTCCAGTGGTAATCTCTTAATACAAAAAGTACTACATCAATGTAACTCTATTGTTGCTATCTATCATTGCAATGGTAGCCCACAAATGAACAGGAGTTTTAGAAGAACTAGTTTCCTAGCAGAAAAGAATGCAGGCAAGCTGATTGGTAGAATATATTCTGAGGTAAGGAAAAAAAGGAAATGCAGGAAGTGTTTAAAGAGAGCTTGCAGGTATATAGAATAACAATAAGCATTGTCTACAGAAAACACTAACTGCACGGAACTGAAGCTCTGTCAAGCAAAGTAAAACAGGAGAGACATGATATGATTTTTAAGTTACAGGGGAAAAAAAAAAAAGGGACTACTGCAAAGGGCAAGCTAGCAATCTGCTTCCCATATCCATAGTGACAAGAAGTGATGGACTTAATGGCAGAAAAGAAGTTCTTAGACATTAGCAAAAAATACCCAAGAGTAAGTGTAGTGAAGCTCTGAAATAGACTGCCTGGGGGCCTTAAAGAATAACTGTAAAGTTTTGGAACAGATTAGACTAACATCTGTCAGGATTACCTCATGTTGCCTTGGGACAGGGTAATGAACTAGATGATCTCTTGTGCTCCCTTTTAACCCTAAAATTCTATCATTATTAGCAAACCCCCCCCAATATTCCATGGTAAGCATCAGAAAACATCTTGGTTCACTAGCAAATCAAAGATGGTGCTTAAGAAAGCATGGTCTACCAGTGGGTAAAGATGATAATTGTTTTTGTAATGCTGTGAAGAAAAGCAAAACTTTCAACATATATTTGCATTCTTCGATCTGAAAGAAGAAATATCTGCTTCTATTATGCATTCAGGTTTCTTGTGTATGTAAGTATACTTCTAAGTTCCTCGGGGGTAAAGAGGGAGAGAGTCATCCTCTAAACCACATTTTCTTAAGAATGGAGGCTAAAAGCTAATCAGAGATAAAGAAATATTCTCATGAGGCATGGAAGACCTATAAGAAACAGGGCATGCTATATCTGATGAGACTCAGTTCTTTAAGGGCAGTTCTTCACTTTGTGAAGTACCATTGTGCAGAGACTGTGCTGTGAACCACATGAGATCTATAAACAGAAGCTGTACAATTGCATTGTCATGGACCAAGAAGCAGGTGTTTTCACTGCAGAAACTGCACCACACTAGAGAACCAGGAGGGAGACTTGAGGTGGTGGTTGTGAGTGACATCACACTACATGTGGTGTGCATACCAGTCTAAATCAGGGCTGGCTCCGGATTCTCTCTACTTTCAACTCTGAGGTAAGGAGGAAAAAAAAAATAAAAGAAAGAAAAAAGAAAAGAAAAAAGGCCAAACACAAATGGAAAGAGGCTTGTATCAGATTTCCTATTCCCAGCTAAATATTTATCAACTTATTATAACACATTCAATTTCAGACCACTGTTATATCATACAGGAGTTATGTAATAATTTTATAGAGTCCTGTATAAGACTCAGATTTTAATTCCCACTGAAACGTTTTTTTTTTCTATAAAGCAGAATAGTTGCACCCAAGCAGAGACAAGCATATAGCAGTGTGGGGACTCACCTGATACCTCACAGACATGATATTTGAAGTTCCCACATTCTAGACACCTCTCATGCTGTTCTCTAGCTTTCTATTCAACTACAAATTTCTCTGAGATCAAATCTTGTGATGCCCTCACAGAGAGGAGGAACATTTTCCAGCTTGGCATCCTTTGAAATGTAGATTTCCATTAAGAGCAGCTTTAAAAAAAATACCAGTCAGATTCATACACAAATATTTTTTGTCACATTTTACAAAATCTCAGGTTTGTTTCCATTTTCACACAAAATATAAATGACACCTGAGAGTGGGTGCACTTTGGAGTCTGTGACCAGACTAGGTTGGCAGCCCCACTGTCCCTCTTCCTCACAGTGAGCTAAGGAAAATGCCCTGCCATCACTCAAAGGCATTCTAGGGTAGGTGCTAATACAAAGCAGGAAAGCCTTCTCCGGCTCCTCATCCTCCAAGAAGAAAAGCAGTTACAATGAGTGAGAGAGACAGAAGACTTTTGTCAACCCAAAGGAATGGCCGGGAGCTCCAGAGAAACACAGAAATGTGGTTTGGAGGCTGTGGGGTTTTTTCCTATTCTGTCCCCCTCCCTTCAAGTTTATTGCCTGTAAAACTGCATGAAGAGAACGCAGCTGAAGATTGCAGGCCAATTACTGTCCATTTGGATTAGCCCAGGACCCTTGCAAACCTACCCTAAAGAGTCCCCAAATAATTTCTCTTCCTTCTCATTCCCCTCTAGGCCTTCACCGTCACTCCTCAGGGGAAATATGGGAAGTGGTTAACTGGAGATGAATGCTAACACAGACATTGTGCCATTCCAGAATAGAATGGTATGGGACACAAAGCTTATTTTATTTTTATATAATCAAACACTTAATGCTTACAAATGCTTCCTATACATTAATAGTACTACTTGGAGGTTACAGTTGCTTTTTGAATTATTATATTTTTGAAAAAGTATTTTACAGGGCTGCTATCTGTCAGAAAAACACTGCACTAGCAGCTGGTCTCCATCATTGCATCAGATTTTCTGGAGGAATAAAGACATATCAACACCTCAGAATACGAGGGGCAGCCTGAAATGCAGATAGGACTTCCAAAATGTCATCACATTAACCTACCACCAACTTCTTGGAGCTCTGATGTGACCATGAACAGAGGAGGCTCGCATTTGTGTGTCATGCCTGTGCTAAGGCCTCTCTAAATTGAAATTACAGCTGGTTACAGTGTGCAACTTTCACCAGCTGACAAGGCTGGCATCCCTGGATATAACAGAGAAATTTAATGAGGTTTCAATATGTCACGCTAGTAGAGATAAATCAGAGCTACTATGACTGTCAATGACGTTATCCTACTAACTTTTCACCCTGGACATATAAATGGCTCCTGAAGAACATGACTTATCTGAGCATTAAATTGAACAGGGTTTAAATAGCGTAATTAAAGATAATATGAATCTACTCATGTTAAATATGCTGAAAGACTTCAGCCACTAGAATAAATACAGTCTAATCTCTGGGGAAGGATTAGTGTGATAAAGATGACTACAGTTCCACTGTTTAATTTTGTCATGTAGATGCTCCCTGTAGACACTGCAAGGAGATAATTTTTCTAAAATAGAAAATGAGGTTCTCTTTCTGAAGGCATGCAAATCCAAAGCTTAAGAAAACAAAATGTTATTCAACCTTGTAAAAACAGAAGGCTAAAGCTGCCAAATGTAAAATGGTATTGAATAGCATTCATACTCATCCAACTTAATAAGGTTTTGGACTCTTAATGCCAGATCTAGTGCCTGGGGTAGTAATGCACAACCTATCCACTGATTTACTAACTCACAAGCTATAACTTCTCTAATGTGTTTAGTATAGGTAAATGGTTGTAGCTTTTTGAATTACGGACATTAAAAGCACTGTCACACAAAGACTTCTTTACACCAGTAAGCAAAGTCATGCGTGCTAGAGATTGGCTCAAAAACCATCAGAATAAAGGATATGCACTTTGATGGATTCAGATTTTAGAAATATATTCAAGTCAGATCATGGTATTTTGTCAACAGATCTGAGAAAACAAGACTTTGGGAAATATTTAGTAATACCAACTAGTAATCTAAATAATTGCTGAGACTTACCATGAGAAAAATCACCAGATAATAAACTGACAAGCTTTCTAAAGAACATTCACATAAATACACCACAAGCATACTAATCTTGATATGATCTGTTATACATTGCAAATATGGCCCTACTTATGTTGAAGCTAGTAAACAGATAAATTTACCTTACAGATCGCCAAAGAGCTGCTGGTTAGTGATACACATATGCAACACACAACATTCTGGAACAGGATTTATACTGCTGAAAACACAAACTAATCCTGAACAAAATCCTTCAGGTCTGTAATTAGAGAAGTAAGAAATCTGAATTTATAAAAAAATATGACTGAAATATTTACAGTAGTGCTTAAAAAAAGAATCCTATGCCTAGATTCCAGACTTTCCCTGTCTGATCCTTCACTTCTGTAGTCAATCAAATCAGAACCGAGACTTACAGGAATGCAGAAATACCAAGATTCAGCAAAGTATTTATATATATTTTTAACTGTAAGCAGCACTCTACACTGATGATGCTGAACCATTCAAAACCAAACTCACTCCACAAAAATACAGGAAAAGACAATCTGGACAAACACCAAGCTGTAAAATTTTAGTTCAGCAGCCTTTATTTCTGAGAAATCATTGAATGAACTTGCGAGGCTTTTGTAAAACTTTTAACGCTAGACAGCCACTGTCATAATATTGTAGCTACATTATGCTAAGTTTTAAACATACTGTGCTGTGTGAAAAAAATGAATGGTTTACATCTCATTAGAGGAAAAAAGTAATCCTTACTTAAGTCATAAAGATGAATGGAGACAAGAGCAAACAAGCCGGGATAGGTATAGAATTTATACTGGTTACAGAAATTACATTTGAGAATAGTCTTCTCCTCTATGAAAAATTACTAAAATGTAATTAAAAAGACCTATTTCATCATACCTTACTCCAAGAAATAAAGAAAATGCTCATAGATATCAGTGATGCCAAGTATTAATACTCTGTTTATATATAAACTGCATATTGCAAAGTAGTCAAATGCACACATCAAATATTAATAATGAAAACAATAAATGACAGATCTGACAGTTTCTTCTTACAATATACTGATCTTTACATGGCATTTCATTTATAATATACATTGTATACAACAAATACAAGGAAAGACAGACATTACCCAGCTTTTTTTTTTTTCCTTTAATAGAGAACAATACAATTTTATAAAATAAAAACTGGTGGGGGATTACCAGAAATTCTATCCTATTTTTTCCTGATGAGGAAATAGGAAATTTTTTTGTATTGTCATGAGGTCACCGGAAATACTGCAGTGGTGAATATGAATAAGTCTTCATTAGGTGACTGCTGCTTTGTGGTCATTACTTGGGAATGGTTCTGGATTATCATCTTATTTTTATTGGCTGCAATTTAAAAGATACCTTCTTCAGTTGGTGGAAAAATAATGCTCCTTCTTTAGTTCTAAGAACAGCAGCCTAAGGCTGGAATGCTCTAAAGAAACCCAAGCTTTTGTAAAATGATGTCATATGCCAACTGTGCCAGGCAAATGTGTAGTAATAGCTAAAGCATTCTATAATTAAAACAAGTCCCTTGTTAAAAGAGACTGAAAGTGATCAAAGCTCTTTTGTCTGTTCAGACGCTTGATAGATGTGAAGAGTTTTGCTTACAGTGAAGATGGTGCTGTGGTTTCTGTCTCCATCTTAAGTGGCAATAGAGTACACATGCTGAGCTATGCCTATTTGCAAAGAAACTAAGAAAAGTAATAGAGCAAAATGAATGTAACAAAAGGGGCTTTCAATACAAAACAGACAGGTATTTCTTGCCCCTGTAAGACATGGAGTGGAGCTTAAAATATCTGAAAATAGTGGCAAGACAATAAAGCAAAGATATTTCAATATTACTGCCAAGAAACAAATAGTCCACTCAGGCTAAAGGGACTATTTGATACCAGTGGTCACTTGATTACAGCATGTGGTCTGTGACTATTCTCTTACATTAATAGGTTTCTAAAACATTTCCAATTTACCATGAAACATTACATGTGAGGAGATATTGTGAAAATAAAGTATTTCATTGACTGAAACACATTCTTCAGCTTGCCTATGACCTTGTACCTGTTCTATGCCCTAAATAGCCTTAAAGGTGGCATGGCAATCCAACTACAATGTTTCTAAGGAATAGAATAATTTAGAGTAATTTCTCATCTAAATACACTTCAATACAATTTTTGTATGCCAAATTTGTTCTTTCTTCTCAGGCTCGCAGAGGTATAAATATAACAAAAGGCAGACAGACAGTTCTAATAGTCCCAGCCATGTTTGCAAGAGACATGCCTGCAAATTTGAAATCTAAGCCTGTTCTAATACTTCCTTTACACTCTTAAGAAATAATAAAAACCCAAACAGAACATTACTGAACCTGCAGCACTCAACACATTTTTTAGAAATTTCAGTTACCTGACCCAGAGTGGAAGGGGAAAAAGTCGCATATGAACAGGAAGAGAGAAGTTATACTCCAATTCAGAATAATGGTTTGAAAGGGGCTGGTTAATACTAAACTCTGTCCTGGGCATTTGCCACCATGGAACTGAAGCTCCAGCATAGGAAGATAGGAACACAAACCTGCTTTTTTCCACTACATAGTATCAGGTCAATCAAAATGCAATAGTATGACAATATAAACTCTGCATTCCTAATACACAACTGTAGCTATGACAAATTAACATCAAGAAGTGATTTTCACTACAAAACATAACAGAGATAATTTGTGCTTCTGTGTAATTTCAGGTGCAGGCCTTTAGCTTCAATACTAAATAATCCTTCAGTAATAAACTTGCAATATAAAACATAAGATGTTACGTAAAATAATACATGTATGCCCTAATCTTTCTGACCCAAGTAACATTTTGAGTTTACTTCTGTAGTAAAGCTAAGTACTCCATTATAATTTTAAAAGACTTCAGCCACATTTTCCTTAAGGGAAACAAAACAACTGACTCATAAATTGTCAGCAGGAGTTTCACAGGTTAACAAATCTTTCCAAATTGATCTATTATGGTCCATCGGCAAAATCTAAATAATTCAAGGTAAAAAACATATTTTAGATCTTCAGAATTCTTTTTTCTTTGAACTATCTGCACAACATATTTTTTCCCATTCAAAACCTGCAGTCACATAAGACTTAATTCTATTAAAAAACTTTTTTTCTGATAATCAGTCCTACATAAAAATAAGCCATAGTTTTTCAAATACCTTTTAACATCTCTTCTAGCCTACATTTTACTTTGGAAAAGACAACCAACCAACAACAACAACAAAAAAGCCACAAACAGAAAAATATCAAACCATGTTACAGAGACAAGACTTTTGAAAACAGACAATTTAGGATGTTTCTAGACATACCATATTTTTCTGGATGTTTTGTGATGGCTAAGGCAATTTAGCAAGGAATTTGGCCTGTCTAAAATGCTTCATCACTAAAATACTTAAATACCTGGCTTCCTGGATCTGTTCCAAAAAGTTTTAGCTTTAGTTTTTTTTCCTATGCCTATTTTAAAGCAGGGTTAGTGTTCATTCCTTGTACCTCTTAAAAAAAAAAAAAGGTCTCATTTTTAGACAAGAAATGTTAAACACCCCATTAAGGGATTACTAAACTCTTAAGTCTTTTCTTTCCAATTCCTAATGTAATGTAATTTGATTGAACTAGAGTTTATTTCTGTCATCTCTTCTTACATTGATCATGTGGACGAGATGGGGCATGCAGCTGCACAGTTGTTTACCTGCCATGTGAGCTGTTACACTGAAAAGTTGTAAGCTGGGAAATATGAGGTAGCTGTGCACCTTCAACCACCTGCGTTTGTGTGGGAGCCAAGTAGCACTAGGCCTTCCCTAGTGATCTCAGTTCCAATTCTACCATCTTTAATAATAGCCTTTACCCAATGATCTTTTAGCAAATCCAGATATAATTCCAGTAAGATCACTATGAAATCAATACTGATATGTGAAGTGTTACTAATAGGGTTCTTACAAGGCTGTAACAAACTAAATACATAGCCAGAAACATGCTAAATAAGCTACACAACAAAAATATTAAATCAGGGTGATTCCTAAAGAAGCAAAAAGAAGTAGTTTCATCTCTCCACAGGTATTGTCCCAGGAAACAATGTCATAAAATAAAAATTCATAGAATCATAGAATGCTTTAGGTTGGAAGGGACCTCAGAGATCACCTACTTTCAACCCCCTTGCCATGGACAGGGACACTCTTCACTAGACCAGGTTGTCCAAAGCCTCACCCAACCTGGCCTTAAATACTTCCAGGGATGGGGCTTCCACAAAGAATCTCTGGGCAGCCTGTTCCAGTGCCTCACCACCCTCATAGTAAAGCATTTCTTTCTAATGTCTAATTTAAACATACCCTCTTTCAGCTTGAAGCGATTGCCCCTAGTTCTATTACTACTTTCCCTGATGAACAGTCCAGTCCCACTCTCACTTTCCTGTAGGCCCCTTTAAAGTATTGGTAGGCTGTAATTAGGTCTCCCCAGAGCCTTCTCTTCTCTAGGCTGAATGAGCTGAGAGCCATTCCAGAATGATTAAAAAAAAAAAAAAAAAGGATTCTAGATCTGGGTGGCACAGGAGAAAATGAAAGTTGAAAATATTTCTTACCAAGAGACAGTGCCTAAACTGGAGAAATCCCCAAAGGACTATAAAACAGGGCAATTACATCCCTGTAAAATCTACCACCAGTTCAGAATTTCTAAATGCCACTTCTATCTATAGAGATCATGTGAACATGCCAATCATCATCCTATTCTCAAGGCATCCAACAACAGCCTTTCCTCTCTTTTGTCTAAACCTGCTATGAAACAATTGAAAATGAAATAAAAGCAGTTTGTCTATCATAATTGATACAAAGAAATATTAATATCTAAGGCAGACTGGCAATGTGCAAAAATGACAAATTGATGTCTACCAGTTTGGCTCCAAGTTCATGCCTTTTTATGAAATGCCTGCATACTTGCCACCTCCTTAACCAAAAATATCATGATGATACAATGGAAAGTTGATACAATAATAATAAAGCATTCAAAAAATGCCTTTAGGAAATGACTTCAGTACTGATGAATGAAATCCTAAAATAAATTTTAATCCCATTACACAACATGGTGAATTCCCAGCAGTGCTGCTTTTGGTGCTGAAGAAGAAACAATCCAAGCATTATCAAGAACTAACGTAATTCATCATAAGATGCTCCAGGCTAATATTCTATACTGTAGTAACTTCATTCATCATGGTATTTGAGTTTGTTACCAGCTAAGTTTCTAGACAAACCAGTACTTCAACATGTCTACCAATTATTGTTGGTTTACAGTTATGAAAACCTCAACTGTTCCTGAAAACACAAGCCTTTTCCCCATATGAAAAGTCTACAGAGGTAAAAAAAAGTTTATTCTGGTACATGTACCTATTCTAAAAGGGCAACTAAACAACTTCAGATACAAAGGCTCATTTTAACAAATATACTGGAATATCGTCCACCAGTCAAAATCAGAGAAAGCAACAGGTTTAAAGTTCAAGCTTGATCTCAGATGTCCATTTTTCCAGAAAGATCAAATTCCGTGCTATTGTGAAAATAACATCATTTATGGTTCAACAGTATATTTTCACAGTTCCTTACTTGTTATGTGTCTAACGAATCTGGTCACCTCTGCTTAGGATGAACTTGCCCTGTCAAATTATAGAATATAGAATCATAGAATCTTAGAATGTTTAGGGCTGGAAGGGAATATTTTGTAGGGAATATTTTTTTCCTAATATGTAAATCTACCCTCTTCCAATTTAAACCCATTCCCTCTCATCCTATCACTACAGACCCTTCCAAAAAGTCCCTCCCCAGCTTTCTTGTAGGCCCGCTTTAGGTACTGGAAGGCTGCTGTAAGATGACTCCAAAGCCTTCTCTTTTCCAGGCTGAACAACCCCAACTTCTGCAACCTGTCTGAAGGGGAGAGATGCTTCAGCCCTCTAATGATCACTGCGGCCCTTCTCTGGACCTGTTCCAACACTTCCATGTCTTTCTATTTTGGGGACTACAGAACTGGACACTACTCCAGGTGAGGTCTCATGAGAGCAGAGTAGAGTGGCAGAATCACCTCCCTTGACTTGGTAGCCACGATCCTTTTGATACAGCGCGGGATATGGCTGGTCTTCTGGGCTGCAAGCAAGCATTGTCAGCTCATGTTGAGGTTCTCATTCACCAGCACCCCCAAGTCCTTGTCTGCAGGGCTGCTCTCTAGCACATCATCTCTTCTTGTTGAACCTCATGAGGTTCACGTGGGCCCAATTCTCCATGTCCCTCAGGATGATATCCCATTCTTCTGGTGTGTCAACTGCACCACTCAGCTTGGTGCCATCTGCAAACTGCTGAGGATACATTCAACCTTGTCACCAATGTCATTGATGAAGATATTAAATAATACAAATCCCAGTAGGGACCCCTGAGGGACACTACTTGTCACAGATCTCCATCTGGACAACAAGTCATTGACGACTACTCTCTGGATGCGACCATCGAACCAAAATCCTTATCTAGTGAACAGCTCACTCATCAAATACCTATCTCTCCAGTTTAGAGAGATGGATGTTGTGGGGGACTGTGTTAAAAGCTTTACAGAAGTCCAAATAGATAACATCCATCACCCTTCCTGTGTCCACTAATGTGGTTACCCCATCAGAGAAAGTCACCATGTTGGTCAGGCAGGACCTGCACTTTGTAAAGCCATGCTGACTGTCTGGAATCACCTTCTTGTCTTCCATCTGTCTCAGAATAGCTTCTAGAAGGATCTGTTCCATGATCTTCCCAGGCACAGAGGTGAAGCTGACAGGTCAGCAGTTCCCCAGGTCATCCTTTCTACCCTTTTTAAAAATGGGCACAACATTGTCCTTCTTCCAGTCACCAGGGACTTCCCCTGATAGCCATGACTTTTCATATATGATGGAGAGTGGCTTAGCAACTGCATAAGCCAATTCCTTCAGGACTCTGGGATGCATCTCATCAGGTCCCATAGAATTATATGTGTTCAGGTTCTTCAAGTGCTCATGAACCCAATCCTCCCCTACAGTGGGAGGGGTTTGACCCACTTGTACCCCATCTTGCTGCCCACAGACCCAGGAGGGGTGAAGAGAGCTGTTTCTAGTGAAAACTGAGGCAAAGAAGGTATTGAGTGCCTCAGATTTCTCCTCCTGCTGTATGGAAAGTGATATATTTATATAAGAGAAATTTTCACAAGGAAGATAAAACCTACTTACAACTTATTTTATCATGCTCTCCAGTAACCTACATGCAAATACAAAACACAAAAGTTACCAATACATTTTCTGGTAGGGGACAAAAGCTCCATACTACAGTAAGTCTTGCACGAGGACTTCTTTCCCCACCACAATTTTTATGTTTAATTCTAAAGTACTTATATTGTTGTAATGAGTAGACTCAAACAGGAAGAAGTGGCGTAATTGGACAGTAGTAAAGGAAGCACAACCTCTCCAGTGAAGCTGTTGTGAAAGCACAAGCTAGTATTTGCATTTCCTAGCAGTTCTACCTCAGTGTTTTTGGTAACCAAAGGGATGTTTTCATGCTGATGGCTCTCCAGACTTTTAACTACCTTGTTTTAACCCAGAGTGGCAGGGACAGCCTTGCTTTCTAGACCTGGCTTGGTGGCGAGCTCAATGGAATATTGACCCATGACTCTGACTCTAGAAACTGTAATACACAAGAAATAAATAGCAATAAGTAACAAAGGATGATCCAAAACACCATCTCACATCAGTGCCCTGTGTCTGCTAACATTTCTACATTTTTTACCACCAGTAGAGCTGAAATTGAGCCAGTAATTGTGGGAAATTTTAGGAAAGTATGTCAAACGTAGACAAGATAATAGTGTCTGTCGCCCCCCCCCCCCCTTTTTTTTTTTAAATAGCATTGTGGGGTGCCATTTTTATTGTCTATCAATGACTTCCAGATTGTTTACTCGGTTCACAAATAAAAATTAAAAGGATTTTGAAAGCGAGCAGTTAGAAAAAGTCACGGAAAACTGGAAAAGTACCAGAGGATTTCTTTTAAATGTAAGTAGTATCAAACTTCAATATACAAAAGAGTAATCCCGACAATAAATATTAAATAAATTTATGAAAATAATCCAAAACACCATGACAATTCCCATTGTCCTGTAAAACAATAAGCAGCCACCCAAGAAGCAAGCCAAAACAGTTTGTTTTGTAGCTGTAGGTCTTTTTTTGCTATCATTTAAACTGACAGACCATCCACAGCAAAGTTATTTAACCAGAGGATGAAGGCAATTACTTCAAAAATTTCAAACACTAATTTATACTAGTTACACTTGTGTATTTACTGAAGCCCAGATGTTGTCTTATCAGAGCTAGACTTAGGACAGGTTTTATGCTAAGCTTCGCGCTAATGCTCATTCAAAGCTAATAAAGCTATATTAGAAATAAAAGTTGAATTGTGGGACTGGCAATTTTGTCTTCAGTTGTACTGAACCAGTTGTGTATTTCATCTAAATTAACTTGTTCTCTTAGCTGAGAATTACCAAGGGGTAAGAAAAGTATGCAACAGTTATTTTGCCCTCGTAATATCCAGAATTCATGACTTGGAACAAGAACACAGAGTGTGGACTTTGGAACACAATATGCAGTATGTACAACAGGGCATTGCTCACAGCCTGGCAAGGAGGGCTTGCAAAAAAATATATTCAGTTGGCATTCCTTATCACTCCAAGTGACACAACATTCTTACAGCATCCTGAATTCTGGAAACATGCATGAATTAATATGGAATATTTTTAGTCATGATCTATAACTAGAACCTCTGACAGGTGTTCAAGTGCGATGAAGAATGCTGCATACACTGTAGTCTGATTCAAATTTTTCCGTGAGTTTCACAAATATAGCTTGTATCCCATTTACCCATTTAAAAAGTGTTTTAAAGGGTCAATACCCATTATAAGCCAGCCAACCTTTAATAGGAATTGGTAGCAATCATTATGTCATCAAGACATAATCCTCCAGTTTCAAAATATTTACGGTAATGAAATTTTAATTTTCAAATTACTTCAGTGAAGAAACACTACTCTTCAAATCACTGTGCATCATGGAAAAAAAGATAGCCTGACACATTGTTTTCTTCCCCTTCTGGGGCCAGTTTCTTCTTCCCTTGCACTGTCTGTAGACTTCTATAGCTTTGGAACAGCTACCTGCAGCACAATCAGAATCAAATGGAAAAAACTAAACACGCTTACCTGGTTGTTTGGTACTTCTCACTATATCTTAACCTAGTTGTCCATAGGAGACCTCATATTTATGTTTGAAAATATGTCTTTCATGCCTTTGCTTATTTGGAAAATACTGCAGTTAGAAATGTTTTTTCACTGGCCCATAAAGCTAAATTTCTATGGGTTAACAGGATTTAGCCCATAGGAAATCCTAAAAAAAGTTAGCCTATAAATGAAAAAGACATTTTATCATCCACCTTCATTCCTAATGAGTTTATTTCATGCTTTGCCATTTTAAGAAAATTAAGAAGAAAGAGATAGTTTTCATAAACATCTTTGCACTATGGACATGCTGGTGAAAAACTAGTATTTAAGTGAGGCTGTTATGGTTTTAGAATGAAGCTTAAAATATTTTGGTGTTAGTGGTTATTTTGTCTTTTTTTCAATGAAGAATCAGTAGAGGACAGAGCATATGAAACAGCTTTTCCACCCCTACAGCATGGACAGCAGCAACCATTACCCCCGTAAAGGTATGAGAAAGGGTGATGAACAAATTCAGGAATTTTTCCTCTATTTTCAAAAATTCTTACACTGGTCTGGCTGTGGCATGGGAAGGAACTCCCATGAAGTCTATGACATAAAATCTGGGAAACTTATGTGAAGAACACATATCTGAAGTTAGACAGTATATCTCACTTTCAGTGTGATGCCAAAGTTATCCTTGGCAAGAAAAAACACCCAAAACAACACACCAAATGAGCTGAAGGACATACAGCACACAATGTGAAAGAGCTGATGGATGGAGGGTACTCCTGCAAGTAGAGGCGTGACCTCATCAGACTTTCAATCTGATTTCTGCGAAGTTTGACTAACTTACCTGTTTTACTCAGAGAAGAAAACAGACCAAATGGAAATATATATGTATATTACAATAAGGGTATTTAAATCCATGCTTTCTATAACGCATGACACACTATATTTGTAATGGGAAATCAGCATATTGCCAAATCTGCCCAAAAAACCACCAGATTTTATCCAGGGAGTAGATATATTTTCACAGGAAGGCAACAAACTTAAAGTCAGTGACAACAGGAGTACTTAGTTGCCTAAAAATAAATACATGCTTAAGTGTTTTATTGTATTTGGGCCAGAAATAGGACACAATAACCTTGCAAATAATATTATTTGACTGGTTTAAGTGACACAGAACAAATATACAAATTAGACCTGACCTTTTCAGAGATGTAGGACATTAAAAAAACAACCTCTGGAAGTATGTTGTGGCTAGAGACAAGAAGGCATCTGACAGAGACTGGGGTAATTTATTGACATTACATTAATTCTTTGAGTAATTTCTCAATAAAACACAGAGATTAAATGACAGAAACAGATATACATCTCCCAGGAGTGGAAGGAAAAGATGTGAAGAAATTATGATCAGCTAGAACACCAACTTGAGGCATCTCAGCTTGTAAGTGACAAGACTCCAGAGTATATAAGCAATCCCTGATCTCAAACCTCCATAGGCAGACATCAAAGCAGACAAGCAATGTATACAACAAAAACTTTCTTAAATCGGTGGGGATACTGATGATGAAAAGTAAAGTAAGTGCAAGCCCTGTATTATTTATTTAGATGAAAGATGTTTTTAAAAAAAGCAAAATCTAAGAGGTCTCAGCAACAGACAAGCTAATAGAAACACTTAGCGTACTCAGGGGCACAATACTGGAATACAGTATTTCTTGTAGATGAGGTAACTACTAGAAAACAAGGCAAGAATTACTGGATTTAGGAAACAGTGGTACCTGATTTACATGGGACCTTATCAAGACTTTATCTTGAAGGCATACAAAAGAGCTATAGTTGGTATAGCAAGTTACTAGTAAAAAGATTCTTTACCTAAAAAAAAAAAGAAAAAGTAGCACTGAGACAATAACATACAGGAAAAGATTTTTAAAAAAACAAGCAAAATAAAAACCACCAAGAACTCTCAATCCCAAACAAAACACAAACCCAACCCTTATACGTAGCATATATTTTAAATCCAGAAGCTAACTATATGTGATGAAATCATAGAATCACAGAATGGTTTGGGTTGGAAGAGATCTCAAAGATCATCTCGTTCCAATTCCCTCTGCCATGGGCAGGGACACCTCCACTAGACCAGGCTGCCCAAAGCCTCATCCAACCTGGGATGTGGCTTCCACATAGAATCTGTTTGCAATACCACTCCGTGTCCCTACCTTAACTTGTGCTCCCCAAACCACACTTCTTTTAAGCTAAATTGGGTACCTCAATATTTACATTACAGCATAGACAGACCCTTCAGTACGTCTGGAAATTTTGTTGATTGCATATTCTTCTCCATGCCTCTGAGGGCAGGAAGCACTTTTTAAAGGCCTTTTGAAAGTCCTAATGGAATTTTTTAAGAAGTAGGTTTCATTGACCTTCCTTTCGTCTCTATTACCCACTTATTTAACTTCTGCTCTTCAGTATGTGGCACAGTAGGTATCCTAAGGAGAAAAATACCTCGGAACCTCATTCTGCTAATCGCTTGGAAGAATCTCATTTTGATCAAGGCATGTCCTTCCACAAACGTTAAGATCATTAGCAAAGATTCTTTAGCCCCAAAAGCTTACAGTGCAGAAGTCAGTACTGTACACAACCATTCACAGATCTGTCATCACTGCCATAAAATCAGAAACCTTTGATAAATGTAACAAAAATACTGAGATATGTAAGATTCCCTTCACCACAACAAGCGCCACCTAATTGCAAATCCACATACTTATTTCTAGCCTACCTCTATACCCAAGGGGTGTTTTAATACATACTTAATATTACCATGGCTCCTTAGCACTCTGCTCAACCACCCACACAAAATATTACTCCCATGCTGCAGTTCAGGAAGCAACAGCAGATTTTCATTGACATACATCAAAATCCCCAGCCCAAAGTGCTGGTGGCAAGGGTATGTTGCCAATAGGAACAGGTGAAACACCTTCCCAAAGGCCTCTTCAAACCAAGCTGTACCCGCATGTTTATTTTTACAACCAATAATGTTTGTTTAGCTTTTCCTTGTGTTAATTGTCATGATTATTAAAAATCTCTGGACCATTTACAGCACGCAAATACCTATAAAAATCAACATTTCATCTTGTCAGTTTTGACACAAATCAGTTGTAACACTTTGCATTTAAGGCGAGCAGACTTGAGAGCTACTGAGGCAGCTGTGCTCCTCCACCTTACCATGGCACGCATAGCAGTTCAGCCTCTGTTAATTCAGGAAACAGCTCTGAAGCAAGTGAAGTGATGCAAGAAAAATTGACAGAGTATGGAGGGCCTGCAAGAGAGATGGCGATGGTGCTGCACAACAGCCAGGCACATTTCCCTCAGTACTCTCAAGAGAACTGAGTACTCAGTAAGAGAATATTCCTGTGAGGAAACAGCCCTCAGTAGAAAAACTCACTAAAGAATTAAAAGAATGATAAAGAAAAAAATGGTCTTGGTTTAGACATTTCAGAGAAGACTGTGTGTACCAGAAACAGCTCTTGGGGAGTTGTATTCAATGCTAGCAAGAGGAAGGGAACAGCTCATGGGCTAGAATTAACTAAATGTTTTCAAATGGTGTGTGGAAAGGCAATGCAATTAGCCTGGCAAGGTCAGATCGGTGAATATGTGGGAAGGGAAAGGGGATGGAATGAGAGAAACAGGAATAGGAAATTAGGGAGCCACACAACTTTCTGCTTCGTGCCTGCAAGGTGTAACTTGCACATTTCTTGATTAGTGTGCAAGGCACGAGTGCCCAGATGCTGTCGGGGGCTGCTGGATGCTCTGTGAGGAGAGGGGCTGCCCCAGGCTGGACACTGCCGGCTCCAGGGACCCCATCACAGGGCACAGCTGAGCCCCTCAGCAACGGGCAGGCACCTCAGGGAAAGCACTGCTAAGAGAGGACAGAATGATGCCCATCTGTGAGGGGAAAAATGTGAGAAACAGCCCTGGGAGTCTGAGGAGGAGGAGGAGAGGGTCTCCAGCTACCCCTCCCAAAGAAATTCCCTAAGAGAGCTCCTGAGAGAGCTGTGGCCTGTGGAGAGCTTGAGTTGGGGCAGGGGGATGACAGAGAGGGAAGGGGTGGCAGAGAAAGGCTGATGTGAACTGGCCACCCCCATTCCCCATCGCCCTGAACTCCTCAGTAAGTGATCACTCTTTCTTTATCTTTTCCATAAAGCTGGCTTTTCTTCTTTTTGGTTTCCATTTTACTCTATGTCCCATCTTGTGGAGGAAGAAGAGTGAGAGCATAACTGGACAAAAAAGTGCTGTGCACTCGCATCGCCTAATATGATCCTAAAACAATCTTTACACTTAGTCACTGTAACAAAATATTTGATAGCTCTATTTTTAAAGGTGCACTGAATAGAAAATTAATGCCAAATTATCCAGACAACATGCAGCCTAGGTAGCATGACAGAAACAGTGAATTTGGACAAACTAGCACAGGTTGGTATTCCAAGGCTTAGTAGTCACAAACAACTCACAGGTAAATAGGTAAGAAATTGACTTTTATCTGAGAAACCTGTGATTACACACTTCCACAGTGACAGAGGCATATGAATATTAAACACAAACACAGGAGAGGGATGCTTCTCACTAGAACTTAAAAATATTACTTTTTACATGTTTTGCAATTATAATTTAGTAAGTAAGTTAATAAAATTTATGTCAGTAGGCAACACATTTAATCTCTGCTGAAGCAGAATATAAAGCTGCACTCCAGCCACCAAGTTCATTTTAACTTGCAACTTTGCTGTTTTCTGTTTAATTAATTGAAGAGCCTCCATCAGCTTGAGTAGAACCAGGATCAGACCCTTGAGAGAGTGGTTCTTTTTGAAGCACTGCAGGCAATGAAACTTGTCACAATA
Organism: Laterallus jamaicensis coturniculus; assembly: GCA_022605575.1. Lineage (NCBI taxonomy): Eukaryota > Metazoa > Chordata > Aves > Gruiformes > Rallidae > Laterallus > Laterallus jamaicensis. The sequence goes on along the minus strand of JAKCOX010000031.1, from coordinate 2,438,057 downwards.
TTCAATAATTTATTATGACTTTTTTTTGTTATTGTCTCCACCACCACCATTGGACTTTGTTAATCATTTCTCAATCCTTTCATGAGTGAAAACAACAAGAATTAAGGATGTATTTGTAAAAAAAAAAATAAAATAAAATTGTCCAATGGAGAACAATAATTCAAATGGATCAAACTTTTGAAGACTGATACAAGCAGGCATTTATGCAGGGATTATACATTAAACTTATTTAAATTTACCATGAAGAAGATGCACAGAATTGTATTTTAAAGATGTTTCTAAAAAGAAAAAAAGTAAAAAAACCACCCAAAACCAGTTAATTAAATTATGACTGTGCATTTATAACATCTATATATAGTTGTCAGTTAAGAGGATTTGCATCCTTCTGAATAAATGCCAAGAAAGTGATTCAGTAAACCCACTTATATACAATTTCCTAAAGTGCCATGTGAAAAGCTTTTATTAAAAAATGTTGAAGTTGCTCATATCTTGAAATAACTTTAGCACATGATGTAAAATATACTATAGTCAGTCTGACTTTTTGGAATTTCAGAAGGTAATTAGGCCCCCATTCTCAGAACAAGAGCTCTGCTATTATGATTGCCAGTGAACTATGAAATTTTCTCTTCACATATTTCTACTTTGTCAGAGATCATCCAGGAAATATTACTGTTAGAGAATACCTTCACATGGAACATTTTTAGTAGGCTGATTTGACCTATATAAAAAGCCAATTCTCTATACTTATGTGTGCTGGATGACTACTGAATGAATAACATTTGGGTGTGCTTCTATCTGCACATAGGTGAAAGCTGGGCAAAAATTACTCACAAACCATAAAATTTCCATGAAATGTAGTTTCAGCTTGAAATTTTCAGAAATTCAATCCAAACAAATAAGCAAAATTTGTTCAGAAATAGCTATGATTTTATTTTTATATGTGATTCTGGTCAATCACCATCTGCTCATCCATCGCTACCACACACAAAGATGGACAATAATCTTTTTTTTAACCCAAGGGCTTGTTAGGAGGAAAGCAGCTTTAGCTAGTCACCTACAATGAAATACAAGGAGTTTTTGTTTGCTGAAGGACACATGAACCCAGAATCTACAGGACAGGTACTTGGATAATCTAATTATCATGTGGGGCTTTCAATCTCCCTTATTGTTTCTTCTGCATATTGTAGAAATATGTAAGCATGCATATGTACCCAATCAGATACAAGAACTCACATGATGCCACTTCCTGGGTAATTGGCCCCAACTACCAAATGAAAGTGATGTGGTTTTGGGCTTTTAAAATCTCAAATTATTTGAATAATTTACAGATGCAGCAATAAAATGCTACATTCTACAAACAGCACGTTTTTGTTAGCGCTAGCTGAATGTTAGTTTTCTGACTCAATGAGACAAATACCCCCATACCCCTCCCAAAGTAACAGTTTATCAACTATTTGGATTAAGTAGTTGATCAATTAAGGTATGGCGATCACATTATTTACAGAATACTATTGATCAAGTCTCTCCATGCCTGAATACAAAATAACAGAAAGAGTAGGTAAAAAATAAAAACTAAAAAGCTTAATACTGAAACCCAGTTCATTTCAAGGTTTAAAGATTGTGTTATTAATCTCTCCTCTTTCTTTATACTTTGTATTGCCTTAGCACTAGAAAGGCATCCTATCTGGACACTGAGCATAAGGCTTTGCTGGTAGTATGGGACAAGGTTTGCAATGGGATTTATCAGCTGATGTCTGATTGTGAAACCAGCATGAAGCAGATAAATATAGAAAGAGCGTCCAGCCTGAAATCTTTTAATCCAGCTCCCTTTACTTAAACTCACGCATACAAAGTTGCTAGTAACTGCCATGTCAGAGCTGAGCCAGGGAAAACTGAAAGCTAAAGACATTGTAAGCAAGAGCAGTTGTACTTACTAAAACCACTCCAGCAAGCAATGGACTTTGTGTGCTACGCTGGAAGGCATGAGATAATTTGGGGTTTTTCTTAACTGTTTATATTGGAGTCTGTAGCATTAGGGTCGAGTCAGATGTGCAACCCAACCCTTGGCTAAGATTATATTCATTGCACACACCAAACAGAAACAAGTGTGCAGCTGCCAGTAAACCTCTAGTTCTGTGTCTTTCTTAGTGAATTTGTTTTAGCTCAGTTCAGCACAGCTTGTACATTTATTTGGTACAATTTGTTCATTATTTACCTTTCATGACCATTTAGACAAACTCAGATATTGTTTCCATAGCTACCACCTGTATATTAAACTCTCCCCTGACTCAAGCAAAAATTCCTGCAAATGCTTCTTTTCAACAGCTTTGAAGTATCAAGAGTGGCAAATTTTCATTAGTTCTTCTAAATTCATAAACCATGACTTTCAAACCTGACATATATTCATGGAGCTTTACAGGTCAGATCTTACAGTTTGTGTAAAATGATGCAACTTCACTGGAGCTCATGGAGCAGCAGAAAATAAAAGCTCATGCATGCTAATAAAGCTTTGCCTACAACAAAAACCTCTGAACATGAACTGTTAAATATCAGAAGCTGGAAAAAAGTGTAACTGAGTCCAGAGAAACCCAGATGTCTGACACTGAAATAATGGATTGTCAGGCAATGCAGGGAGTATCATAGACTTTAGTACTTAAAAGCAAAAAACCCAAGTCCTATATTATGTGGTGTACCAGAAAAATCATCATTTGAAACAAACAGGTACAAAAAGGTCAAATCTCCAAACATTTCAAGGTGAGGAGCATAGGAAGCCAATCTTTGTTTGAAAACAGGGTAGCATTTGTGATACCTAAATTTTTTCATTTCACCTCAGGCACCAATCCAAAGCTACTAAACTATGACCACAAACCACATATGATTACAACACATACAGAGATTGTGTCGTAACAAGAGTCTATTTTTATATAAAGTACATGCAGTATTGAAAGGGACATAAGTGTCCTTTGTATTTTTTAAGTGTTATGTCCTTTAATGGCTTACCAGTTACATCTAGAGGTATCACACAAGAATGTAGCAATACACAGCACATCATACCATCAAGAGTCTTTTTACTTAATGCCAGAAAAACTCTAAACAATAACACATTATTTCAGTAAAATTTCTTATTCATATAATTCTTTCATAAATCTCCAAATATCGTGTCCTAAAAAAAATGTTTAAGTTCCTAATTTTCATTTGTTTTTAAATTTTATTTTATAAAAAGAAATTAAAAAGAAAATTAGCACCTCCAAGAGAGACCTCTACTAATGCAAGGTATTATATACTAATGCAAGGTATGTATAATCCTATCCTGAATGTCATCAGACTTTACCTCTGAACTGGGTTTGGCCTGAGTCTTGCTGCTGACATTAAAAGGCAATTACAGAACATTATCAGAAGAATATTCTTACCTTCAGAGGAGCATTTTCCAGTCTAAATTTAGCTAGTAAATACCCTTTTTTTCTGGGTCAGCACTGTCCTTTAAAGCACACCTTCTCTGACCCTAGCATTCATCTCTGCTATGCAGATGAATTACCCATTTCTCTCAGTTCATAAGGCTAAATAAGTTCTCTAGTTTGATTCCTAAGGCAGCTTTTTTGATCCCTATATCAATGCTAATCCAAAAAATCGTATTTTTTTACTAAAACAATCAAGAAATATTGTAAATTTAGACCAAGCTATTAATTAAGAGAGGCTTAATTGTTCCTGAAACTCCATTTGGACAGCGAGGAGGTCCAAAACTGAAAAATACATAGATCGATCCCAAACTCAATCAAACTTGCTGGGTGAGTTATGATGCATTTTAAAAGGAAACAGGTGTAATGCTGCATTCCAAGTTTACACCATCTTTATAACAACTAAAAAACCCCCATAATTTCATCTCGACTTGTTATATTTTCTTTAATAATGAGAGCCCCTTTATTTTTTCATAGATGTGACATCATGATTTACAAACTTTCTGCACATTAGAAAAGAGACAGGTAACTAAGGGTACAGTTCCTATAGTTTAGGAACTCTCTACTATCCTGTTTCCAGCATCTGAATTTAGGCAATTGTACCAAGGCGGTGGGTGTGGCGGGGAAAGCAATGCAGGGTAATCTTCCATTGAAGTCTGTTGCTTTGGTTCTGCATTCAGGCTCTTCTTCACACCATACCTGAACTCCGGGTGCCTGCATGTGATCTTGTATACCTCAAGCCTTATACAGAAAGGAATGCCAAGGGAGCCCTTCGGTAGATTCAGGCCTAACCACCACTAGGAATGCAGCACACTGGATTCCTGAGGTACAGGGTAGTGCCGCTCAAGAGAAAACACGGGGAAATCAGACTATTTTGAGGGGTCATCTCTTAGAACCATTTAGATTTGGATTTTCCCAAAGTAACAGATATGTACTGTAGCATGAAAATCTTTCCAAGCAGAAATATGTACCTTGACCCTCTTCTGCTTATGAAGGAAGAGGATGCCTGACAGCTCGGTGCTGCCTGGCAGGGTGTGAACTTGATATGGTCGAGAAAGAACAATGTGATATTGTACAGAAGACAGAGGCCAGTACACTGCTGAATACAGTGGAAACAATGCAATTGAGACAATTTCAAGAAAGATACTACTTCCTCACTAACTTGCTCTTTTGGTTTACCCTGCAAGTGACCTTCCAGAAGTCCTTTCTGAGTCACCATAGTCTTCTCACTGTAGCAAATCATGGACAGGTCAAGTTGAAGGAGGAACCTAACACAGAGCCATATCTGTTCTGCTGCTTGTGAGTGTTGACAGACTTTCCATGGTTGTTTTAATACCTTCATTGATTATTCTTTGAGAACCTGCATTTACAAGCAGAATGAAAAAAAAAGAAGGCAAAGAGGAAAGGTGAGAGGGAGAAAATGAAAAGGCAAAATAAACTTTTTAACAGTGACATCAGTAAAAAAGAGGTGGTGTCAGCCAGAAGTTAAACCTAAACCCAAACAGAAGTAGAGCAGTTTTTGAGGGCTTTATTCTATGTTTTGTTGAAATTTTAAAAAAAAAGAAGTTTTATTATTAGACAAATTTTATTGTGATGGCAGAAAAGTTATTATTGTGGATCTTTTCATTTCAGAAAAGCTTAAACTTTTTTTTAAGTGAACTCATCTGTTTTCATTTTGAAGTGACATCTTTGTTTAGAAAATAGCCGGTATTCAATTAAAAAGATTTTAAAGGCTTGAGAAAACAAAACATCTTGCATCTTTCCCCTACTCCCCCAGTTTAGCAAAACAAATCCACATAAGTCAATTTAAATCAAAACACTTTTCCAATTTGGCTAAAAAAATGAAAACATATCAGTACTTCATCAAATAGAAGGTAATTTTTTTTTTAAAGAAGATCCTGCTAGTAACAAGAAGAGAAGGCCTACTTTCTACTTACTGTACTCTGTAAGTGTTCAGAGCAAAAAAAACCAGGCCTACTTTCTACTTACTGTACTCTGTAAGTGTTCAGAGCAAAAAAAACCAAACCAGAGATGCTCCAGCTTATATTCAAAGGTACCAAAATACATTTTCAGCCTAGATGTCTCTGGAAGCAACCACTTTAATGGCTCAATATTCCTTTGTAAAACACACATCCGCTTTTTTCTTTCATTTTCTGTTAGGCAAGAAAGGCAAGGGAACAGACAAGGCAAAACTGTCTGCATCACATTTTTGTTTCTCTTGCATCTAATTTTTTTTTCCCCCATGGTAGTTGTTCTGTAGAAAAGGCACCGACCTTACACTGTCTTCCAGCTGCCTAAAATACAAGTTACCACCATGAATTATCCCATCAGGTGTTACATAATTGATCAGGTATTGAAAGATCATAAATGCACCTTTGCCCTTGTCCTATTTGTTTTGTGTCATTCATTGATCATAAACTTCTCAAAAGGTGGGTGCAATTCTGGTTTGCAACCCAGAGAATAAAAAGGAATGAGAAGCAAGTCGAACAGCCAACATATTTTATAATATTATATTCTCTTACTACTTTTCTACTTAACAACTAATTTTGTCCATGTGCACACCTACGTGCTTGAGTTGTGAAATTCAGCTGAAGACTTATATTGGCTGTACTTCTCCATCATCTTTAAGGTACACCTGCCAACTGCCAGTTAATAATTTCTTATCATCATGTCCACCTACTTAATTTATAAAATACTGCGTTATTTAGCACTTGCATAAAGCAAGTGTAGGAGACCTTAGCTCAAGCCTGACACACATGAAAATATCCTTGCTTCTCTCTCTCCTCATTTTCTAGGCTTGAAGCTGAATATCTAAGCCATCCTTGCTTCTCTCTCCTCTTTTTCTAAGCCTGAAACTGAATTCAGATCCGAATTTAGCAGTAAGTTGCTGTTAAGAATGTTATGCAGCCCCCATCCCTCCTTGCCACTTTGTGATAACAAATTGTCCTTTTGAATACTTTATATCAAGTATTTGCCTTATTAAAAGAATACAGATATTGCAAAGGTATCCATGACTACCTGAACTTCTGGGGATTTATATTGCATTTATTTTTACATGTGAATATACATACATATACATAAGTATGTATCGGATATAACCAGGTTATAGGTCTTGGTTCATGCCCTGGCATCAGTTTGTGGCAAGTCAAATACTGAGATCCCTTGGTTTACTCAGAGTTGGAAAGTGAATACAAGATCTGTTCAGATGATTGTCATACTCCCTGGAGCTCTATTTTATGACTGTTTTTTACCACATTTGTGAAAAAAAAAAAGAGGAACTTGATGGCTTTTGGCTAAATGGGGTTGATCGTTCTTGTAGGTCTTCCTGCTGCCTGCTGTAACATGAAAAACAAACTACTTTGGAAATGCTACAGAGGCAGGGGTTCCCTCCCTACCCTTTTCAAACAAGGAAATACCATGCATAAAAGCTTGATTTTGGCTAGATAATGCATATTAATCCCCCTAGCTTATGAGAAGTGATCTCACTACAAGACACAACAATAATTCATCTCAGTGAATTATCTCTCACCATGCAGCCAAAACTGCACATGTTCCTCTAAATGTTCTTGAGAAAAAAAATAATTATTGTGTCCTGTTAAAAATGAAGAAAAGCATTAATCTATGATACATCTGAGATTCCTTCCACGCCAAATTATCGGAAATATTTTTAAAATGGTTTTCCATTTTGCTTATTTTCTGAGCATTTACTCAGCTTCATATCAAACTGAAAAATTATGGCTTTGAGTGCTGCTGGACTTAGAGAAACAATGCTGAAACACTTTTAGTAAGTAAAGCTCTTTTCTGTAATCTAGTAACTTTTCTGTAAGTCCAAAAAGAAGAATGAAATCCTCACTCCATTAAAACAGAGAGAATGTTGCCATTCTCATCAAAGGGACCAAAATAGCATCCTAAAATTCTTATATCTAAGTACAAATAACTACTTCTTTGTTGCACCTTCTGTTGATCAGCACTCTTAACACCACAGCAAGGAACAGAAGAGAAAAACAAATTCCAAAAGGCAAAACTGTTAGATTATTTAGCCCTTTAAATTGCAAACAAGGCCAGAAAAGATCCACTGAGGTAGAAAGGGGATGAGAAAGATCCAAATAATTAGTGTTTATTTTTCATATTGCATTAACACCTAGAGGTGTCAATCTTCATTAGGATCTCTGTGCAAGTAGTGCACATTCACACTGCAATAAAAAAAGTCACATAAGAAGGAGGCTAGCAAAATCAAAACAGTAAAAGTCAAAACAAAAGAGAAGAAACCTTGGAATAAGACAACGTTATTTCCATTGTCAAAACAGAAATCTCAAAATCCAAGAGTAAAACCAGAACTGAATTTTAGTGGACAATGCATTGAAATCCAAATAATCCTAGAAGTACTTTCTTAATGCTTCCCTCTTAAAATATTAATTTGTGTGAGCTGTTTTAATAATGTTGATATCACCAAACACGCACAAAAAACCTGAATCTGATGTAATGAATGTTGTTCTACTTGTTTGGGCATTTTTTACATTGATTATCTGCACTTCATACCTTGAAACATCTACAAGTTTGTTTTGCCTTTATCATTTGTATAGCTAGAAAATTACCACTAAAGGTTAAAAATTCTTATTTGTGATTATGTGCAAGAAGGACATACTAGGTATTTAGGTATTTGCTATGTTTAATGGAGAAGAATTTCTAATAAATCTTCAGCATTGCAATGAATTGATAACTGTATTCAATTCAAATACAGCAGACCTTGCAGAAACAAGTATGTTGCCACCTCTCACAAGATCTATGCAGGTTAAACCGAGAGGTGCAGTGAGCAGTGCACAACTGGGCTATAACACGTATATGGTAACATATCTGGCGGAGTCTTATAGAAAATGAGACCCCTTCCCATGACCTTGTCTGCTGTGCTGGGCTGACAGTCAGCAAACACTGATACTCTCCACATAGGTATTCAGGATGGGTCTGTGTATGATGGCAAACATACCAGCATTCATTCAAGTACACCACGCTTTTTTAGATTATTAGGTACATTTCTTTTTGAGACTTATGTTTGCCTTTTCAACTGCTATTCCTAATATGATTTCCTAACACTAACAGCAGAATGGAACCACATTTTCCTTCTTCAATATCTTACAATAATTTAAAAAAAAACCCACAAGAAACTGCTAGTTTATCATAGAATAACAACAGGTTAGCAACTCCGAAAGAACCTCCCAACATAGGAAGCCCAGTTAAATTTGTTATGTTTGGTTTATTTTTCAGCAGCAGCATTGGTTGTGAAGTCTAAGCCTTTACAACAACAAATGATGCTTAAATTCAGCCAGCATTTCTCCATTTTGCTAGAGAAACACTTCCAAAATGAAGCATCTGCTCAGAAGAAGGAAAAAGCTGCAGCCTTAAAAAGACAATCATAAGTAATAAGTACAAGTAAGTACAAACCAGAAACCATTCAGATACATGTACAAAGAAAAGAAATACAATAAATTAATTTATTAGATGTTAATGATCACTTTAAAAAACTAATTAGTCTTCAAATCCATCAGTGAAAACCCTTTGAGCAAACCTTTATTATAACCTCTTTAATCGGTCTCTGAGAAGTCAGTATCTGTAAGAACTAGATTCATGACTTGGGGTAAAGGTTACGCATTTCAAAAATTAGCTTCCTACTTAGTATGTCCTCTACCACAAAGAGGAAAGTACTCCTCAGAAAATAATAATTGGGTCTCAACATCTCTGCAAGATGAACATTCCCATCTTGAATTTCTTGGACAGAAATCAGACTCTTCAGGGTAACACCGAATACCCACTGCTGTTCAGAGTGTAAACCCCCTATACTCTATGTACAAAGCTGTCTTTTCACTGCTTGAAACTTTTCTACAGTGTACCAAACTGCTTAGAGTTAGTTTAACATTTGCATGTGACTCGGTACCAGGATTTTCAGGACAAGGAGCAATCAATGGCCTCAAGTTGGGGCACAGGAAGTTCTGAACCAATATGCAGAACTTTTTCACAGTGAGGGTGACAGAGCACTGGGACAGGCTGACCAGGGGGGTTGTGGAGTCTCCTTCTCTGGAGATATTCAAGACCCGTCTGGACGCCTGTCTGTGCAGTATGAGCTGGGGAGCTGCTTTGGCAGGAGGGTTGGACTCTATGATCTCTTGAGGTCCCTTCCAACCCCATACAGTTCTGTGATTTTCTTGTCACAGTACTCAGTTCAGGAGAAACACGTGCAGATTTTTATTGCCTGTGAAATACTCCACAGTTGATTTACACTATTTGTGACTTATCCTGTCCTACAACCAAAGCTCACCAAAATTGAGAGATCAGCTTTTAAGCTGAACATTTATCTACGTGCAGGCGCGTCACACCAACACATGTACTGGTGCCACTTGAGGAGGCAGAGCACTTCCTGAAAGAGGTAGAAGTGAACCACTAGAAGTGTGAACTACTCAAGTGCTGCTGACACAATGGTCAGCTTAGCTTAACTTTCTAGGTTCAGAGTCTATATTACCCCAGTAGTTCTGCATGTATGTGAGCATGTGCAAGGAAAAGATTCAACTTGCTGTGTGCTATAGCTAAGTTTCCATTCAATAATAGAAAGTTCAGCTACCTTGGCCTCTCTAATAATTCATATTGCATAAACATTAGAACTTGAAGCCAATTCAAGCTCTCACTACAATTAGAAACACATTTTCACTTGTCATCAATTTTTTCTGTTTGTCTACATCAGATACAAATTAGTTATCTATTGCATCTATTATGAAGGCATCAGTGAAAGCTTATGTTGTATATGAACAGTTACTACTTTCGATTAAATGCTAAATTAATTTTGGTTCACCACATACTGAAATTCCCGTCACTCTCCTCAAAAAGGAAACAGCAGGTGAACTTAAAAAAATCATAACTATTTAAGACAACTGTGAAGAAAATTACCATATCTCACTAATGATTATAAAGCATTGGAGCCAACTACACCAAAGTGGCTGGAAAATTCTGTCATATAATAAGTTGTGTAGTGCTTCCAGACTACAACAAATCTTAAAGCATTCTGTTAAGAATGCTATAGAATATTTTTTTTTAAAGTAAAAGATACAATCTTAACCTTAATGGTTTGCCACATTTATGTTTGTGGTAAGCTTTGTATCTAGAATAGCAATATTACCTAGAGAAAGGAAATGGAACTCATGAATAGATATTTGAAATGTTTGGAGTGTTCTTTTAAAAGTGCAGAGTCCAGCCCAGATTTTCCAACCTGGGCTAAACTATAGTCCTAAAATATATGCACAGAGAAGCATGAACTGTACAAACTCCTCTTAGAGCAGGCCAGACCAATCAGTGTAAATGGTACTCTCTGAGCTAGCTAAAGTACTTTGACTCTCAGCATATACAACTCCTAAACCAAAAGGTTTACATGGCTTTTGTTCTGGCTTCTGGCTTCTGCTTTGTCTGTTCACATAGGCATGACTCTATCCCAACTTCAGTTGTACACTCTTAACTTTCTCAAAGACCTAAAGTCAACTAGGTAGCCTATATTCCGCAGGGTTTCACTGTAGTTTGAACTCTGACCTCTCTCCCTCCTCTCCTCTGAATGGAGGAGAAAGAAGAATTGTATCATTTCCTAGTGACAAATGCTGAGACATATGACATGGAAAAACCACCCCCAGTCTTATTTTCCTGTAGAGATGCTCATATAGAAGAGACCAGGAATAGGTTCTGCAAGGAGAGATTGATTTGCAAGTTTTTCTGTGAAGTTTTACTGAAGCCTGCAAGAGTCTTTATAGACCCAGGAGAAGACACTTTTTTTTTTCTTTAAGTTATTATGAATTTCCATGGTTTACAGAGTATAAATGGACAGCGTTTGTAAAACTACTATTGCCAGGAAAAGGGAAAAAAAATGTCCACAAGTTGGAACACAGGAAGTTTCATCTCAATATGAGAAAAAATTTCTTGACTTTGAGGGTGAGAGAGCACTGGAACAGGCTGCCCAGAGAGTTTATATAGTCGCTTCCTCAGGACTTATTCAAAACTCACCTGGATGGGATACTATGCAAACTGCTCTAGGTGATCCTGCTTTAGCCAGGAGGTTGGACTAGATGATTTTTTGAGGTCCTTTGCAACCCCTTCCACTCTGTAATTTATTGGGTTAGACCAACGGTCTGACTTGCCCTTGTTGTTGAGATAAACACAGGATTATTTTTCTTCATCCTGTGTCTCACTTTATTTCTGTCCAAACTGAATTTAATCTGATATTTTACTGACCAGTTATTCTGTCCAATCTGATACTTTTGCAGTTTTTCATTCAACCTTGCCTTTAATACCCTAATTAACTTAGCAGCATCAGCAGACTACCACCTTCCTGTTCAACCTCTTTCTGGGTCAGTTAATTTTTCCCCCGCCAATCTTTCCATGGAAGGTAACTTTCATGAAAAACAGCAAGAGGTGCAAACTACCCAACTCACCCTCCACTATTGACCTGTCTTTTCACAAACCTAACCTTTCTGCCAGACACTGATTAGCAAGGAACAGGGCTGTGGCAATAGCAGCAGAGTTTTGAAAGATCCAAAATGAAACACTCAAGCCATTATGCAGCAGTCTGGCAATGAAATTATATTGCTAAGGTACTCAATGAGCCATACTTCCCCACTTACAAGCAGTAAGTCAAACAAATGGGTTTAAATAGAGACGTGTACTGAAAGAGGAGAAAAACATTTTGGAAGCGGATTAGGAAAACCTAAACAATCCCATAGGCAATACTATCTTTTCCCGAGAACACGCCAGCAATAGCCTCTCTGCTAAAACGGCTGAAATAGCTCCTTGTCCAGCTGCAGCACTCAACATTTCATATCCAAGAATGCAATGAATTAGCAGATTCATCTGATGTCCCTAACAGCACATCTTCTTTTCCTGGGTGCTACGCCCTCTCACAGCTCTACAGATATAGTACTTTGCTCCTGAAGCTCTTTAGGGTAATCCCTTATTAGACCAGCTCCCCCAAGGGCCAAGCCCTCTACTGCTATGTGTTTGAACTTTTTTTTCCGTCAAGACAGTCTCAAGAGTCACTCTGTTACGTGCACTCTCCATCAACACCCACTAGCCAGGCTGCCCATAAACCTGCTGCCCATAACAGTGCTGGCCCCTGGTCGTTTCTACCAGTTGAATTCCTAATTTCTCTGCCTCCTTGATGCCTGCTTCTTGCACTTACTGGTCTTCTTTTCCCTCCCAGTTCTTGAGTTTGCAGACTCAAGCTCATACTTCCCCATCAGCCCTTTCTGTGAGGAAGTGTCCAGGTAAATTTTTATACTAATAATGAAATTCATAGCATTCATCCATTAGAAACTATAGAAAGTCATTATTTGGCAAATATGAGTTTGCAAGAACACATTAAGTTCCATTCAAGATACTTTGGTTATAAAAAACACGAACCTAGGACTAAAGAGAGAAATCAGTATAGCTGGCAGGAAGGGCAAAACCCACTTCTAAAGACAGTGCTGTTGCCTTCTCTTCACTCCTTATTTGTGTCACATGCAGGCACATGTTCTCCTGTCCAGCAAGAGCTAACAAAAGAACTCCAACCAAGGAAGAAAAATCAACAAGTACCCCATCATGGAGACAGGACCATGAATAAAAACTGATGAAAGGAGAGAAGTAGCAAAAAGACCTAGCTATAGCTGCAAACACAACCTGATATGGTTTTTGTGTTCCAATCCTAATCTACAGGCACATCTTGTCATGGCATGTATCTTTTTCTCTTATGGACCTAGGTATAGAAGTCTATGCTTTCACCAACCCTACTTTGTCTACTGTAGCACCCACTAACCAGAGTACCACTATGAAGGACTCCAAGAAAAAAAAAACCTACAATAATTCAGCATTTAAATTCAGTGACTGCTACATGGAGAAGACAGGTCACCAACAGGTGAACAGGCCAATTCATATTCCATTTGTAAGCCAATTTTACAGCTTTAATACATATCTGTGAAAATTAACAGCAGCTTCTACTATCCTAAGACACCTCTTTCTCTTCTACTCCTGCAGATAATTTGCTGGCCAAGCCTTATGTGAACGTACAGCGGTTGGATATTCTCTGACGGCCCTGACCTGCAGTGTCCTCTCCAGCTGGGAATCAGGCTGACACAACTTTAAAACATGACACAACTTGCGTGTCCTCAGGCAGGCCCTCTCCATCCTAACAGACAAATGATTCCGTCCAGCTAGGTTGTCCCAAAAGCCCAATGGGGATTTTGTCCTTCTTAGGAGAACAGCTGTCACATGAGCATGGAAGGAAATATTTATCCTTTTTAATTAAGAAAGATAACTATTTCCATTATGTTATGTGGACCTCCCACATAACATAGTGCTCGGTGCACTCCTAATACTCTTGGTTAGATAATCGCCAAAACCCAGCAGCAATGTATACTAAAAGATCAAAACATAAGAATAAACTATCTTCTTTTGCAATGTTAGTCGAAAATGTGAGAGAGAACACATCTTAGCAATTAATGACTCAGTATTTAAAATTAAGGAGGAAAACAAAAAAAAGGAATCCTTGCCCATTTTGTTGGCAAACAGTAAAGACTCTAAGTGAATATAATTCGCTACTGTTTACCGCAATAGGTGGAGTTAGAGTGTTGTCTGAACTTTTCCTTTTTTCAGCTTACTTCTATCCAATCTTTACAATGCCACTTCATAAAAGTAGCCTTTTATGGTTTAATTCTTCTTCAAATTAGTCATTTGAACAAAGGTTGGAGATTGCTGCAGTTTGTTGGATGGTTCCAATTAAAGGGCATACTATGGAGGTTTCAAAATCACACAGGCAAGCATCAGTTGCAAAATTCTTCCCCCCCCCCCCCTCTGAAATTTAGAATTGAATATTATTTCAAGATCTGGAAAACCTCTTTTCTAGTTTTCCATTAAAAAAAAAAGTAGCCAAAAGGCAATGAATGGAATCAGAACTGAGGAGGGTAAAGAAAAAGAGCATTGTATTTTCCAGGATCACTAGAAGTCTGTTTTAAAGCTAAGTTGCAACAGGAAGGGAGCTTTGATTTCAAACAGTGCTTTAAAGTGAAGGATCTCTTCCAAATGCTATTACCAAGCAGATCCTATTGTGATGGTAATGACATGTTGCGTGGGAAGTAGCGGTTTTACTTGGACGCAAAGGGAAAGAACATTGCCATGATTGATGTACCATATGAGGGTCAAACCACATAATCACTAACTCTCACACTGCCCAATGCAGTGAGATTGGGTTACTTAAGAATCTAAGATTTCAGAAGTTTATTATTATTATTATTATTATTATTATTTAGTTGTAATGGTGAAAACATTTCACAAATTAAATGCATTGTCTCTTAAGAGGATGTCATTAATATTTTATTTACTTTTCACTGGTGTTCCACTAAAATCTGTTTGCAGCTACCCTATCACAGTAGCACTTCAGCTGAATAAGACCACCCACAAGCTATTTAATAGTTCAGAAAGTTCTCAAAATGTTGCATAAAGAGAAAGTGCAAGGCAACCAGTGGTGAAACACATTTATCAGCCCTTGCTACTCACATCACAGTGTTCAGAATTTGAGGGTGAACTACTGGTTTAAGCTAATGCATAAAAAGGTTTATATCCTCTTAGAAAAGCATTTTGCAGAAGTATCATGAAAAGCAAACTCCACACAGAAAATATTTTTTCTTTTTTTTTCTCTTTTCTTAGATAAAGATTATGAATGCACTCTTACCCTTATTAAGGCATATTTTAGAAGTAGCTTCTGCATTAATGAAATCAGAAAGAGAACTAGTAATGATTGCAATGAATACAGGGATCAAATCCTCATCTCTGCTTTGAACAGTCTCCTACTTGGCAAAACATCCAGATCCATATACAAAGTCACTGACAACATAATACATGCCTAAAATTATTTTCTGCATGTACCAATCTAGGATGTATTCAGATTTTTAAACTGCAAAACTGGGAGCCTTGTGCAGAACGCTGTGCTCCCAGGGAGGACTTCCATGCATCACACACACCTTTTAATTTTCTCCTTAGCTGAAGAAGAAGCATCCAACACTAACAGCCTCTGCTATTTAAGTCTTCATTGGTTTTCACTTCAAACAATCAGTATCAAGAAGTAGCTCCAACTCTATCACCAATATATATATATATATATAAAGCCAGGAAAGTACACTTTTAAAAGACAGAAAACCTTCAACTTATTTTCATCTCTTAAGCAGATGATTAAAATTTGCATGAGTATGATTGTAATTCTGAATTTAGTGATGCAAACTAATCTGATTTTTGATCATCCACCATATTGCATGAATTTGACAAGCTGAAAAAACATTTAATGGCTTAGATATGTTTTTACTGGTTTATTTCACTTCTCCCATGCCACTTCCTACTTAAAAAGAAACATGCTGTAATAATCAATAGCAAGCTTATTATGGTTAACATGTTCGGTGTTATTTTTTCCTAATGTAATTCCATTCACATTTGGTTGAAAATTTCTCCCACAGCTAGGTCATATGGTACTTAAAAATCCATTAATTTTTACAGCTGTTAGCATTTTTCCACAATCAGTAAGTTCTATATATATATGCCAACCTCAGGAAGGGATCCTCTTTGCCCTGAAACAACCCATGTGGATCCTTAAAAGAGAACAAATCAGTTTCTGAATCCTGTATACGAAGCTAATTGCCCTTTACATTTCACTTCATAAAACACAAATGGCAACAAGTTCTGTAGTTTGCCAACATCATTGATTGAATGAATCCAGACCAAATTCATGCCAGACTCTTTGCTACGCAGCACAAAATCAGGCACTGTCCCTCCTCAAATAATAATACCACAGAAGGATATTTTTTCAGTGGAAATAATGGTTCGCTGGTCTCCAATGCTTGGTTCTCTGCCATTGTGGAATTGAATTAAATCAGTCCCAGGTCACAAATAATTGAGTTAGACAGTGTCTGCTCTCGTAGGTTGTTAAAGGACTGAAGGCCAAAGAAGAAAACTTCAGCTCTACTTGCTTGCCACAACCTTTACTCATGGGAAGCCTAAATTTTGCCAAACCACAGTAAGATGGTTCAGAGCAAATGAAATTCTGTGCAGTCTTGGAAGAGGTTCGAATTCAGCACTTCAAGCCTCTCCATTATTACCAATTATTAACGGAGCTTTCCAGAACAGTTCCTACCCTATGGAGTAGGAAGTTGTTTTTTCAGTATCTATCCCAGAAAATCAGTTGCAGTTCATTTCATCAGTACCCTATGGCTTTCAATGCACTTAGAATTCAGCTTCAGGTACAATGTCAATTGAAATAAAATTTTCACCCACATTTTCAAAACACTGGAAGCTCTCCCACTAACAAAGCACTGTTCTGAAAAAAATTCTATGGGTCATTTAGTGTAGATCAATGAACATTTTCTGTCTGAATCAGACAAAATTTTGGTGTCTGTCTTAAACCACTGAACTTAATACTGAATTAATTTTCTTCATCATAACCTCATGCTGTTGATAATATTGTAGATATTTCCAGCAAAAAGAGACATTACATCCTAGCTCTGCTATGAATGGTGAACTTTTGAGGCATAGATTCAGGTAAGCCCCCAAATGTTTGGATAGGAATAGTATTCAGATTAACCAAATCTTTTGAAGACAGAGTTTTCTCTGACATTTCTAAAGCGGTACTCTTTATTCTAGGGTTAGCAATCTTTGAGCTAGAGTTAAAGTCTGAATCCTGTTATTGAGAATAGTTACTAGAAAGTGAGGGAGCAAGGTTAGCAGGAGTTCTAGTACCTTTGCTTAGCATATTTTCTAACACAATAGACTATGTAAGTATCTCTCTATATAAGCAATTTTGAAAAGATGATTCTTCTCAGATTTCTGCTATTTCTGTCCTTCTGTTAAAGTGCCAGGAAAACAGACCACATAAGATGACTTTCATTACTTCTGGTTCAGAAGAGACTTGGGAAAAAATGAAAAGAAAAAAGATTTGATTCTAATTTGTGAGCAAGGTCCAGACAATTAAAAAGCTATAGCAGGGTAATTCAGAAAAGAAAGGAGTGGTATTTCTAAATGAACATGAGTGGAGAACTGTGTGGGGTTGTGCGTATGGAAAAAAAAGAGACAAATCCTCAGCTTTAAGGTATCTGTTGTATTTCATTTTACATTGGGATTGCTGATGCTTGTGCAAAGAATTACTTATACCACTTCTCTACTGCTCATTTCTTCTTTCTCCTTCTGTCTCCTTTCCTTCATCCAGCATATACAGGTCAGCCCACACAACTGCTCAATACATGCAGGCATGGATCTATTTAAATTAGTGTCCCTGTGTGACTCCATGTCGTTGTGTGACCTGAGTAGAATCAGAATAGACAGCAGGGGTAACAACCTCATGCTGGATCAGGGCCTTCATTTCATAACAGAAAGGTGGAGCAGCATGTAGGAGTCCTAAATCCTTGCTTCAAGACAGGATGGATTAGCCTGAAACAGCCAAAATGAGAGTCAGTCCTGAGACAGAACACTAGCATATACCCTGGCTTAGTGACTATGCAGTG
Organism: Laterallus jamaicensis coturniculus; assembly: GCA_022605575.1. NCBI lineage: Eukaryota > Metazoa > Chordata > Aves > Gruiformes > Rallidae > Laterallus > Laterallus jamaicensis. The sequence continues at coordinate 2,420,062 of JAKCOX010000031.1, read as the reverse complement.
GACAAACATGAGAGTAGACTTTGGCCTCTTTGGTGATCTGCTCTAGAGTCCCATGCAATAACATCCTGGGGGGAAGACAGCTAAAGAAAAGTTTATTCAAGGATCACCTCCCTCTAATCTCCAGAATGTCCCATCCCAATGAGCAGTGAGCCTGACAGAAATGACAGGAGGCCTGCATGGATGATCAAAATGTTCTTTACACAGCTTAGGCATAAAAGGGAACTATACAAAAGGTGGAAGTAGGGACAAGCAACCTTGGAGGATATAGAGATGGTGTCCAAGCATGTAAAGACTGTTAGGAAAGCCAGACCCCACCTGAAGTGGAACCTCGCAAAGGATGTCAAAGGCAAGAACGACTTCTATAGATTCACAAGTACCAAAAGAAAGACTAGGGAAAATGCAGGCTTGCTGATGAATGGGGCAGGGACCCTGGTGACACGGGACTTGGAAAGAACTGAAATACTGAACACCACTTTTGCCTCAGTCTTCACCAAAGACTTTACAGTCAGGGATCCCAGGCCAGAGACCGGGGCAAAGTCTAAAGCAAGGAATGTGCACGCTTGGTAGATGAGGATCAGGTCAGAGAATACTTAAGTGAACTGGAGATACATAAATCCAGGGTCCCTAATGTGGTACATCCAGAAGTGTTGAGGGAGCTTGGCAGATTTCATTCTAAGGACACTCTTGATTACCTTTTAACAATCATGGTCACGGGGAGAAGGCCTGATGACTAGAGGAAAGTAGTCATGTCTGTCCTGTTCCTCCTGTCTTCAAAAAGAGCAAGTAGGAAAACCCAGGAGTTTATAGGCTGGTCAGCCTCACCTCAGTCTCTGGTAAGGTCATGGAAAAATTAATGCTGCAAGCTATTTCCAGGCACATGGAGGACAAGTCAGCAATTAAGAGTCATCAGCACATATTCAAAATGGGGAAGTCATTCTTGACCAACCTGATAACCTTCTGCAATGAACTAATTAGCTTGGTAGATCAGGGGACAGCACTCTCCTTACTTAAGGAGAGCTTTTGACACTGTCTCCCATAAGATCCTCATGTGGAAACTGATGAAGTATAGGCCAGATGAGCAGACAGTAAGTTGAACTGAAAACTGGCGGAACATCCAGGCTCAGAGAGTGGTGACCAGAGGTATGAATTCTAGCTGGAGGTCAGTAACTACCAGTGAACCTTAGAAGACAGAGGGAGACTTTTTTTCAGTGGTTTCCAGTGACAAGAGGCAACGTACACTAACTGAAACATGGGAGAGACTGCGTGAACATCAGGATCCACTTTTGCTCTGTGAGGGTGACTGAACAGAGGTCCAGGTTAGGAAAGCTTAAGACCAACTTATCTCAAGAAGGCTGAGGAATTGAAGGTTATAATCAAATGTACCTATAAGCACTGCTTGGTAAAAAAGGAATATCATCACAGATATGAAGCTGACATGACAGAAAATACAGTATTTTAATAACCCTGCTCCTTCACTTTTCCATAATTGTTACCTTTGATATGATTCAGATGTACAGATCTGGAAGAACTGCTTGTGTCAGCAAATATTATTTCTTTCAATAGAATCAGGAGCAATTGAGCAATTTTCCAACATAATCTTTTTTTTTTTTTTTTTTTCTTATCAAGGGAAGAAAAGCCAAGTCCAACCAGATTCTGGAAAGTGAGAGGTATTTGTTTCAGCCATTGTCATCAGAGTAGTTCATATAAACATACCAATGAATGTAAGAAAAGGCATTTTTTTAATACTTCACCCACCTGCTTTGAAATTTAGCATTTCACTTCCCAAGGAATAACCTTTAACATTGATAGACCTGGTCTAACAGACCAGTTATTTACATAGCACAAGATACGAACTTTGGCTCTTTTGCCAGTTGTTTCTATGCTCTCCAAAATAATTCAAATTATATTTGATAATATCTTTGTCCCAGTGTCACAACATTACCTGTAACAGATACTACTCTCTCCTACCAAACTAAATACTGATACACCACCATCATGGCATTTTCTACCTTACTGCCAACTTATTTTTCCCTGTACATGCAAATACTACACCAAAAAACCTCAAACCAAACCCAAAAAAATCTACCGCATCCCACCTTTACACTGGCTGCTGTGCTACAGAGACAAAATCTTTGTATCTAAAGCATCTAAAACAGTAGCTCAAACTGACCCTTGAATATCAAAACTGGATCATCACCATGTGCTTTGCTGGCAAAGCAAACACTATGCACAGTAAAACATTTAAAGAAACCAAAACAAAATCCCTTCTCCCTTTTCTTAAGCCTTTATAACAGCTGCAAATGCAAATGGCAACAGTGATAAAAGGAGGGGACAATGAATCCTTGAGCTCTATCAAAAAGATTCCTTCTTTCCACCTTCTGTTATATATGGTATGGATTTCCAGAGAAGAAACTGTAACATCCATGAGAAAAATCAGTAGGATTGCAAGGCAGGGAAGATTCCGTGTACTTGCAATTGCCAAGGGCCTCCTGATAGATGTGAGATCATTGAGCTATGCATAAAAGGAATGTGAAATAAGAACTAACAGTTTTTTCCATTAAAGTTCAAAAGAAATCAACAATCACAAATCCTTATTCAGATCATTTCCATAAGCTAAAGCAAGAAAAAACCCACATACATAGAGTTATTTATCATAGTCTGAGTAAGAAAGGAGGACACTTGAACCATAAGTGAAACCTTCCAATGGCACATGGGGTTCTGAGAAGAGAAACAAAGTGAGAGAGATTCTCTACTTCCTGCATGAAGCAAGTAAGGAGTGTAAACAAGAATTTTTCCTTTACTTTACTGGGAAATTATTTTCCATTAGATAGAGAAGAAATCGCAGAATCACAGAACGTTAGAAGTTGGAAAGGACTCTGAATCATCATTTAGTCCAACCCCTCTGCCAGAGCAGCATCACCTAAACTAAATCACACTAATGAATCTAGGTGGGTTTTGAATGTCTCCAGAGAAGGAGACTCCACAAGCTCTCTGGGCAGCCTGTTTCACTGTCACCCTCACAGTGAAAAACTTACTCCTTGATTAATAAATAAATAAATATATACTACCTAAATTTAGGAGAAAGATCAGAGAGAGCAGGGAGGGCATTTCAGTTCTGTGTTGCGGCATCTACCGACCAGCATAAAGCTCAGGAAACAAAGCTCATCTTTCACTCCTTTCACAAGGCAGTTCATCAGAGAGGACAGGGTGGACTCTGCACAGGCTCACATTGCCACAGGTGGGTCTCTAAGAACAAGTGAGGAGGAATGAACATGAAGAAGAAAAAAGTGACTTAAACTGAGCACCATAGAAGAAATAAATGAGGAATCCAGGAGCTGTGTTGAGAAAGCCAGATGGGGTAAAAAGATAGAAATGTAAGATGAAAGGTTACTGGAGAGAAATGAGGGGGTTCATGCATCCCAGATAGTTTGGATTACCGGGGCTGCCTCCAGCTGAGTTGGGGAAGTGACTGAATGTGTTCATGCTCTGCCAAACCCTGCACCTCACTGCCAAGAGAGGCTTTTTCTAAGCAGAACGCAGCCAAGTGATTTCTGAATGACCGTCACTACAGGTTCTTGAGATCAAGAGCAATCTGCTCCTATATCCCCCTGCCTTCATCAGAGGAACTGCCCCCAGCCTCTGAAAGGACAGCTTTTTTTGCTTCAGCGAGCTTTCAGACTCAATCATCAGAGGGCTGATAAGAGGGGGAAATAATTTAATCCCTTTGTAGGTTGCACTTTGGTGCTTATAGTCCTAAAATGTGTTTTTCATTTTACTGATGTATTTAAAGTTCTCAAATGTCATTGATCAGCTAATAACCCAAGTAAGGAAACAAATGAACAAAAATACCTACCAGCAACACCTTACAGTAGCCTGAACTAGTTGGAGGGGATGCAAGAGAGTGCAAAATGAATGTTCTTTGCCACCCAAATTGCAAAGTAATTTTCACGTGTTTCAAGGAGAGGGAGAAAAAATGGAAACCCTGTATAAGGGAACAAGAAAAGTTGGGCTCAGCTGGTGCCTGGGCATCTTCTGGGTGTTCAACAGAGACGTAATGGCCACCTTGAATTAGCCTCCTTGTCCTCCCAGGTTAGCCCTCACACTTCTGGTGATTTCCTCTGTGGCCCTGCAAATGCCGATTATCCTGCTTTGGCACATAACCAGTATGTTGCATAACTGGGAAGAAATCTAGCATGCATCCCCGCACTGCGAGGATCATGTTCAAGCAGTGTGGGCTGCCCTCCAGAACAGCAACGTCAATCAAACAGCAGAAGGATGCTTCCTTTCCATAAGGGGTATGCTGTTGGTAGAATTGGCTTTAATAGATCTTTGTCATCTTTTTTTATTCTGTAGATTCAGAACAAGGTTTCCACTGACATCACAAATAAAAAGCTACCTCTGTCACTACAGGAGCAGGTAAAAAAGACCTGGCACAAGATCTGCTTTGCTAAAAAGCCAGGATTGAGCACCAGAGTTGACCCAGAGAGAAACAGATATTTATGATGTCTGAACTGCCTCAGACTGAGCTTAATGAAAAGGTGTTGTGACATCCTTCTGACAAATCTGCCTAGTAATTTGGTGATTTAACTACATGAAACAAAACATACATAACTCAAAAAAATGAACACAAATTCAGGTACCGTAAAAGGATCCCATCAAAGGAAGCCCAAGTCCAAAAAGCTTCTAACATACAGACAGTGTGGACAGAACCGGTAGCTCATGTTAACTGGTATCCAGAGCAAAGTAGTAGCAGGTATATTTCCTCTAATGGACACACAAAACTGCCAATGAGCCTCTCCTTCTACAGTGCATCTTCAGTTTTTCCATTTAAAAGCATAAGAAGGTTTTTCACATAGGACTTGCAATGGTAGACGAGCCAAAGTCTGAACAGTGCCCCATTGATCACAGCTCGATTCTTCTGTTTTGGAACATCGATTTTTACATTTCCCGGACTCATATGATCAGGTGTCCAAGGCTGCGGTTAGCTTGCTTGAATTCTACTCCACTCCTCTTTGTGGAATAAGCAACTGTGGTTTGCTGACTAAGCCTTTTGCTGGTTTTAATCTGCTTTTATAAAGGAAAGTTCAGTTCCATAGCTCAGCCTTAAATTGTCATGGATGTCAATAAGACAGAAGGAAAGGCCCTTAGCTGAAAATCCTTCCCTGAATGCAAACTAAATGGACAAACCACAGCCTTGTTACTATGAAAAAACAGAACTGAGTTTGGAGGGCTGCTGCTTCACACAGTTCTCTCAGCTAGCTCTCCACCACACACTTTTGTTTGTTTATTTTTTACATTGGATTCAGTAGTTAGTTAACAAAAGGAGCAAAGAGACTGGAGGCAGCTGCCCTCTGTGTAACCCATGTGCCAAGTGCAGTGCAGACATGAGCAATGCAGACTCACCACTGCTCTGCTGGTTCCCATGAAGCCAGGCCAGAAGATACAGCATCTTGTGGTTGGAAAGTGACTGTGACACCCACCCACAGCACTTACAAGAAGTGCCAGAATATCACCCCAAATTTAGGCTGATGATGCCAGTGATATTGTTCTCCGTGTAGATAAGTGACATTATTTCCCAAAAAATATAATACTGCGCGGAGGCAGTGCTTTTGGAAGAGGCAGTGCTGTTCAAGCAGTTTTCAGCTTAACTTCAAAACTCAGATTTTTTAAATACAGAGTACTTACACTTGATATTACAGGAAAATCTAGACTCCTAAGGTCTGTCTTTGTGAACAAAGGCTGACAGGCACTTTTGTAAACCGAGCTCCTGAACAGGGACTTAGGGACTAACCCCAGGGGCTTAAGCCTGAAGTTCCTGACCCTGACATATGAATGAGGTTTACAAGTCCTCAAAAAGCACTTTTACTTGTAAAATAAGACATCCAATAGTAATAACGGGCCCCAAACAAAACCAGCTGAACCCTTGCCTCTTGTCCTGTCAAGGTAACGGTCAGTTTAGGGTGGTGATATAGGATTATCTTGGTGTAAGCCACCATATAATCAGCAGCTTCTCCTTTCAAGAATGGATTTACTGTGAAATCTTTCTACTCACTCTCACTGTTGACAGTAGAAGATTATGTAGCTGAAGCCACACAATGCCCACACGCTTTTCTCAGTTAGGTTTTCATTCATAAAGCTATCCAAAAAAACCCACCCCAAAAACCCCCAAAAACAGTGAAGTGGACATACTTTGTACTCTCTTAACCATTTTTCTGCCCATTTCTCTTGTCCCAAACTCCCACCAGCCCTTTTAAGTTTTGTAACACAATCACTTTAGAGGTCTCAAGTTTCTTCTTTAAACATGATCTTGCTCCTCTATGGAATGATCTTGCCTTGTCAACTGTATTGGGGGGGGGGGGGAGGGGGAAGGGTGCTTTTTTTCCTTGCCCTGCTTCACAAGTTGCCTTGAACTTGCAGCACACAGGACAGAAACAGCCCCAGCAACTACCTTCATAAGTCTCAATGGCATGGAACTGATGTCAGAGACCTTTGCATGCACTGATTCATTAGCCCTCCCAGTAGGCCTATACAATGCTATACTGACTATAACCAGTTTTTTATTTCTAACTACAGTTACAATTCAATGATTTTTATTAATTTTGAGCTTTCTTCGTCACCACTCCAACTACAAACCCTTTGTCTAGTATGAGACATATTAAAGGGTCTGGGGTTTGAAGAGTTTTTGATGTATTTTTCTTCATACAAGTTTTAAATCTCATCTGGAAAACTGGCAACCATTTTGCCACTTTCTCACCCCTGTTCTTCATAGTTTGCTTATAAATTGTAATGTTTTACTGAGTATATAAGATTACTTTGGGTAAATACCTGGATTAGCTTAGTGTTTGCCGGAGAACAGGCATAATGTGTTTTGGGGGGGTTCCCTTTTATTTTTTTTTTAAATACAGTAGGGTAAAAAGCTTTCTTTCCTAATCTAGTCATGGTTCTAGAAGTTATGTCAGTAAATAGGTTAACTTACTGACAAACAACTGCTTTAAAAAAAAATAATAAATTTAAGCTAGACTAGATATTTCCAAAACACTCAAGGCTTTTTTTTTTCTTGGTTCTTACTTAGAGCAAAAGGATCCTACCCAGACTAGCTTTTAGAGATACATTAATTGCCTCAAATGAATTTGCATCCAGGTAATTTAAGGCAATTAGTGTAAAAAGAAAAGTAGTCCAGCTTTGGCAAACTCCAGACAAGTAAAAAACATATTAATTTGGCTTGACTTCGGCTGCTGAGCTCTTCCACGACTAGATTCATATGGCCTGTCACTTATCTTACATTTGGTTTGCTTGGATGTAAAAGGCAAGTCTGCAGGTAAGTAAATCCCTTACAGGAAAAAAAAAAAAAAGTGATGAATCTGACTTTTACTTATTTGGAAACATACCCACAGAAGAGAAGTGATAGAAATGAGAACAAGAATGACTAGTCGAAGATCTTCTAAGGTAGAGTTCAAGCTGTAAACTGAGAGCTCAGTTATGACAGGAAGAATACAGCTCACTTGAACCTAGGAGATTTTTATGAAGTCAAGCTGAAGAGCCCCTCACTTAGGAGTAAAATTTTCATAAAGAAAACTGTGGAACACCCAGAAATACATACAGATTGTCATACTTGGCAGACTAAGAAATTGTTAGAGACTGTAACTAGACTCAATCATTCTTAGTTACTCAGTATTCAAAAAATACTGGCTAACAAGCATCAGACCCCTGGCAGCCAGGTTTTTTTGAGCGTGGCAGAATGTTCCAGCTAAACCCTTGAGCATAACTGCTGAAACAGTGCCAACGATGTCTTCATAAGCAAGCGGCAGGTAGATCATTCATACCAAGTTGGGGCTCGTTTCAGTGATTCATGGAATGAAAATTATGGAGAAACTTATAACACAGCTAGAGTAGACATTCAACTTATTTAAGTTAAACTCATGAAATATCAAGATGGCATATGAAGTAGTATTGCTAATATTATAACCAAGTTATACAAGTGTCACGGTACAAAATGCAAATCCTCCCCAAAATGTTAACAATGACCCATTCAGCAACACTGGAAAAAAAATCTCGCTGCTACGTCAGTGAAGCATTATGTAAGAGTTAGCAATTTACACATGGCCAAGATAATTATTTCTAAAAACCTTGAACTATGAGTTATAATAGAGTATGAAATTAAACGAAATAATTTCTTACAGAGACCTAAAGTATGGAACAGTGAAACAGTCCAGGAATGAATGAGCAAAAGAGACAGCGTGTTTTTCCTTGCTGACCCTGAAGGAAGAGTCGTTGAATGCAAGGTCTCACTTTAACTACATTCTACGACTTTCACCAACACAGTAATCCTTCCTTTATGAGAGTACTGAGGAAACCCGAACCCTTTCAACCAGCTCTTCTTGCATTCATGGTGAATCAGATCCATCCTGAAAAGAGCAGGCAACAGCCTTAAGTACCTTTGCAAATCTGTGTCCTTTTGCCAGCGACATCTTCTGGACTCTCCATTTAAAGAAGCTTTTATACACAAAACATCAGTTGCAGATTACAAGCATACATTGTTAGATGAACAACCCTGCAAGTGCAAACCTGGAGTTTTACCAGTCTAATATGCCTCACAAACTTTCATTCCAAGTGTAAAAATGTTTCCGAGTGGCAAATAAATTAATTTTGCCACTTTTGTACGGCTTCCTTCTCCAACACAGCCAAACTCAGGGTCAGCATATGGGTTTTGAACACTGCACATTCACTCTTCCCTCAAGCTCAGTAGAGCACAAGGAAGTGGCATGCATTCCAGAAGCTCACACAGCTCATCCACTGTCAGGGCAGATGGACTCTTGGCTCCTCTTCCCTTCTCTAACCACACGTGTTCCCTCACTTCCAGGTCTGAAATAACTACTGTGGGACTGGAGAATAGCAAGTCAAACTGCAGTCCCATCACAAAGTGAATCACAGCCCACAGTGAGCCCACTTTACCAGATTGGGTTAGGAACCGGGTAGGGGCAGTTTTGCCTTTGGCAAAGGCATGCAAGGAGGGGTCAACTTGCAAGGAGCTGATGCTGTGCTCGCAGTGCCTCTCCATGACCAAGGAGAATATCAGGCTGATCACTACCCTAAATCAGCGTCCTGTCAGCTTGGTTAGGCTTGCTTAGATTAGTAAATGAACACATTTGATAGTGTGGATTGCAGTATAAGGCCTGTAGCAGCTGAATATTGAGATATGGCTTTCAAATAACATCTTCAATGTAAAATCAAGCATTGTGAAGAAAACTTCCAGAGTTAAGACTGACTGTGCATATTTAACCCTTGACCTTTGCGATCAAGCTTTCAATTACAGCTCACATTCTGTAGGTTTCTCCCCCTGCATTTGACTTCCTACACAGAGTGCCACAGCTGACAAGAGATTTTACAAAATCTCCAGAAGCTTGACATAATTTTTTCTTTCCTCACAGCATTAAATTCAGGTGACATAGTGTCCACATGCCCTACTTTTTTGTTTAATCACCATGCGTCATGACCACAGGTAACCCTACACCTGCCAAAATCCACCAAGAGCATGCAGAGTCAGACACTTCAAATCATAGATATTACAAAAGGAGCAGAAAAAAGCTGGTTTATTTGTTTATTTATTCAGACATTCCTTAATGATTATACTTAATGGTTAGAACTTCAGATTTATATTAATTCTTGTGAAAAGCTGCTCATTAGTCATAGGTTTTTCCTTTTGTTCTGTGTAAGGAAGATATACATTTAATTTAAAGGAAAAAATTGTTATCTTGGGGTCTGTTCCAAATGAAGACATTCCAAAGTGAGATATTCTTGCAAGGTACAT